>JAMLFY010000003.1:11215851-11872851 GCA_030441495.1 Dalbergia oliveri | reverse complement strand
GTGGCCTATACGCTTAACACCCAACTACTGCATTCCTTGTGGGCTTGTAGCTGCAAGAGAATATGCTCTCACATTGTGCCGATGCCTTCAAGGAGAGAAAGAGGGCTAGAGCCACCATATAACTATACCGTACAAAATTTAGGAAAGGCAAATAAGTTATATAATTTTAGAGTCACTGTTGAGTTAGATTTAAGAGTGAGCTCTTACAATGGTGCCTATCAATTTTTATGTTGGATAAATCAAGTTGCAATCAGATGTTTGTGAGTTTGATTTTTAAAAAATACAAACAAATTCTTCATTTCTTTTCATTCTCCTTTAAAATTCAAATTCAAAAACATATTTTAAAAGAAGAAAAAAAGTTGACACTTTGGTCCATATTTTTAAAAAAATATCAAACAATTCGGTTCATTTATCAAGTCCCTATTTGGATAGTTAAATAGTTGGCATGACATCATTATCATGCATCTATCATTCCAATTAATAAAACAACGTTTTTTGGTTTTATTCTAACGATCAAAACCCAATTTTACTATGAATGCACTCTAGACCCAAAACACAACATTACTAAGATGCAAAGATGGAGAATTACTTAATTGGATCGCACCATAGTATTTAATGGAGAGACTAGATAGAGAAACTAAATTATGTGACATATTTTAAAATATTCAAGACTAAAATGTCAAATTTTCCTCGGTCAGGGACTAATTTATCCTATACAAAAATAGTTATAGATCATTTTGTAGGTTTGCCGTAAATTTAATTATGGTCACCATGAAACTGTAAAGACAGTATTCAGTCTTCTTCACCAACATCTTTGATTTCAATTTTTTCGTCTCCCTTGTTTCACGTGGATCCATTAAGCCAAATGAATTCACATTTGAAAATCATTCTGGTAATTGAAAAAAGGGACATGTGTATCAAATCAAATCTTTAGATGATTAGATGCCACATCTGAACTGTTCAAATACAACATGTTTGTAATTTATGCCTTTGTTGCTTGATATTCCAATGTTACATTCGTTGTGCCAGCATCTATTTAACCAAACTAACTGAACTCTTTAATCAAAAGGAAAGGAGGGTTCTAAAAACAAACTGAACTCTATCGTGCATCAGAACTCATGAGTTTCATGGGTTGACTTAGTTGACAAAAAACACGATGGAATTCAACAGCTGCATTTCAGAATGCTGTGTATGTATTAGAAATGCGTGGGTCAAATTTAAAATAGTGGGTCTAATTCAACTCACAATCTAAAAGAAAATTGTCTGAGTTATTATAAAGGATACTTTGCACCAAAACAAAAAAAAGGGATACTTTGACTGTCTGCCTAATAGATATAGGACTCAGCAATATGTAAATATGACAATTATATACTTAAAAATTATGAGAAGTTTATTTTCATTTCATATTAAAAAAAAAAGGAAATAATGTGTTTATATATCTCGTCATATGCATTTCAGACTAAGACATCTCAAAAGATTGAAAGTTTTAAGATAAATAGTAGCAGACAGCTCCTCAGGTTTCCAATAGACGTCTAAATAAAGCCAAATGAACAATATTTTTTGCTTTTGGTGAGAGCCAAAAAAATTATCTGAGACATGTACATCTACTTGTAGAGTGACCTAATTAAAGACTTGAACAATCGAGTTGAATTGGTTAAGGGAAGAACTTATATCTGTTACCAATTAAGAATGATTTTACTATAAACATACCTTTTGGCACGAGAGAAAAAAAATTATGAATTAAATTTATGAGTAAAATTACGTGAAAATGTAGTCCTTGAAATTTTTTACTTTTATTTTTATCTTATACCAAACTCATTGTTAGTGTTAAAGAGTCATAAACGTGTTGGGGGAAAAAAACTTACTATTTAGTGGGCTCCTCTATAGGAGCTTCTCTTCAGTCCTTTTACCCACCTCCCAAATTAGATCTAACAACTATTCATTATTAAGGAAGCTACAAATGTCCTAATAAAAAAAAACGACAAATGGGCTCACCCCGTTTTTGTTCGGTCAATTTCCCCATTGTTTGGTATTTGGATACTGGAATTTGGTTCATGAACCCAGCACTGAATTGAACCCTTATTATTATTTATCTTTTTGGATTAAGGCGGCACAGATGCCATGCTAACAATGTGATAAAAAAAAAACCTTATTTTGAAAAAAACAATTGACTCCTCTAAAGTAAAAATATTAGTGAATGAAAAAGTGAAGAATCAATCATTCCTAGATCATTTGGTATAACTCACACACTCTTATATTAATAACTTCTCATGTGAGTACCACCAAATAATCTAAGTGATTAATGCTTACTTTTATTTTATTAATCTTCTCGCTCTAAAAGATTAAAATCCATAAAGAAAAACCCTGATTTTGATTCCCAATTTTTTGCCGTAATCACGGTTGCTTATTTATTGTAGGCTCTATTTTTAATATATCTCGTAATCCGAATATCCAAATCGGATCCTGAACTCAGCATCAAGGTAAGGATAGCAATGAATCAAGTGAATTTAATATACGCAAATTTTTAAGGTAATAAATCTTTTTTAAAATTTAATCTATATATATTATTGGTATAAAAAGTTTTTACATAGATATACTTTCTTTAAATAAGATTTTTTATACAGATATCAAATCATATATTATTAGATAAGGAAAAATAATAAATTTAATCATTTATTATCTTAAAAGTCTTATAAATAGAAATAATTTAGTGGATGATAGTGTAAAATTTGCATCAAAATAAAATGAAATATATGTAAAACATGTTTTTATTGAATTAGTATAAGTTGAAATCTTATATTATAAAAAAAGTTTGAGATCTTATTCATTTGAAATTAAACTTTACTTAATATCTCACCAAAAAAAAAAACTTAATACAAACTTGGTATTACTTCATTAAATTAGAATAGTTCAGGAACTTCAAGTTATCTTAACAGTGGGGTGGGGATCGGTTACTCAATAACAATCAAGTCACATTGTTTTCTTTTATCTAGACACGTTAAAATCTTCAAATACACCAAGAAGATCAAACTTTATGGTTTCTAGATAATGCGTGAAGATTTCTAATACACAAAATAATAAATATATTATGTATAAAATTTGTTACATACATTTTTTTCTTAATAGGCCAAATAAACGTTTTTGAAAATTAAACCAAACCTCAGCCTTTCCACCTCGAGAAGAAAATTAAACCTTTATTTTGCCAAAAATATTTGGTGTATAATATTTTTTTTTTACAATAATCCTACACCTTAGAATATGACACATACAACCTTTCCATCTAGAGAAGAAAATTAAACCTTTATTTTGCAAAAAATGTTAGATGTACAATGTTTTTTTATAATAATCCTACACTTTAGAATATAACACAAATAATATTGTTTGTGTCATGCTCTAAGGTGTGAGATTATTGTAAATAAAATTTGCATCATATTATATAAGATTGGTGTAAAAAACGTTATACACCTAGCATTCCCCTTATTTTGCTCACAGAAAATTCATCCTCATCCTAGTTGTTAAAAACACCATTATAAACAAGTTGTGTTATTTATCCTCATAGGTGTAGGATACAATACTGATTTAATATCTCATTCAGATTATTTGATAGGGAGTGTATCCATTTAAGTAAGTTTAACATTTCATTCAATGATAGATAGAGTGAGTCGACAGTATTCCGATCTATGTGTCCAATTAACATTTCTTATTATAAACACCTTAGTGCGGGTTTGGATGAAGTAATTATAGGGGAAAATGTAATTTTTGAAAAGATTTAAAATTCATCATGATAAAATATCCTATTTGAATATTCACTTAGAAGAAATTATAAATTTCAAGAGATTTTAAAGAGAAATTTTATCTACAAAATATAGAGGATTTTAATTTTCACCTTAGAGGGAAAATTTTAAAAATCCTTATACATATATGTTTTTCTCATTTTGATAAGTCTCATTTTTATTATATTTCATTATAATTTCTTTATATTTATGAGATTTTTGTTTAATGTTATTCTTAATTCATTTTGTTATATTTTAAATTTTTTAATATTAAGTTTATATTACATGATGTTATATTTATGTATCATTCCATTTTATTTATATAACAATTAAATTTTATAATTCAAATTTAAAATATTTTATGAATGAAATTTAAGATAATTTATGAAATATAAATTCATTATAAAATTTTAAATCAATTGAATTTTGATTATTAATAAAAAAAACTTATTTTTTTTTTTAAAATAAAATATGTTAAAATCAAGGTAATGTAATTACCTCATTCAAATAAAATATTTTATAAATAAAGAAAATGCAATCATCTAACCAAATAAAATATTTAAAAATTGAAAGGAACTTAATTGAAGCAATAATTGAACCAAGCTATAAGCCTTTACTAATGTACTCTGTCTTAATCAATACCCCTCTCCTGTACCATTTGGTGAACACAAGCAAAGAGTCATTTCTTATACCCTTCCATTTTATATAAGGGAAGAAAAGTTGAAAAAAAGGAACAGCCTAGTCGAGATCATTTTCAGTGTTCATCTTATAACTCGAAGTCGTCCTTCTCAAATTATCTTCCTATAAGGAAGCGAATCCAAGGCTGGCCCTTTCCACAAACCTCTGTTGAAGAAAAGCATCCAATTCAATGAACACATATATAAAAAAATAGTTTATTACATTGACACAAAATAAGACTACACCTTCTAGTCCAAGAGTGAAAGATCTTCATGTAATAATATAATTTAGCCAGGGTCCATTAACATTAACATATATAACAAGCATAAACCGAAAATGTTGAGATAACACTGCCAACAAGATTGAATAAAATAGACATCAGGAAACCTCAAGTCCAAGATCAATAAGATTAGAGGTAGAGACACACTAAGATTTGCTGATAAAATCAATTCTCATTGTCGAACTCCTGGTATTGCTTGAGGATGTCAGCACAGCCAGCAGCAACCTCCTGTGTCATGTAGCCCATGGCATTGGCGAACCTGTTGTCGGAGGCGATGCCGTTGTAGCGGGTGAGGATAACGCGGGCTTTGTCGCGGCCTGGGGTAGCTTGTTTGCAGTCATGGTGAGGGCTGCTCACGAGCTTGGCATCACAGATCTGGTCTGCATGGTCCTCATCCACATAGATGGTGTATGATCCAGTTGAGTCAGTCCACCCCTTCTTTGTGTACACAACATTGTTGCCAGCCCTGTCCATGCATTCCAACATAACCTCCGCACCTGCCCACAATCATTAGAGACAAACTTGTTATAATTACAAACTTGCAAAGACACTTTTTTATGGTGTAATGATATAGATGATCTAATGTGATTAACCCCTCACTTTCTCACTTTACAATCCTTCTCAATTCAGAAGAGACAAATCTGCTATGGCGAGACACAAAACTAGGGTTCAAGGAATCAAAGCTATGTATGTGTCTTTCTGTATCAGTGTATTGTCCACTCTTGATGTGCAATAAATAACATTACTCTATATTATATGACTAACAACATACTCCTAGGTAAGAAGGGAAAAATAGTGTAGCATATTAACAAAACCCATCAAATGCAACCAATTACATCGATGATGGTATAACTAACAAGTAAATGCAACAATGAGTAAAAAGGTCTTTGTTTCATGAAATTAAAATTCTATGACTTAATTACTAGATCCTGCACACTCCATAACAAATCGATCAGACAGTAGGGTAAAATACTCGGATTCTCGCTCCAAACATAAAATACAACTAGTTGTACAGTCAGATCTGTCACCCCAGAAAGTGAAGAGGCCAAAATCAGCTCTCAAGTGAACAATGTTGTTACCGTAAGTAAAATCTCTAATAGTATAAGAATGAGATTTCAAATAAGAAGAAATTAAAAAAAGGGGCACATCAATGAAAAGTTCATAAATTTGAAATTGAAACATCAACAGAAAACAGATCTGAGATGTGGCCCCATATAAGAGTCATATACTACTACTTACTTAATCCAGTATATTTTTTGAAAAACAAAAAATACAAGTGGATGACAGACAAAAAGAGGGTTGAAGAGTAAGAATGGCGAAGGAGGGATTAGCGGGTACCAGCAATGTAAGTAGTGGCTGGGGTCTCAAAACCAGCACGGCAAGGGTCACAGAAGACACGGCCCTTAACGCAGAAAGGGTTCTTGGCTGGACGAATGGCTGCAACCATCGCCGGAAGAACACACACAACCAACAACAACGCTACCCTTGAGGCCATTATGAGACTCACAGAAGAAGAATCACCAAGAAGAAAAAGAAGAAGTAGATGAATGAATGAATGTGCAATGCAAATTGAAATTGCGGGGTTCAATAAAAAAGGCTGAGGTTAGTAATGAGTGTCAGTGAGGGAAACGGGGCCAACTGGGGATAAAGAAGAAAAGAAAAGCGCGTGGCATGTGTTCGCCTGGGTTGCAGCGCACCGTAAGGAAACGTGGTCCTGCGATCAGGACGTGCCACGTCACTTTGATAAACGTTCATCTGGAATTGTGGGGCTACGTGGAAGGGGGTGCAGAGGAGAGGAGAGCGCAGAGGAACAGGACAGTGGCGGTGTTGGTGTTTTGTGTTTGTTTTGCAGCTGGCGCTGTCGGTGATCGCATGTGACCCTGCAAGTGAACCTAAACTGTTCTCAAACGCTTTCCCCTCTAGATGATTGTGTGCCGTGTACCTATCAAAGCCGCGTGAAACGCCGAAAATTTAGTCCCCTTTCCTTTTTGTTATTCCCTTTTTTTTTATTTCTTTTGGCGAGTTGAGTCGCCCTTAATCAACATTATTCTTTTTTTCAGTGTTCTTTTATTTATTTTTTTAAAATAGCAAATGTTCCTTAATGACCAATCATCAATCATTTTAAACAAATCTAATGATGATTGTTGGTATGGTATTGGTACGTAAATGAAAGAAAAAGGAAGTAAACACAATCATGATTTGCTGATAAAATATTATCCGTTAATCATATCAAATGGCACCGTAGGTCTTAAAGGAGCTGGACCTCGTATTTCATCTGCGTTCAAGAGCATCTGCCTAGTCCTCAGTGACCTCTCTATGTAAAAGATTGTTATTGTTATTCACAAAGAAATGGCAATGAATAAGTTATTGAATTTTAAAACAGAAGCATAAAGTTAAATTTTAAGAGAATATTTTTTGTGGAAAATTGCGTGCATTCTTGTATTCTCACAATCAAAAAGGATTAGTCTAACATTGTTTTTGTCAATAGTCTAAAAATTTTTGGTCAGAGTCTGATCCTCTGTTTGAATGATCCATTACTGTTTTGGTTTTTATATTTTTCGGGGTTGGGGGTAGGACGCACGATACAGTCATGGGCACTCAACCCTTTCATCCAAAATAGACACTTTGATATCTTTTGCAAAGCCCAGCTACATGTCTAGGGCCCGAAACTTTTGGACTTGGAAGAACGTTTGCGATCACCGGATTTTTTATGGACTTGTCATTTTTGTAGGGTAAATCGAAATTTATTTATTAAAGTCCCACTTCGTCTTAACGGAAAAAAAAAAAAAGTCTCAATTCATCTAGAGATAGGGTTCAAATAGCCTTTATAAGTATTGAACAATCCTTACCCTTTGAGCTAGATCACACTCCAAGTCATTTTTCAGTCTTGTGCATGTTCTCTAAGAGTAAAATAATGCATTTTGATGTGATGAACATTAAATATAATGTAGTGAAACAAAATTAGATTTTTCGTTCATAAGTAGTATATTATATAAAGGGAACCGTAGGGAATTAAAGAAATGGAAGGGGATTAAAGAAACCGTATTATTATTGGTGTGCATGCAATTTTATATATTATTAATTAGTCATTTTATCCGTGTGAATATATGAGTTGATAATAAAAAAATAGTTTATTGACTATTATTGGAAATAAATAACAATTATTTAAATATATTTTATAAAAAATTGAGTATATAAATTTATTTTGAAAATAAGCTAATAGTCAAATAATAAAACAAATAAAAAATATGAGTGTGTCATTCTATTTTATATCTTATTTTGAATATCATGTTTATAAAGTAAAAAAAAATCTCGATAGATGTTCTTTGACTAACAATAAAGAGTCTATTTTATGAAAATTTTACATGTTTCGAAAGTATAAATTGTTGAATAATGAAAAATAATAAGTGGATAATTTTACTATATCATAAGTCATTTAATGTGGATGACAATAGATATCTATGAGAGAAGGAACATGTCCCCCGTCCCTGTCCTTGTTTAGAATTTTGCATCTCATCCCATGAAGATAAACATGTCCCCATTACGAGTAATCTCATCGAGTGCTCGCTTTAGCAAATTTTTGTAATCCTTAATCATTTACATATTTTTCGTAAACTAAAATATTTAATTTATAAAAAATACAAAATAAATTTTCTAATTAATAAAAAATAATGAATAAATTTAATTTATGCTATTTCAATTATACAGCTTTTCCTTGTATATCATTTTAGTAAATATAATATCAATTTTTAAATATATATTAGAATTAATGTGTTATAATTAGTAAAAAAATTATAAATAATCCTAATTTATATCATCTCAATTATTGGAGTAGTACACCATTTACACAATTATTTTTAATAAAAAGTAATGTAATTATTTAAATTTTTTTAAAAATTTAATAAATAATTAGAATCATTAGAAGAGAAGTGTAAATTGTGGGAATGTTTTTTTTAAATATTTTAATGTTGAAAATTTGAAGTCTTTCTTTTAAAAAAAATTAATATGAAAAATTTGTGGGATTCATAAGTTGGAATGTTTAAGTTGAAAAAATAAAATATAATGTAGTAAGACAGATAGATAGATTTTTTTTTTTAACTTTCAAAAGCTCTTTATTTGAAGTTATAAACTTTAGAAAAGAGGAAGAATTGAGAAATAAATTGTTAATATAATTGTTTAGTAAAGAGACAAATTTAAGAAAAAATATGTATCAATTTGTGAAAGAATATGCATATAAAAATAAACTTTGTAAAATAAATGAAGGAATATTTACCAACATTTAAGTTCAAGAATGAATTTTAAATTTTTTATTTGATATATTATTTTTATGGTGGTTTCTGGAAATTATATTTGTGCAAAGGTTACATTTTTTTCTTCAAATATATGAATGCATTTATTTTTGTATGCTTTTCAATTTATTTTTATTTTTTATTAATAATATTAAATGTTATAATACCTTTCATTGCAGTGTTAAATATAAGTAATAAAAAATTTCAATTATAATATTTTAAGGCTTGTAATATGTTGAATGTTTAAAAATTATAGAATTGATAATTGGTATAATATTCAGTGTAAAGTTATGGTAATAAAAGAGATATATGAAAGTATAATTGGAAAAAATAAGGTTTAATTATTCTATATATGTATAGTTTCACTCAAATTTTAATTAGGTCCTTATAGTTTAAAATTTTTTAAATAAGTTCCTATAATGTATAAGATTTTTCAATCAAATCTTTGCTATTATAAAAAATAGAATATTTATAGAATATTTCTTTTCCATGAAAGGATGAAGAAGGAGATGAAAATGAAATATTTATGGAATATTTCATTTTTCATAATGGCAGAAATGATTGAAAAATCTCATACACTATAGGAACCTACTTATAAACTTTTAAACTATACTGAAAATTGAGTGAACCTACAATATAAATAAACTTTATATAGACTAGGGATAAATTTCTCAATGAATTTATATGACTCTAAATTATTAGTAATGTAGATTAGGGTATTAAAGTGGATTATTAATGCAGTTATAATACAAATTGATTTAAACTTATTGACAAATCAATTGCAATATAACAATACAAATATGGATATAAAATGTGATAATCAATTTGATATTTGTAGACCAACTCATAAAATTTGTGTATTAATCTTAGAATACAGATTCTATTATTAAATTGTTATGAATAATTTCACTTATGTTAGAATTTAATTCTAAGTGATGTATTAAAATATAATAAAATTATATGTTAAATACAAATATTTTTTAAAGTAAATTAAGTTAATATATGTGTTATGAGGTCCCAAAAAATTATTGTAATATCATAGAATATGTGAGTATAATACATTTTCATTACATAATATGTTAATTAGTAGTAATAAAAAATAAATTTTCGGGACATCTAAGAATCCACATATAAAATTATTATGCAATATTGTAGTTAATATTCTATTAGTAAATCTAGCTATGAAAAGATATAAAAAATAATTTATGAAATAGAATAGAATCACTATTTCAAAACTTATTATTGCAAAATGTTTTAAAATTCGATAAAAAAAAAGATTCACATGCATCTATTATTAATAACCTTATTACATCCAACGTATCTTTAAAAAATGTTATTGAAATAGATCCCCAAGTGTTCAAAATGATGTGTAAATGACTACAAAATACGCTCATTTTAAATAAAGGAGAAGTAGTGAAGGAGCATATGTTCCGCTCTTCTAGGTCTGCATAAAATGCACCTTCCAACCACTTGAATTCCATTGTCTGAAGCAAAAAAATAAGGTTGCACTCATATTCTCTCAATCCTTTAGCAATATGCCTTTCGGTTTCCTCAAGTCATTGTCAAAACAAAGTAAATATGCTTAACATAATAACATTTCTTAAAGACCTAAAACCCATTTATCCCAGGCTATAATGCAGTATATATGAACTAATTAGATGAGTTTCCCTTTTGAACCCATATCTTGAAGAAAAGGAACTTTAAAATTGTACTCCCTTGGAAAAGTAAGTAACCTCGCACAAAATTAGCATATGTCCCTGTTGATTGATTCTCATGATCTGCAAGTTGAGAAGCAAAAAATTAAGTTCTTTGATATTGAATTTAATTAAAGGTCCTTTAACATATCCTCTTGGATCACTTGAAGAATATAATTACCTGACAAGAAAGAAAATAAATCTAATAACCAACTATATATATGGGATATATTTTTCTACACTATTTAAAATATATTACTTAATTATGTGAGTAATTTCTTATCTCATATTTTATTAGATTTAATATTACTCCTTGCATGTATACATGCCAGCTTAACTTTTCACTTCCAATCTCTCTCCCCCCTCACTGTAGAATATGCATATATTACTTTGGTGTAATTTCATTTATTCTTGCGGTGGACTAATTTGGGCGTCTTCTTGTGCTTCAAATTTTTTACTTTCATCAAGACAATAACACTGTTAGTAGTTCTGTAATTTAAGGAGGGTAGGTTGTCATGGGGTGGGGTTTGGGGGTGGGGTTTTTAAAACTTAAGTTTAATCATTAAAATTTGATTGGGTGGATTGTTTCGGATTTAAACAAAAATTTTCAAATCCAAATCCAAAACACAATTTTTGATGAGTCGTCTCTCTTTAAAAAAAATCCCAATACCCAATTAACAATTAACTACCCATTAATTGTTGAACTAAACATAAAAATATCCAAAAAAATCCAAATTTTGACCAAAAGAAAAAACAAAACAAATAATATCTGCATCATGTGATGAACCCTTATAGAAAAGAAATTGAATAAACACAATAAAGTGGTGGCTCAACTGTTGATGCATTGTATGAAGCGCTCTGTTGTGTCTCGCTACATATAGTGCTACGTCAAGGAGGTTCTACTATTGGGATGTTATCATTGATGAGAATGTGGAGCACTATGTCACAATCGGTGGTTGATGGAGAAGGACGTGGGTAGTTTAGGGAGTGAGAGAGGCAATGGCGATGGTAAGGAGAAAGGGTGCGGCAGTGCGAAATCAAACAAATATGGAATGTTAAAATTTGAATGTCATTTTTTAATTATTGCGCAATTCCTATTAAATGATGATAATTTTTTGTGATATTCTAATGATATATAATAATTATAGTTATAATTTTTAAAATATTATTAATTGTTAAAGTTATAGAGTCCAAAATGAGATATGTGATAAAAGTTTCCTTAAATAAGTCTAAATTATTAGTGTATCATCTTCCACATATAAATTATTACAAATTGTAGTTATATTATTAGTAAATCTAGCTATGAAAAGATATAAAAAATAATTTATTAGTGAATGAGATGGATTCACATGCATCTATTATTAGTAACCTTAGTATCTTTAAAAAATGTTATTGTAGATCTGTTCAAAATGATGTGGACTACAAAATACGCTCATTTTAAATAAAGGAGAAGTAGTGAAGGAGCATAAGGTCTGCATAAAATGCACCTTCCAACCACTTGAATTCCATTGTCTGAAGCAAAAAAATAAGGTTGCACTCATATTCTCTCAATCCTTTAGCAATATGCCTTTCGGTTTCCTCAAGTCATTGTCAAAACAAAGTAAATGACCTAAAACCCATTTATCCCAGGCTATAATGCAGTCTATTAGATGAGAAACCATATCTTCGAATTTAAAATTGTACTCCCTTGGAAAAGTAAGTAACCTCGCACAAAATTAGCATATGTCCCTGTTGATTGATTCTGATCTGCAAGTTGAGAAGCAAAAAATTAAGTTCTTTGATATTGAATTTAATTAAAGGTCCTTTAAATATCCTCTTGGATCACTTGAAGAATATAATTATCTGACAAGAAAGAAAATAAATCTAATAACCAGGATTATTTTTCTACACTATTTAAAATATCTTTAATTATGTGAGTAATTCTTATCTCATATTTTATTAGATTTAATATTACTCCTTGCATGTATACATGCCAGCTTAACTTTTCACTTAATTGTCCATCTCTCTCCCACTCTTTGTGTTTACTGTAGAATATGCGTATATTACTTTGGTAAACCTAGAGTATCATACTAATTTCATTAAGGCGTTGATTTTATCATTAAACCTTCTTCAAACACACTGGAATCAAACCCTCTATTACTAGATATTTAGAGGCTAACTAGTAGCTAGTTGTCAATTATAGGAGGCCTCGTGATTAATATGGGTGTATATATTTACATTTGGTTTAAGTTTAATGGGAAAAAAATCCAAATCATTAAAATTGATTGGTGTTTGGATTTAAACAAAAATTTCATCAAATCCAAATTGAACCAAAACAATCAAAATAGTACATGCATAGAGGAAAAAAAATCCCATCCAACAATTAACAAAATACCAAATTGTTGTCTCCATTCTCAATCATTTTGTTGAACTAAACCAAAAAAATCCAAATTTGACCAAAAGAAAAAACAAAACAAATAATATCTACATCACGTGATGAACCCTATAGAAAAGAAATTGAATAAACACAATAAAGTGGTGGCTCAACTGTTGATGCATTGTATGAAGCGCTCTGTTGTGTCTCGCTACTATAGTGCTACGTCAAGGAGGTTCTACTATTGGGATGTTATCATTGATGAGAATGTGGAGCACTATGTCACAATCGGTGGTTGATGGAGAAGGACGTGGGTAGTTTGGGAGTGAGAGAGGCAATGGCGAGGTAAGGAGAAAGGGGCGGCAGTGCGGTGGAGTGTGTGTATTTTTGCGTCCTGAGATGATGATGATAATGAGATAGTTGATGTTTTGTTAGTGTATCTCTTTGTGAGTACTGAAGGAGTGAGAGTGTGAGACAGAGGTACTGCACATATGTGCGGTCAGTAGAAAACAATAATAAAATAAATTTGTTCTGGTCTCGGGTTGGTTTGATTTCAAATTTGAGAATCCGATACCAGAACAAATACATCATTGGTTTCATCGCGTTTAACCTGATCAGACCTGATCCAAATCCTTTGGTCCAGTTCATATTTCTTGGGTTGATCAGGTCTACCTGATCCACTTACACCTTATATATATTACACTATCTTGTTTGATTTATCTAGCTTATACATGTATATACTCAATGTCATATTTACAACGATATTAAGTGTCACATTTTATTAAAAACAGATCTATATGAAAGGTGTTGGGGGCTCATGTCCCATTAAGATTTTTTTTTAGAAAGGTAAAAATATATGTGCATATTCTGTTCCTATTATTTTATAAAATAGCTAATATTTTGTTTTTGAAGTGTAGACCCAGCTAATATTAAGGTAAAAATTATGCAAAATATTTTTTTTAATTATGTTTATATATTATTTTTGTCCATATTATCTAATTTTTTTGGATCTCTCACTGCATTTGACAAAATACAAGTGTCTCCAGAATGATATCACTTAAACCTTTAAAATTAATATACATTTTTACAAATAATAAAATTCGTATGTAATGTAGTCTAATTTTATGAAAGATCAATATAAGTTAAGTTTATCTAACCCGTATCCCGTATAATTTAATCTTTGAATTTTTTTTGTCTCTATGTAGACTACAAGAACAAAAGTGGTCGGGAAATGCGTCTGGGTCGTGATGTCACAAAAGAATGCGGTTTACTGCACAGCCTAAAAAGCTTTAAGTGAAAATGAAGGTGTGCGTCATGGACCATCTAAATTAAATAACTGGTGCTTTTCTAATGATTGGGCGTACTATCGTATTTGAGCAAGGGCAAGGCAGTGACACGAAGCCTGCAAGGGTGGAGCAGTCAGGGCGCATGAAGGGCAGGTCCGAGTTGGATCAATAATGGTGGCAAAATGGGTGCGACGTGTCGGGTTCATAAAATGTGATAGATATTAGCTGATCCATTTTAATTATTTAAATTAAAAGCATCAATTTATCCTTTTAAAAATAATGGATTGACGGATTAATACAATTTTTTGTTATAATTTTAGCTTTTTTTGCCAATTGCCTTGTTCTATTGTGGGTTGCCATAAATCCTGTGACCTTATATTATGTAAGTTAAAAATGTCAACCCGACTAATAAAAATGACAACCCAGTGGATCAACCCATTTGCCCCCTAATCAATATCCGCATACACAACAAAGTTGCGCAATAATATTACATCATACTCACATGACTCACAATATTATTTGTCTTTTAGTGAGAGTGATTTTTGATGCATTAAAAGATAAAAATACATTATGAGTATGGTATAATATTGTATACCTTATTGTATAACAAACATTATTCCTATTTTATATTGGGTCATTTTAGAGTTCGAATGTGGTCGAAAATAATATGAATGGTAAAGTTGGCTATTAAACAAACTATAAAAAATTGGATATTATCCACAGTAATATTATTAAAACAAACCATATTACTATAATTTATCTCTAATTATTATAAAAAAATATAACTCTAAAAGAATTATTTGATTTTAAGTTGAATCAGACTAATATGGAATATAACTCAAATTCGATATGAAAAATAAAGCCAAATCAAATTTTGAGGACTCAAACTTGATTTAATAAGTTTGGGAACAAACCAGGTTATGAATGCCGCTCCCAGCACCAAGCATCATGTTCACTGCTTTTGTTCCTTTCTAATGACAAAATTAGCTTGCGTTCTTAACCAAGTTGTACAGCTTAATTATGCCTTTTTATTGCGTAACTTTCCCACCACAACTTAATTTATCTTTCAATTTCTCTTTGATAATTTTTCTTCTCATTCTTTTTTATATTATAATAATAATAGAGCATTACATCATAATCTTCACGTACGACGAAAGACATTAATTGTCCCATTATATAATAATACGTTAAAAATTTGTTGAGTGCTAGGAGCTGAGGGAGAATTGGTCACTTGTTGTCCACCTCTCTGATAAAGACGCCATTCTCTCAGTCTCAGCTCTTGTCGCAATAGTAAACCCCAATTGGAGCACAACCCTTGTTGCTAATTGAACCATGTCCATATGCAATTAAGTTAATCCACTGCCCATAATAATGCCCATAATTCTTTAATAAAAATGTAATAATTGTGATTATATTTTCATTCCAATCCCTTGATATCTGAAACTTATTGGATTCCGACTAATTTAGTTTGAACTGACTCAGTCTACTTATATAATTACCATGAAATAAAATTATTTAAACATTGATTTGTTTATTCATAAGACTAAAATTTAAAATTTTGTTTACAGAAAACAAAGTGTTAAACTATTTCAGTTAACTAAACGTTGATAGTTATAATGGTATATTACAAAATATGCCAAAAACGATATATTAAAGATCATACTTCAAATAATTATCATTTGATATTAGCACTGCCAGTGTCATCAGTTGAGTTAGAATTAGGATGGAAGTGCTTAGCTTAACGCTTTAACTTAAATAGGTTTGATTTTCAAAATGAAGCCTAAGCTTACTATTACCTAACATATGCATTTTATGGTTTTAGCCTTAACCTTAAAGCTGACCTAACCTAAAAGTTTATAGAACCTATTTTATTATAAAATATTTTAAAAAACAAGACGATATTCTTAAATAAGTCAAAATACAACTAAATATATAAAAATATATATTTTTAAATACAATAAAACACTTTAGTTAAAAAATATATTTACAAATAGATTAAAATATTTCTATTATCATTAAATATTTAAATTATGATAATAATAATAATAATAATAGTAGCTAACCTATTAAGTCAAATAGGCTATTTTTATATCCAAACTTTACTAATTAGCTAAAGATTTTTTGAAAATCTTAACTTATTTATTAAAAAGGCTACCTAATACTAACATAAAGACAAGTGACCTGACTTCCACCCTAATTAGAATGAGTATAATTAAGGGCGGTACTACTCTAAACTCTAAACGATCAAGACATTTCACTGTTAGCTAGATTAACAATAAAAAGTTATAGGAATGAATGAGTAGTCGAAATTTCATTTTATCTTTCAAATAATTTGTGAGTGCATAAGATTAAGCGTTAGCACGGGCAGCAAGATTAAACACATATGGAGTAACATCTGAAAGATATGGAGTTACTAAATGCAGCAGATTCCAATCTTTCCTAAAATGATGGCGACATTCGGGTGGCCAATGAGACTCAACTAACGTGGCTTCTTTTTTTGAAACTCGTAAGTATCCAAAGTTCCCACAGCAATATGCATTTATTTAAGGAATTAAAAAAAAAGATTTAACTGTTGATATTTTTGTTGGTAGTAGCTACTAACTAGGAATATTTACAGAGATACCAGGATTTAATCTTTGTAAATGCTTTTGATACTGATTTTCTTTTATTTTTTTTCCCATTGCTTTCTCATGCTTTATATATTAGGGAGCTTTCCATAAGCCTCATTAGGAGGTCTCTTCACTAAGTCTACTTATACATGTCCTAAGCCTGAATAAAATAAAAGAAGAATAAGTAAAAAAATAATAGTACTGCCTCATCCATAATCGAGTTTAATTAAACAGTACTTTAATTTGTATATATATATATATATATATATATATATATATCCATACATTGTTTAAATACTGATGATTGATGTTAATTATCAGACACTGTAGTAATGTTATTGACAAATGTGATAAGGTAATATAACAAACTTCTAAAACTTGTTATCATATTCATAATAACATAATTGAAATTTCTAGTAATTATAACCCACCAAAAGAAATATCAAGTAATTAATACATTAATCTTTAAACATCTAAAATAATTTCTTAAACTTAGTTTGAAAATACATTTCTATTTAATTAAAGAGGAATGGTACTTAATTAAGTTGATATATATATAGGGAGAGGATGTGTTTGTTGACGCTAATTCAGTTTTATAATGTTTGAATGGAAAGGTTAAAACATGATTTTAATCATATTATTTATATATATATATATATATGATTGATTTTGTATTTAATCTGTAAAAAAAACTAAATAAATTCATACACATAATTTTTTTTATACTTTAAAAATTATATTAACTGTAAAGAAATTTAAATTTAAAACTTCATGTATGTTATCCAAATCCTTTAATATTAAACCAATTCTAGTGACTTCCATATATGCACAATTGTTTGTAAAGAAACCCCTATAAACAATAAAAGTGATAATTTAATGAATCTTATACGGTTCAAAGAGTATGATATAGATACTTATTTTGCTTAGTTGACTATTATACGATAAATGTCAAGCAACAGAATACATATTTAATGCTACAGGCTTTTTTACAAACATTTACATGTGTAGGGATCAATTTAATTTAAGTTTTTTTTTTTTACTTATATAAGAACTAAATTTAAAATCGATAACATTTAAAGAAATCAAATTTTTATTTTAACCAATAGAAAAAAATGAAGAATGCAAAAATAATAATGATTGAGATATTTGTTGACACTAATTCAATTTTATAATGTATAAATATATCTTTGCTCTGTTACATGACAGTAATTGAAAAGAAAAGGGGTTGACATTAGATTTCATTTCTCGTTGGTGATGAACATCACTCTCATATAAGAAATCAACGGCTCAGATTCACTCCTCGGTTACGGGCTCTTGTTTTATCTCCCCTAAGCTTCGCTGGTTTAGTCTCACTCTCTCTCTCTCTCTCTCTCTCTCTCTCAGATCACCCTTCTTCAACCTTCAAACACAAAAAAAAAAAAAAAAGAAGAAAAAGTAGCAACAGCATATAGTATAGCCTTATCATAGCAACAGCGCAAAAGAGGAAGAAGAAGAAGAAGATGATGTTAGGGAAGAGACCTCGTCCTCCAATGAAGAGAACAACGAGCATGTCGGAGATAACCTTCGATCTGAACACAGCCACAACAGATGTTGTTCCCAACAACAACAACCTCTTCAACCGTGACCTGCAGCAGGGACCATCAGCAGCAGGAAGGGATGGTCCATCATGGTGGAAACAGCAACCACCACCACCACCATATCATGCTGCTGCAACACCTATTGGGTTAGACTTAGATCAGAATCAGAGCAGGGTCTTGGCCGGAGCGTCACCCAGAAACCATAGAAAGCAATATTCCGCTGACTTGGAAGCCGATGACTTCTTGCGTTCTTGCTCTCTCTGCAAACGCCGCTTGGTTCCCACCCGTGACATCTACATGTACAGGTATACCTATATATTGCTGTCTTGCACCATATATGTGTGCGATTTTTTGGATTGTTAATATTGAGCATTAATTGACTACTAATCTAAGCACTATTTCTGTTTTCCTTTTCCGATTGGACAGAGGTGATAGCGCGTTCTGCAGTCTAGAATGCCGTCAACAGCAGATGAACAAGGATGAAAGAAAGGACAAGTGTTGTGTGGCATCAAAGAAACAAGTTGTGGCTCCTCCTCCTTCTGGCTCCCAAGTCGCCACCTAATTAGGCGAAAAACAAACACCGTGCTTGCTTTGCTTTTGCAGTCCTAGCTCGCCAGCTAGCATCCCCCATATATCTCCGAGCCAAGCCATGCCCATGCCCTTTCAGGCCTTAGTTATCAAATATGTTTATATACCTCCTCATCCCTCCCTCTTTCTCTAATCCTTCTTTTCCTTTGGTTTGCTTTGTGTAATTTTCACCATGGTGCTCTTTTCTTTTTTAGAGAGTGGGTGTTGGTCGATCGCCTTCTTTGCTTGTAAATGGGCAACATGGATGGGCAAGTAATTTTGAACTACATTGTAGTAATTTCCATGGAATCTTGAATCTTAATATTTGAAAAAATAACAAGAAAAAGAAGAAGAAGAAGAAGAAGAAGAAGACTCAAATTAAAAAATAACAAATATATATATATATATAATATATTATTTTAACTATTATTTATAAAAATCTGCAATCACTCACATCTACATTGAATTGGATGTTACCCTACACCTATCTGATAGATAATGTGTTTATAATATTTTATAAATTGTAGTCAAAATAACATTTATATATATATATATATATATATATATATATATATATAAATATGTAACTCAACAATCGGTCCCCTGCTATTTTTGACTCCGGCTAGTAACGGGGAAAACTGCACCCTTCAATCATCATAGTGTGTGTCAAATGGTGGACTAGTCCATTGTTTTGCAAAATCAAATCTGTGGGAAATTATTAGCACGGTGATGCGACTGATAAGTCTTTATGGCGTCACTATTCCACTGATCTATTTATTTCCCCGTTTTCTACCAAGGTGAATTGCGTAATCTGACCCTGATTTTTTTAATTAAAGTTCCCCAATTTTTAATTGTTCTCTTCTTGTTGAATGATGAATCTAATGGCGTGATCATCCCACCGAATCTTTTAGCTGTTTACACTGTATACAGCATAAACCGGAAATGGATGCTTAATTAAGCCTATTCCAATGTGCAAATTAAGTCATTTCATGGATATGAATATTTACTTTGGTCTTGGCATTATCAAGTGTAACTTTTTCTATACAATTTGCAAGCAACTCAAATCAGGAACAGTTAGATGCATAAAGAAGGGAAAGATTTGGTATTTGTAATTGTACGCACATCGGCACATGCCACTTTATACCACTCTATAAATAATAATAATTTGTAAAGGTATCAAATCTGGCGTGTCCTAAAGAACTCCTCAAAGTTAAATGCTGATGCTGATACAGCAGCTAGAGGAAATTTTTAAGAACGGCACTTGGGGCACAGTAGTACTCATGCCTATGAAATGTAAGTATGTTTAGTTTGAATTTTTAACTCTTATTTTTAGTTTTTAAGATTTTATGAAAGAAAATATTAAAAATTAAAAATTAAAATTTCAATTTTTAATTTTTAATATTTTTTTATAATTAAAAATTAAAAAACTAAAATTAAAAATTAAAACTAAACACGCGATAGAGCTGTCATATGAGACGATGGAGGATGGACAGCCGGGTCCTGAGGCAACTCGCGAAAATGAAGAAAAAAAAATGACATGTGGGATATACAGCAAATTAAAATCAAGAATAATTGATCCACGGAGACTTTAATGCGGGTCATCCTGTCACAAATTATAAAATACAGTAAAATTGGCCTAACCAGTTTTTCCCTCTTTACCTGCACAGCCTCACTCATACTTTTTTTTTTATCAGAAAAATTACATAAAAAAGAAACTGACACATCAGAACATTGTTGAGTTATTTTACTTAATGCATTTTAAGAAGTGGTTTAAGGTCATGAGGAGGATGCATTAGGAGGGAGCCTGTGGCTTAGTCAGCTTTGCATGGGGAAGACCCCACTTTGCACAAATGGTGAACATTGATGGAAAACAGATTCATTTTGGAGCTTTTTGGGAAGGGGGAGAGAAGACAAAAGAGACCCAATTTTCTTTACTGCCTACAGAAAAGCAAATTAAACCACTCACTGTGAGGAAGTGAAGAGGATTTCCCTTAGCCTAAACAGGGCAATGCTGTGGGTGCCCTGTAGCTGGGGACCACTCCAAAGTATCATTGCAAATAATAACAATTATCTAATTGAAAAAAAAAGGTTAGAATAATATTATTTATATGCATATATTAAGATTAAATATTAAGAAAAAGAGCCATATAAAGTAATTGATGATGACACATGAGGCAAAAACTTTGTGTCACTTTTAAATGTCAACTACTAATATCCATAATCCATGTGCAATTAAAATTACTTAAAAATTTATAAAGTAATGTATAAAATGTATTATCTTGTTTTAAATTTTATAATTTTATTAAGTGCTTAATTTAATGTGTCCTTTTATTTTAGGTGCTCAACTAAGTTTATAATTCCATGTGCCTTTTTATTTTAGGTTTAATTATTTCTCAATCAATTTAATTTATTAAACACTTTACGTTATTATAAGGACAAACCTCAACTATAATTAATTAATTCGTTGTTGCAAAGTAAAACACTAAACTTAATCGTATTTTATTTAATAAAATACTTTAGATAGACTTATGTTATTGAGATTAATTTTGATATATGTAAAATATTTTATATTATTAATCGATTATATATCATAGCTTTCGTATGATTTTTAAAATAGTTATGAAGAGCCAAGCACTTTTACAAATATCAGAAAATATCTATATGTCAAATGTTTACAAAACATGTTTCATTCGAAATTAGAGTCGTTCTCTTTTTCCCATAGGATTGATATGATTTATTTAATAAATTAATTATTTATTCTATTAAAAATTTCACATTTTCTTATTTAAGCTTAGGGTTTACAGATGATGTTAGTAATTTATTTTTTTATTACTTTTTGTTGATAAGATAAATTTATTAAAATGAGAGAAGTTTTTATTAAAAATTCCAGATTCTCTCATCTAGCTAATGTTATTTATTTTTGCGGTTAGTTCTCATTTAGCTGCTTGAGGATGCTGGTAATTTCATTTTTGAAGGACCATATCACCGGTAAACCCAATTATGGCCACTAGCTAACGCAACGATGAGATCGAATAATATCAAATGCTTCTCGCAAATATTTTCGGGTTTATTACTTCACCCTGTGTAAAATTTCTTGCATTGTGTTCTTAATTATAAATATTACATTATTATAAATATTTAAATTTCTTTGTATTCATCTTAAAAGTTTTGTTTTGGAGGGATAATCGTCTTTAGAAGTAATATATAATAGTATGTGATTAATTAATAATATATACGGAGTATTACATTAATAATATATCAAAACTAAGCTCAATTTTTTATTCGTTCTTCCTTTTCTTGTACACAACAAACACTTTGGTCTACTAACGCAAGCATGTGTACCTTTAATTGAGGATAGGAAAATGCATGATTACATTCTTTAGAGTTATAATATTTGAAATTTATTGGAAGTGGTAGGATGGAGTGTCCCTTATTATGCTCATTGTAACCGTTCTTATCATAAATGCATGAAATGAATACATGGTGGTCTATGCATATTGAATAATACTGGACTAATGTTTTAAAAGTACTAATTAAAGAATAAAAAGTAGAAAGTTTTGATTAAAATCATAAAATTTTTCAGTTTCAAATACGTTTAAAATAATTAAATGTTTTCTCTTTCTAATTTTTTATGGGTTTTGTTAGTTAATATCTTTAGGATACTGATTAAAATTACTAAAAATATTATGTTTCAAAATTTTATTATGAATTCATAATAAAGTTTTGAAACATGACATTTTTAGCAAAACCCTTTTTTAATTTGTGTTTTATTTTTTTTTAATGCATCAATGTTCCTAAGCTACTTTACATTTCCAATACAGTAATATTTTATGGAGATGGCTCTAGTTTTCACTCCGGCGGTGGGATCTTCATGTACTGGGATCAAAAGCTAAGGCTGGCCCTGTCCACAATAATTGTGCTTGGCTAGGAATTGATGACATGTGCTTAACATATTAAAAAAAGGATGGAAACTCACGGCAAACTTCTTGTGAAGGTCACACTTTGGCTCCAATTTATTACACCAGACATCACAGAAGAGTGCAATTAAGCAATAAAATTAGGTCAAATTGCGCAAGTGGGCATGTGTCTACATCAATTGCTAATTACTATATTCATTTTTTAATAAGTATTCATCTTTATTTATACATATAAATTAAAAAAATAATTAAATAGATTTAAAGTTAGATAAATTTAAGTATATTTTATAATAATATCCCTATTATCACCTACTCTAATACTTTCTCTCATATTTTATCTATCCATAACTCTCTCTCTTATAAGGATATCATAGGAAAAATAATTAATATTATATATGATTCTCAAAAAGATAAATAATAGTAAAAAAATAAAATTTTATAAATGAACACTTATTAGAGAATGGAGATAGTATTAGTATATAAAACACCCCAAAATAAAACATTACAAAGACACATTTATTAGATTTGATTAATCAGAGCTAGCTCTTCAGTTCCATTATAGGTGTGCAGTGCGTGTTGCCGACTCATGTATTATAAATTAGAGTGATCATATGCTTTTAAGAATTTTGTTAACGAGTGTATTAAGAATGCATGTTAATAAATAAAAATATAAAAATTTGATTTAAAAGTAAAATTTTCTGGTTTTTCAACACATTAAAAGCCATTAGTTGTTTTTGTCTTGCTTCCTTAACCAATGTGGTTTAGGGTAACCACATGACCTCATATAAAATGCGCAATTCGATCACTGTACTCGGATGAAAATTTTTTATCCCAAATTATGTTTTCTTCTTTGTCCTATCAATAATCCCATCAATTATATATTGTCATATAAGAGATTTAAAAATTTAAAATAATTGATAAATATATAATATTATTTTCACATCAATATATAATTAATGGGATATGAAAAGGGACATGGATTAGAGACAGAAGATTTTCACCCCACTATACTCTGTAGTTATATATTCTTATGTATTTATTAGATGTGTAAACTTTCGCTCTGATTGAAAAAAAAATTGTACGAAATATTAGTGGTTTTATCACTTTTGTGTTGGAATGTATTGAACTCACTTGATGACTCATTAGTGCCAGACTAGAGTCAAATTCGAATAATTTATAGTGCATTTATGAAATTCTTACCAACAAGAACAGAAGCAGATGCTCCTGATCATGATTCTCCCCATCTTCAGGTCAAAAAGCATTTCGTTCAATATCCGATTTGTTTGTTATTTTTTGTTATTCTCGTGCTAGTTCTTGTCCCATAGTAGTTCATACAGTTCAAGGTTTAGATTCAAGGCTAACGTGCTAGCTGGTATTGTTGGCATCGGTTGGTCTTCATTTATCTGTTTTCTCTTTTTAATGAACTAATTTTATCATTTCCAAAAATTTTATGATAGTTTTGTCTTTCTCATTGATCTTCATATTTTGGTTTACCAGGGTATACTTGATTTCAATTTTCAATTTTTATTTTTAACTTTTTATTTTTTAAGATTTTGTAAAGTAAATATTAAAAATTGGAAATGAAATAAAAACTGAAATTTATAGGGCTTGTTTGGTTTCAATTTTTAGTTTTAAGAATTTGTGAAAGAAAATCCTAAAACTCTGAAATGAAATCTGAAATTGAAATTTATAGTTTTAAGAATTTTCTTCACAAAATTTAAAAAATTTAAAATAAAAATTGAAAACTAAACCAAAAACTCATAATTTTTAAAATTTTTAATATTTCCTTAACAAAATCTAAAAAATTAAAAATAAAAATTAAAAACGAAAAATCCAGGCTTTTCAGCTTCGAGAAGTATGCGGTGCATGTGTGTCTCTAAACTGACCAACCATAAACATAACATGAAAGACATGCCTTCCAAGTTGGGCCAGCCAAATATATGATCTGACCATAGGGGACTTTAAGTCCTGTTATAAATATTGGGCTTTAGATAAGGTATGTGGACCCTATGTGGCCTAGCCTTGTGTTTTTTTAAGTCACCGAGAGAATGATCCATTCGTGTACGAATATCATATTAGTGATCATGGATTTGGTGGGTTGGTTTTTGAGAAAAACAAATATTGTCGGAACAAAGTTTAGCTTTCAACAAAAAAAAATGACAAAAAAAGGACCATGCTTTCCTTCGGGTAGATTTGATTGGATTGAAATTTCTTATTGAACTGAATCAGTTCAACTTGATCATGACCAGGTTGATTCTGATTGGATGATGAATCTGATTTTGTTTTTTTTAAATTATACTAAAACAATGTTGAATCTTATATTAACTTTTTAAAATAATTTTAAATGATGTTTTATTATAATATTTGTCAAAAATTTCAAATAAAAATAGTTAGTTTATTTAGATATTAATTTAAGAATATTTTTTGTTAAAACATAAAATTAAATATCAGAATTTTGAACCAATTGAAATCAGGTCAAATCCTAAGTTGGCACAAAACATTCAGTCCAATCCATATTTTGTTGTTGTACCCCATATTTTGAGAATTAACTTGACTTTGATTGGCGAATTCATTGGATCGTACAAGACCTATGGACTGTTGATCACTCTATTATATATCTTCCACATCTATAGATGTGGCTATATGCCTGGATGCAAAAAGTATTACGCTTCAATTTGCTACTACTCACTTGAATAATTATTTAATTTTAAATTCACACTATGCAAATAATGATTGACAAAATATTAAAATTAGAGAAAGTTTGAAATAATTTATCAAATTGCTCTCGTTTTTTTTAATATTTTAACTTTCTTTCCTCTCCTCTACTATAGCTCTCTCATCCCCAATACTATTTAATGAGATATTGTTGAAAATAAATAATTAATATTACTTAATTTTTTAACAGACAATTATTTGTAGATAATTTTTTTTAAATAAATAATTATTCAAAGATGAAGGGAGTGATTTACCACGATTGTATTACGACATGAGTTGCGACTTTCGTGAATGCATTAATGTAAAACATGAATTTGTCATCTAAGCCATAATTTTCCTATGGGGTTTGCTAACTAGTGCCCTAATTAAGGGCACTAGTTAAGGATATTAAAGGAGGTAAATATTTAAATTTAATGGTGAGTTTCAAGTATTGAAAATATAAAATATTATCTTCCAGAAGTTTCTTAGGGCACTAGTTAAAAAAATATTTTTTCTATTTGAAAATACAAGTAACTTTTTTTTTTCTTTTAGTTGGCGATTTTATAGAGGTGCATTCTATTGTGCCGAAAGCTAGTATTGATAAGGAACATCAAAGTAACAATATGGCAAGTTATGGTGATAACATGTGGGTAGATGACTAAAGTAATCATTATTACTTTTGTTGTTATGAGATGGCAAGTATTAGTTGTGATTAACCTTTATTATGGTTGGTGTAATTTATGTGTTAGAAGATTACATTAAAAATAGGGAGGGCAAAAATGAAAAGAAAAACATTTTCTGAAAAAAGAAAGCTTCCCACTAGATGAAGTTTGGAGGGGCAGCCTCATCGATCGCCACCTCCTCCGTGCAATGCCGCAAGACGCATCAGCATCCACTTTGAGCTCTTGCCCGGAAATGACATGGTTTCATTCTGCGTAGTCAATTGGGCAAAAGGCCTAGGCAAGCTTTGTGACGGCGCGCAAACTAATCATTGGAGGGGAGACTCAAAATGGCAATTGATAAAAAAAAAAAACAAAAGAGAGAGATGAGATAATTTGGTAATTTGAATATAAACCATTGGAATAACGAAGAAATTAGCATATTCAAATCCTTCAGCTAACACGTGGCTTCATCTCAATGGCATAAGGACTTCACTATTCCTTAATAAAAGTATCATGCACTCAAGAACGCACCTTTCAAAGAAATCCCATCCCTCTCTCCGGGGACAAAAAAAAGGAAAGAAGAATTAATAGAATTAGGGGTCACTATTGCAATATGGAGTGGGGAGACTCGCAAAGCCACGTATACTTGTGTGCCTCAACTGATTCCTAAACATTCTTAAATGAGGTCTTCGAAATGGATCGGAGTTATGAACGCTTAATACCAAAGTTACATATAACAGGCCAGCGTCTACTACACCTTTGTCAAGCAGAAGTGTGTGTGTGGAACCCAAGTGATCACTGACCAGGATTCACCATGGACATAAAACAATTAATTGTTGAGGGGAAGAGAGATCCACATGATGATTATAAAATTTATGACTTTTGTCAACACACTTCAAAGGTTATTAATAAATGATGTTAATAGATTATGAGTATCTTGTTAAAAAAAAAAAAAACTCTCCTCTGATGATTTAGTAACGTGACGCATTCCTGTTCTCGGGGTCATGAAATGGATAAAATAAACCAACAAAAAATAAATTATTGTTTCGAGAATTAAATTTATCGGAACTGTTTATAGTTCGTACTTGATGGTTGATACTGCAAAATCATACCACGTAAGGGGATCTGATGAAATACCCGAGTGACAACGAAGCTCAACCATAGAATCAGGTGAATCAAAGATCCATCAATTACGAAGGAACGAACGTGAAATGCGAATGTAGTAATTCGATTACATCATAATCATGCCGTCAACGTAATATAGATTTCCTTTCTACTCAGGTTAAAAAAAATGCTATACGATTGATTAAATACATGTACAGCGCTAATAGCTACATCAATAAACTTGGCAATTGCCATTTCATTAAAGAATTAAAGGGGCTCATGATCAGTGCATGCAAATGGGGGTGGGCTTTTAAATTTTAGCTCGATATACTTTGGATAATCGGATGTATTTCATTAATTCCAAAGTTTCAAGATTATTATAACACGATAAGGATTTATTCAAATATAATTCATGTTTTTCGTTTTTTTTTTTTGGTTTGGGTAAGTAAAACTACTGAAACCTACACATACTTTGTGTTCCTTCAATTTGCTTCAGTTATTGATATTTTAAGCTGATAAAATAATCGACTAGATAGCAACCATAACAGGTTTTCAGCCCTTCCTATTCCAAGTCATCGCTGTTACCTTGTTGTTATTGTTGGATGAGTTACCAAAATTAAATTCCGTAAGTACAGACCTTCATGCTTCTGTTGCTGCTGATTTGGACTAACATAGTACTTCAAGATGAATTACTGAACATTCATTCATTATTATTGCCCCATAGCCATTGGTCTAACTGGCTCAAAATGGGGAAGAGAAGAAATGAATGTGGCGAAGTGGGCTTTGAATTGTACAGACATAAACATCTATCTTGGGTGGAAGAAGTGGGAATATTGTAAAGACTAAAACAGGATCTTTTGTCTCTGTCCACCCCTTGTGGAAAAATACATGATTGGGAAATTTCTGTTTGGCCAATCAGCAGGTGCAATTGTGCATCAAATTGATCAACGTTAACATGATTACGTGCGCCAAAGACATCCATTGTATGTGAGAACTAAGATCACTGGCAGTTAAACTTTGACATAGCTAGCATACCGAAATAGAACCAGTCACCACCTACCACTTTGTAACATCACCAAACGGAACATATATCTTAACAATTGTATTCTCTCCGTCCACTTATAATTGTCTTCACTTTGAGCCAATTAACCTAATTAATGAGTTGTGAGCAAATTAATAATACTATAATTTTGGATTCATAATGAATTCTACATATAATAATACACCAATCATTTAAATTATAATTTAAAACTATAAATTTATAGATATTATAAAAATATCAATTAATATTGTTCTATATATAAAATTTATTATAAACTTGAGTTTATATTAATATTTTTCATTTCTTATAATACGTGGAATCAAGTTTGGCTTTTTGCGTGTTTCACAATCCTACTTCGGCCATTAAATTTGGGGCAAAATCAAGGGGGAGGAGGCAATGAGAGAGGTGAGCTTAATTGTGATGAGTCATGAATAGAGCTAACCCCCAACCATAAGCCGAGCCCATCCATGTCAAATTACTATCAATATCAACCTGTCACCCATATAGTTTTTCTTTTTTGGGTTACAACCCATATAGTTTAATTGAAATGCTACCTCCGCTTATCATCTCTTTAATTTATTTGCCGTATCAATAAATTAATTTATAGGCCTTACCAATAAATTACTATCAATATCAACCTATCACCGATATAATTTACTTGCTTATCACCCATAAAAAAAACCACTGACTCTGCTTTCATTCACCCTACCTTTATGGGCGGTCATTTGCTCATTTTCCCCACGTACATATATCCAAAAAAAAAAAAAATGTGAAAAGGTAGAAGGGGTAAGTAAATGAGTAGTTTATGATTGTTAAGTACTCCTACTTGAAAGAAATCTTCATACATTATCATTGTTAATTAAACATATGCTGATAGTTTTGTTTTTCCATCATCATCTTTCATTATTGCCGTGTAAACTCTTTTCATTTTAAAATAAATATCATTTAAGATTAATGTACTGGGGTTAAAGAAATCATTAAATAGTTTTGATATTTTAAAATGTTAATTTAACTTTTATAGAAAGAATTATGATTGACTAAGAAATAAATGAAAAAAGAGAAATGTGTTACTTAAAGAGATAAAGTTGATATAAATTAATTAATATTTTATTAACTATAACAAAAAAAAATAATTTATTAAAACTGTAAAATAATAATTATTTTAAAACAAATAAAATTTAAAAACACGTTTAATTTGAAATAGAGGGGACATGCCACTAAATCCAACAAAAGACTTTTTTTTTTTTTTCAAATGAAAAACCAACCAGAGAGTTAATCTTATGCAAGAAGTACATTGAATAAGTCTGGTTTAAATAACAAATAATATTATATTGTATGTGGGTAACAAATTCGTGTCCATCTTTCTAAATATTTGAATGAGTGTCTCTAGTATTTTTATAAAATTTAAAAATATTGATATCTTTTAATTATTTATGATTAAAATAGATTGTGTCCTATTAATTTAAATGTTTTAAATCTATCAATTTAATAATTAAATAATAATAATTAATTATATAAGGGTACCACCACCCAATATGGAAGAAAACAACCAGATAGTACTGAATATATTAAAAAGTAAAAGGATATTTATTATTTCAAGGTAGCATGAGAAAACTGCTTAAAATTGGATCAAGATACATGAAAAATAGGGAAGAGAGAGAGAGAGATTGTAATGATGGTGTCAGTTCGAGGGGGTATTTTGTTATAGAAAAAAGATTAGAGGTAAAAAAAATTTAAATGAATATTATGTATTATTTTATATATAAAATTTATTTAAAAAATTTTATTTCTATTTTTATTTTCTAACTAAATATACCTTAAAAAAAGAAAAAGTTTTTACGCTGGGCACGAGTGTAAAAATCATTTGCTAGACACCCTTAAAAGAGTAGTCGAGTGATTGAATGATGCGTTAGATTTATAAATGTCTCTAAATATAAAATGTTAGATTTTTGGCCACAGGACAATACAATAATCCCTCAGCAATAAGAAATTGTGCGGCTCCGAGCTAGCTTCCATATTTGACTGTATATACTATATAGTGACAAGGAAGAAGGGTTGGTGGGCAGCACCACCAAACACCGCATAGTTAATGGAGGCAAGGCTCACCCATTAGATCAGATTAGATTCGACTAGATTCATTCACTACGTGATGTGCGTGTGCTTCTCCTCCTCATTCCCATTGAAATAATAATAATTATTTCGGAGCCACCCATTTATTTAACTTTACTGGGTTCCCTTCCCCACCCCCGATTACTGAATTACAGCAGACAGATTTAAGAGAACCACAAAAAAAAAAAAAAAGTGAGTTTGGTAAACAAGTCCTTCATTCTTTCATTCATGTATAGTCTTCTTGAATGATCACACACTCTCACAGAGAGAGAGAGAGAGAGAGAGAGGGAGAGGGGGTAGCTGGGAACTACTACGACTACTACAAGTAGTAGAGACATAGAGAGAGAGAGAGAGAGAGAGAGAGAGAGAGGGTGTGTGGCTGGCTGGCAGAGGCAGGTACCACGTGCAGCCTTCATTGAAGAGACCCACCAAAGCCCTCAAACCCAAACCGAACACCAAACCTACCCCTCTTCTCTGTTCTAACTATTTCTTCCTTCCTTCTTCTGCATCGTCACTTCACTAGCTCGCGCATTCATCTACATGCCAACGCCATTCCACCTATACTCTCGCTCTACTTCTCACCTCCCAATGCTTTCCCTAACTCCCACCAATCTCATTAAACAATAATAATATTCAGAAGAAAAAAATCAATCAATTATTCGTTTCCATCCCAAGGTCTGTGCCTGTGATCCATTTCTTCGCTTTCTTCTCCTTCTAATTATTTTCCAGCTCCTCCTTTTATGTTCATTCCCTCTGCTTATGATTTCTATGTTTTTTTTTGTTTCTTGTAATTTTTTTTCCTCCTCCTCTTCTTCTGAAAGTTCAAAGCTTGGCTGAATTTTATGTTGTTGATGAGGGAAAAGGAAGAACCTTTATCCCGTATTGTTTGCAATTTTTTTTTTTGGCTTGAAGGCCCCAATATAAAAATTGTCTTTTTTGTTAGGTGGGTATGTTGACACTTTCGTGGTCGAGAGGTTAATTGATTGAAAAAGGTGTCAGTTATCATTGGATGGTGCTTTTTTTTTTTTTGGCTTCCCTTTTTGTTGCACTTGATGTTATCGCCATACCGCATCACAGAGAGAGAGTGAGAGGGAGAGAGAGTGAATCACCATTGGCTGTGTTTGGCTGTCTATCTTGCAGTGAAAGCTGCAGGGTTGGAAGGAATGGGTTTTGTAGTAGAAATTTTACGCTTGGATCCCTGATTTGCCAAAATGATAATTGCTCACCAGTTCACCACATCACCCCCAGTTCTTAATGCTTGCAAAGTTGGATTTTCTAAGTTCTAACTGAGTTCTTATATGGTTGACCAAACAGAGCTTTACAGTTTCCCCCACTTTTCTTTCAATCCTGCCAGGGAAAAAAAAAAAGTTAGATTAGGACTTGTTGCTTGATTATATAATTTATATTGAGTTACGTCAATGAAAAAAGTTAGATTTGGACTTCTTAAAATAATTTCCAGAATGCTATTAGTGAACAAGCAGTATTTTTATTTTTGTTGTTGAAAAGCAAGTGAAATTTCCGATTGAGTTTCAAATGTCTTGAGCTTCTGCTCATCTAATTTTTACTGTGCAGTAAATAGGAGGCACTTAGAACGAGAACAATAATGGCTGGCATTGGGCGTGGAAATGGATACATAAATGGTGTGCCACCGAATAGGCACCCTGCTACAATATCTGAAGTGGATGAATTCTGCAATGCACTTGGGGGAACAAAGCCAATTCACAGCATATTAATTGCAAACAATGGAATGGCAGCAGTCAAGTTCATACGTAGTGTTAGGAGTTGGGCCTATGAGACATTTAGCACTGAGAAAGCTATTTTGTTGGTTGCCATGGCTACTCCAGAGGACATGAGAATCAATGCAGAACATATCAGAATAGCCGATCAGTTTGTTGAAGTACCTGGTGGGACCAATAACAATAACTATGCCAATGTGCAGCTTATTGTAGAGGTGTGTGAAGTTTATTTTCACAAGATTTTGTACTTCAAGTAATTTTTCTAAGCAGGTTTTGTTATAGAAGCTCATAACCAGCAAAGTACAATTGGCAATTTATTCCAGGTGGTCTTATTTATATTTTTCTGCATTTTTGTGGAAGTTGTCTACTCAAATGTAATCAAGAAGAAAGCAGACTTTTAGACTTTTCTGCAAGAGGCTTCATGCATGTCTACTTCCTAAGACATGAAATATGGATTTAATGAAAATAGTTATTGCATGATTTGTTCCTGTTGTGTACTTGTTGTCTGTGTCAGTTTAGCGATTTCAATGCTTATGTAGTGATGATTTTTTGGGCTTATATAACTTCTAACGTCTGCCGACTGGTATGCAATTTTCATGCCAGATGGCTGAGATAACTCGTGTTGATGCGGTGTGGCCTGGTTGGGTCATGCATCAGAGAATCCTGAGCTTCCAGATGCATTAAAAGAAAAGGAATTGTATTTCTTGGACCTCCAGCTGTATCTATGGCAGCATTGGGAGATAAAATTGGTTCATCGTTGATTGCTCAAGCAGCGGAAGTGCCAACCCTTCCATGGAGTGGTTCTCATGTAAATTTCATTCTCTTGTAATAGTCCCTTTCTTTTGTAAGGGATGCCCAATTTATGACTTTGAAGTTTCTTCATGCAGGTGAAAATTCCTCCTGAAAGTTGCTTGGATACTATTCCTGATGAAATTTATCGAGAAGCATGTGTTTATACAACAGAAGAAGCAATTGCTAGTTGTCAAGTTGTCGGATACCCTGCAATGATCAAGGCATCTTGGGGTGGTGGTGGTAAAGGCATAAGAAAGGTTTGCTTCCTTTCTGATTAGTACTGTGGCATTTGGAAAACCTTAAAGCATTTGTGCAGTAAATGTTGCAAGCTAAAGTTTGTCTTCCAGGAGTACCAACCTTGCTGAGAAAGCTGGATAAATGCCTACATTGCTGAGAAACTTAGTACCAACCTTATTTTTGTGTGATTTGTTTGGCACTGTTTAGAAATTAACAGCCAGGAGGATATTTCAGGTTCATAATGATGATGAGGTAAGGGCATTGTTCAAGCAAGTTCAAGGTGAAGTTCCAGGCTCACCTATATTTATAATGAAGGTTGCCTCCCAGGTTAGATAATGCACTGAACTTTGATATGAATGAACATGATTCTTGGAGTCTGGATTAGAATCCGATGATCTCTTTTGTTTCTAAATAGAGCCGACATCTAGAGGTCCAGCTACTTTGTGATCAGTATGGAAACGTTGCTGCTTTGCATAGCCGCGATTGCAGTGTTCAGAGGAGGCACCAAAAGGTACAAAATTTTCTGTTAAATTGTTATGGTGGAATGAATCTCTCTCACAAATGGCTTAATCACTCATCTGTAACAGATCATTGAGGAGGGTCCCATTACTGTAGCTCCTCTAGAGACCGTGAAACAACTGGAACAGGCAGCTAGAAGATTGGCTAAATCTGTAAATTATGTTGGGGCAGCTACCGTTGAGTACCTTTACAGTATGGAAACTGGCGAGTACTACTTTTTAGAATTGAACCCTCGGCTACAGGTGTTGTACTATAACCTTGAATTTGGCCTACACCATAGTTATTTTGTTTGCCTTGAGACTTGATTCTTACTCCCTTTGACTTTATTGCTCTTGATTACTGTGTTAGTTAATATTTTCTTCTAAAATAGACATAGAAGCATGACGTGCTTTATGATATAATGCTTGGTATCTTGTGCTAACATAAGCATTTGAGCTTAGCTAATTACTATTGGAAAATACCAATGAATATGTTTATAATGCTTGAAGTCAGTGCTTCCTATTTTCCGTACCCTATTTTGTTTTTTTTTTCCTTGATTATTTTCACCAACTTGGCTGACCCTTTTGTAATTGATTCTTATATAGGTTGAACACCCTGTTACTGAATGGATAGCTGAGATAAGTCTGCCAGCAGCACAAGTTGCCATTGGGATGGGTATCCCTCTGTGGCAAATTCCTGGTACAACTTCAGATAAATCCTTTACTATTTATTTATGATCTTCATATTTGCCTAATTACTCATGATTTGATTTCTTATATTTTTTCATGTGTCTCACTTAACAGAGATAAGGCGTTTCTATGGAGTGGAACATGGTGGCGGGAATGATGCTTGGAGGAAGACATCAGTTTTAGCTACCCCTTTTGACTTTGACAAAGCACAATCTACAAGGCCAAAAGGTCATTGTGTGGCTGTGCGAGTGACAAGTGAGGATCCTGATGATGGTTTTAAGCCTACAAGTGGAAAAGTGCAGGTTAAACTACCAAGTCCAATAGCAATCTGATCTGTTACTTCATTCATCCCATAACAAGTACTGAGTTAAAATGTTTGTGCAGGAGCTTAGCTTTAAAAGCAAGCCAAATGTGTGGGCATACTTCTCTGTTAAGGTAAGTCTTCTATTTTTTCATTTGTGGCTGTAACTTTGATGTTGAGGCTCTGAATTTTGTTGAGTTATATGTTTGCAGTCTGGAGGAGGAATCCATGAATTCTCAGACTCTCAATTTGGTAAGTAATAACGATCAATTAAAGATATAATTGTAAACAATATTCTTCATCTTCAAATGCCTAAGACATAGTTATAAACTTTGGGAAATTGCAGAGGCTATCTATCATGTTGATATATTAATGCATTGATATTTCTTGTTTGCTTTTACCTCTTCCTGCTCTTCATTATTCTTTTGATGCATAATGAGTAATTCACCCTGTCTTTTGAGAAGTATGATTAACCCTGGAACGCATGAGCTGTGTCAGTAGTAGAGCAAGAGCTAGAACGTAAAGTTTGGTTTGGTGGGTGGTTGGAAAAACGAGAATTCAAGTACATAAGTGAATTGGTATACTATAATATGAGATATATTAAACTGATGATAATGACTTAGCCCTATCGATTCATCTATTCAGTTATTTTAGATTGGTGAATTTTGATCAGTGTGTCAATTCTCCATAACATGCTTTCCTTCTTCATGCATTCATGTATTTACACAATTCCCATACTATCTATTAGCTTCTAATATCCTATCTTTTACCTCAGGGCATGTTTTTGCTTTTGGAGAATCCAGGGTTTTAGCTATTGCCAATATGGTTCTAGGGCTGAAGGAGATTCAAATTCGTGGAGAAATTCGTACCAATGTTGATTATACCATCGATCTTCTGAATGTAAATTACTCTCACATGTTGACAAATTATTATACAAGAAGTCTTTAGAACACAGACTTGACATTAGCACAATGTTTGATCTCAGTCATCAGACTACAGAGAAAACAAAATTCACACAGGATGGCTGGACAGTAGAATTGCAATGAGGGTTAGAGCAGAGAGGCCTCCCTGGTATCTTTCTGTTGTTGGAGGGGCACTCTATGTAAGCACATTTGCTTTTATTTCTTTTCTCCTTGAGTTTTGTTGGTTTCATATAGAGGAATTCATGACGTGTACTTCTTCCAATTAATACAGAAAGCTTCTGCTAGCAGTGCAGCTTTGGTTTCGGACTATGTTGGCTATCTGGAAAAGGGACAAATCCCTCCCAAGGTATTGTGTCTAAATGGGAGAAACAACTAGTTCACAATGCACTTCACACTTTTCTTATTTTGTGATACTAATTTTAGTTGATAACTATGTCAGCACATATCCCTTGTCCATTCTCAAGTGTCCTTGAACATTGAAGGAAGCAAATATACGGTATGTATTGTTATAAATGTCAATTTGATGGACATTTTGTGTGGTTTCCTTTGATGCCATCATAGGCCATGATCAAATTGTGTAAATCATTTCTTGTAAAACAATTTCTAGATTGACATGATACGGGGAGGACCTGGAAGTTATAGATTGAGAATGAATGAATCAGAAATAGAAGCTGAGATACATACTTTACGTGATGGGGGTTTGCTGATGCAGGCAAGTATTATTCTCTGAACTACATGTGTTCACGTGCTTTTGTAGTTTTCCTTTGTCCCATTATATTAATATTCATCATATTCAACTTTATAGTATTTCATGCTTCCTGAACATACAATGTGTGTGTGTGTTTCATTCATAATTATCTCTTTTTGGTTATAATTCTTTAGTAAGTACAGGAACCATTGCTGATCTGGCTCGTAAAATAAGTAACAATATGTGCAATTAAATAGTTTAGCATAAATTCTTTGTAGACTTATTATGTACTGATATCTAGTGGGTACTGGAAAATGTTGTGTATGAAGAAACGCCTACTGCTTCTAGAGATGTTCAAACATTTTGATGTCAAAAACTTAAAAAGGGATGTGAAAATACCTAATGATTTCATGATTATGTCAGAGTTCAGAGCAGACCATATCTGGATATTTTTTGAAGAATTAGATAGTTCTTCATAGGGATAGTTGATAGTGGGACTATCTAGATAGAAGTGATGTATGTGCCTAAAGTGTATCTTTTTTATTCATTCTACTCATAAACTATAGTTTATTGTGCTGCATCTATAGTTTCTATATATCCTATAGACGCATTTTTATTTTATACAAAGTAAGGGAAACTTTATCATGAATTTAGCCAACAATGTGATGTTTAATGCTTGACATACTATTTTATAATCAGTCCTCTGTTTATATCTGATTCTGGAGTTCTTAACTGGTAGTTTCCACTTCTATACAGTTGGATGGAAACAGTCATGTAATATATGCGGAGGAAGAAGCTGCTGGAACACGCCTTTTAATAGATGGAAGAACTTGCTTGCTTCAGGTATAATGAGTCTATTTTTCCGTTAAAGTTCTATTTCTTTTCTAGTGACTGATGAGTTTCAAAACACTTATTTTTTCTTTTGTGCAGAATGATCATGATCCATCAAAGTTAGTTGCAGAGACACCATGCAAGCTTCTGAGATATTTAGTTGCCGATGACAGTCATATTGATGCTGACACACCATATGCTGAAGTTGAAGTCATGAAGATGTGCATGCCGCTTCTTTCACCTGCTTCTGGGGTTATTCATTTCAGAATGACTGAAGGTCAACCAATGCAGGTATATTGTGCTCCACATTGAAAACATAGATGCTCAAATTGAAAGCAAGATTACGAAAGCATTATCGTGTGTAGGCTGGTGAACTTATAGCAAGGCTTGATCTAGATGACCCTTCAGCTGTTAGAAAGGCAGAACCCTTCAATGGGAGCTTCCCAGTCCTTGGCCCTCCTACTGCAATTTCTGGTAAAGTTCATCAGAAATGTGCCGCAAGCCTAAATGCTGCACGGATGATTCTTGCTGGTTATGAGCACAATATTGATGATGTGAGTAAATTCTCCACCTGAATCTTTTAGCACTGTAATTTGACTGTGTTGTAGGTTGTTATGATTCACCTGTCATTGGTAGGATAATTTTGGGTTCTACTTTTATTCCCAGACTTGTGTATGCTTGTCTTATTAATAAGTTTGACATCTTTCTCAGGTTGTGCAAAGTTTACTCCATTGCCTTGATAGTCCTGAATTGCCTTTCCTTCAGTGGCAAGAGTGCTTTGCAGTTCTGGCTAACCGTCTTCCCAAAGATCTTAAAAATGAGGTAGGGGAAACTTTGGTGCCTTTTCCCTCTGTTTTAACATGTGTATAGTGATCTGAGCTGGCCTTTCACTATGTGCTTTGTCAGTTGGAATCAAAATATAAGGAGTTCGAGAGGATTTCAAGCTCCCAAGTTGTTGATTTCCCTGCCAAATTATTGAAGGGAATTCTTGAAGTGAGCTGCTGTTCTTGAATTCCTCATTCTGATACTTCCCCCTTTAATGTGAATAATTCATGGGGTGTGTTTTACACTGCAGGCTCACCTTTCCTCCTGTCCTGAGAAAGAAAAAGGGGCTCAAGAAAGGCTAATTGAACCTCTGCTGAGTCTTGTGAAGTCTTATGAGGGTGGAAGAGAGAGCCATGCCCGTATAATTGTTCAAACCCTTTTTGAGGAGTATCTTTTTGTTGAAGAACTATTTAGTGATAATATACAGGTTAGTAACTTAGTATGGCTATTTGGCTTATTATAATGATATTATATGGGTAACATGATCTGTTATAATCTTTTGTGACTTCTCCCCAACAAGGCTTCTTTTTCTGTGTGATATTAATACCTAAAAGAATTAGAATCTGTGATTTTGTGGTTTTTACCAGATGTTGAGGTCATTTTCAATTCTTTATTTATCTAAATCAAACTCTTACTTCTTTGTCTTGGGGTGCTGTAAATAAAAAGTAGTCAATACATTTTTTTATTTCTTCATTTGCCCTGTTCATTCCAATGTACTAACGATGGGTTTATCATACAACAAAATCTAAATTAGGAACTGATCAAGCAGTTCTTCTGATATTAAAGGAGTTGTCTGTATGATTTATTTTTCCAGAATATTCATAACCTTTTCCCTTTCCCCTGACGTCTAGGCTGATGTAATTGAACGTCTCCGTCTTCAATATAAGAAAGATCTATTGAAGATTGTTGATATAGTGCTCTCTCATCAGGTACTTCTATAACATGCTCAACCTGGGTATTTTGCTTCCTTGATGTCATGTTGACATAACAGTGCAATTATACTGACTAGATTTATTGGGTTTCAGGGGGTCAAGAGTAAAAATAAGCTGATACTGCGACTTATGGATAAACTGGTTTACCCTAACCCTGCCGCCTACAGGGATCAATTAATCCGCTTCTCTGCACTCAATCATACAATTTATTCTGAGGTTGGACATTACCCTGAGATATTCTTGTTTAGCTGAATAACAAAATTCTATGTACTTCATGTACATTCTTATGAGACGTAGTGTTTCTTCTATTGGGTGAGAATTGTGAATATATATCCTTCAACTATTTGTTTTCTGGTTCATGTTGAGGATGATACTTCAATTTTGTTTGGAACATTTTTAGTATAGTACTGATGTGTAATTGTCTTTATGCAGCTGGCCCTTAAGGCAAGTCAACTGCTGGAACAAACTAAATTGAGTGAACTTCGATCCAACATTGCTAGAAGTCTTTCTGAACTAGAGATGTTCACCGAGGATGGTGAAAATATTGATACTCCTAAGAGGAAGAGTGCCATTAATGACCGAATGGAGGACCTTGTCAGTGCTCCTTTGGCTGTTGAAGATGCTCTTGTGGGTTTATTTGATCACAGTGATCACACGCTTCAAAGGAGGGTTGTGGAAACTTACATACGCAGGCTCTACCAGGTATATCAGCTTTACTGCCATTATTTGACACTTTCTTAATCTTCACTCTTTTTTTCGAATCTTTCTTTTTGGGTGAGGTGGAAGGGGATTATCATATGCTTTTCTAACTTGGTATCTGCAATCAGCCATATCTTGTCAAAGGGAGTGTCAGAATGCAGTGGCACAGATCTGGTCTTATTGCTTCATGGGAGTTCTTAGAAGAGTATATTGAAAGGAAGAGTGGGGTTGAAGACCAAATTTCTGATAAAGCATCAGTGGAGAAAAACAGTGAGAAGAAATGGGGAGTGATGGTTATAATTAAATCTCTTCAATTTTTGCCTGCAATTATCAGTGCTGCATTAAGGGAAGCAACCAATAACCTTCTTGAAACACTTTTAAGTGGTTCTGGTGAACCAGTTAAGCATGGTAATATGATGCATATTGCATTAGTGGGTATCAACAACCAGATGAGTTTACTCCAAGACAGGTACTGTTTCAGCAATTGCTTATATTTGTTTTGAACCTAAAGTGTTTATACTTTTGAGGTTGTTGATGCATCAATGGATATATATCTTACATTTTATTTGGGATTTATAGACAGTACTAGTATTTTAGTTCAAAGGCTTCTTAAATTGCATTGGTTTGATGACTGGGATCAGTATTGGGAAATATTAAATATTTTTAGCCTTTTTTTTCTTCTAACAGTGAATTGTCAGGTGGAGAAGTACAATTAGAATCTCCAATATCTTCTTGACAAGCTACTTTTTGGTGTTGTGCAGTGGTGATGAGGATCAGGCCCAAGAAAGAATCAATAAGTTGGCCAAAATACTCAGAGAGCAGGAAGTAGGCTCTACTATACGTGCTGCAGGTGTTGGAGTAATTAGCTGTATCATACAGAGAGATGAAGGGCGCACACCAATGAGGCACTCCTTTCACTGGTCTGCAGAAAGGCTTTATTATGAGGAGGAACCACTTTTGCGTCATCTAGAGCCTCCCCTGTCCATTTATCTTGAATTGGTTAGTTATTTCATGGTTAAAGTCCCCTGCTTAATTAGTTGGGAGAGAAACAAATTCAACTAGTATGCTTTGTCTTAAACTCATCAAAATCTGTCTGTTTATAGGACAAACTTAAAGGCTTTGAGAATATACGGTATACTCCATCTCGAGATCGTCAGTGGCACCTTTACACGGTTGTGGATCACAAGCCACTACCAATTCAAAGAATGTTTCTCCAAACACTTCTAAGACAGCCAACCACAAATGAAGGATTCTCTTCATATCAAAGGGTCAATGCAGAAACATCTCGTACTCAAATGGCTATGTCCTTTACTTCAAGAAGCATCTTCAGGTCCTTGATGGCTGCAATGGAGGAGTTGGAACTTAATGCACACAATGCCACCATCAGACCTGAACATGCTCATATGTACCTATATATCATACGCGAGCAACATATAGATGATCTTGTGCCTTATCCCAAGTAATTTGGCTGCATACTTGTCCATATATATTCTTTTAGCATATGATAAAGAAGTTTTTATCTGTGTCTTACGACTTGGATGTTAATGCCAGGAGAATTGAAGTAGATGCTGGCCGAGAAGAAACAACAGTTGAGGCAATCTTGGAAGAACTGGCACATGAAATCCATTCATCTGTTGGTGTAAGAATGCATAGATTAGGTGTTTTTGTGTGGGAAGTAAAGCTCTGGATGGCAGCTTGTGGGCAGGCAAATGGTGCTTGGAGGATTGTTGTAAACAATGTGACTGGTCCTACATGCACTGTTCATGTAAGTCTAATAAAGTTTCAAGAAATTCTTTCCTGCATGCCATAACTCGGCCTGTTAAAGGCTGCTTTTGACAAGAAAATTGGGTTGGCTCCCATATCAGCATCAGTAATTAACACTTCTGGGTAAACCTTCGTGACTATAGACCAGAAGACTTCTTTTTTTTCCCTTTTTATGAGTGTCTCTACAGACATCATTGTGAGGTTAACCATTGCTCTTAATCCTTTGTTGGTAGAAGACTGGTTATGTTAATAATGAATACGGAGTATTTCCCATATATTTGATTGAGGAGTACTACTAGTCAGCACAAGTGCTAATTTTGTAGTTCATTCCCTTTTCTTGGTATTTACTATTTAGAATCATGAAGCACATGATAAATACAACTCATGTAGCAGCAGTTCATGAGTGTCTTTGAAATGACCTGCGATGAAAACTTTTGATTGAAATGCTCTTTGGTCGAGGAAAGAATGTCATAAGCATGATTTTTTTAATGGGATGGAATGTTATTCTCTTTTTTTGGCTCAAATGCTGTTCAGTATTCACTGTGAAAGAGTGATTGTTAGGGAATTAAAAAATGTGAGGACAATTGTAATATTCTGGTTGTACTGGTGAACAATCGATTTCCTTGTTAGCTATATTTCATCTTCTGTATTAAAAGGATTATTTTTAAATATTGACTTGATTGTCAATTTACATAATTTCAGATATACCAAGAAATGGAGGATACTGGCACACATAAAGTGGTATATAGTTCAGTCACTATAAAGGGTCCACTGCATGGTGTACCAGTGAATGAAACCTATCAACCTTTGGGAGTTATCGATCGAAAACGTCTTTCAGCAAGAAAGAATGGAACCACATATTGCTACGATTTTCCCTGGTAAGTGTTATTTAATGAATTTAGAAATATAGGTTTATTGTGTGTGTGTGTGTGCATGAGCATGTATAGGTGCGTATTTTGTCCACTGCATGTATAGGTTTATTTTGTGTACGACTTCCTTTTAGTGACTGGATGAGAAGACGAGTCAAACTATATTTCCTGAGGATAAATGCTTCTTGCAGGCATTTGAGACAGCCTTGGAACAGTCATGGGTAAGCCAACAGCCAGGATTTAAAGGAGCTAAAGATAAAGATCTTCTAAAGGTAACAGAGCTTAAATTTGCTGACAAAGAGGGTAATTGGGGTACTCCTCTTGTTCCTGTGGAGCATCTTCCCGGACTCAATGATGTTGGCATGGTAGCCTGGTTTATGGAAATGTGCACCCCTGAGTTTCCAGCTGGAAGGACAATATTGGTTGTAGCAAATGATGTGACCTTCAAGGCTGGTTCTTTTGGCCCAAGAGAGGATGCATTCTTCCGGGCAGTAACTGATCTTGCATGTGCGAAAAAACTACCTTTAATTTATTTAGCTGCGAATTCTGGTGCCCGTTTAGGTGTTGCTGAGGAAGTCAAAGCCTGTTTTAGGGTTGGTTGGTCTGAGGAATCTATCCCAGAGCATGGTTTTCAGTATGTATATTTAACATCTGAGGATTATGCTCGGATTGGATCATCAGTGATAGCACATGAATTGAAGCTTGAAAGTGGAGAAACCAGATGGGTTATAGATACCATTGTTGGGAAAGAGGATGGCCTGGGGGTTGAAAACTTGAGTGGCAGTGGAGCTATTGCTGGTGCCTATTCAAGGGCATACAAGGAAACTTTTACATTGACATACGTGACTGGTAGAACTGTTGGAATAGGGGCTTATCTTGCTAGGCTTGGGATGAGATGCATACAGAGGCTTGATCAGCCCATAATCCTTACTGGTTTTTCAGCGCTGAACAAACTTCTTGGTCGGGAGGTATACAGCTCTCACATGCAACTTGGTGGACCTAAAATCATGGCAACTAATGGAGTTGTTCATCTTACAGTTACGGATGACCTTGAAGGCGTTTCTGCTATTTTGAAGTGGCTTAGCTACATTCCTTCTCATGTTGGTGGTGCACTTCCCATTGCAAAGTCCCTTGACCCTCCAGAAAGACCAGTGGAATACTTCCCAGAAAACTCTTGTGATCCTCGTGCTGCCATTAGTGGCACTCTGGATGGCAATGGAAGATGGGTTGGTGGCATTTTTGACAAGGACAGCTTCGTGGAGACACTAGAAGGATGGGCAAGGACAGTTGTTACAGGAAGGGCAAAGCTTGGAGGAATCCCTGTGGGGATTGTTGCCGTAGAAACACAGACAGTAATGCAAATAATTCCTGCTGATCCAGGCCAGCTTGATTCCAGTGAGAGGGTTGTTCCTCAGGCTGGGCAGGTGTGGTTTCCTGATTCTGCAACTAAGACAGCCCAAGCAATAATGGATTTCAACAGAGAAGAGCTCCCTCTATTCATTCTTGCAAATTGGAGAGGCTTTTCAGGAGGTCAGAGGGACCTTTTTGAAGGAATCCTTCAGGCCGGTTCAACTATTGTGGAGAACCTTAGGACATACAAGCAGCCTATATTTGTGTACATCCCAATGATGGGGGAACTCCGTGGTGGCGCATGGGTTGTTGTCGACAGTCGGATTAATTCAGACCACATCGAAATGTATGCCGATCGAACAGCTAAAGGCAATGTCTTGGAGCCAGAAGGGATGATTGAGATCAAGTTTAGAACAAGAGAATTGTTGGAGTGCATGGGTAGGCTTGATCAACAGTTGATAACTCTGAAGGCAAAACTTCAGGAGGCCAAGAGTAGCAGGGACTCCGTGGCAGTTGAATCCCTACAGCAGCAGATTAAATCCCGTGAGAAACAGCTCTTGCCTGTGTATACCCAGATAGCTACCAAATTTGCTGAGCTGCATGATACTTCCTTAAGAATGGCTGCAAAGGGTGTGATAAGAGAAGTTCTGGACTGGGGTAACTCCCGCGCTGTCTTCTACCGGAGACTACACAGGAGAATCGGTGAGCAGTCATTGATCAACAGTGTGAGAGAAGCTGCTGGTGACCACTTGTCACATGAATCTGCCATGGACTTGCTCAAAAACTGGTATTTGAATTCCGATGTCGCCAAAGGTAGAGAAGATGCTTGGTTGGATGATGAAGCCTTCTTCAGATGGAAGGATAACGCTGCGAACTATGAGGATAAACTAAATGAGTTGCGTGCCCAGAAAGTGCTGCTTCAATTGACAAACATTGGTGACTCGGTTCTAGATTTGCAAGCTCTGCCTCAAGGTCTTGCTGCCCTTTTAAGCAAGGTAAAACACTTGAAATCTTATTTGATTAATACTTTATTAATCATTACCCTTTTCTTTTGGCGTTAGATTAAATGTTTGTTAGTTGCTTCATTATATCTTGAAACTTGTATATGATACATGATAATGAATTGTGATGCAGATGGAGCCATCCAGTCGCGCAAGTTGACCGATGAACTTCGTAAAGTACTGGGTTAGAGGGCAAGCATCAGCCCTGGTTAGAAGGCAAGCACCAGCCCGCACTCATAGTCTCATTGTTTGCTATGTTGATGGTCACATATATGTACCCCACTTTCATTTGTGCAATCAAGTGTTAAATCCCTTGGCTAAGTGGCAATATCCCCAAGGGCAAGCAAGCAGCAGCTATCCCTCATAATGGACTCTTCAGCTTAGGGATCCGTTGCTTCATAGTGTATGTAATTTATGCTGTTAGAGAATTGCAACCAGCATCACCGGGTTCCGTTTATTTATTTACTGGTCGGTTGATTCCTGTCATGTATCTTAATAAATATGTAATAATTTGTAACATTGATTATTATTGGATAAACAAAATTTTGGAATTGATATATGCGTCGTCCCGCTGCCAATCTGCTGAGGTCCAAAACCAGTATTATGAGGAAAAAAAAATAATCAAAATATATGATTGTGCTCCTCCATTTGTAGATGGGCCCAAATTAGTAAATATCATCTTTGTTCCGAGTAATAACCATGCTGCAGCTATCATTCCTAAAAACCTAGGGGTTGTTTAGCAATGAGTTTTAAAAACTGTTTTCAATTTTTAAAAGTTAAAAATGAAAAAAACCTGATTGACAACCTGTTTTCGTGAAATAAATTTTAAAAATTTTAAAACAGAATTTGACTTTTAAAAACAAAAATTGGAAAACATGTTTAATTTGTTTTTTTTTAATTCTTGAAAGCAATGAAAAATGCGGTGGTATTTACGTAATTATGATGTATTTTTACTTTTAAACATCTCCTTCTATTCTCACTTTCATCCATTGTTCATTTTTTTTTTACCATTTTCACATCATGTCTTTTTATGAATGTGTATTGATACTATTCTATTCTGTTTTCTGGTGTTGTTTCGTCATCTCCTCCTTCTCCCTGGTACACTACGCTTTGACTCACTCACGGATTATTATTTATTTATTTATTTGCAGTTGAAGTGTGCTTAAGCCTTCTAGCACAGCACCCATTGCCTCCTGACGAGAAGAGGAGTTTGAGCTGTTTTGATGGGTCCATTCCCCCGTCTCTTGACGAAATGTTTCTCGCCGATAACGTCCACAAAATTTGTGTTCGTGATACATACGTTAGTTTTTTGGTTTGTGTTTTATATTCTCTTCTATGAGTGTCGAGTTTTTTCCATGAAATTAATTCTAAAAAAAAGTAAAAAGGGGAGGGTAGAAGGAGAAGTAGAAGAGGAAGATGGAGGGTGAATGTGTAATTTTCAAAATTACTTACTCAAAAAGTCTTTTTATTCTTTTATTTTTTAAAATCAAACTCAATTATTTTCTAAAACTATTCTAGAAAACATAAAATAAAAAACTCTTTCAATCAGACCCTATTATTCCTTGAATTTTAACATTTTCATTCTGAATGGTATTAGGTGTATAATAAAGCTATCATAACACTTGCAATATTATTTGTTTTTCAGTGCATCAATATTCACTCTCACTGAAAAACAAAATAATATTATGATTATTGTTATAACATTGTTATACAACTTTATTGTACACCTAATATTCTTTCATTCTCTATTAATCTTGAAGAAACTTGCTAGTGAGTTACCAACAAGTTGTATCATCGTGCTTTGAGTGCACCAAACCTCGTTTGCCTGAGAACTTGAAATTTAATTTCATATCAATATAACCTAGGCGGAAAAGCCTGTCTAGCAGTTACAAAAAGTTTTTTACACCGTATTTCACTCCCATAAACTCCATGTGGAAAACTTAAACCTTATAAATAAGTAATTATTTCTCAAATATTACATGTTAATGCAGCTTCAAGTGTGAGATACAAATGATGATAATACAACCAAGAGCCCTTGTTTAGGGATGGATACCATCATGCCAAATTCCTTCTTTCCATTGGAGGCGGCTTCATTACGTGATCGGATCCAAGCCAAAAAAGGTAAAACAAAAATAAAGAATACTAAAGAAATGTACAAAGAACCGAGCACATAACTAAATCCATGGGAGAGAGCTGGTGGCCAAGATGGAACTTAACATTGATTGATATATATGACTGAAAGGAAAAATGGGGAAGATATGCTGAACACAACCAAAATACAAATAGGGAGCCTTCTATTTACCAATACAAAACTTACCAAATATATTTGACAAAACCTCCTCAGATATATCTTCTCCACTTATCTGTCCAAGGGATAATGCAGCATCCCTCAAATCAATCGTCCAAAAATCCAGAGGCAGTTCCTCCTTTATTGATGATTGTAACCTCACAAGAGCTTCCTTAGTCCGAACAAGTTGTTCACATTGTCTCTGAATCATATCCATTGTATTTATTATATCAGACCAATGCAATCACAATCCAATGCCCATCACATTTGAACAAGTAAATGTGAAAGCTTACCTGATTGACAGTCCATCTGCGACCCCCAGCAGGAATGCCATCAAGACCCACAAGCTCTAATACTGCCCTCTCCAAGTCTTGTAATCCTTGACCGGTAACAGCACATGTAAACACACGTTTACTGAAAAATTGTGACTGTGACATCCTTTGTCCCATTCAGTCTCAGCACAAGGATCACAATCTATCTTGTTGACTACAAGGATTACTGGGGTGGAGGATCCCGTTGATCTCTGTTGTTATGGAAAGATTCAATAAAGATTGAAAACAAATAAGCATATTTCATTTTCTGACAGCAAGATAGAAAATAATAAAAGGTATCAAGCTTAATATCCAAAGGAAGATATCAGGTATTCTGTGCCAATTTATCATCTGAAATGGTATATTAAGAAAGATATATTTGTGGTAGCCTGTCTAGTTTTATGCTACCTAATAATTATTCAGCAGCAATATATCTTTCTGCGAACATTTGCATCACTCAAATCTTTATTCATCAAAATAAGATGATTACATTTTTATCTATATCAAAATAATATTATCTATCATGCACAAGAGGAGAATAAAATGGACAAACAAAGAGGATTATGTGGTAAAACCTCAGCAGATTGAATCCTTTTTAGAAGTTTGGTGTCCTCAGAAGTCCACCCTTCAACAGCACTCACAGTCATGATGATTAAATCAGCACCCCTGGCAACAGCTTCTGATCTCTCGACGCCTTTTAGGAGGATAGAAAATCAAATCTCAGTACATGTGGAGCAATGAGTTCAACGTAAGTAATAAAACACTGACTTGTATGTAACAAGATAGATACAAATAGTGCTTAGACAAATCAGGCAAAGACTAAACAAACCATGACTAAGCCATTTTACTGCAATTGAGGACATTATAACATCACATTTGATGGGACACTGAATGGCCTCTGGCATACGAAGAAGTGAAAGATAGTACAATCAAAAAACCTTATACATGTTTTGATCTAAAAGGAGGAAAGAAAGCCTCACCAATCTTTTCCACAATGTCATCAGTGTCCCTGATGCCTGCAGTATCAAGCAGGGTTATAGGAATGCCATTGACAGTGACACTTGCTTCAATCACATCACGAGTGGTTCCAGCAATTTCAGTAACTATTGCCCTCTCACTCTGCATGCTACAAGAACACCATGCTCAATAAGTTAAAAAATCACAAAGTTAAATATGCCGTGATGATCATCATGCACTTAAGAGAAACAATGCCAACAAACCCTTTTCCCATTAAGTGCGGTCAGCTGATTGTGTCCTATCTTATCCTAAACAAATTTTAAATATTAATCAATTGGTTAAACATATTTTTTGTCCCTAAAACATAAGCAAGTTTTGATTTTAGTCCATCGATCTTTTTTTCTAGTTTTGGTCCAAACACTTCCAAAATTGTTTGGTTTTAATCCTACAATTAGTCTGTCTCTGTTAAATGTTGAGTTGGCTAATGGAAAGCCTTGTTATGGAATCCTATATGGCAGCTAGTAGTCATCTGTGGCACATCACAATCCTATGTGTCAAAATCCTCACCTAATAACCCGTTAAACCCAACCCATTAACCCATCTTACCAGTCCTAAAAACATATTACGGGAGGTTTTGACACATGGTTGTGATATGCCACGTAGGACTAGTGGCTTACTTTATAGGATTTGATAACATAGTTTCCGTTAGCTAGCTTAAGATTCAGAAGAGAAACTAATTGTAGGGACTAAAACCAAACAATTTTGGAAATGTTTGTATAAAAAAAAAAAAAAGACCAAGACCAAAACTCTCTTATTTTTCAAAGACCAAAAACATATTTAAGCCTTAATCTTTTTAGCAAATTCAAGGCACTCAGAAGAATCTGTACTAATGACAAAAGCATGAAGTCATCATCTACTAGTAAGGGCAGCTGAACTAACATAGATCAGGGGTGCCAAAAACTTACAAGATGTGGAAACTACCCTTCATTTTCAGAAATTGATATAACATGTATCTTTATCCCATAAAATATATTCTTTTTTTGCCATCATGGACTTGAGAAGCCAACTATGAGTAAAAATAATCATGTGTCCTAATAACAAGGTTAATATCTAGGCCAAAGATTAAATAAATGAATTCAATATCAAAATAAATTATTTATTGTAGAATAGGTAAAATGAATGGACATACTTTGCTCCATGCATTAAGAAGGCTTGACTTGCCAACATTTGGTCTGCCAACAATTGCTATCTGCAAGAATTTCATATTGAAATCAATAACGGGAGAGCCAAAAACAGTAAAAATGAATTCATATTCATATAAATATAGATAAAATGGGATAATGGTACTTCATAAAAGATAAGATAAGCACTTGTTACAAAGCTGTCCTTCAGATCATACCTGTAATCCAGATTGCAGAAGCTTGTCATAACTTGCTGTCTCCAATGCATTCTCAACATCTTTTGACATCGTATGTATTTTACCCATTATCAGATTTAAATCTAAAGGAGGCATGTCGTCATCAAAATCCAAACGAGCTTCCATCTCAGTTAGCAATTCAATGCACTGCATTCTCAGTGATTTGACAAGAGCAGAGAAACCACCCTGTCCAAGAAGAAACGGTTTTTCAGGATCACTTGCCAGGCTGTCAAACTCAAAAGTAACAACAAAAACACCAAACAAACACCCATGCTAACACCTAACATAATGCACACGCACATCATGCCATGCCGCATTACAAGATTTAGAAGAAAAAAAAAAGTTGCATTAGACATACCTGGATTCCTGCCAGTGCAGCATCGGCAGCAGCCACAGATTTGGCTGTAATCAGTCTCCCAACATTTTCAGCTTGGGAGAGATCTAAACGACCATTTAGAAAAGCCCGAAGAGTAAACTCCCCTGAAAAAGAAAGATAAAGAAAAAAAAAACCAATCACCAAGGCAGAATTAGACACAACTCTACTTTCACTTTACATGAATATTCATTTATGCGTATAAAAAGTATTATTTGAGTTGAGTGACAATTAGGGTGATGTGAAACTCTGCAAGGACCAGTCATTGAGCTGGTGAACTACTAAGTAAGCTTCATTCATCAAGTGTGTCAGATTCTTTTGAGTGATAAGTACGAGTGAGAAGGGAAGTTGAGAGAGATAAGAAGAGACCTGGCTGAGCAAGTGTTGCTCCGGCTTCCAAACAAGTTCTGAGCACACGACGCAGACACACTTCACTCCCATGACATTGAAGCTCAACCACGTCTTCACGAGTGTAGGACCTCGGCGCCAGCATCGGCACTGCCAACACCTGCAAACACACACAAAAACATAACCGAAAGAACAAACTTCACTAACCAAAAGAACAAACAAACTAACTTCCTATTGCACAAGCCCAGCCCAATACCTCGTCGATCACATTCCCGTCCGAGTCCAACACGACACCGTATTCGACGACATGGCTGGTAGGCTGCCACGTAGGCGAAACAGAGCAGCTCTCGTTCTTGTTCTTTTTCTTGTTGCGGGTCCTCCTCGCAGGTCGAAACACTCGAGCCGCAACAGACACTGCAGAGGGACCCGACAGTCGGACGATTCCGACCGCACCAGGTGGACCCCCCAACGATGTTACAATGGCCGCGATTGTGGTGCTCCCATTCGCAACCTCCCCGCCGCCATCGACCAGGCGCTCGTCTCTCTTCAGCACCAGCGTGTGAGACGAGAAGCCTTTGGAAGTCGGAGTGGCATGGAGTCTCGGAGCTTTGGGGTGGGGGTTTCCCGGTTTAGAGGAAAGGAGCAAGTGCCACGTGGCACGAGGAGGGATATAGAGTGAAGCCATGGCTGGAGCGAAGCAGTTATTAATTTGACGACGGAGGAGGAGGAGATGACGGAGAGCCGGCAAGTGCGCCATTTCACCCTCACTTCCTCCTTTCTGTCTGTGGCTACTGTCTGTTATCTTCGTTCCTCCGGGTAAATAAGGCCTGGCCCATCAGGCCCATATTCCCCCTAATGTGTAAGTGGGTTTGGCCCATCACGTCCTCCACCCATTTTAACCAGATCACTCTAATTAGCATATACCTGTTGACCCAAAAAAAAAAACGACACATTCCAGTGATCCATCTTTTCCCGCTACTTCTTTCTTCTTTATAGTACCTTACTTCCATCTTCAGGAGAAAAAATGAAAACAAATAATTGTAATCTTTGTGTGAGTTTTATGGTAAACCTCATATATTTGATTTATTATGAACCTCTATTTATTGATCATTAAATTAAACTATTTAAAAAATGATATTCATCTAATAATTAATAATAGAAAATTCATAATGAACTTAAACAGATGATTCATCTATAATATACCGTTAATTTACGAAGGAAGTCAGATTTCAAATAACTTTCTCAAATTAGTAAAGGTGTGATTGAATTTATTCGACTATCACCTAATCATGGAAGAAAGATTTTAGGAAGAATGATAGGTTTGGACCGAAACATTCATGAAATTATATGTCTCTAATCTTATTGGATGTTGTTTTGTACCAACTTCGCCGCATGCACGGTTACCCATTTTCGTTAGTCAATTATTCGGAATTTTTCGTAATAGATCGCTTCCTACTATGTACAAGTGCTCATCATAATAAAACTCGAAGGAAAATGAAAAACAGTCAAATCTCAACCTAATGACACGGAAGACATTGCTTCTCACTTTTGGGCTAGACATTAAATCAGACACGCAATTTTCTCGTCAACGACAGGTATTTTTGACTTGTATTACATTCGAGCTTTGCTTCCAGTCGCTTTCGTCCTTTGCCATAAATCCACAATGTCGAAAAAAGAAAAGAAAAAAAACGTCGCCGGAAAATTTGAAAGGAATACTTGTACAATTGGGAGGGGAATTAATTGAAGACTAGTGATTAAGCTTTACGACTACCATGATATTGACCAGTAATTTTCTCCGTCTCCTCTGTGTGTGTGTGTGTGTTTATCAATGAAAATGAAAGAATAGAAGAGTGAGAATGGAATTTTAACCTAATATCAATTTTTGACTATTTGCGTTAGTCGCTCAGAATCCTTCAACTGTGGCCGTTAATGATTCATTTGAAACGAAGGTGTTGCGGACTCGTGTGAGCGAGAAGGTGAAATAGCTCAAACTCTCCCGTGAATGGATTTTTTGCCAATGAAAAATATTATTTATATTTATTATGTATGAAATATTATATTCACTCATAATTTTTTTATCATTGGATGGGTAGATTTTACTTAAAGAGAATCCATCTATTTAATAATAAATGAGTTTTGAGTTATCACCCAGTACAAATAACCCAGCTATTCCCTAATTACACAACGTAGTAGTAAATCCAAAAGCAAATCTTTGAACTCCGTGCAATTTGCAATCGCCATTCCCATGTCCCCACCACCTGCACGTTATTCGGTATTCATATATTCCCGTTTTGGCCTCGGATCTTAGTTTTAAAACAAAAAAGAAAGGCTACAATAATATAATGTTACTAGTACTATACATCAATTGAGCCAATGGTTAAAAAAGTTTCTTACACTATCAGACATTCAGTATTCGAATTCGAATCTGACGTTGGGATACTTTTTACCTTCTTTTTTGCTTTTTACGAAGTATACTTGGTTGGTTGTATGAATCTGGCTTTCTTTTGCCTCTTGGTTCATACAAGAGCCAAGATTACAGCTCCAACACCCACCAGCTGTACTGTTCTTACATCCCGGCGTACTGATTTCACCCAATAATGCTCAAAGTAACTCCATTGTTGCATCAAGAATCACAACCACGAAATGGAAGAAAAAGTAAAAGGAGAGAGTGAGAGAGAGAGTGAGTGATCAACACCTTGATTCCCAATGGGGAAAAAATGGCCATTTTCATTACAGACAGCTCAAGTTACATTCAGTGGGCATTCATTTCATGCTAAAACAAGGTGAGGAGTTAATGCTTATTGTAGTGCACAACAGATGCACCATTAATTTACTACCTTTCCTTTTATTTAATGATTTTATCTCTTATTTCCCCAACTTTAGGATAAGGATTATCCCACATAGCACTAGACTAGATAGGCCACTATCATCTATGCAACTTTTTCTTTTTCTTTCTTTTTTTTTTTTTTTGGTAGTGATGGGCCATCCCAACCTTCATCCTTGAGTAGCTTCTAACCAGAAATCACTAGGCCTCTCTGCTCCTACGGTACAACAAACAATTCATTTATGCTCCTCTCTTGAGCGAGGCAAATTAAATTCAGATTTTTCCTTCCTTCAAGGGTCCTCAGCCAGCTTTGGGGAACAGTATGCAACAGCCTCCGCAACAGTTAGGAAGATCTTGTCCTCTCCAATCGTGTTAGCAAGCCTTGATGTGTAAAGCTTGTCTATCACTGCCGGGCCAGGATTTGCCAGAACAAGCTGTGCAAACAAGAAAGAACAGGAACTCCTTTTGGTAAGTAATAAGATACTTGTCACGTAATATAGTATACTATGGTCAGTTTGATTTGTTTCTAATCAATAATGCATATATAGTTTGGTTACCTCCACATCTCGCTTCTTAAGACTTGTGTATAACTCTTCAAGGGCATGGATGCCGCTGGTATCGATGTCAGTGACGGCTGCAGCAAAAACAACAAAAAATCAATTAATGGAAACTTCTAGTAACGACCCGAAAATGATGTTCTTGCTTGAGGAAAATGACACTAAAAAGCAAAGGAAAAATTTGAGACACTCACGTGACATTTCAACAATCAAAAATTGGATTCTTGTTTGGTAGTCTCCTTTCCCTTGTTCTTCTTCATCTATCAGCCATCTTAGTATCCTGCAAAGAGAATGGATCTGAAGCGTCAGAAATATAGTACTTTCTGAAATGACCATATTCAAATCCTTGTGTAGATGAGAAGGGGGAACAAACTTTGTTTATTTATGAAAACTAAATTGAGATACAAGAGAGTTCCCACCTCCAAAAATAAGGACAAAAATAAAAAAACATAGGATCAGGAACACATGTTTACCTTTCTTTCACGTAATTGGAGTTGGAAAAATATATTGCAGAATCGACTCTTACAATCAGTACACCTGGAACCTTACTAGCTTCCGGGTATTGTTGGATGTTTCTATAGACAGTTGTCCTAGGAATCTTCCCAGAATAGCAGTTCGGGGCCTAGTCACTTGTAGTAGGATCTTTGCAAAGGATATAGAGACCTGCCACAACATGTAGCACTATTAACTAATTGAACAAGACCATATTTCAGAAACCACTTTGATATTTGAGAGCAAAAGATGGCTAAGCCTTAATTATTAGTACTTACAGCAATTAGAAGTCCTATCTCAACCGTCTTAAAAACAACCCCAAAGAATGCTCCCATGCAAGCAACGAAATCAAGTTTATCAATCTTCCATATTAAAATTGCTGCCTGATAGTCCACAAGGTTAATGACAGCAGAAATGATGATGGCAGCAAGAATGGCATTTGGAGTGTACTTGAAAAGAGGAGTGATGAATTGCAGGGTTAGGAACACAACCGCGGACATCACAATATTAGAGACTGCAGTTTGGCAGCCAGCCATGAAATTAACTGCTGACCTAGAGAAAGAACCTGAAGGTAATAACAACATAGATCAGATTAGACTTAAAAATTAGTCCAGCTCACTTACATTCGCCTTCATGGTTAATTACAAAGCAATTTACCATCAGATAAATGAGAAACCCAACTTTTCTTCATGTTCCTGCAGGCCTTAAAGTCAATACTCAATAGTAATAGACCCAGATTCCACCCCCCCTCCTCTTTTTCATTGATTTTTAGAAGCTAAAAATGAATGCTTATTGCTTAGTTTTTATCAGACTTGACCACTTCTTCAATCTCTCTCAAACTTGCACTTAATGACAAAAAGTAGTTAAACTCATAAAAATTGACTTCCAAGCTTACCAGTTGCCACATAACAGGAAGTCATTGAACCTACAACATTCATAGCTCCTAATGCCACCATTTCTTTGTTTCCATCCAGTTGATAGTCCTTCATAGATGCAAACGTTCTTCCAATTGCTACGGCTTCCTGACAACCGAAATGTAATGGTTTATTTAGAAATATAGGTGTAGATGGACTCTTCAAGAGAGGTACTGATGTATGTCAAGATATTTACTTACAGTCAATGCGATCATGCCTGCGACGACGCCAATTTTAAAACCTTTCCCAAGGTAATCACCGGTAAAATATATTTCTTTAACAGATGAAGGATTTATCCCTTTCTCTATGTGCCTTACCTTCACAAATCAACAGACATAAAACTGTTTTAGTTCTGCTACATTTAGTTTTATGTCATTCACTCATTCTTGCCATCGCACTTAATCATATGAGTACGGTTACAATCTGCAATATTCAGGATGAGAATGGGAATCTATATACTTACAATATCTACTCCATGCTTATCTGCACGGGTTATGAATACAAAAAAAGTGGACAGCACAACGGATATCAACGGGGCAATTGCTGGCACCCAAAAGTATTTCTTGTTCTTCTTTCCCTGATCCACATAGCATGAAATAATGAGAAAATAATTTACAATCCTAACGATATAATTTAGGTGTAATTAAATGGCCTAATGAATAGGGGGTCTAGTGTCTTACAACGTATTTGGCGACCAGAAGAAAACTCAAAAAGCTAGCTCCAATGACTATAGTTCGCCAGTTCCACTGCAAAGTGTTAGGTATTAATCAGCTTTTTGCATGCATAAGTAAACTCTAATTGGCAATTTTAATTTAGGTAGGGATTTATTTGGATTGGAAAACCTGGTAATAATTTGCGCGTGTACTTTATGGGGGTCGGTCTGTGTGTGTGTGTGTGTGTGTGTGAGAGAGAGAGAGAGAGGGCATACTCCATGATCATGGGCTGCTGTGAATACTGAATGCATCACAGAGACTATATCAGTTTTTGATGTGAAATTTTTCTTGATGCCAAGGAAGCCCTTAAGCTGTTGAAGGGCAATTGTGATGGCAGCACCCCCCATGAAACCGACAATAGCAGCATGGGATAGGAAATCAATCAAGAATCCTAACCTGATACATAAAAACCAGCCCAACCATAACATAGTCATGATGTATATATAAACATTAGCTGTGGGAAGATTTAAATATATATTCCATTCCAGAGCATTATTTGGAGGTGTCATACTCATACCTGAGAATCCCAAGAGTTGCTTGGGTAATCCCAGCAAAAAAAGTGGCTGTAAAAGCAAGTCTCCGATATTCTTCTGCATGTGTTTTAGGATCAATCTCGTTACTAAGTAAGGTCCCCAACAAAAGTGAAACCACCGCCACTGGTCCTATTGCAATATCACGGGAACTACCCATGGCAGCATAAATCAGTGGTGGAACAAAGCTGGAGTCTGTTTCATGGGTTACAACAAAATTAGGCAACAAAATCCAAGTCCAACATGCACAAACACATGGGCAACTTGATGAGCTGTTGATGAAAGACAAGTCTTACACAGTCCATATTGTGGATCCAACTTTGCAAGATTGGAATATCCAATATCCTGTTTTCAAGTCAATTATTCAAACCTCGGATATGGGCAAGTGATATATGAATTATAATTATGTATTATTCTCCTGTGCTTTAGAAGTTTGAACTCAACTTCTTAATGCAAATTTACCTGAGGAATGCAAAGACTTGCAATAGTTAGACCAGCTATAAGATCCCCCCTAAACTTTTTAAGGTTGTAACTCCTCCCCACTTAAGTATGGGGAATATGGCCTCAATACCCAGGATGAACTTTCTTGATTTAGGTTGGTCTTTGAATGACCGTAGAGGATCATCAGCAAAGAATGTCTCTTTAAGGGTGGCTTTGAATTCCTTGAAGAGGTTCTGTCTTGGAGGGATTCCCACTTTGTGTACGTATGGTGCCTGGTCCTGGCTATGTGAAGATGACAAGCTTCTGTCATCCATCTCTTTTGTTTCAAGATTTTCATCCGCAGGAGGACCCATTGAGGTCATCAAAAATGGCCTTCACCTTTATTACATGGAAAAGTGATAACCAAATATATATTGGTAAAAGGATGGAAAAGGAATCTTAACTTGAGCATTAAATAACAATAGTAGTAACTAGTGAGGTTTATATTGCATGCAGTCTAACAAAAATGAAGATAATCATCAGGTAGGCAGATTGATGATAAAATGGATCCTCTTAGATAAGAGAGGTAATTCTGAATTGTTTTAAACCAACCTGAGTGGAGGTGAAGGGTTTTTGCTGACTGAAGATTCGAGGGGTTACTAGTTCAAGCTATAAGGCCTTATCTGAAGTAGGAAAGCCGCTGTGAAGCTATTGGATTATATAACTTCAAGGACTTCGGCTTTGGGTCAATGTTCTCAAGCTGAAACAGACGACTTCGAAAAATTAATGTGTGAACTTGGATGCTATACATGTCACGGTCACGCGTTACAATGCATAATTTTCAATACCGACCAAACGCCCCGTGGAATTGTAAGTTACCTAAGGTCCAAGCAATGGCGGGAATGAATTATATAAAGAGCAAAGTCTAATAATTAGCATGAGAGAATAATTAATATAATCATATGTATGAGTTATGACAATATAATCTACATTTTACAGTTGCTGTACATGTGCTTCTGTGAAAACCACAAAGTCAATTCAGTTTAGAGAGAAAAGGAGATGTGTTAAACCTAGGTTCCATCACAACCCATCCATTGGAACTACTAGCTCTTCAGTGAGGAATTTGATGCCTTGGTGTAAATATCTTTCGTCATATTTCAAGACACTATACTAATTAATTTGATCAAAGGCAAGGTTTGGAGGATGCTAGTAGAAGAACAAACAAACGACAAGCTGACAATTCAGTTGATATTATGGGATTCGTTTGTGAGTTTTTCTGCCCAATGAACAGCAAGAGTCCAAGTCTGTGCCTCTCCCCAAGAAAGAGTGAATCCTACGCTAAGTAATTATATTCCACTCACTTAGAAAAAGCATGATACAAAATTCTCACTCTTTTGCTAATTCTAAATCATTTAGCGAATTTAAATCCTAGTACAAAACATGTCATTCTCATGAAAGACTATAAGGGAATCAAATGCATAAACCTCAATAAAATTCAAAGAACCGAAAAGTCCATCCATTTTGAGATGAAAAAATATCATTCAATCAAAACCGTGTTTGACTGTCTAACAGAATCACAGCAATTTACTTTGTTGCTTAATAATGTCGGGATCGATAATAAATCTACCATGCTATATAATAACACAAATAAAGTAGCATAAGTTCTCATTAACGTGGCGCCACGACCTTTTCTTTTACTTTATATAGATATATAGTTGCATGATAAAACAAAGAAGATCATGAACCCTTCCTTCTTTCAGATTTTGATAGAGCCAAACTCATGACTTTTTCCAACCCTCATGAATTATGAGTGATGAACCACTAAAGTGTCAATTCCAAAATCATAAGCTTGGACTACAGGGAATAATAAAGTCCTAAATAAACATAACCTCATCCTTTTCTCCGCTGCTCGTGCAAGCCATTGATAGTGGAGGATTCCGATTACACCGACACCAAAAGTATTCTTTTTTTTTGTCCCCAACAAAATGCACTTTAACTCTTTCCCTGTCAGGTTTTGAGTAAAGCACAAAATTGAAACAAAAACAGAGAATGATCAATAACACACGATAAAAGTGAGAAAAGAAAATTACTTATATATACACAAACACACATACCCCAGAAATTAAGGTGTTAATTACAGCTTGGCTTTCATGTGCCTTTCTGAAAAGAATATAATGGATTTAAATTTTGAATGGGGCAGAGAGGCCAACACACCAGGTGCAGTAAAGTAATTAACTAACCCCATCCAGTTATCGTCCAGGTTCGATGAATATATACATGACCATAACATGTCACCCAGTGTATACTAATGTTCCTCAGCACGCGGTAAAAGGTTCGGTTCAGAATCATGACTCATGAGATTAACCTTGGAGAACAGACCTGCTTGGTTGCCGAGAAAATGTGTATCAAAACGTCCGACGGACAACCACAGCCAAACAAGATACAAAAAAAAAAAAAAAAAGGTTGAATGCCCCCACCAATACACGGCTCCCTTCTTTTCTAATAATAATCTGGAAAAATCATATCATTTTAGTATATTAAAAAGTTTATATATTTGATCGATATAATATATATATATAAAAAACAAGAAGGTCGACATTCACGGGGCAGTGACACGCGCACATGTCACATGCACTGCGAGAGTGGTGACATTGTTACGTATGAGCAATGGCAACGGGGTTGAGGTTAAACAATATTTGTTTGTTGCTAGAATAATTATCTATTTATAAATATATATTAAAATTAAAGAAATAATTAATAAAATATTAATATTAGTAAATATTAAAAATAGTTTATTAAATTATTCTTGATTTTTTTAACACTCTAATTTTCTCTCTCTTACTTAACTAATAAATTAATATTATTTAATAAAGATATTATTGATAAAAAATAATTAATACTATCTAAATTTTTAAAATAGATTATTACTGAGTGTAAATGGAAAAATTACACTCATATTCTTTAAGATTTGATGAAATCAATCCAATTCTCCTATATTTTCAAATTTTGTATATTAGGTTTTTTAGTTTTGAAAAATCTTACACTATCTCTCCTATTAGCATTAGTTGATGTTTGATGGAGTAATACACATATGCATAATACATGATTTTTAATGACATTGTAATAATTATTAAATAATCATATTGTACTTTTATTAAGTGATAAAAACACTCTTTTCCATTTGCCCTTTTCTCAAGCATGGAAAGATGATGTATTTTTATTACTTGATAAAATGATAATATAATCATTCAATAGTTATGATAATATTTAATATTTATAATAATATCATTAAAAATCATATATTATATATATGCATATTGTTACATCAAAATTATTAATGAATTAACATTAATAAAAAAATCAGTATAAGATTTTTAAAATTTTAAAAATAGAGTGGATATAAATTATATTTTATCATACCCGTGAAAACGTAAGTGTAATTTTTCATAATGAATATAGTAATGGTGCAATAAAAGTCAGAGAGCTGGAATGCGAACACTTTGCTATCTTTGTTTGTGCCGCTTGGTCAATGCTGCTGTTCGGTGCCATTATTTTTGTGTTGGCTTCGCGGGTGACCTCACACGTGTAAGACAACAGGATATGGTTTGAACATGGTCGTCATCGCGGCCAAGTTCAGCACGGGGTTCTTTCAATATTTAATTGCAATTCCCATGCCTTTCAATTTTCAAAGCTTCATAAAACTAGCTTTCACATTTCACTCTCTGTCTAAGGCAGCTTTTCAACTTTGACCTACAATAATATTATTAAGCCTTTCTATCCAAAAAAAAAGAAAATTATTAAGCCGATGCTCTTTTTGAATTAACTTTTAAGCCGATGCTCTTTTTGAATTAACTTTTAAATTGAAGGCTTCGCAGCCTCACTGAAGTAGAAGGAGAAAATTTAAAAATCAGAAAGTAATTACTTGCATCACTTTTCATGAATTCCGGCACATCAGGTTGAACCTGACCTTAGTCTGACCTTTATATATATTATAATAACAATTATACACGGATAAGTAGGCTTAACTCATCTGGTTGATGTTTTATTTATACATGTTGCATAATGATTTTAGATTGGGATGAGCGCATTTTTTTTTGTCTAAACCTTTCATTCAATTAAAATAGGTTAATTACATTTACTTTTTTTTAAGTCTTTCATTATTATGGCGTGTTTGGTTGAGAAACAAAAATAAAGATAAAAATTATCTAGATGAGTTACCTATATTATTTTATACATGAAATTTATCTGGATAAATTTTATCCTTATTTTACTCTCCAACCAAACACACCCTTAATGTATTACACTCGAACTCTTTTGATTTTTAAATTGACACTGAACTCTAATATGTTCAAAGTTAATTATTATCCTCTCCCTCTTGTATTTTAAGAAAAATTACAATTAAGGAACATGGATTGGTGTGATCGATAAGGAAAATTATCCTTATTATGGGAAGGAAAAGTTTTTCTAAACTAAACTTCTCTATAGATTGAAACACTTGAACGAGTTTTTCAAGTGAAAAAAGAACACTATAAGAAAAATAAGTATTTTCAACGATTTGAATGTTAATAACAATATTATCAACAAAAATAATTTTAACATATAGTGACCATTGAAAATAATATTTGTCAAGAAAAACTTATAAGTATTTTCAACAATTTTATTATGTCAAAATTACCTTTTTTTACATTACTTTTATTGACATTTTCAATATTTAATGAATAGTTAAGAATACTTCATTTTCTAGTAGTGTAAATTATTACTTATTTGTAAATTATTTGCCAGTTTTCTTCTTCATTAATAAAGTGTTGAGGTTCAATTATCATTTTAGGGAATAAAGTAGTTTTAAAAATCGTACATCTACCTCCTTAAATAGGCCTACAATACGTGAAGAGATTAATCACTGTATTGATGAGATTACCTTGGAAACCAAAAAACATTATTTACCAAGTTATTAAAATAATGGCGTATTTTATTAATTAAAAAAGGTAAACATTTTCTTTTATTTTTTCACTTCAAAAATAAACTTTTTTGAAAAGAGTCTTATAATATGGCCAAACTACACTAATCACTTCTAGATTGATGAAATTCATTAACTCTCCTCTATTTATTCAGATAATATTGATCTCTTTTGGATATATTGTTTATTGTGTAATAGAGGAGAGGATAGTATAATAATTTTATAAGCTTAGAAGATAAGTGTAATAATTTCACAAATTCAATAATTTTGTAAATAAATTTTATAAATAGAATAGAACCTAGGTGAATTTCACCAAATCTTTGAGAAGTTTGTATAATTTGCCCTTTTATGATATTGATATATGCTCAACTCTCCTAGCGAAAAACAAACACACAATAATAATTTCGGAAAAAAACTCCCCGTGGCCATGCATGTCATGCTGCATCACTATAGCTTAAATATTGATGAAATGCATGTAACGTAGCATGGATAAATTTGAATACATGTTGCGAGTATTATATTCAATTTAATTAAAAATAAAGTTTAATTTTTATGTGATGGTAATATAAAATAATTTTTTATATAAATAATATAAAATAATTTTATATTGTCAATTGATTAAATTTTTATAAAATTTTAAATTATAATGGATAATTTTTATATATAGAATATATTTATCTAATATAATTTGATACTTTCTTAAATTTTTATTACTAAAAATATAAAATTATTTTACATTAATAATGATAGAAAAATTAAACTCTTAATTCATAATGATAAACAAGAGAATTAGTGGCATCATCACTGACTCAATAATATGCATTGTATATTTGAAAAGTCAATAATTGACAGTCGTGGAAAATAAACGAAGCCATTGACAATTTTAAAATTCTCATGTCGGTGAAGAAAAGACCTAAATAAAAGTGTAAAAATATAAAATAATACAAATATAAATGTAGATAATTAGCTTCTCATATCACACTCGTGAACAGCATCCTTCCATCAGTCAAATACTGATGAGGGACCTTCAGCGGTACAATACAAATTAATTTGCACAAATTAATTTGCTTCACCGCCTAATGTGTTCCTAGCCTGTCAATGCTCTTCCTATTAATTTGATGCAAGAAAAAAAAAAGATGGCACTTCTTAAATAATTGGAATGCTTCCGTCTGATTGTGTTTGGCAATTATTTTTTTATTTTTATTTTTTTAATAATGTTTGGCAATGATTGATTCATAAACAAAACCATCTCCATCATTAACGATTATATTGTATACCAAAAATGAATTGAAGATTAAATTATTGAATATAACGAGTTCTTTAATTAACGTTAGGGACTAGTGCAAGGGGGCATGATTTACGAATAAATTAGCGGCGATTATTATCAATAGGTCAAGTGACTGCTGATCAAGTAGGGCGGTGACTAAGATTATTGCAAATAAACAAAATGTACATAATTTATCAACAAAACTAATATTTTATCAAGACTTGGACCCTCACTAATAAGAATGAAGCGTATTTATGGTTATTAGTTGTCTCTTTAAGTTTCCACTTGAATTAGTTTATTGTTATCATCTTAATAATCTTGATTTCAATAAAAAAAAATTAATATTTATGTAGGAGTTTAATTTCTATATATATCCAATCAAATTATTTGTTTTAAATAACTTTTTAAGTATTGTTTATAAGACTTAATTATTTTTTACTGATATAGTTATATATGATTAGATATATAATAGTATATAGAAATTAAACACCTCATACACATACATACTTTTTATATACTTTTTATAAAGAATTTAATTTTAATATATCATTTAAATTTTGTACGAGTTTAATTTGTATGTGCCGAAATTATAATCTAGAGGCTGTGCCAAGCGATGCTCTCAACTATCATCGATCTCTACAGTTCTCAAACGGAAAGAATCCGATTCAAGATAATGATTTGAATACATCAGGTTAAAAGAAGAAAGATGCTACCCTAGTCTAAAAGAAGAAAACAACCCCTTTTTTGTCGTATATATACGTTTTACCAGGAGGACAAGAGAGATCAGAAAAAATGATGATTTCAAGCAAAGATTTGGTGGAGCATGGGACTATGGTAGGGTAAACAAATGAATGGGTTTGATGATTTTTTTTTGGGTACATCCGAAATAAATGAAAATAAATTAGAAAGAAACTACGGTCTAAAGGACTCCTATTATATATTCTCCTTTCTTTTCTTTTTTTTTTTTCTGTTTGTTGTGTTATTCAGCCAAACGGAAGTTGACATCGAGTCACATTTTTCAAGGATATACCTCCGTGACCAGATAGGGACTCGGGAATGTTTGATTTAACATGAAATACTAGATAAATGTTACCCCTGTTTTTGGGTTGGAAATCGACTTATCCGAATAAAGGTTACCCGTAGAGGAAGTAAATGAGAAGAAATAATTAAAAATAATAATTAATTTTAAAAAAGTATTGTAAAATATTTTGTTTATCTCACTTCATTTGTAGAAAAATGAAGAAACACGTATATTATGATGATAACTTGTGCTAATATCATATTTTTACCTCATATTCATGCACTAATTTTTTCTAATTGTTCTCTAGAAGGCATAATTTTCCTGATTTGTTTAATAAATGTAGTTTATAACCGTCGGATGTAAAGATTAATTGTCTTGTGATTTGAATTTAAATCATTATTTTGAGCGCATATATATAAAAATTTTCACTTTATTTGTTTTGCTGATCGTGGAAGAGGAAAGAGTTAGAGGTTTAGGGAGAAACATAGGCTACAGATTGGTTATTTTCTTGCAAGGTTTATCATTTTCTTTTCTTTTATCTCGATTTGCTGAATTAATTCAAGGAATATAATGGATTTTTTATTCCTGTTATAAATTATTTTTATGGATGTCCGTTATCATTTTTAATGATCATTAGGATCTCATTTATTACCCATTAATGTAATATCGTAAATCACTCCTTTTCTGTTGTATTCAAGGGTCTATAAATAGAGACCAATTGTAACATTACGATACACTTGCAAAAACAGAGGAATTTCTCCTTCTTCTACCTATTCTCATTCTCTAATCACTTCTCTCTTCTTCTACTATTTTATAACACGTGATCAATTATTCCGCTCATTTTTTTTTTACGATAAGGTGATCATTTGTTCTTGTTCTTTCAACAAAGTATATGATAATTTCTCCCATGTCACTGTATGATGTTGTATGGATGCCAATATATTATACTTTACTTTGCCAAAGTCCTGAAGCCTTTCTAACTTTAAGCTCCTGACACAACATCATTGTTGTTTTATATTCAATTTTCAGATCCTTTATCCTTCAAGTTTTTTTTTTGGTTAGTACAATGTTTTGTTTTTTTTTATTACACGTTATCAATGCTGTGACCTTTGTTCCATTGACAAACCAGCAACCTTCATCCTTTCAAATAGGATAATCATTATTTCTTAGTATTACAGAGGGTAATAGAGTTAAAAGGAAAATGCACACCTATGTTAGACAAATCTTATGGATACCATCGTCCTTTCATTATGCCTTTTTAATATATGAATTGCTAATAATACATTAACTCTATCACAGTACTATCTCATTATTTCCTTGCATATATCACGTAATCTGAATATATTTTTTCAATCATTTAATTTTTTTCCCCTTTTTAGATTATCTATATAAATCAACCTTGCTATTGATTAGTAATAAATTCTCTTAAATTTATTTACACTATTTTACGTTACGTTACTAGTAGGATGTTAATTTGCAAATCATCACTAGACTTTTATGTCTATATTAAATGGATATTATCTTGCCATTAATTGCACGTTATGATTATATTGTGTATCAATTGCATATTATATTTATATTGCTCCCTAATTGCATATTTATATTATTTTCCTATTTTTCTTTTTCAATATCGTTCCAGAAGTGAATGATAATCATTTCCAAAAGCAAATGATATATATACCCAAAATAAATAAACAAAAATAATCATTCCTGAAGTGAATGGATTATTTCTTCATTTATAAAGATATTTGTATATTCCCTAAGTGAATATATAAAAAATCATTTCTTAAGAGAATGAATTTTACCAAACGCATTACCTGAAGTATGTGTTCTATATGGTGTAATACTATAATATAAAGTAAATCATTACATCACTTTGAAATGAATATCTTTGCATCTTACATTCCCGAAGCGAATGTAAGGATAACTTTTCAATATTTATAATTGATGGATTTTATAATTTTGGGAGTTTATAATTTAGTCCTTATAGTTTATATTTTATTATTTCGTTGTTAATTTTTTTTTCTTCCTTTCTTTTCCATCTATTGAATTCACTTTTAATATTCATTATCGTTTTATGTACTAGATCATACTATGTCAAATTTAACAAAACTTGAGTTTGCTGCATTTTACATAACTGGAAACAACATTTATCATAAGTACTTGATGCTGAAATACACTTGGAAGCCAAAGGCCTAGGAGATACTATTAAAGAAAAACAAGCATCAAGCCAAGACAAGACTAAAGCTATGATCTTTTTGTGCCATCACCTTCATGAAGGGTTAAAGGCAGAATATTTAACTGAAAGATCCATTGGAATTGTGGATCAATTTGAAGGAAAGATATGATCACCAAAAGACGATGATTTTGCCTAGAGCTCATTTTGAATGGATGCACTTGAGATTGCAAGATTTTAAAACTGTGAATGAGTACAACTCAGTCTTTAAGATAAGTTCTCAATTACGACTATGTGGTGAAAAGATCACTGATGAGGACTTGTTGGAAAAAACATTTTCAACTTTTCATGCTTCAAATGTGCTCTTGCAGGAGCAATACCGTGAAAAAGGGTTTAAAAAATACTGAATTGATATCTTGCCTCTTAGTAGCTGAACAAAACAATGAGCTACTAATGAAAAATCATGAAGCTCGTCCAACTGGCTCCTCCATTCCCAGAAGTGAATGTTGCAACCCATGGTCATGGTCGTGGTCAACACCCGTGTCATGGCTATGGACGTGGTACTGGCATAATAATCAGAGTAACCACAATGGACGTGGTCATTTCCTCCCTCATCACCAAAAGTGGAATAATAATTACAAGCAAGAGAAAAATAAAAGTGCTTTAAGTTATCCTTCAAAAGGCATAGAGAACTTCTGCTATCGATGTAGAATGAAAGGCCATTGGTCACGAACTTGTCATACGCCTGAACATTTTGTTAAACTATATCAAGCTTCAACCAAAGGGAAGAACAAAAATGTTGAGACCAATCTAGCTCTTCACAACAATGAAGCTGAGGCAAATGATGTTCAGGCAAATCTGAAACCTATCGATGATGTTTTTGCAAATCTCAATGACATAATCAACTTAGAAGGCTCGAAGGATACTACACATTTGGATGTAGCAGATTTCTTTGAGAATTTACTACTAGGGACATTTTTTTTTCTTTTAGCATTTCATTTCATTTTATTTTTTTCTTTTCCCTTTATTCTCCCCATAAGACTCTTATTATTGTAATTTTTGTTTATTTTAAATTTATAATTATTGTTCGTATTTTTATTTATAATTTCTCATTGATGTTCATTTTTTTTAATGAAGAATAATGGATGTTTCCAAGTCGTTATCAAGATCCAATGCCGACAAAAAGGATGTATGTCTAATTGATAGTGCGACAACACATACAATACTTAGAAATAAAATATATTTCACTTCCCTTATTATGAAAGAAGCAAATGTTAGTACAATTTCTGGTACTACAAAATTGATTGAAGGCTTTAGAAGAGCTAACATAATACCGCCTGGAGGAACAAAATTTGCTATTGATAGTGCTTTATTATCTAGTAAGTCTCAACGAAACTTACTAAGTTTTAAAGATATTCGTCAAAATGGATATCATATTGAGACTTAAATGAAGGGAATATTGAGTATCTCCACATCACAACCATTAATGAGGGTACGAAATGTTTATTAGAAAAATTACCTGCTTTATCCTCCGATTTGTACTATACAAATATTAGCACAATTGAAACTTATGCTCCAGTAAACCAGAAGTTTCCTGACCAAAGTACTTTTACCCTTTGGCATGATCGGTTAGGTCATCCTGGTACAATTATGATGAGAAGAGTTATTGAGAATTCACTAGGGTATCCTTTGAAGAACAGAAGATTCTTCAATTCAAAGAATTCCCATGTGCTGCTTGTTCTCAAGGAAAATTAATTTTGAGACCATCACGGTAAAATTGGGATTGAATCACCTGCATTTTGGAACATATTCAGGGTGATATATGTGAGCCCATTCACCCACCATGTAGACCATTTAAATATTATATGGTTTTAATAGACATATCATCAAGATGGTCATATGTGTGTTTATTATCAACTCGTAACTTGGTATTTGCGAGATTACTTGCTCAAATAATAAAATTAAGAGCACAATTTCCAGATTATACCATCAAAACAATTCGTTTTGATAATGCGGTGAGTTTAGATCCCAAGCTTTTAACAATTATTGTATATCAACTGGAATAACAATTGAAGAGCCTGTCACTCATGTTCATACACAAAATGGTCTAGCAGAATCCTTTATAAAACGCCTCTAATTAATAGCTAGACCAATACTTATGAGAACAAAACTCCCTATCTTTGCATGGGGACATGCTATCTTACATTCTCAGCACTTGTACGAATAAGACCAACAAGTTATCATAAATTCTCCCCATATCAGTTAGCCTTTGGTCAGGAGCCAAATATATCCCATCTTAGAATTTTTAGATGTACAGTATATGTTCCAATTGCTCCACCACAACACACAAAGATGGGACCACAAAGAAGATTGGGAAGATATGTAGGATATGAATCTCCTTCTATTATAAAATATCTTGAACCAATGACTGGTGATTTATTCAGCAAGATTTTCTGATTGCCATTTTGATGAAACAATTTTCCCAACATTAGGGGGAAAATAAGCCAAAAAATGAAATTACATGGAAAACAGTATCATTATCGCATCTAGACCCTCGCATAGGGCAATGTGAATTAGAAGTACAAAAGATAATTCATTTGCAAAATGTTACAAATCAACTGCAGATGCATTTACTAACCCGAAGAAAATTACAAAATCTCATATAGCAGCTTCAATGCTCCGATTAGAATTACCATCCAGAAGGACAACCTATTAGTGCAAATGAAAGTAAACCACGTTTGAAGGGGGGTAGACCAATCGATTCCAAAGATGAAAATCCTCGAAAAGAAAAGGAACAATTAATGAAGATGGTCATAATAGAGAGGCAACTATCCAAAAAGAGTCCCAAGACAAAACTATTGATGAAACCCAAGAAGAGGTTCAGGTACCTGAAAATGATAGAAATCAAGAGATCTCAATAAGTTATGTCACTATAGGAAAAATATGGAATCGAAAATATATTGTTGTTGACAACACGTTTGCATATAATGTTGCAATTGAAATAATAAAGCAAGATGAAGATTATGAGCCAAAATCTGTCACAGAATGTAGACAGAGAGATGACTGGCCAAAATGGAAAGACGCAATTCAAGCTGAATTAACCTCGCTAGGAAAGCGTGAAGTTTTTGGACCTATAGTCAAAACACCTAAAGGTGTAAAGCCAGTGGGATATAAGTGGGTTTTTGTGAGAAAACGAAATGAGAAAAATGAAATTGAAAGATATAAAGCACGACTTGTAGCACAAGGGTTCTCACAAAAACCCGGATTGACTATATGGAGACATATTCTCCTGGTGGATTCAATTACACTTAGATATCTTATTAGTCTGGTAGTAAATAAAAAACTAGATATGCGTCTAATGGATGTAGTTACAGCCTACTTATATGGATCATTAGATAGCGAAACTTACATGAAAATCCCTGAAGGATTTAAAATGCCCGAAGCATATAAAAATTCTCGAAGTTTGTTCAATAAAACTTCAAAAATCCTTATACGGATTAAAACAATCAGGGCGTATGTGGTACAATCGCCTTAGTCAATATTTGTTGAAAGATGGGTATAAAAATGATTCAATTTGCCCATGTGTTTTCATAAAAAGATTTGAATTAAAATTTATTATAATTGCAATATGTGTTGATGATTTGAATATCATTGGATCTGAAATTTCAAAAACTGGACTACTTAAAGAGGGAATTTGAAATGAAAGATCTTGGCAAGACAAAATTTTGTTCTGCTTACAAATTGAACACTTGACAAATGGAATATTTGTCCATCAATCAAATTATACCAAGAAAATCCTAAAACGATTTTACATGGATAAGGCACATCCATTGAGTACCCCAATGGTTATAAGATCACTTGATGTAAATAAGGACCCATTTCGACTTCATGAAAATGATGAAGATCTTCCTGGTTTTGAAGTACTGTATCTATGCTATCGGGGCATTAATGTATCTTGCTAACAATACAAGACCAGATATTGCTTTTTCCATAAATTTATTAGCAAGGTTTAGCTCTTGTCTAACTATAAGACATTGGAATGGTGTTAAGCATGTATTGCGATATCTTCAAGGATCAATTGACAGGGGCTTATTTTATTCAAACGAATCAGACACCAACTAATTGGATATGCAGATAGGTTTCTATCTGATCACATAAAGGCAGATCCACATAAAGGCAGATCCCAAATGCTATTTATTTACTTGTTAGGACAGCTATATCATGGCGCTCAATAAAACAAACCATAGCCGCGCTTCATCAAATCATGCAGAGATATTAGCAATTCATGAAGCAAGTTGAGAATGTATCTGGCTTAGATCAATTACCCAACACATCAAGGAAGCATGTGGATTGCCCAGAAAAGGAAATACCAACAACCATGTACGAAGACAACTCTGCTTGCATAAATCAATTGAAGGAAGGATACATTAAGGAGATAGGACAAAACATATTTCATCAAAGCTCTTTTACACATATGACCTTCAACAGAACGACGATATTAATGTTCAACAAATTCGTTCAAGCGATAATTTGGCAGATTTGTTTACTAAAGCGTTACCTACGTCAACATTTGAGAAGTTAGTATACAAGATTGGAATGCGCAGACTTCGAGATATTCAGTAATGTTGTTATTAGGGGGAGTAATATGTCCTGTACTCTTTTCCTTAACTAAGGTTTTGTCCCAAAATGGGTTATCCTAGTAAGATTTTTAATGAGACAGCTTAGTATACATATTACAAAGATATATGTACTCTTTTTCCCTTCACTAAGATTTTTTCCCATAGGGTTTTTTCTTAGTAAGGTTTTTAATGAGGCATATTGTCTATCCCATGGACATCCAAGGGGAAGTGTTATAAATTATTTTTATGGATGTCCGTTATCATTTTTAATGACTGATTAGGATCTCATTTATTACCCATTAATGTAATATCATAAATCACTCATTTTCTGTTGTATTCAAGGGTCTATAAATAGAGGTCAATTGTAACATTACGATACATGTAAAAAACAGAGAAATTTCTCCCTTCTTCTACCTATTCTCATTCTCTAATCACTTCTCCCTTCTTCTACTATTTTTTAACAATTCCTATTATCATTGGGTGAATTTCTTCCTCGATTAGTTAAGCAATTTTTAATATTCTTAATGATTTTTAGGAATTAGTTGTTCCTTTAAATGTTCTATAGTTTAGGGCTTTTCAGTTAGTGAACTTCACTTCGGAGTGAATTCTTTTATTGTTGATATAAAGTGCTTCATGTTATGACGGGTAGGTACCATAGAGATAGATTTGCATTGTTTATTATTATTGTTTTATAATTAAATGGTTATAGTTCTCATAATTATTTTGTATAGAGCAACTCATATATTTTATATTATATAGATATATTTAAAGTTTGTTTATGAAATACTTTATATGAGGATGATGTTAAGAAAAAGAGGTTTATATTAGAGATAGAATTATGAAATAAATGTGCTTTATGATTAAAATATGTATATAGAGAGAGACTCAAAAAGTCACGAGACTTATATGAGAATGAGATTTATTGCAATCACGTTACTAATTCGAGTATTGGCGCTTTCAAAAAGTTAAAAATACGCATAAGCCATGTTAGGCGGACCCTCAGTATATTAGCTAAATATTGGTGCTTTTTGAATGCTCCATTTGACTATTTATTTGCTGTCCTTTATGAGAAGATAGAAATTAAAGCTAATCGGTCCAATTAGCTAGGTATATCAACTAAGCTAATCTAAACTACAATCAAATATCAACTAAATTACTTTGTGCACATTTTTAATTTATCATCTTCACTTGTACCAAGTAATAAAATATCCTCCGTAATTTTCTTTTTTGTCAAAAAAAATAAAAAACTCTTTACCTGTAAAGCATTTTTTTTTTTTGGTGGTATAAAGTTTAGGTTTAGAGGAAAACTCATCTAGTCCAAGATTAGAGGCATGTCCCTGGATTCATTGAACATTGAGGCAAAAGTCCACCAAATGAGCTATCAATATAGAAAAATTGATAATCAAACCCAAGTTATAACAATATATAAGTGGAAGGTTCACTGGGTCAGTTAATCCCGGTTGCCATCTTCACGTGTAAAGCTGGAACTAGAGCAAAGAGTCAGTTTTTTTTTTTCCTCGTTTCCTCTTCTTTGTTTGGAGAAGGCATAGGCTACCTCATTAAGTTACTGAGCGGAGGATAAATTGAATCAGCTGGCTTTTTGTGTTAAAAAAATATTGGGAAAAAGAGAGGACAAAAAGGGAAAATATAGAAGGCTTTGTAGTTTGTACCTTTTTCCCCTTCTCTGATTTTTTTTTTATTTTAAGATATATTATGATAAGGTGGTATCAAGTTTAGCGTGCGCGTATACTTATTAATTTATTTTCTGAATTTGGTTACGGGTAATTTTCTTATCATTGAAAAAATTATTATCATTTGCACCTATACCAAGTAACAAAATCTCCTACCTAATTTGATTAAAAATATGACTGTATATTTGTGTTAACTATGGGTAGTGAATGTTTTCGAAATATATTATATATTATATCATACAAATCATCAGCTAGAGATCCATCTATTGATTAGTTACGACAATATCTCCGTCCAAACTAAAGTACAAGACCAAAGCAAAACCAGAAGCAAGATAAGTACAAAGACCTAACCAACTTGATAACTTGGAAGTTGACTTCCGTTAAAGTTACAATCATTCATAAAGCACGGCATCTTTGAATTTTATTGCACATTGGCAATTGTAGCATAAACTGCAAACTACATCATGATCCTATTATTACAAGCTAGAAGAAGTCTAACAAAGAAATCTTGATAATGATGCATGCTATGAATTGTTTTTATCATTTCCTCACAAACAAAAGCCCCGCTTTAGTAATTACCACACAAAATTGGAAAAGCTGGCAGAATTTTTAGAACCATGTGAAGTTTTTAATTCCCGTGTTAGAGATGAGAATAACTTTAAGCAATGGTGAAATGACAAGATGAAGAGAGATGAGGGGTTTGAGAAGCCACGATCGATTTCAACTTTCCTCTGAAAATGAGGCTGTAGGCTCTAGAAGGAGCTTTCAATTCAAGTGGCAAGAAGCTACGGGCTACAAAAGAGAATGAATATAATGTGTATATGTGGGGAGCGAGCGTCAAAGACTAGGAAGCTGCAATGTTTGGAATAATAGTTAGTGGGTCGGCTTAAAAAGTCGTATTTACATAGGGCTGTGGTGCTCATGTGTCTTTTCCATCACCATTGATTGAGAAATCAGAAGAATATATGTAATGCAAGTCTAACCAAAGGCCAGGGGACCATAGCAGATGCCACAATGCCCTCCCTCCCAACCATCTCCATACATATGCTACTATCAGATTTAAGTGGTGACAGTCACTGCCACTACCACTCTCATAATCTATATCTATATCTACACCCTCGGCATATATTGTACAGTGCTTTATGCGCATGACATGACGCATTTTCGTGGATTTTCGACAAAGTCTCTCTTCCTTAAAGATTGGATGACTCCACGCTTTTCGTTTACACCGGGGTTTCAATTCCGACCCACATCACATGATGCGCTTACAATATTATGCATGTTGTGATCATCGCCACAACTGTATGAGTATGTAATTGTTTATGGTGTGATGCCTATTCATGTAAATTGACTGCAATTTACCAGATTAAAGTCACAATAGGTCCCAATAAATTTCACTTCAAGTTGCAAATATACAAAGATTTCACACCTATCAACCATAATATGCATCATGACTACCGCATTATTCACAATATCGGCTGCAACTGTGATTTAAAACATTAAAATATCCCGTGTATTATCCAAGGGCCATAAAGTGTTCAAGCATAAAGTGGTCTATATATATATATAAATTCCTCACTATTTTGTTGTCCAGATATTTAAGTTATACTCATGCACCTCGATTAGCAAGTGGACTATACAAGTTTCGTATTGATACGAGAAATTGTTAAATAATTTTGGAGTAAAAAATTATTTACTTCACCTCATTTAATATTTACTATTTAACTAGTGTTCGATTTATTGTGGTATGTATAAAAAGGTCTTATGGTTGACGGTTTATTTCCTTAGAAATCTCACCTTAAAAAATTAATCGCTGCTCGATTATATGGATGTCTTGGAAAACAAAAATCAAATGTACTATTTCAATTATAATATTAAAAGTGTAATTGAGAGTGTAATCAAGTGAAAAAAATGTGTGATGACTTGCATGACTAAGTAATTTTTTTGCCCATCGTGAGCTCTTAATGAAGTTAGAGAGAAGAGGAGAGAATTAAATCGATCCAACACATTGTATGTACACAAGACTTTGGAGAGATGTGATTTGAGCTATCAATCATTGGCTTCTTTTTCTTAGTTTAAAAACATTTAAGAACTTCTTGTGTAAAAACTAATAAAAATTGCTTCTATATAAATGAACTTATGATTCGCATAATAATAGTGCATGATTTTAATTACTACCTCCATTTTTAAATAAGTATCCATTTGAATAAACTGATATATTAAAAGTCAATATCATCCGGCTACAAATGGACACTAATTTAAAACAGAGATTTTAATTAATTGTAGATTAAGCCTATTAAGTTTTTTCACACTCTTTTAGGCAGTTTGATTTTAGTTATCAGATTAAGCTTCTGAAGCGTCTCCATCTCTCACATCAATTTATGAACACCGAGAACAAGAACGTAACCCAGATCTAATTTAACAGTGAACAAGCATTGAAATTGAGCCATATATGCAAAGAAAAGTGTTGCAACATAATATTATATTAGTTTTGAGCTTTTCTCAGAAAATAGTTGAGTTTTTCCCCAAAATAGTTTTGAACTTAAACCACGTCTTAATTTCTTGTCAAAGATTGGTTAAACTTGCCCAGTAAATGAAACAAAAAATTGTAATTGTAATTGTAATTGAGCTGATTCAGTGGAATGTAAAGATCACCGCGAAGTATACATAGTTATAGTTCATTTACCAGAAAAAAGAAAAGGAAAAAGAAAAAACGAATATGGTAGTGCATACGAATGATTGCTAGTGCACTCGAACTTGTACCTTTTTTTTCCCTATATTTGGCGATTAGTACCACCTGTTTTTTGGGAGCGGTGATTGTCACTCCCAAAATGATTATTATTATTATTTTTTATTTAATTTTATCATAATATCCTCTTTCTTATTTGTTAATTATGATAATGAATTAATATTAAAGTATTATTATTTTCAATAATATTTTTTATATAAATTTGTGATTTTTATTTCAATTAACAATAATTTATATTTTATCTTAACCATTATCAATTGTTTATTTTATATACAATTAACTTACTAAACACAACTATCTTAACTTAAAAATTCAGTTATATGTACTCCTTAGATAATTGTTGTAGCTCGAAAGGATTAAAGATTTTAACGTCACGTTAAAATAGAAAATTTAATATCATTAAAGATAAAATATTCGATTATAATTTTAAGCATTGAATATTTTTTAAATATTTTGTTAAATTAAAATTTTCATCTTTTACTTATTTTTATTCTCATAAAATATGCTATATTTATAATTTCTTTACATAAAAATAAAAAGTTTTTATCCGGTAACAAACACATATTTTCTCAATTTTGTATAAAAATATAGATTAAGTATGATTTAAAAAACTGAAAGATAGTTTTTCTTTTTTCACAAAATAAAAATGAACTGACAAAGTAGGAGAAGTTTTTTTTTTCTTTTGAATATATGGATCAGATCGCATCATAGCACTTTATTATAAATTATATTTACGGTTGAGTTTATCTTTTAATGGTTTTGCCTGTTATTATTTTTATTTCTCTATCTCTAACTATTAAGCTACCATTCAATTCATCAACTCAATTTTTACTGTTTGTATTGGGATTTATACTGATGTTCTTTTTTTTTTTTTTTGGTGAATACTGATGTTCTTTACACATGTCAAAATCACCTTTAAAAAAATACCATATCTTTTTACAAAAGGTGTTACATTACTTTTCTTTTGAATGTATTTATTTTTAATTACGGTGGCGGAACTTCTTTAGGGATAAAAGGCAGCTGCCCCCCAATTTTTTTTTACTATATATATATATATATAAGTGGGGATTGTTTACTCAGAAATAAATGTAACACCTTACTAAACTCTAATTCTTCCACTTTAATTTTTAATATCATTATTATTTTAAATAATAGTTAGCTAACATAATATTATTAATCTAATATGAAATTTTAGAGAATTTTTTTAAAAAATTTCTATGATTATTTCTCATTCATAGTCCTATACTAGAATAATGTATACCAACTATAAATCATACATCTAGTAGATTAAAAGAAGAGCCTTATATGAACACACTTAAATACCAAGTTTTTCCTAACTAAAACCTTTTCAAATTATACTTTCACAATAATACACTTTCTTCCAGCAATCCAAGGATAATTTTAAATGACAAAAAATATTTCTTTTCTAAAATATTACTACTATTTGTTGATCAGGAATTTACAAGTTAGACAACCATCATCTATAGAAATATATTTCACTACTAATATCAATTCATAGAATGCAATACATATTACATATTCAAGATATATTAAGGAAAACTTTAATACAACAATATAACATAACTAAAGTCTGAACATAAATAAAGATTCTATCTAGTATACATAATAGAATATGATTATTTAGAAATTAAGTCCAAGGCTACATTCATTTCACGCGATGATGATTCATGCTAGCTGGAAACATCAAAGAAAGGGGTGAGAGATCTCCCAGGAGGGTGATGTTTCCAGGGAAGTCCCACGCTTCATCCCAAAAATACTGAAGAACGCGGAGTGTAGGAAGATGTAATTTTTTATATTAACTCAAATTATATTTTACTAATATCAAGCAAGATAGAAGTGCATAATATCAATCATAATAAAAGTGCATTAAAAGAAGTGTAATAAATAATTATGAGTATACTGTAACTCCCTTTTATGATATCTTGTTCCCTTTTAATTGTTATAGTCTCCAAGGTTTGTTTCATATTGGATCTGGGAGCTCTCATTGTGCGCCCCTAGTCAGAAGTGAATGTTAAGTTCTTATCCACTAGCATGGTGGGGCCTAAGGCATTACTACAACATTCACCAAGTCTTTTTCCGTACAAAGCAGGTTTTGTTTAGTAACAGGAAGACTAAGTATTCACCAAGTCTTCTTCGCCATAACACGAGGCCCAAGGTGTCACTTATTTATGTATCCATTTCACATAGTACATACAGTACACATAAAGAATAAAAATTACATAAAGTTTCCATGATTTCTTTCATATTTACATATAGACCACAACATTTTCTATTTTTGCACATAAAGCCTAAACAACATAGGGTTCCTAATCATGAAACCCATATTTTTTGTAATTATCATTGAAACACCAAATCACACTATTATAATAAATTCATTTTTTTTATAATAAAATATGCTTAACTTAGTTTTTAATCATATAATAATTTCATTTCAAGTAATAATATTTTACTAATTCCATAAGCCTAAATACACCCAAAATTATTTCAAATTTATCTTTAGAAAATATATAGGTAAATTACCTTTACATGTTCAACATAAGTGAAAAAATATTTTTATCTATATAAGGACATAATCATAGGGTAAATAAAATAGAAATGAAATCTTTCAAGAAATATTTAAAAGAACTAATCAAAATTATATCAAAGCTTTAGGAAATCACTTCAAGCAAGAAACTAGTTAGTTTATATGTCATGTTCCTAATGGGACCTTAACTTAAATCTTTGTAAATAATATTTCTTAATGTTAATAAATTTATATTTATAGTCCAAGGTCCATAGTCCAAGATCCATAATTCAAAGTTCATGGTTCAAGTCTAAATGGTATGATCATAAATTGTCTTAATCAAGTTCAAGTGAGTCTTAAAAACTCATAATAGTCCAGATAACGTCTATAAATTCATAAGTCCATTACAAAGGTCATGATTAATATAAATATATTTTAGTGTCTTTTATATCTTATTAAGTCTTAATGGTCCCAAGAGAAACTAAACGCTTAGAAATAAATCTTGCCATTGGTGAAAGTGGTTTGGGGAAAGCCAGAAAATGAAGAATATCTTAGGAGCTAGAATTGATATGAAGAAGAATTATCCAGAACTATTTTCAGATATGAAATTTTGAGGATAAAATTTTTCTTATGGTGGTGAGTAATGTAGCACCCTAGAGTTATTTAGAAATTAATTTAAGCTTTATTAACAAGAATTTTAATATTTTGATAGAGGTAGTGATAATAAGGACGACCTAGCAAACAAGTAAAAAGAAAAAAGAAAATGAATAGTAACCTTGGGTCACAAGCCTAATGAGACAGAAACTTAGAACTAAGAGATGCCCAGGATTGAGGTATGATAGGATGAAGGTTAGAGATGCTTTGAAATAAAATTCTAGACTTGGAATTAATTTAGGGCAGGATCTATTTTCCTCAATATAGTATTCTACCCATTCGGTGAAATATCAATGTGCAATTTTAATACCAAAAAAGGTACTTGTTCTCTAAATTTAAGTGAACCAATTATGTTAAGCTAAATGGATTACATAGATTAAAATTTATCAAGTAAGTTTTAATCACCCAGGGCTAATATTTCATCTATTTAGTAAAATTTTGATGTGCAGTTCTTATACTATGAAATTTTAGTGTAAATTTTCTATGTCTTTAACAAGTGTATGACTAGAATTTAGCCACCATTGCCTTTATCAAGGGCCAATGAAAGCGCTCCAAAATTACAAGATTTATCTTTAAGAAATTTTTTTATATACTAGATAATTATGTATACATTATCCTTTTAAAAAAAATTACAAAGCTTATCTTTCTTTTCTCTTGAAGTCTCGGACAACTTCTTCAGCTTCTCTCCATTCTATTCTTCCTTACAACTCCATAACCTTACAACCAAACCTTAAGTTACAATATCAAACATCTATAGGTTCTAGCACAAACACAAACTCACCTCTTAAGAACTTGAATCAACCTCCTTTAAGACTCCTTATCTCACTTCACTATCAATAAACTCTATTGCATTGGCTGCCTAAGAAGAGGACTTGAGTGGATTGAATCAAAGATTGGGTGTAAAGCTTTTGAAGAGAACCATGAACAAGAGCAAGAACACATAAGTGATAAGTAAGGTTTTATTTATCCACTTTTCTTTCAAACTTATTCTGGAAATTTCTGATTTGATTAAGCTTGATATTTTTAGTTTTATTGGTTGATAACATATGAATATTTATGTATGAATTTTGGTAGAGTTTTGATGATATTAGAAAATCACTTTTCTCAAAATATATTTGAACTATGTTGCTGGAAATCCCATTTTAAGCAGGCAAGTGAACTTATTTGAATTTTCTGAACTAGTTAGAGACTTTAGATTGAGTTGAAAATTTTATGGGATATAACTAATATGTTAAGGTATCTTCAGTAAAAATTTTGTGGCATTCTGGGTACTTTTGCTGTATTTAAAAATTCAAGAACTAAAGTAGTCAAGGTTGCTGTCACAGTCCATTTTGAAACACTGAATTTGTCTAATTTTATTATTGTATCAAATGATCGACTAATACTTTGAAATTTTTACAGGGTGTTGAGGACATCTTGAAGTTCATCCCTGAATTTTCGTATGAAGTTCTAGGTTTATTTGATAGGGTAATAAAATCAGGACTTTTGAATACTAGATGAATTGAGTAGTTTTTGACCTCTGAATTTGTGAAATTTTATTAACATAGTTAGAGACCTTATTATGCTTTGAAATTTTTATAGAATCTTATAAACTTGTTGGAATAACTTTGAAAATTTAGTTTGCTCTGTTTTGGTGAGTTTTGATAGCTGATCCATAATGTTATTTAAACCTGAAATTTTGGACAGCATGCTGAATTGTTGAATCTATAATGAAATATTAATGATTTGATCTCATTTATATTATATGCATCTATGGATAATGTTAGACACATATAAATATGAATACTTATTACAATTACTTATATGTGAAAGAAAACATAAAATATTATTTCTTGGGCTGGAGAAAGTAAATCCAGTTTGTTGAGGAAAATAAACCTGACTACCCTTAAATAAGTCAGGTAAAAGAACCTGACTAGGAATAGGTCTATGTGAGAATTGAAGAAAGTAAATCCAATGATCACGTATTGGAATGAGCTTAGTCCTGAAAAACAATCTATTACCAAGGAGTGGAACAAACTACCATAGTCATGGGCCAAGCCAGTTAAAGTAGCAATTGTTTTAAGTTATTCTTTATGTTATGTGCTATGAGAATGAGTTTTATTATCCAGTTGAGATCAGATACTTATGTGTTAAGTTGACATCACAACTTCTAAGAATGATGATTGCATGAAATGAACCTTTCGGATTAAGATTTTATAAGCTAAGATATCCATTATTAATTATGTTCCTTGCATGCAATATTTTTATAATCAAATTTGAGCTAAGGTAGATAATGATGACATTTATATGTGTATAGGAGTACCCTACTGAGAATTTTAAAATTCTCATCCCTATGTGTATTCCATATCTACCTTAGATTTAGGAATGACGTGCACTAGAGGATATAGTGATACAGTGGAGCCTGAATTGTCCATGCTATGTTGGGATTAGAAGCCTAGATACCTCTGCAGGAAATTGATTTAGAGAAACTCTTTTGTATCTATACTACTGAATGTTATGCGTTTTATTTTAGATAGAGTTCTGTTGTGTATTTTGATATATGTACTCTAGCTCCTGGATGACTGGACATTATATAGGTATCCTGAAAAGGCATGATTGCCTATTTGTAAATAAATAAATTATTGTTATGACAAATAAATGTAATACGAAGTACCACACTCTTAGTTACAATGCTCAATCCTAGGTAAAATGCTGTAATTAAGGGTGTTACAGTAAGTTTTATACACTTAGTCCATTCTATAACTCTTCATCTACATTGAATTTAATCAATTGACCTTTGATTTACTTTATATTATATTGATGATCAAGTATACTAAATTTTAAAAAAAATGGACAACAATAGCCATATAATCTATTAATCGATATTTACTTGTATTTTTAAAAAACATATTATCCGTCAAAATAAAATGAAATAATGAACTATCAAATTATTTTCAAATTGTATGAAACTTTATATGCTTGATCTATTTGGTATAAACTTTAAATTTAACGTTTGGATTGATGCAATTTCATGCTCAAAAAAGTTATTAGATGGAGTAAGTATGTCAAGACTTACTCTTAGAGTAAACGGATCCCATTCTAATAATAATATAAGTAGACCAACCTGTTAGGTTAATAAGGTATTTTTATAGCTTAAAACCTTACCTGATTAGCTAAAATTTTTTTTGAAAATCTTTAGGCTAACTGTTCATTAAATAGGCCACCTAACTAGTTTAAAAACAAGACCAAAAACCCCTTACAGTGGTCTACTTCCACCCTAACTGCCACTCCTTTTGAATAAAAGTGCATATAAATCTCTTTTCTCAATCAATTTATGATTATGGGTGATTTTGTAATTTCTTTTATACACATTAATTATTGTCTTAACTCTTTTTCTAACCCAATTAATTAGTATTATCTTTCCACTATTTTTTTTTTTGCTTTAACAACGTTTTTTTCTCTTTCATGAATTATAAGTCAAAAATTAAGAAGAGAGACTAATAATTAATGGAGGGCCTAATAACTTTACCATACAGATGAACAGAGTAATACTATTATTTGAACATTAAAAAATTGATGATAGGATTGGTATTTAAATGGGACACTTATTCTTAATAAGTTCAAATATTATTGTAAACCGATTGATTGAGAGGATAGTAACAACATATAAAAGGGGATAAATGCTCATCAGACCTTCCCAACTTTTGAGATTAGCCTTTCAGATGCACAACCATTTCTCATCCAGCAGAGAGGCTTCTATCAATGCTTGCAGCATACCCTTTCAAGCAAGCATCCAAAAAATTTGACCCATGTCAACTTTTTGTTTCTCTCTGTGGGTATTGAACTGACAGGAATGTAACATTTAAGTACACCTTGCAGAGTTCACCCAAACACTTCAAAAAAAAAAAAAAACATGAGTTCAGTGCCCAGTGAGGCTTCAAGAATGAGAGCCACAGAGCTTGTGAACCTCCATCTTGAGGACACTGGTCAAACAGAAAGGTCCCAGTGGGTTCTGAACACTCCCAATCCACCACCTCCATGGAAGAAGATACTTGGTCCCGTGAAGGACAAAATATTCTTTTCTCATCCAAGAAGAAAACTTGCCATGGACATGCTGTTTCATTCTTGTATAGTTTGTTCCCAATCATGAGCTGGTTTAGAACTTACACAGCCTCCAAGTTCAAAGATGATTTGCTAGCAGGTTTAACTCTTGCCAGCCTGAGCATACCTCAGGTATTCAATCACAAACACTGCTCCTATTTTCTCAGCAATGCAGGAGATGTGAAGTTGTGAGCCTTTATCTTACATTTTCCCCAGCCTTTCTCTCTTCACTCTACCAATTTTGTATTTGATGCTGCAGAGCATAGGATATGCTAATTTAGCAAAACTGGTCCTCAATATGGCCTGTGTAAGTATCTTGCTTCTGTTAACTTATGCTATTAAAGTATCAATGTTTTTCTGATACAAATCTGCTCTCACAAACTTTTTTTATTTGGTCTTTTTATTGCATATTCAGACACCAGTGTTGTTCCTCCTCTTATCTATGCAATGATGGGGAGCTCAAGGGAAATTGCAATTGGACCTGTGGCTGTTGTGTCATTGCTGCTATCCTCCCTGGTCCCCAAAGTGGTAGATCCTGATGCTAATCCTAATGACTACAGAAATCTTGTTTTTACAGTGACCTTATTTGCCGGAATCTTTCAAACTGCATTCGGAGTGTTCAGGTGGTTTAATTTCCTCATTTGTTTGTGACATTTCTCGTGAATTTGACACAGTTTTTCCTGATGAACTAAGTAGTATTTTGTTCTCCAAAATGTGCAGGTTGGGGTTTCTTGTGGATTTTCTTTCACATGCTGCCCTTGTTGGATTCATGGCAGGGGCAGCCATCGTCATAGGCCTTCAGCAGCTCAAGGGCTTGCTGGGGCTTAGTCACTTTACCACCAAAACTGATGCAATATCAGTGTTGGAATCTGTTTATAAGTCACTCCATCAACAAATTAAATCCGGAGAAAAAGTGAGTTGGTTTTGCTATTTGATTTATAAATTTTGAAAAGTAAAAATTTATATGGTTCTTTTTTTTTAAACAAAAAAATACTTGACATTAATATATTATTCTTTGTTTATTTTCATTGACAGTGGTACCCTCTAAATTTTGTCATTGGATGTTCATTCCTGATTTTTCTTTTGATTGCCCGGTTTGTTGTAAGTAATGAAATTTCTTGCACCTACATTTTTCCACTACTAATCTACTGCAAGACCTCTGTCTGATTTTAATGTATTTCTCATTTCAGGGCAGACGAAACAAGAAATTTTTCTGGTTTCCTGCTATTGCTCCTCTTCTATCAGTTATATTATCAACCTTGATTGTGTATTTGTCAAAAGCTGATAAGAATGGGGTTAACATAATTAAGCATGTCAAAGGAGGCCTGAATCCAACTTCAACTCACCAGTTACAATTACATGGTCAACATGTTGGACAAGCAGCTAAAATTGGATTGATTTCTGCTGTTATCGCTCTCACTGTGTGTCAATTCATTTCCCTTTTTTGTTTATTTTCAAAATAGTTTATTTCTTTTTCCAAGCTGCAACTCGTCATCCTAATGGCAATATGAACTTTTGCTTCAGGAAGCAATAGCTGTTGGTCGATCTTTTGCTTCCATCAAGGGGTACCACCTTGATGGGAACAAAGAAATGTTAGCAATGGGGTGTATGAATATTGCAGGATCGTTAAGTTCATGCTATGTGGCAACTGGTGACTTTCCTAATTGTGCAAAGTAATCTGTATCATTGTCTTCATATAGCTAAGATGTTCTCTAATTAAGCTGTATCAGATTTTGATTTTTGATATTCTTTCATGCTTAACAATTGCAGGTTCTTTCTCAAGGACTGCAGTGAATTTCAGTGCAGGTTGTCAAACAGCAGTATCAAATATTGTTATGGCAATTACTGTGCTTCTGTGCCTGGAATTGTTCACAAGGCTCCTATACTACACTCCTATGGCCATACTTGCTTCCATCATCCTCTCTGCACTTCCTGGGTTGATTGACATTGGTGAAGCTTACTATATATGGAAGGTTGATAAATTGGACTTTCTTGCATGTGTTGGTGCTTTCTTCGGGGTCTTGTTTGCATCAGTAGAGATTGGTCTTCTTGTAGCAGTAAGTTGTCCACCACTTTCTAAAGTGTTCTTCATTTATTGCATACATATATCCTATAAGCTTGCTCTAAGGTACAGATCATTAACTATTTAAGGGACACCAATTTGTCTTAAACTGGTGGTTTCGACTTGCGTGATGAACCTGGTTTACAATTATTGTAGAATGGAGTTGAATGTCTAACACGAAAACTGAATAGATCAAAAGGCTAGGGGGGTGTTCCATCCATCTCATGATTTGACTTGACAGTATTGTGTTGTCTTTGTAACTGCCGAAGTTAATTGTCTGGTTCCCAAGTAGACCCTGAAGTCTGATCTACAAATTTGGCTTCACATTCATAGTTTGCATTATTGAATTCAGAATTTAGCTATTTTTACATGATTTGCAGTTTGCATAATAATTTACTATTCCCTCACTTTTAAAATAACGTGCCTTTCACTTTTTTGTTTTTTTGGGTACATTCATCAATTAATTTATAAAAAGTGGAAGACTGAGGGAATAGTAACTTACTATTCACGTGCTTGATGATTAAAAAAAAAAAACAGAAAAACCGAACAGGTACTAGATTGGCTTAAACTCTTATTAAATTCATTTATATTGCAAATCTTTTTGCTTTAATTAATTACCAATTTCCTAACTCCTTGTCCTCGTGAAAGATCCTTGTTGCGTTTCATGCTAATCAGAGAAAATAGAGAAATAATTGATGGAAATTGAAATGGAAAGTTTTACTAATGATTGGAAAGGTAAGTAATATAAGAGGATAAGATATTATATAAGCAATGAGTAAAACTAACTAGTAACTAATCTAACTAACATAGCAATATTCCTAATAGCCCCGCAAGCTGGAACATGCGTATTTTAGCATCTCTAGCTTGGGATGAATGTACAATACAACTGAAAATGAGAAAAGATACAATGAAATCAAACAAAGAATGTAAAATGAATGCAACGGTGGTGATGCCTAGTTTAACTCAACGTCTCCATGGCACTCGTCGCTGAAGAAATCATCAAAGTCATCAAGCAATGGCAGTGGTGCCTAGTCCCAATCCGATGTCTCCATCTGCTCATTGCAGAAGAAGTACCATATTATCAAAGCTTAACCAATCAAGCAGAAGCTCCCATCAATACTTAACCACTTGGCAAAAGCAATCACAATCCCAACACGGGAAAATATAAATCGATGCTTAACCACCATAAACAGAAGCCAATCAACACACTTAACTATCTATGGCAGAAGCAAACCAATGCTTAACCACCTAAAAGGCAGAAGCTAAAACAAAATAGAGGTTATAGTCATAGGACTTTCAATGAGAGGTTAACATCATAGGACAAGCCATAGGATTGAATCTGAATCAATCATCGATCTGAAGGCTTGGAATCAAATCTGAACCAAACGAGATTCTCCTAAGACTTGAAGCTTGAAACCATACGGAAATGAATTTGAGAACCACAAACTCAGATGATGTCGACAGAGTGAAGAACGGCTTCACGCGGAAGATGCATGATAACAAGATGGCCAGCGCGTCTTGCGAAGGTCATCAGAGAGCTCGTTGGAGATAGCAAAGACCAGATCTAAAATCAAAGAAGATGACAAAAGCATCGCTGGAGATCGAGAGAAGACCGAGGCAAGCACCGATGCCAAATCTTGAATTGGCGAAAGAGAGGTTGAGAATTATAGATCTGAGAGAAGAAAAAAAAACTTGGATGCAAGAAGAGAAATCAAGAGATCCAGTGAGAACGAGAATCTGAGTGTGTTGAAGAAAGGAAAGTATTTCAGAAGAAAGAAAAAGAAATAAAATGTGAGAAAATGATTTTCTAAGGTGTTTAGTAAGAAGAAAAATGTGAGAAAACAGAAAGGAAAAGAAACTCATAACCCAGGGTAATGGTAGCGAAAGATAGCTCATGGTGGATGGAATCACTCTGATACCATGTTGAGTTTCATGGTGATAAGAGAAAAGAGAGAAATAATTGATGAAAATTGAAATGGAAAGTTTTACTAATGATCGGAAAGGTAAGTAATACAAGAGGATAAGACCTTATATAGGCAATGAGTAAAACTAGCTAGTAACTAATCTAACTAGCATAGCAATATTCCTAATAATCCTGTATAAGCCGCCGGGGGACAACAACTGTGTGGTTTCCAGATGAGTAATGCTATCTGCGCTGTTTAATAATAAAATACTGATATTTATACACATGGGAGGAGCATCTAAAGTTAATTAAGCTATATAAACTTTGATTGAATTCGTTTAATTGCTCTAGTTTTTAACATAGAATTTCGATGTGTGTGAAAAGAAATGCGCAAAATTCATTTTCGTCCCATCAAATGGAATCACAAAATCCTATACTAGCCCATGGCCTAAGGATCCATCAGACTATCAGAGGATCCATTCGATTCCCATTATTGCCAAAAAAATTCCTAAAGTCTTTATAGCTGACCTAGATTATATACCATTCATCTCCTGTATTCCAGTTATTCGCTTATGTTAAGGGGGTTGAAGCACGACCAAAAACAAAATGTGGGTTGAAGGTGAAGATTCTTGTCTTGACATTTTCTTATCCCTATCTTTTTTTCCCCTAATTTACATCGATAATCATTAATCGTCCCTCTAATATTCTTTCCACACAAGAATAAAATCTTAAATAGAAGTAGAACAAACGCAGAAAATGTGGGTGGGCCCAGAGTTATGCTATTCTTGTCGTTTTATACATACTTTTTGAACTTCGCCTGTACATGATAGCATCCGTGATTTGCTAAGCTAACATAAAAAAAAAAAAAAAAGCAGAATGTAAAAATTGGAGTCTTTTTTCTCCATATGGGATTTGAATGATATATTTATATTAATATAGTATTTTAAAAAAAATTATGCAATATGACTTTTTTTATTATAGAATTCGTCTTTAATGAATTCAAAGATAATATATCAAATCAGATTCAGTGTAAAATAAAATAATATATGTTGATTCTATAAATACTATATATAAGTAAATTTACCCATTATCTCATATAAGTGTAAATCATCTATCAAAACACCATATACAAATTATTTTTCCTAAAAATTGTGCTATCATATTTGCATCACTTTAATTCTAGCTGTCATATTATTGCATCGAGTATGATGCAAAATAATTTGTCAATTGATAAATGTTACTCCCTCTTTCAAAATTTATCTGTACACTTTTAGATAAAGTCATCATGTTTCAATAGTACCCCTAAGTAATTAATGAACATTAGTGGAATCATTCATTTTCAACTATTTGATATACTCCATAATTAATGACCATTAGGATATATTAGTCCATATGCCATAATTTTATATAGAAATACTTTATTATCATATTATTTATCATCTTTCTTAATATTCATATTTATTTAAATGTAATAGATATTTTGTAAGCTAGGGAGTACATATAGGATTTAAATATAAAAATGTTCAAGAGCTATTTTGATTGATCAGGGTGAATTTTTTATAGAGTAAAATAAAAATAAGGTAAAATTTCCAAAAATTAAAGTGTAATGTAGTTTTACTCACGGATTTAATCCATAGAAAATTTTCTTTCATGTTTATCCTCTAACAACGTGAACCATAGTGTTCATTAATTTATCCTTGGCACAGTAGCAAATTAAAAAGTTAGTGTCTAAGATGTGCATTATACATTACGTACTAAATAATTTTTGTTGCTCCACATCCACAAAAAAGTAGTGTCTTCTCAGTTATCACATCTGAAGTTTCCTATCACTCATTTCTCTTCCAACTACAACCTCTTTTTAGTTATGGCCATTACATTTCATTTGACCAGCTAGGCCAATCAAAGTACAGATAACTTCTTATATAAGCACAATTTTTTAAAAAAATTTCTTAAGTACACTTATATAAATGTTAGTGGGACGTATAGATTAGTGAATATATATTAAATAAAATTAGTGAGATCCAATTTTATTATAAATACGTATGTTAGACTTGTTTATAAATGAGAATCACTCAATATATAAAGGACAAGTCATATCATTAGTGTGTCTGATTGAGATGTTTGTTTGTGCGCAGGTGTCAATCTCGTTTGCAAAGATACTAATACAATCAATTCGACCCGACATAGAAATTCTAGGTAGGGTTCCAAGAACGGAAGCTTTCTGCGATGTTAGTCAATATCCCATGGCCATAAGCACTCCTGGCATCTTGGTCATTCGCATAAGCTCTGGCTCCCTCTGCTTTGCAAATGCCAATTTTGTCAGGGAAAGGCAAGCACTTTACCAAATGATCTATCTATATATACAGACATCATATACTTAACAATCAATGTTTGAAATTTAAATTACTCACTTGTTCCAGAATACTGAAGTGGGTTGCCGAAGAAGAAGATAACCTTAAAGAAGCTGCTAAGGGAAGTGTACAATCAGTAATCTTGGACATGACCAGTGAGTCTCAGAACTAACAACTCTAAAATTTAATTTTGATACACCTGTATGAAAATTTTTTACGTAACCATCTAATTATATAATGTCATGTAAAAAATGTGTATAGCTGCTACAATTATTACCTCAAAAGTTACCTATAGTAACACATAATAATTACATGATAATATAAAACTCTTGTATACTGATCACAATTAATCTGTAATTCCAATGCAAAAACATTAGTAGAATTTATTAAAGTAACCTTATTAATGATCCTCCGCAACTCTCTTTGGTAGACCTCATGAATGTTGATACCTCGGGAATTCTTGCACTGGAGGAACTGCACAAGAGGTTGCTTTCGCGAGGTGTAGAAGTGAGTTAGAATGCCATGAATGTGTATCTTGAGAGCTAATAATAATGTTTGATGTGGTTTGCTCAAACCTCTCCAACTTTTGTGCTATTGTTATGTGGTTTTGCAGTTGGCTATGGTCAACCCAAGGTGGCTAGTGATTCACAAGCTTAAACTGGCAAACTTTGTCGATAAAATTGGAAAAGAATGGGTTTTCCTCACTGTTGCTGAAGCCGTAGATGCTTGTCTGTCTTCTAAAATTTCCAACCCTTGATTAGTGTCTCTTGTGTAATGGACTGCACAATTGCATATCTAGTCCATAAAGTAGTGCATCACATTAATTGTCTTGCATAAAATGTAATGATATTTTTGGATTGTGCAAGGTTTTATTGGAGTGAGATTGTGTCCTTTGACCTATCTCACGTATCATTGGCATAGGAGGAGTCAGTTTTGACCATTCAAACTTGCATTGAATGTCCAATGCAAATTTTTTAAAAGTTATCTGAAAATAATGTGAATTGTATCAAAATAAAAGTTATTTAAACATCGTATGAACTGTATCAGAATGAAGGTCATGTGATTATCTGAAACTAATACACGGACGGTCTAATAAATAGGATTTTCACATCCAATTCTTAGAATAAGAAACTCGTCATATTTAATATGCTTCCCATGTGTAAATAAAATTAAATTTCAGTAAACAATTAAAAACACAATTTCTATCTACAAAAGATAATTTTCAAAATTAAATTTAAAATAATTCTCCATGAATTTTCCAAACACTCTCATTCTAATAAAAAATTCTCTAATTGCCTTGTGTGTCAACATTTTTCAGTTGTTTTTTGGTTTTAAAATATAGTTCAAGATACTTAGATTCTTTCAATCCCTCAAAGACATTGTGAGCCTTAGAAAAACACAGCATTTTACGGTTTCAATATCTATTTGTTTTATTCATAATTTAACAAAACCAACAAATAACTTTTTTTTCATCAATACAACAAAAAATTACTATGGCATTAGGCAAACAAAAGCCTATATTTTTTGGGCACGGCCCATTTCATTTCGGGTCATTAGAAGTAGCAGGACAAATTCTCAACTATAGGCGTTGACGCATGACCACTAATGAGCTCAGAATTGACCCATGACTAAAAAGATGCTAACTACAAAAAACGCTTATATTTTTGTTTGTGTTGTGGTTGGGGTAGGGGCTAAGAATTGACCCAAGGAAATTAAAAAGTGAGACATTACTGAATGGGCTGCCTAAAAACAAAAACATTGTACAAGTGAAAAAAAAATTGTTAGAGAAAGGCACAAAGCACATATGTGTGGAATATGAAAGTCCTGCGTTTAATAAATTTGAAAAATGAAAAAGGGATTGTAAAATTTGGACGGAGGTTGGAATTTTCAGAAGCATCAAACAAAACAAAATTGGATTTGGATTGGAAAGTCTTAATTTAGTAGTCCAAGTCTAAGCTCAAAAATGAAAAAAAGACCAAATTTTACATGTCCCCCGCCAAAGCCAACCCTACTTTGACCAAAAAAAATAGCCAATCCTAAGTTCACAGCTAGCGTGTTGACCAAAAACAAATACTTAACCAATTTGTAACACTTTATGCAAAAATACCAATAATCATAACCAAATACGATGTAATTGGACATTTGAAATTTTCCGAAGAACATAAACAAAAGTTGTACTCTTCTAGCACAACTACAACCTGTCTATTGCTGACCTTAACCTATAGAAAGTTCAATAGCAATAATATTATTTGCACCGTGCAAATAATACATCTACGGAAAACTTAAAAGTAAAGAGTTCTATTCAATCTCTGAGAATGGACTGAATAACAATAATCATTGACTCAACACACGTCTTGACGTCATTCAAATGCTCTTGATTGCAGGCACTTCAAACCCTTCCTCCAAGCAGCCAAGGCGCCTTATACTTCCCTGCATGAAGAACAGAACCATTATTGTTTTTTTTTTTTGCTCATCGTAATGCTGGCTTGTAACCTAATTTTTCTAGAATAATGTAATCGTACAGTAACTAATTAGAATCTTATGCAATGACAAGACACTGCACTATACTAGGATACAACTGAATTTTGAAAAATTATTCTTTTGACTTTTTTAACAATTTAATTATATCTAAGTATATTCATAATAAAATTAGTGAAACTCGTGAATAATTGTATATTAAATAAAGTTGAAATGGTCTCCTTTTATTATGAATGTGTACTGAAAATGAAACATTAAATTATGTCATAAAAGGATCTCACTGCGTATATTAGCATGTGACTACCTAGTAATGCTTGGAATCGAAGGCTGGGGTCGACAGGAAGACCAATCTTCTCATATGCCGGGTCATACAAAGTCTTACAGAAGAGACGACTTGCGTTAAAACATTCACTGAAAATTCAATAACATGAAAGTGTTCAATTTTTTCGGCAACCAAAGTTGTGAGAGCCAGATGCAATAGTAAAAGAAAAAGCAGCTGGGAAGTTATGCTATACGGTAAGAAAGTATACTGCACCGATACAAGGCACGAGTGCCGGTAGTGGTACTGGTACTGGTAGGTAAAAAAATTCCTAAAAATATATGGAAGAATATATCATGTAGAAATATTACATGGGGGTGCAAATGCAATTTTTTTAATGTTCAGACTTTAAGTTTTCATCATATTATTATAAAAATATCTTAATAAGCATAAGATTTCAAACGATGAAGTAATAAAGTTTAATGACAAAATTTCGATGCTTTGTAACAAATGACTAAACAAAACGGATACAGCAGCTATTTAAGAGTATGCATGCACCTATTGTAAGAACAATCTTTGATGAAATCATCTATAAATGACATGACACAAGAAAATCTACGATCTCAGCTCTTGACAACTTACAAAACATATTTATCCTCAATTATTATTCTTCTTGTTATATTGCTCGTTTTTTCCTATTTGAATAATCTTTTGTACTTAATTTCATAAACATTGAACAGTATCGTTCATCATTAATACTCTTTTGAGTTGTGGAAGATCATAACCTGGAAGCAGAGGAAGGGCCTGTGGGGTTGGCGGTCTGACCTTCTTTCTTCACATTCTGAGGAGTCTCATCTGCTTCTGGGGATTTTGTTGGTCCCCTCTGCAACAACTCAAAACAAACCAAGACAGGAACCTCAAAATCTTTCTTTCTCCCCACATTCTTGATAAAAAAAAAAAAAAAAATAAAAGTAAAACATGTTCATGCATGTCCAAGAGAAAATGTGCACCTTTTGATGTTTGGAAGAGGAAGCTGTGTCTATTGGTCCACGACGTTTTGGGGACGACCATGATGCTTCTTTTCATTTTGTTCCTGCTCCTGTGTATGTGCCACATTTACTTTGCCATGTTTAGCATATAAGTTTCAAAAGAGGGAAAAAAAAAAGAAAAATCTCTATGCCAGTTCATACACAAAGAAAATATAATTGAGGTAACTACATTTTGCCTTGAGGAACAAATGAAATTGAGGCTTACCGCTACCGCTGTTAACTTGGGTGGTGCAGCAATAGGTCCATTTCTGCGTGGTGCTGCAATAGGTCCGTTACTGGCTGATTGCATTTTCAGATTGGGAATCCAGGCGCCCTCCTATTGACAATGGTGTAATGTAAAGGTAAAGCCTCAATTATTTTAACAGTAGTTAGTATCTATTAGGGTGTCTATACTATACTATCTAATCTTAGATATTTTTACATAATGCAATATTTTAATCTTACTAGACTCTGCTGTCTGCACTATCAGGTCTTGGTAACAAGTACTGATTATATATTATTATCATCGACTTAAAGGGATGACAAGTGTTTTTGAGATCTTTACCCTTCTGCCAATTGATATGTTCAGACTTTGATTTTGCTGAGGATTCCGAGTAACATTTCTCCTAGGAGTCATGTTCAGTATTCTGCGAATTGCCTCGGAAGGTTGCCTATTCATATTCAAACCATATAAAAAAACAAGAACATCAAGTATCACTGTGCCTGTATTTCACTGATTTGGGAATCTACACATTCTATACAGGTGCAAGAGAAATCACAGGTAACTTAAAGTAAATTTTACCTAGTTGTCGAAGGTATAGGAAGTTTCCCTTTGTCACGTGGGTTTGTGACTACATTTCTTGAAATGGGGGTCACTTGCTTGTCTTGTACTCCTGATGCTCTTTCAGGCCTAAGCAAACTGTAGAATTAAATTAGTTGATATCTATAGATAGGTGGAGGCAATTACAAAAATAACATGAAGTGATGAAGCTTGTGTTGTGTAATCAGATCACTGACATAACATAAGCACATATACAAAAGGAAAGTCCCAAATGAAAAAATCTGATACCTTATAAGGCGTGCAAACTCATCAGGGGTTGAGGAGTTAGAACCTTGTGAACTTGATCCTTCAGTTGCCCTTGTAGTAGTACCTGTTAGGCCCTGCAAATTCCTTGAGCACTGTGCCTGCGAAACTGAGTGACTGGTTGTTGCTGGAGCTGCGGGTTCATGCAACGGGTGACTCTGCCGTTGAATATTAGGAGTATTCAACAACCCATTGTTTCCAGCATTCATCTGATGATCTGGCACCCCTTGGGGCCTTCATTTGAAAATCAATGAATTTTTAATTATCATATAGAAATTAGTGTTATGAATAATTAATGAAGATATGAGCATCTCGAAATAATGCACTGTAGAATATAGAATGCTATTTGGTTATTTGGTTAAGGTTTATGGTTACTTACACTGCGAGTTGCAAAGAGTCAACACCTTGTTGCAAATGGCCTCCAGGCATTGTGGCTTGGGGATTGTAATGGTTATTATTTTGATTATCATATGAAGCGGGGTGCCTACATTGAGAGGGACCAACCATATGTGATGGTGACTATGTTGTTGTGTTAAATAAAGGGGTAGTATATATATTAAAATGGAAGATATGAGGTCAATGATTTGATACGTTGGAGGCTGCATTGGAGACGATCCTGGGCCAAAGAAATTATATGTTGTTGGATTTGGTCTGGGTTGTGGATGATAATCAGGGTACACTAGGGGAGGCCTATATCCATAATAAATTAAATTTGACCATACTTCAGTTTCAATAGCTCGATCATATACAAAAGTGTATTATATTGTGTGTAACTGAAATCAATTTGCCAATGTAATTATCGGAAATGTAAATTGGACACTGAAGGAACTGCAGGCTCAGGCAGCGTGGGTCTATTGTAGCCATGTTGATGAGCATGAGGATTTGGTGGTGGCACTGGGACAAAAGCAGTGGGTCTATTATAACCTTGTTGATGATGAGCATGATGAGGATTTGATGGCACTGAGACAAAAGCAGGGTGAAGATGCACCTGTGCTGCCGGCCTAAAAACAAATAAAGCAACAACATGCTTGATACTTTTGTCCTTATTTATTAAATTGCTAACTTGACAATGATAACGTGTACATAATTTTCTTTTCTTGAAAAGAATGACTATCAAAAAGAGAAGATGAAATGGTAGATACTTAGGATATGTTGTTGGATAGGCGGCCTGCAAATAGTTTTGATATTGTAAATCATAAATCTTATGCATTCCAATGGCATGGCCATCTTGATGCGGCAGAGGAGTGAATGAATTGGGTTGCCTGAATAAAAAAGCAAATAGTTCATACATTTGTTTGTTAACTTTATTTACCAAAAAAGAGTTTAATTAATATCAAGTAATTGCTAACTCGACACAAGTACCTGTAAGAAGTGGAGGATTCATACTGCATGTAATTCGGGCCGTAATGTGAATCATACAAGTTAGGAGTAGGGAATTGGTTATGTACAGGCCTACAATTCAAAATTCATATTCAAATGAGCATTATTGTCTATACTATTAATAAAAAAAATTGGGGTGAGTAACCATCTTTTGATATCTCCTCATTCTATTGAAATATTTTAATTTTCAACTCTATCAATCATTATCTCATATATCCCATCTCTCTCATGTTCTTTTTTCGTGTAATCAATGCTTTTTTCTATAAAATATAAAATTAAATAATTTTATATTAATAATATATAAATATTGATCTCTAAAATAAAAATGTGGCTTGACCGACAATTCCATCTCAATCAAGTCACTAGTGAACAAAATAAGGATCAAGAAAACATCTATATTTAAGTATAGGGTTATAAAACAAATGAAGTCTACTAGTTGGCACAATTTAGGGAGAGACAATATTGTGGTCTCATCTTCTAAACTATATTTTACTTCAAATGCTGTGGCAGCTCATCCATAATTCATTATTGAAAAAGATAAAAAAAATATCTAAAATAAAAATTTTATCTTTTAAATGTTGGACAAATGAGACAACAGTGTTTTAAGTGAAATAAGTACACTTAACTTTTCTCCATCTTTTGTGTTTCACAAAGAAAAGTAGGGTTCACACGTGAGACCCACAATTCTTATACTTTGTGTTATAGTTTGGCCTTTGCCTTGGTCGCAATTATGAAACGTATGAAGATAAGTATGAGTGAGAGTCACATACCGCCCAGAAATCAGCGCAATATGAGGGATGATATTATTTTGTAGCACTGGTCTTTGGTTTGTAATAAATTGTCCACTTGAGTGTCCTATTCCAATCGCTCCCCTTACTTCTACCTGCTCAAGAATCAAGACTTTGGCAATAATATCCTTGAAAATGATTTCAAATCATTTCAATGAAATTTTTTAATTATTAAACAAATAATAATCAAGAAAATTGTGTTCTTAAAATATTAGGATACGTTTGCTTTTGGCAAATGATTTCCAATTTTTATTTTTGTTTTCACTCATTTCCTATTTTCAAGATTTTTTGAATGAAATAGAAAAAATTGAACATGAAAATTGAAAATTAAATTTTAAAGTTTTCATTGTTTTTTTCACAAAGTCCTTCAAACATAAGAAACATATGGAAAATAAAAAATGAAAGTAAAAATTATTTTTTGAAATCAAATGCACCCTTAAATTTATTTAATATTTTATTTTATTGGATATTTTATATAACATTGGAGAGATTATTAAAAAATACTTAAGAGGATATATGAAACTACACAGAAATTGACAAAGTATAACCTATTCATTAATAATTTTTTTTAGTAAGATTGTACTGACAGGATATGTGTAGAACAATGTTGGATAAGGAGATGAATGGTGATTAATTCCACTGAAATTATTGCTTGCCACTATATTTGGCATCAACAGTGGATTGTTTATGCTCTGGTGGAATGGTATGCCCAGAACTTCACGCCTACAGCATAAGAATTAAGAACATATGGCTCAAGAGCAGCGAAAGAAGAAAAAAAAAATACATTTTTTTATATCGTAGAACGTTTGATAGGAACATTAATGTCAGCATTATTCCTGAAATGGTAAGAGAAACCTACATATTTAAATTCTCATTTTGCATGTGAGAAAATTGATAAAAGCAACCCATTGTGGTCATATCTTGGTGTTGAAGTGATGAACCTGTTACTTTTGAGATCAATTCCACCTAATCAATTATCCATACAAAAAAAATTATCTCTAGGCAGAGAAAGTTATAAGACAAATATAGAGCATTTAAGGGAAATCATTGTTATTTATAATGACATTCCAAGTGGTAGAAGATTTATGGTGAATTTTCTACTTACTGTAGATGATGAAGAATGGGTTGGTGGTGTTTCATTTAGCAACAGAGTTGAACACTTTACTAATGGCTGAGGTAGCAGATTGGGATCATCCACAACAGGAGTGGGAGCCACTGGATTTTCAGAGTTGGAGAAGTTTTCCTGGCTAGAAATAGGCTCGATACTTTGGACTTGATTTTGTGTTGCAATTATTGATCCCTTCGAGTTGTGGACCTAGACAATAAATACATAATTAATTGGGGAGGGAACTAAATAAATGCTCATAAACAAGGAAAATTCAAAATACTCCTGGAGAAAAAGTGATTTTTCATCCACAATGAATTGCGACCTTTGAAAGTTCCTGTGGAACCCATTTATCTGAACAAAACTTGGAAATTATGTGGTTGAAATAGCTTTTGATGGAAGAAAATTCTTCCTTGGGGAGCACAGAAGAACAACTCCATAAACAATACGTATTTTGCTTCGTCACATGCTGGCGGCAATGTGTGTGTTGCTTAATTACGTACTCAATACGAAAGAGTAAATGTACAATTTTGTCCCTCCAATTGCATATAGTAAATCATTTTGGTCCTGAAAGTTAGAGATGGATTTTGTAGCTCTTGTAGTGACAAAAGACGAGTCGCACCGGTCTCTGATCTCATTTCTATTATTGTACTCTCACATTTTTGCTTATATGTCACACTAATTGACATGTCAATGTTAGATTGACATTCTAGTTGACTTTACATAGAAGCAAGTATAATTGAATATTACAATATGAATTTTACATTAATAAGTTATATTATTAATAATTATGCTACCAATTTGAATCAATTATTCAATTATGCCACCTCTTATGTCAAGTATATATGATGTTAGCCTATTACCAATATATCACTTAATACCAAACGTTAGTGAAAAGATGAAGGCACAGGAATGAAAATAGAGCTAGGAACTAGCTTGCATCATGTTTTACAACTAGAATATACACTACTAGATTTCCAAATTCCCGGGTCCAGAGTAATCAGTGTGCAACTCGAGGACTAAAATGAGCTATCACTCCAAAATGAAAGCTCTAATAAATCATAGAAAAACAATGGCCACTCTCGTGACGTATACGTGTATATAAGGGAGATTGAGAAAATCATGGTAAGACGTTTTATGGATCAGTAGTGCCATATGTGACGAAATATCTTTTGTTATACGAGCACGAATATAAATTAAAAATCATATGGCAAATATATATTTCACATCTCATCAGTAAGGAAAAACAAAAAACTTGAAAGATGAAAAAAAAAACCAATGGTCGAGATGCTGCGTAGTTGAATTCACACAAAATATTTTCGTACCAAACAACATTTTTCATTATGCATAGAAAGATGAGTAATGTTATTTTGAATTAAAAAATAGATGAAAAATTGGACATTCATATAAAAGCCACAGCAGGGACCTTGGTTCACAAAATGAATTTTTATTCATGGGATGGGTATTATTGCTCCTAGGCAAGCAACTCTTAGGAATAGTTTTTTCTAGAAATGCATTTCATAAGTGTTTGTACTGCAAACTGAATTCTCAATGACATTCTCAAGAATACGGTTTATTTTTTCAAAAGTACATATCACAAAATAATATAATGTTGACCTGCAACTGACAAGAGTTGGGACAGTAACTAACGATGGTATGGCGACAATCCAGCAGGAGTTTAACGTCGCAGGCAATAACTCATTAGTCGTGATGATTGTTTAAGGTTTAGGGTTTGATCAAGGGCAATTTACTTTTTTATTTTCAAACATTTCATTTTCATGGGAATCCAATATTTTGATGGGGTGGATGGAGATAAAATTTGAACATTTTTCGTTACCAAAAATATAACTTGTTGGAAATTTTTTTAAACTACAATCCAATTATGGGAATATTGCATTCCAAAGCTCAAATTTCTGGGAATGTCACTCATCTTAAAATATATTGCATTTGTTCCTTACTCTAGGTAGGTTTTGGTTTTTCTTTTTTTCTGTTTTAAATGTTAACAACTCATTAATTATTTTATACCTATTTTACTCCTCTATTTAATTGGGGAAAGAATGAGTGGATGAGAGTTTATTCAAGTATTTAGTTTTGAAAAGAATGAGCAAATATTTAATGATAAAAGGGTATTTGTATCTTTTATTTTTATTTTTTAAAAGACCAATAAGATTTCATCATTACTTTAATTCATCTATAACCCGACTCATTAACCTTCGGAGGGAGCAATTAGTAGGAACAAAGTTTTGTATCTATCTATTAGTGTCGACGATTATATCCAATTTTTATGTTAAAATGAAAATGTGAGAGAATTAATGAGCGACCCCTTACACAGATTTGATCTGCAGCTTGCTCAATGACAAGCTCCTCATTTTCGTTGGTTGGAGGAGTTTTGGAAGTACAGGAGTCGAGGTCCGCTTGCTTTTGTTCCTCCTGAAACAAGACGAGTTTCAAAAATCAAACAGGGATTTGGCAGAAACAATTAACCGAACAATTAATAAGTGTACCGTAATAAAGAGTAGGTTTAATTAATTTTTATCTTCCTATATTTTTACTTAAATTTCAGTTAAATTCACATAGTTTATAATATTTTAATTAAACCCTTATATTGTAAAATTTTTATGATCAAATCCCCAGAGCAACCTACCTTTACAAAATTTAAATACAACAAATTTAAAAACCTAACTAATTAGCCATTACTAGAACTTGCCTTTTTCTCACCAAAAACATTTGAAATTTTAATTGTTGTCACGATAAGTTATTCAGAGACATGATTACAGTGATTTATTATTCGGGACTTAATTAAAAAAATTTAAGTAGTTAGATCTTAATAGAAAATTGAGTAAAAATAGAGAAAATTTTAAATTTATTAAACCTAAGAAGTAATAATATACAATTAGGAAAAATTGTTAATTTTTTAAAAGATGACTATCGAATGGAATAAAATATAGCACGAGACACTCAACCCATTCGAGAATAAACATATGAATTTAATTGGTATGTAATGATAGTGTAAGATAATTTTGTATTGTCAACCAATAGAATTTCACTAAAGTAACAAATAATATGAAACAACTATATACTATCTCAACCATTTGCCATAATTTGTCATTTTAATGAAATTATATTGGTTGATAGTATAAAACTATTCTACAATTGTTAGTGCATATAGATTACTCTTAACATATATGTCATATTATTCTAACATATAAATATAGAAAAAAAAATTGAATCTCCTATATTTTGCAAAAAATAAAATATGTTGAAAAAGACAAAGAAATTACACTTGTTGAAATCGGTTCATGCAAATCTGCGTAGGGCCCGTTAAAGGGTGAAGGTGTTCCAATGTTGTCTAAGATGTTGCTCGCATCCCATCCATTGTCATCGCCTAGGAAGCTGGCCAACTCAATCTCTAAATCCAGCTCCTGTTCTCGTTACATTGACATAAATTTGTGAGCAACAAAGGATAAAAATAATGACAACCATTGAACTGGTTTTGTTTTGTCATAAATCATAATATCAATGAGTAAATTAAAAAATGAGGGCCTCTTCCAAAAAACACAACCAAGTTGAGTGGTTTGTTGTTAAAAAGTTTCACCATAATGCTTCATTTTATTACTAGTATTTTTTCACGGTTCTTTCTACATTTGTCTTTCAAGAAAAATAAAGAAAAGGGAATAGATTCACCATTCCTCTCTTCTTGCCTGCTTTTTCTCATAAATGATAAATGTTACGAAATTATCATTTTAATTACATATAAAATTTATATTAATTTTAATACAGTGTGTAAAATTAACTATATATTAATAATATGGTATTATATGAGACTTTTCTTCATTAAAAAATATGTTATCATTTATTAGACTTTTGAAATAATGGATTTAATTTATATACTAACAGTGTAAAAAATTTTACATAGTCATCTAATCATGTATTGTCATATTAAATATGATAGTTGACACTCTTATCCATTAATTAAAAAGTCATGCAAATAAAACATGTTAATTAGATGATAATGTAATAAGTGTTTTGAATTGTGAATGAATTAAAATTTAAATTTAAAATAATTAGCATAAAAGCTAAATACTTTCTAATGAAACAATATATATTTAAAGAGAAAGAATATGTTGACACTGGCATAACTCTTGACACACCTTACACTTTTGGTAGCATTTTATTGAAGGATTTTTTTTTCCACAAAATCACTGTTGCATCGAAAGTTTATATATATTATATAGATCATATTTGTAAAGTTTTATATTAAACTAAAATTATTTAACGTATTTTTTATATACATATAACTCGATGTGATAAATAATTTTTAAAATATATAAATAACAACTATATAATCACATTCTTATAGCTCTCTAATTATTTTAAAATTTGACCAAGATAATAAATATGATATGTAGTTGTAATTCAATAATTAATTGAGAATAGTTTATTTTGTATAAAATTATTGAAACTATAAGCGTATCAATTCTTATATAGTATCAATGAATTCCTCCTCATAATTAAAAGATTATATTAATCCTTTTCACATTAACAATAGACAATATTAAATCCAGATAATAATGCTGGTTATTACGTATTAGTATTTGGCACATTGCAGATATATTACAAGAAGAAACATGAACGGAAATAACGTGCTCCAGACAGGTTGACTTAATTGCAGAAGAGTGAAATAAAAACAATGAGTTGACTATGACAAAGCCGCGCCTAAAAAGCATACAAAATTTATGATAGTTGTCCATGTCCAAGTCAGTCCTTCCTGGCTTCCTCACATAGCACTTCATTTTTCAAAAGAAAAATTGTTTGTTTTTTAGAACAAAACCTTTTTTCCACTCTCTCCAATTAATTGTGCATTATGTCCGCTAAAATATAATTAAAGGAAGACTTGATAATTCAGAAATTTAATATACACAATAAAATAGTGTCTTAATTACTGCTTTCATATATATATATATATATATATGATTATATTGTACAATTATTTTTAGACAGAGAGAGACAGCACAGTGAAAAGGTACAAAATTAATTCTATTGTTTCAAAATTAACTGTAGAGTGCGGTTGTTTTAAATTTAAAAAAAAAATTATAAAACTTCTTCAAACAACTTAAATCTGATTTTTTTTTCTAAAATTTTGATTATTTTAAAAAAATTATCCCAACAAAAAGCTGTGGAACAAAAATCCAACCACTAAAACACAGACTTGGTTGATGTACCTTTTTCAAAGACACAGTCAGAGGAATCGCAATGAAACAGATATTAAAAAAAGCTCGCACACACATGCAAACCAACACGGGCAGAGAAAAGAGATTCTGTTGTAATGCTATGTTTTACGGCAGCAAGATTCGTATCTTCCCAATTTCATTATGAATAATAAAACAAAAAACGATAAGTATATAATTGACACAAGAAGCATAGCTCAAATTCTGTAATTTCCTTCAACCATTTCAGTTGTGTAATTACCTCTAAATTAACCATTTCTTGCTCAAAAATTGATCCGCTGATTTTAACCCTGTAAAACAACGAAAATAAAATGAGTGGCTCCAACGATATACTATAGCTATATTTGTCAATCAAAATTGAGAAAAAATGACTGACCAGGATTTTTTTTATCTGCTTCCAGCATTCTATCTGCTGATACAAAAAAGATGGTTGTGACAATGAAATTGATAACAATGAAAGGAAAGCTATGGGCAGAGACTTTTATAATTCAAAATAAAAAAGTACTAGTAGTATTGTGTCAATTTAAAAGAAAGAACAGCAACGGAAGGGAGATACTATTGACAATGAATTTCCCTCCTCAAAGAAAGCAAAAGGATTTGGATGTGAAAGAGAGACTTGACCAACGAGTAAGAAAATCTAAGTCAAGCAACAAATATGGAAGAGCTTAATTAGACAACAGAAATTAATGGGGTGGGAAGATAAACTTATGATTGTGGCAGCTAAAGCTGAAATTTTACAAAGTCTCTGCCGCCTGAATGCCTCCTTCAAGCCCCTTGTTTTATAAGACAAAAATGCAACAACTGTTATAATGGTTTGGGATAATTCACTTATTTCTCATTAATAAATATTGTTTGTTAGAAGATTAATAAAGAGTTTAATTTATATACACTCACTATAGAATAGTTTTATATTGATATTTAATCAAATATTATTACAATAATTAAAATTGTTGACTTTCACACCCATTATCTCAAAAAGTAACTATTTTTATTTATATGGTAGTACCTAATTATATGTGTAAAACTATTTTACAGAGAAGTATAGAAATTAAACTCTTTAATAAAAACATTATGAAATTTTGAATTAATATTTTTTCTAAGTTAATATTATTTTAAGTAAAGTTATACAATCAAGAAAATACTCAACTTTTTTGACAAAAAGACAACAATTTTAGTTGAATTAAATAAAGTAATATAATTAGAGCTATATACAAGCCGCGATCCTTTGACCAATCATTTTAACCCACAATCCACACATAAATGGACTAGAAAAATTTTAGTTTGTCAATCCGGGGTTTTTTTATCACATTGCTAAAACCATGGGCTAAACGGACTAGGCTTGCAGTTAGTAGATAAACCCACTAGCCCGCATAATTTTTCATTTTTAAAGGCCCAAATATAAGTTATGTAGTATATCACCTTACCTAAGTGATAAGTGACAACCATATAGCAACCCATTGGCCGAGTTCCCAAACCCAATCCAAGTATTGTAGTTGAACAAAAACCAAAAACCGAAGCACTAGATAGCCAGTGGTTCAACGCCTTCTGAATCCCTTCATACCCTCACTCTCCTTTTCTCATTACCCCAAGAAAGAAATGCTTTCTGAAAAAAAGAGAAAAGAAAAGAAAGAAACCCCTTCTCTCAACTCTAGTTCTCTATTTTCTCTAAGTCACACAACCACCAAGTCATAGCCACCAAAGTCAAATCTCTCTATCAACTATAGAGGGTAGCAGACCATCCTCTTCTTTCCTCAACACCGTTCACTACCCACACCACCGTGTCCCCCACGTCAGTGACCACGATGCCACGCCATCCTCTTGTCCACTGCCATCCGCGCTTCATTTTGCCTCCAGGTGGAGACGCCTCATCGCGAGATGTTATCATGCAGGAGCAACACCACACCAATCTTTTGTATATTCAATTTTTTTTAGTTCATTTCTAAGATTGTGATTTTTTTTTAGTGGCCTATAGTTTGTGGGTGTTCAGATCAAAGGTTGTTCAACTAATTGAGTTTTTTTTTTTTTTTTGTGATTTTGATAATGAGCCAATGAGGTTCTTAGTTTTGGGTTTTGAGGCTTTTCTTTCTTGTTTTTGTTTGGTCTAAGAGTTTTGAGTGTGTTTTTTTGGTCTAAGAGTTGTGAGGTTTATGTGGACAACTAGTCCGTGGACTTGCGGGCTCATGTGGCGTGGACACGAACCAATGTATATTGAAATTTATTTATAAAACGGACCAACCAGATTCGACCCGTTAATTATAGCCCGTTATGGGCCGGGTTAATGGATTGCCTAACCCTTATACCTAGCTCTAAATGTGACTCATGTATTTATTTAAAGATCAATAAGTATGTCACGTTGTGTTAGTAAATATATAACTATGACAGAGTTTTTTACTACTGATAATTTTCAATTAATTTTATATAAAAACTGAAATGAAATCAATTGTTAAAAAAAAAAGTCCGCGTGCATCACCCTGGTGAGAATAATATGAAATAAAATAATTAATTTTATAAATGAGAAGATGAAAATAATATTTCATTACTCAGTTCATCGTCTATGTAGTTAATGGTAATTTATTTCTTGGAAACTAATAAAAAATTAAACAAATGAATTAAAATAAACGATTCTCGAAATTGAAATTAATTAAATCACATTAAAATTCCCGTTTTGATCAATATATACAATGTGCTAGAATATGTGTTATTTTAAATGATTGATTCTTATACTCGGTTAAAAGTTTAAATGAGTGTTCATAATTTAAAAATTGAATTTAATTTTGACAAGCAAAACTCTTATGCGGTGATCATCTAATCATATATATTATCATATTAGTAAACATATTTGTTTTTCACATCAACTACTTCAAAGATAATGCATATAGAAATAGGAGAATTTGATTGAATAATAATATAAAAAATATATTATTAATGCATCAAAATTAAATTTTATAAAAATTATAATGCAACTTAATAATTAAAGAAAAAAATGGATCTTTACAAAAACCTAATCATATGCCAAACATATTTTCAAAACCATAGAAACATATCTAAAATTTCTCAAATAATATATGGCCATAGTTTTAAAATATGCTTGTTGCTCTTTTTAAAATAAAATTATTTTTTGGTATGAATAGAATTTTCTACTACTAACGTAGAATTAATGTACAATAAAGTCACTGGATTAGTTTAGTAATAAGAGATTTGAGCAGTTTACATAAAATTATAGATTTAAATTCTATTATTGCCAATATACCAAAGAATTAATGTATAATTATGACAATAGAATTTTTCGTCGCATGCATTCATAGTGAGTTCAATCATGTGTTTCTCATGATTTGATTGGAATTTAACTAAAAATTGAAAAATAAAAAACATATGATTGGTCTCATTACGAAGGAAAATATTATTTGGTACGAATTTAAATTTATGCTTTTTGCATGAGCAATGCTAGGAGAGCAATTTTTTTTTTTTCCAATCTTCAGTTAAGCGAACCTGCGATTTTCGTTGAAACGGACATTTGATTGGTTGTCTGTAATTTTGTACTCTTCATATGATTGTTTATTTTTTGGCAGACTCATGTGATGATTGCCATTTCGAACTGTATAGCATCACTGCATTATGGATATGCGACAAAAAAAAAAAAAAGTGAGAGATGTTGTACGGCTCGAAAAGTACAAGCATGAAAACCGATAAACAGTAACGGAGAGCCATAAACGCATACTTTGCGAAAATTAAGGGTGAGTTTGAGAGAATAATCTTTCAATAACAATTTGACATGTAAGTCTGCACCACTACGTAATGGTTGAATTTCATCTTCACTAGTATATTTCAAAAAATATTGTCATGACATGTTTAAAAGGATCAATAATAATAATAAACTATGAAATAAATAGATTAAAAACAAAATTAAAATAATAACTAATGTATGGATCCATAAATATATATGGTGTACATGAAAAAATAATATAAAACTTTTAATACATTAAATATGTCAATGAAGATATGTGTTTAGTCTTATCTGTTTGTTTACTATTGAAAAGAGTTGTGTTATGAACAAATATATTAAAGATAATCACAAATTCTCAAAAAATGCACTAACCTCTTACATAATATGAATATTTTCTTTAGTAAATGAAAAAAAAGGATTTATACATAACAAATATGATAGGAGTAGTATCTTAGTATGCCCTTGATTAGAATTTTAGGAATATTTGGCTTTAGCGGGAAATGAACCATATCACAAGGAGATATGAACGCACTGAAAAGAAAATGTTGGAGAAGCTTTGGAGTGTACTCCACCCTTTTAAAATATTTGTTAATTTTAGACAAACATAGGTATTAAAAATAAATAAATATATTAGAAATAAAGTAAAATATAATGAATGAATCAATATATTTCTATTAAATGAATTGTTTTTTGAAAACTATGCCCTCTCTTTAAAATATCTATCAATTTTAGATAAACATAAATATTAAGAAAGGTAATAAATGATATTCGTAATTGAGTAAAATATAGTGAATGGACTAAGATATCCCTACATATTAATTAACATAGTACACTAATATTAAATGAAATACTTTAAAAATATTAAATTAATTAAAAAATAGTATTAGAAGAAAAAAATTAATCCTCTATTAAAATGTGAAATTGATAGATATTTAAAATATAAAGTTGTCTAAAAGTGAAAATATATTCTAACAAGAAGAAAGTAATAGTTAGTGAATGGAATTACATAGGAGTATAATTGAAAAAAGAAATAAATATTACAATGTAATGTTATCTCAAAATAAACATATTTTAAAATATGAAGGGATATTGGTTGGCGCACGTGCGGAGTAATGTAGAGGCTGGAATTCGAGATTCACTGTTGAGGATGGAAAATGACAAGATGTAATAAAAGTCTCCATAAATGCAAAAGGGCGAAACAAAATGTAATAAATGAACAATTTTAGTAGCGCTGGGAACAATGAAAGTAAGGTCTTGGTTCTTTATTTGGTGCATGACTCAGCTTAGGGTCTATCTTACCAAGATACTGGTTAAAGTTTTCAATAGAAACAAATTTATAAATCTTTTGATAGATTCTATATCTTAAAACTTAAAAAATTATATATTTTTAATAAAAATTTATTATTTTAAAACTCTTAAATAATATCGTAATGGTATTGGTTAGTAAAATCCCTCAACTTAAAATGAGAATGATAAATTTTAAAAGTGTTTGACTGCTTAATTGTCAAGATATAAATTATTTTGACGGTAGTAAAAGATAAATTTGGTGGAAGGAGGTCTAACTTATTCTTTATTCTCATTCTAGTATAATGAAATATATTTTTACATATTTATCATCATTAACCATGCTTTTACTCTCTTTCAATTGCGTATCTTAAAATTACATTTTGTCCTTTTTGGTAATTATATTTCTAAAAGTAATTTTATTTTATTTTTTCTAAACAAAAATATTATCTTGACCTTTTTTTTAAAATATCAAAATTAAATACAAATTAATTCTTTTCAACTTAATTCTTTCAAAAATACTTATGCTAGAAGATAAACCAAATGAAGCCGGATATGTTTATTGTGTGGTTTGGTTGACCAAAAATTTCACATAATGAGTTATTCTATGGAACCTAAGTTAAATTTTGGGCTTTAAAACCCTTGTCTACATGAGCCAAAAAGAAGTCTTAATATAGATTTGTAATAAATACATATAATTATTTTTTGGATAAAATTTAATTTTGTAAAGTAGTACTTAAAGAAATAAAGTTTATAAATGAATCTTTATTATTTTTGTAACTAAATACATATAGATTATATTATTACACTTTTATCCTTTCTATTTCTAAATTATTTATTTCTCTCCCACAAACAATTGAGATAAACTACACTTTAATTTTTTAAATTTTTTTTGTTAATTCTCTATTTTCTCACATTGTGATTTTATTTTTGTCCAAAACAAATTTTATCACAACTTATATATTTTAATCTTTAACAAAATAAAATATATGCAACATATAGTAATATAAAATATTTATATATATTTATAATTTTATTATTACTATATACTGAGAGAAGATAACAATATTTTATAATAATTATTTTTTAAAAAATTACATTTTTTCTCAACTATTAATTTTTTAATATTAATATATATTTTATAGTGAAATAAAATTCTTGTTACTTTCTTCATGATTCACTTTTATATACCATAAAAATAAATACGTTTATTTCAACATGCATTTCTAAAATTAGTAATTGAGAAAATATGTTACTTTTATTTTAAAATATTTATTATAAATTATTGTTACTATTAGTATGTGTTTTCTTGTGCGCGTTTTGGGAAACCATAAACATAGATTTTTTTTAAATGTTTTTTAGATATTTTAAGTCAATAATTTAAGCAGTTTAAATATGCAAAAAGAAAGGTGTTTTAGAGAAAAGAAAAGTGGAAGCTTAAATTTGAAAATTTTAACTATAATCCACAAATGTAAAAGGTATACATATCCAACCTACAATCACCAATGGTAATTTGCTACAAAAATTTTATCTAGCATAATTTATACTTCATACTCATTTACCACAAAAAAAATTATCATTTTTTTAACAATCCAAAAAAAACATATTAACATAAAACTACTTTTCAGTTAAAGTGTCCAAATATAAATTGATTTTCAAACAAGAGATTATATATTAAAAAAAATAAGTATACAAATAAGCAATTATTGAAATAAGTATAATCTTACAGTTTTTCCACCCATACTAATATAGTAAAAATATTAAAAGTAAATTATACATATAAATATATTAATTAATATTTGATATTATTATAACCTACATATATAGTAAGTGTTGGCAAGACAATGTTTTGACTTTATCCATTTATTGTCAACTCGTAGGCATAAATTGGCTAATTTTTTAAAATTAGAACTTTTAAACACTAATAGATATTAAATTGATCAGTTAAGTTTTGACACACCAAATATTAGTTGATTAGTAATTGAAAAAATTACACACACCCTTGTTGAGGTTTTTTAAGAATAATTAGATATGTTTTATTAGGTATTTAGTGCATTTGATACATTGTATAAGTTTATTCCTCAAAGATTTCTCATAAATTAAGATGATGGATAACTTAACCAAGTTTAAGGAGATAATAAGAATGATTAATTTTTAATGTATAAGGTATTTTTTTATACTATAATGTATAAGGTGTGTTTACACTTAGCTTTTCAATATTTTATTGAAATAAAAATTACACCAAGTAAAGAAAAATATTAAATTATTTAAATAATTATAAATAAATATTTTTGGAAAAATAATAGGTGCCACTGGTACATGTGATTAGGTTAAGACTTAGAAGAATAGAAAAAAAAATAAATGATGTAATGTAATTAAAAGTTTTCAAAGGATTAATTTTTAAATAATGACAACTAATTTGGTACTTTTTCTTGTAAAATATATTTAAATTTTTTGTCATGATATAATTGGTTGAAGGTAGTTTGGGTTCAAAACCTTAGTAATTAGCTCGGGTGCCATAGAAGTACCCTTAAATGAATATAATTTATGGATTTTTTTTTTAAGTGTAGTCATTAAACTTCCATTTTACGCTATTTGCCTGAAACAACACAATTATTAAGCTAAGAAATTATAAATAAACCTTGATAGATATAAAAAAAATTATATAAGTGACTAAGATTGCCCTTCACTACAAGAAATCCAGGAGATCGACGATTCTTACTAATGGGTTTGTATCTGTCTAATTTCCGTCAGGTTTTTTTGACGGATTGTTGTATTTTTATATTATTAAATTTGTGATAATTAATTTACATGACAACCCATCAATAAACTAGTTGGCAGTTAATGGCGCCATTGTGCGCCATTTGGCACACATAATTTCCAATGGGTGTATCGATGGTCAGGAAAGAAAATTTATTTTTTTTTAATTTTTTTTTAATTTGAGTAACTTATTGACAGGTGATTAACAATATATTTTTTAAATTTTTTTCTTAAATTACCATAGGTTATTAAAAAATAATTTTATTATTTTTCAATTGCTTTTTAAATTTTTTTTTATTAAACTTACTAATGGGTGTACCGATCGATTTAATATATTTTTTAAATTTTTTTTCTAAAATGTTTTAGGTATGCCGATAGTATACCAGTTACTCGTTAAAATTGTTTTTGAAATTTTTTTATATTTACCGACGAGTTTGCTGAAGTTTTTTTTTTTAAATTTTAGCCCGTTGGTGTGCAACTCTTGAAATCCCCACATACCTCAATAAACCCATCGGAATAAGTGAGAACAAACACATCGTTTCACTAATTGGTAACCCGCAGATATTTAAAACGTGCCTTCTTCTTTCCCATTTTTCCTACACGTTTCTCTCTTCACTATCTCTTTCTCTCTTTTTTTGCCACTACCGCCACCCTCTTTGCCACCGTTCGTCACCGCCAGAGCTCCATTCTCAAAATGGAGACAACCATTGCAATCTAGAAATGTTAGTAAGCATTTTAATCAGTTTGGTTTAGTTTTTCCGTTCATTCATGGGTGCCCATAGTGTTATATTTTATTGTATTAGAGAGTAACGATTGTTCTTATTTTGTTAATGTAGGAGTTGTGTTTGAGGGTGGCACTATGACTTGCGACATTGAGAGTGGTTTGTCATCTTTTTCCTTATTTTATTTTATGTTTTGTATGCATAAATGTTTATAAGTATGTAAAATTAAATATTTGTTCATATTGAATTTTTAGGATTGGATTTGATTGCGTGCAGAGAGCATTTTGGTTCTATGTTTTTTCAATGCAGGAGAGATTAGTAACGAAATTCTTATTATTTATATGCTTTAATATGCATGTAGGATAGAGACTTATGTTTTCTATGATAGAGTTGTAGGAAATGGAGATTGCATGACTGGAGTGAAGGGCATAGAGGCCTTCCCTGATTTGTTTGCATTTTTTGATGTGAAATTCTTTGTGTTTGCGAGATTACAAGATGCATGTTGTGGAGTTATAAGGGGATGCATCCTAGAATGATTTTTAGGATTACGTGAATTGTATGTAATTGTTAATTTGTAACGTTTAACTATGTCTATTATGTTGTTAAACTTTCATAATGTCTATGATTGTTGAATGCACTGAAACATCTAATGACGAAAGATCCTAATTTAAGCAGAGATACTATCGAAAATTTGTTAAAATTTTGTTAGGGAAATAAGAATAAACGTAACTATATAAAAAAATTTAATGACTAATTGAATGTGTTTGAAAGTAATAATTTCACGTCTTTAAAAAATTATATGTCTATGGTTTAGGGTTGCACTTAAATATATAATGACGGAAGCTCCTAATTTAAGCGAGATGCTGCGAAATTTTGTTAAACTTTTTGTTAGGAAAATAAGATTAAAAGTAGTTGTATTAAAATTTTAAAGAACAATTGAATTTGTACTTGAAAGTAATAATTTGACATCTTTAAAAAATTATAGTTCTAGGCTTACTCACACGCACAATGTAATCATGTGCAATAATGTTTTAAAATTACTTTCAATTTCCCATATAATTATAGCTTTTTGTGGAATGTTTAATAATTTCAATATAGCTTGTAAAGGTAGAGGCTGACTTTAAAAGTCGGTTTACCCACCACCACCTCCACTACTGCCCTTCTACCACCTCCCCTAACACTACCTCCACCTCTGTCCCTATCATCATCACCCCTCCTTTTAAGATGATGTCTACTTCTGGTTTGCCTGGCCCCACTTCTGCCTTATTCCTACTCAGCCCATCTGGAATAGTGACCCTTCCCCAGCCCTACCACAACCCCAACTCTTAGCTCACATCTCATCAGACTCCTGCTTCCTAAGGTGGATCATAGACATGAGACCCAGATGGGAGGCCCTCGACCAGGAGGCTACTTGAACCCAATGGTAGACGCTCTGCCAAATAAGGCCAGACCGTAATGACAGATAAGTTTAAACATGTTTTCTATGGCATTTTAATTTTGCATTGCGTATGATATTTAAAATATTTTTATTATTTTTAATTTAGTTCATCTATGTAACAACTTTTACCATTTTACTCACCATTCAATCACGAAGGTTATACAGAATAGGTATAACCACCCATGACATACTTAACTGACATCCTGAGAGATTCAGAATAGTTATTAAGAGGGCTTGGAGGACTAGGTCCTTTAAGCGATTGCGAAACATATTCCATGAGGTCTGCAAGGGCCATATGAATAACTCATGCCTGAATGATGCCACCCTCAGTGAGCTGGAGTGCCACTTGGCATTTGACCCAACCTTCGAGGATAGGTTTGTGACGAGACAAATTGGCCTCACTAAAAGGCCAGTCACTACGTATGGATGAGTCGAGCACGTAGCAGGAACCCGAAACGTTTGGTAAAACTTTTTTCTTTCTACATTCAATGTATTATTAATTGTTAATTTACTATTTGAATTGTAGTAAATAGTATGTTTTTATGACTTTAATATACATATCTATGTAGTCGAGGCAATTAACCTCCAACCTAGAAGAACGTTTCTGAAACCCACAACCGAAAGGGTGAATAGTTGGGGAAGCGGAGGTCTAGGTTGATTCTTGCTATGAAACCACTTATGTAAATTTGAATTTGGATATCTTTCTACTTAATTTTTATTACTTTTTTCATTTATGTCACAATTATTACTTACAATGTGTTTTATTTTATTTTTTATTTCCAGGATAAGTTTATAGACCTTGGGAGGCACAGACCTAATACCAGACCCAGGTTGCCGAGACTTGGTCCGATATCATTCTTTTCCAAACGAGGAGAATATTTGGACCCAGGTGGTTAATGGCCTTTACAAGGGTTGCATGTATAGAATGGGGTACTGCCCTCAGGAGGCTTTATCCTTCGCCACTAAGTATGTTACTGTGGATGATGCCTTGAGAGACTGTGTGCATGCCTTCAACCAGAAGCTAGGAGCAGGCACATCTTATCCAACATCAATAAGAGTAGCAGGCACATCTCCTTCAGGACTTTGGAGCAGGCAGGGTGAGAGGATGGAGTAGGAGCTTCAGAAATTCGAGCTTAAGCTGTCCATGGAACAACAGGAGCAGATAAGGCCAAGAAAGAAAAAGTAAATTCAAGAGGCTGGAGAAGGATCACTGCGATGTGATGAGTTTCTTTTGGAACATGTAAGCCTCAGGATCCTCCAACTCCAGCAAGAAAAACTCCCCAAATGTCTCTCCTTTCCATTTTTGAAGGTTCCCCACCGTCTCATGGCGCGACGACTTCGACGGTTTCACGATGCTGTTGCCGCAACGTTACGATGAGGAGTTTTGCTAGTCTTTATCTAGTTTTTTTTTAATTTCATTTTGGATATTTTCTACGTTTATCACACTTTACATTTATTTTATTCTGATACTTTGTTTTATTTATTTCATCACTTTGTTGATTTTATTTTTATTACATTATTTTCTTAATTAATATTACTTTAATTAATAAATAAATTATTATATAAATAAGAAATAAATAAATAAATACCAAACAATTCATAGTTTATGCAATTGGTTATTTTAAAAATGATGTTCGAAAATAAAGTGATTTTTTTAAATTAAATATTTTTTAAAAATACACCAATTGGTAAAACCATTGATAACAATTAATAAAAAATTATTTTTATTTCATAAAAATCCGTCAGGATAATTAAAATAACCCATCGGTAATATTATTTATCTAACGACCTCATCAGTGTTGCCTTTAATGAAATTGTATTAACTGATTTTCATTTTTATTTATCAACACATCTGCAAAATTACCGACTGATTAATATACCCTTTAGAAATATTCTGAACGGCCAAAAAATCGATGTCCCATACCCTTCGGTAAATCAATCAAGATAATTCAAAACCATCAAAAAATTCGGTGGTAACACTGTTAGTATACTACATATTTCTTGTAGTGCTTGTTAAATAATAAATAAATCTTGATTACAATGTTTTTGAAAAATAAGAGTAAGTAATTTGACACAATTAATTACACTAAGGAAAGTATTGAAAAAATAATAATAATGCTTCATTGATTTCACAAATAGATAGATATTTTGAAACAAAAAACTTCACATATAGAGTGAAAAAGAGTGACTAAATTTTAAATTTTTTTAATGCAGTTATGATATTGAAAACTTCAACAGCTCATTATTCAATATAGAACTTACTGCCTCTCTTTCGCTCCACCAATCAAGTTTTTTTGGTGTTTCTTTAATATCTATTTACTTGATATATTACGAAGTATTAATTATATTTTTTTAATACTATCAGTAATTAATTATGCTATTACTTATTTTTATTTTTCAAGAGTATTATAATCATGTTTTCAATAAGGACATTCTTGTCCACCTACATAATTTTTTTGTCATTATGGAGATTCATTTATTATTTTCTTAATATTTGTGCTTTTCTATTTTTGGACAGATAAAATGAAAGAAATAAAGTACTATACTTAATTCCTTAACAAATCCCAAGTCCAAAAGAATTCCACTAATTAAATACTCTATTTATTTCAATATACCTGTTAAAAATCAAACAATATACATATTAGAGCAAAAAAAAAAGACATTTTGGTTAATATATAAAATTATATAAGTTGATAAAATTAGCTTTGTATAGTCAATATTACCCATCTTAATAAATGTATTAAAACATTCTGGGCAAGAATATAAATAAAAGAAAAAATCAGTGTTGCCTAAATATCATAAATGGACATATATTTGAAAAAGTCATAAAATAACATATATGTATTAAAGCGGAGAGAGAGTAAATGGGTACACCAAAAGTCTTCAAGCAAAAGTCTTTCATATTGCACAAGGACCAGCCATGAGGATTTCACGAAAAACACCGCGACTCATCACGTGATGGCAAATGCAATTCCTTCTCACAACAAAAAAAAAAAATGCAATTCCTTCTTCCATCCCTCCTTTTTGGAAACTGGGCTTTTGGGCTTTATTTAGGAGTGACGCAACCCAACAAATTTATGGGCCCTAGAACCTTAAAACTTCTGATGTTTGTAAAAAAAAGACGTGTAGATGACTTTGCCCAAAATATATATATATAAAAGAAAAAGGTGAAGATGACTTTGCCGATTAACGGCATTTTGGGGACCACCTCGTTGATCTCAGTATCAACCCTTTAAATCCTAACCAACTCAATCTCAATCGGCTCCAAATAAATTCTAAAAATTATCTTTTCATCATCTGCATATATAATAGTTAAGACTGCCTTATCAAAATAATGAGCAGGCCATAGATGCAATCTCAATATTACTATCATAAATTGTAGCTCAATATCGTCGCCACAAGACCAAAGTCCATGTGACAATTTTTAGTGTTGTTTTTCCTCACTTACAAAATATTTGTCAAATTTAGGCAAATACAAATCCTAAGAAAGATAATAAATAATATGATAATAAAATATTTTTATAGAAAATTATAATGTATAAACTAATATACCCTAGTGATCATTAGTTGTGGAGCATATAAAATGATTAAAAATTAAAGGTTACACTAATAATCATTAATTATTCAACGATACTATTAAAACAAAAAATTATATTTTATTAAAATATAAAATTAAAAATATTTTAAAAAATAATTTTATCTAAAAATAGACAAATATCCTATAAATATGGAGTAATTTAGTGACACTGAGTGGCATCGGTGTATCAAACAACGTCTGTGAATATCCCACAGTAACACAAAAATGACAAAACTGGCAGTGGCATAGCCAGGACCGATATATTTACTACCTGGTGGGGCATATGCCCCATTGAAATTTGAAACTTTTCTTAGAAATATTTGGATATATACATACATTGCCCCTACTATTTAATTAACTTTAACCCTTAAGATACAAATTATATAAAACTCTTTATTATGTTTATATATTATTTTTGTCCCACTGCTAAGAGTGTGTTTGGTTTACCTATTTTTATTTTTATTTTCACTAAAAATGAAAATTATATATGAAAATATGTTTGGTTATGATTTTTGAAAAGCATTTTCACTGAAAATATTTTCTAAAGCTACACAAAACTGGAAATGCCAAATTCACGTTTTCATTATTTTCTGTTCAAAGTTTGAAAACATTTCCAATGCAAAACGCGGTGGCATTTTTTATAATACTCCAAATTTAGCTTTAAGTGTCATGTTCGAATCCCGTATTCCTGTAAAAAGCAAACATAGTGCTTCATTTTTTCTTTTTTGAATGGTTCACAGCACTCACTTGTACCTAGCCACAACCTCACCTTTTTGTTTTCTTTATTTTTTTTATTTTACGTTCATTGGTTTTATTAGAAATAACTTATTTTATTATGACTATAATTTATTTAAAAAACAAATGTATTTTGAATAGTGTTTAAGAAATAAAATAATATTATTTAAATGTTTATTTATGTACATGTTCAAAGTTCATAATAATAATAATAATAATAATAATAATAAAAGAACTCAAAAGTGAGTAATATTATCTTTCATCTTAATATTTTATAGTTATTTTAGATTTTTATAAATTCTTTTAGTAAATAAACTGATGCAAATCAAATATATATTTCTTATTATTTAATACAAAATTTGATTTGGAGAATTATATTTTGACAACACACAAATCAAGTATATTTTTATTTTTTTATTTTCTGAAAACATAATTTATTTTTTAAAACTAAACACAATTCCAAAATTTTGAAAATCTAAAAATAGAATTTTTTTAAAAAAATGAAAACAGGAAATAAAAATAAAAAATATTTTTACTAAGGTTTTATAGAATTATTTTAGACTTTTATAAATTCTTTTAGTAAATGAAAAAATATAAATCAAATATATATATATATATATGTAATTTTAATTATTTAATACCAAATATGTAATTTGATTTTAGAAATACATTTAAATATAAACCAAACATATTTTCATTATGAAACATAATTTACTTTCACAAACCAAACACATTTCTTGATTTTGAAAATCTAAAATAAAAATTATTTTCAAAAAATAAAAATAAAAAATAAAAATAAAAATATTTTCACAAACCAAACACACCCTAAAATTTTCTAAATCTATTACTTTCACCCAAAAAGGCAAGCGGAGATTCCTCAAGATAAAAAATAGGAGCAAACAAAATAAAGAAGTAAAGAGTGTGTATGCTGGTGAAGGATAATTTGGTCCACATTAGTCTTGGAACATTTGATGGTCCTCCTATATTACCAATTCACCCTTAAATTATATTTTCTCCATCTTCTCTAACCCTTTCTTGGCTGGTGGCTATCACACAAACATCTCACCATTACCATCATTGTTCCTCAAGCACCATGAACCATCATTCATCTCTGTAACAGTAACACAACCATCTTTATTCACTTTATGATCTCCAACTCCTTCGATTTGAGCTTTGCCGGAGCCACCTCTCACATCCGCGAACCAATAGAGGCTGAGAAGGGCTTGTCCAATCCATGGTCTACTTCAAAATATTTTTTTAAAAAAATCCAGGTTTGATTTGAGACTTCCTAATCTCAAAATACCCACTCAATACTTCTTGAAAATTGTCAACAACCGACCTGTAGATTTCGGACTCTGAGAAGTTTTTTGCATCAATAATTTTCAAAATCCAGAAGGTTGAAGTTTGGGCAAGGGAAGAAGCCATTTTATGTCAGTTCCATGCAGCTAATTGCTTTAATGGGTTCCATATAGACTTTTGTATTTCGAATAGTTTTGAAGCTAATTTCAAATTTCTTTCTAACCAACCAAGACTAAAGAATAAAGGAGCTAATATAACAGAAGTCGACTCAATTGCCCTTGGGGTAATCCTTGGATTTAAATATTTGCCTTTGTAATATTCCTCAAATCTTTTTAGTCAAAAAGGTTCAGGAGATTGTCCCGGTGAGTGCTCCTTCGAGAGAGTGATTCGCATAAAGAAATAAGTGAAAGAAGGTCGCTGAAAGAAGAAGGGTTCAATATTTTGGACAATTTAAAAGTTATTGTCTTATTTTATAATTTTATATATTTTTAAATTTTTTGTATAATTATTATAGTTTTGCATTTGAACCGTTTAAAAATAATCTAATGGTGATAAATAATGAACCATATGAAGGTCCAAAACTGGTATTGGACCAAATTATCAGGCACCGTGTATGCTAATGCCACTATGGAAAGAAGGCAAATTCTGCAATGCTCCTTACCCAGCAGGGAGCATCACACATCAGGTTAATTATCTCATGGACTCATGGTGTGGATGAGAGGGTGATCTTACACCTACCACAAGTGGATACATGATAGTCATTCTCTCTCTTCCATCCGCCTCATCTTATTCTTCTTCCTAACACCGACACAACCTTCTCAACCATCGGCTTCCTCACAGCAAACAGAACTCCTCTCCACCCTTCACCTTAACATTAGCTATTAGCTCGCGAGGACTGTGAAGTGAAATGTCCTCCAAAGGGCAAATTTGTGACATGTCCTCCACAAGGTCACTTACATATGGTGTGAGCTGTAAAATGAAAAAGAAAAAAATCTATAATTTCAACTTGAGTAAGAAGTAGAGGGCATTCACTCAGTAGTAACGATTGGGAACAAAAGGAACAAGACGAGCTCTTCTTATATTGAGGTTCGTCAGCCATATCTGGCTCGGGTCCAATAAAATTAGACATGATATTTTTTTCAGGACAAAACCAAGTGAACCTGCTATGTTTTGATACTCACTATGGCAATTTCTTTTTTCGGTCAACAACATTCTGGAATGAATGGGAAGAAGTTCATTGGTTTATTTTATTTTGGTCTTTCACGGTCCCATTAAAATGGCAACCACCAACCTTCGTCTTTTGGGAATAAATCCAAACAAATTGAATGGGCCTCCAAATTAAAGAACGTAGAAAATATTATTCCATTATGAACAAATAAGCATGAAGGGTGGATTGGTTTCCTGTGCGGATGGTCGAAGTCGAAGCATGTGCCGTGTAAGGAAGAAGAACAAGATGAGGCAGAGGGAAGAGAAAGAGTGAGAGTGACTATTGTGTATCCATGTGTGATAGGTGTAAGATCACATCCTCCCATCTACACTATGAGATAACTTGGTGTGTGGTGTACCATACTTTAGGAGGTGCATCACAGCTTTTACCTTGAAAAATATTTGGTAAAATTTATCAAGATTTTTTTCCATTCCATTTATAAGATTTGTTGAATATGATTTTAACTTTGTAAAATCATTACACTAATCTCTATTGAATTTATAAAATTATTGCATTATTCTCTCCTCTATTACATGTTACATTGGACATTTAAAGAAGACCTGTATTACCTAAACAATTACAAAAAGCTAAGCTGAGATGGATTTCACTAATAAAAGTAAAAGGAGTGTTGTACAAATGGGTAACAAAGTCATAACAATTATAAGGATATAATTTCAATATACTAATTTATACCATTATTTAATTATATATTAGTGCATAAAAAGGGTGAAATGATAGTGGTGAATATTATTTGGAGCATGAAAAGAGTAAATTTTAATTGTTATATCTTATACAAATAATTAAGATTGGGATGTAAAATCATGTGATTTTTTTAAAAGTGAACATGTAATCAATAATTAAACTTTTATTATTGACCATCAATACAAATTTAATTTTTTTACTCTTATAATAAATTACTTTTCTCATTTAAGATGTTAGCGTAATGAGTATATATAATTAATTTTGATACCTATTTAAAAGATTATATAAATATAAATTTGATTAAATAATCATCCACATAAGTAAACTTTAATACTAGTAAAAAGGGAGAGGATCAAGCGGGATTAATGGTTAATTATGAAAGTAAAATGAAAGAAGATTAATATTCAAATATAAAATTATGTGTTTTGTTTAATGAATATGTAATTATTAATTATTATTAATTGACCATGTATATATAATTATATGACATAAATTTACTCATTTTATTTTTGTAATAAATCTCCTCTCTCACACGATATACTCCGCCACTCAAAACTAAGCTCTAATTATGATTATGATAATTAAAAGATATGTCCCGTTGGCCAAATTGTCAGGGGAGGGAGAAAATACCAACATGCATTGAAGGTAATTCTACGAGGCTTTGAGCGAATTAATGAGGAAACGAAAGAAAGCACTACCATTCAAAATAGTACTACAACTAGTAGTAGTATGTTTGAAAAAGAAGCAGAAGAGGACAAAAATAAAGGATGAAGGGAGGGAACTCGAAATTTTAGGCAGGAAGGAGCAGAGGGGCCCAGTGGGAATAGAATAAGTAGTAGATTAATGGCATGAATCCGTGTGCACGCAATTGTTCACCAACACACTGAATCACTGACACTGTCGTCTGTCTGGCCCGATCGGTTCAGCGATCATGACGCTGCCCGCAGTCACTCACCTCACCGCTATCCCTCCTTCCCTCCTTTTTGTCCCCCTCTTCCCTCCCTCCTCACCCCCTACCTCTTCTTTATTCCCTGCCACCCCAACTATCCACCACCACAGCTATCATCAATTTATTACTTCTCTCTTTTATTTCTTTTTCTTTATTTTAGTTCATTTATAGTGTATGCTATTTTAAATTTTAGATATACATATAAAAATTTAAAAATGTAACTTGATTATACTATATAGTTGCTATTTTTTATCTCTATGTATCATTTAGATTTTCTGAATGCGAATTAAGGTGCTATTAAGTATATTTAATTTTAATAAATTAATTATATAAACAAAGTTTTAAATAATTATTAAATCATATAATACTACATTAATAAATATAATTAACTTTCATTCTGCTATTTGAGAAATCATATAAAAGAATAGATTCGATTTGATATCAATCGGTATATCAAAATTAAACTTCTATTAAATTGACATAAATACAAGTCTATTATTTGAACTAAATTAAATTTTTCAAGTAATTTTTTTCGCTTTTATTTGCGTAATTATTTTTTGCCTCTTGAATCGCATTTGTTTCCCTCGTGACAAGAAAGAAAACAACAATAAAATTGAAAAAAAAATATATCCTTACAATTTTTAAATCATAGTTAATTTGAAATTTTTTTCAAATAAACACTTAAGGATGGATATTTGAGTAAATTCATTTACACTAGCAAACAGATATAAATTAAATTTATTAATAAAAAGTACTTTCTCTGATTCAGAATATTTAAATTTTTATCTGATTTCAAAATATAAGTCATTTTTATATTTTAAGAAAGTATTAATTATTTTTTACTCATTCTATCCAAATATTTATGATGAATGAGAATAAATAGATATGAGTATAATTATTTAATAAAATAATAATTTATAATTAATAATAAATTATTTTTGATTTTTAAAAAATTAATGAGTTTCAATTCTCACATTACTTAATTCATGCATACAACCTTGAAAGACTTTTACTGTGTACCGAAAGGGATAATAGAAAAGTGACAAAACTAAATGCCGAGGCCAATAAATTCAAAGGAGGAAGGGGATGGCCTTTAATTAATGGTAGCAGGAGGGGAGCACATGGCCAAAATGAGTTGTGAAATGGAGGATCATTGAGTGGTGAAAGTGACAACACGGAGGAGGAGGCAAGTAGGTGACGAACGCTGAGGTGAGGTGCCAGTGGCACCCAACAACAGTGCTCTCTCAAATGCTGCTCCTATTCGGATGTGGGAAGCTTAAGGTTAGGTTTTGTCACTTGGAAATGAAATGAAAACAAAGTAAGCAAAACGGCAGAGGCTTATCAAGTGATCAATCAAAACGACAGTGCCGCAGGGGATGGAGAAGAACTCGGACGAAATACCCTTTTCCCTTTGCTTTGCTCCTCTCTGTCTCTGTCTCTGTCTCTGTCTCTGATCCAATCCCCACACCAAAAGTTGCTGGCCTGGCAGCAGCACCAGCAGCAGGCTTTTCAATTACGATAACACCCCTCTCAATATACCACACGGACAACTGTGACCTGTGTCCATTTGAGTACGTGGTGGAAAGGAAAGGAAAGTAAGTTGACTGTAGCGAGGTGAAAGCGCGGGATATTACCACAAGTGACAACGGAAAACGGGGGCCGACACCTGACGCGCACGCTACACGGACCTGTACACTGCCACCTTGCCAAACGCCTTTCTCAATCTTGATCCCTCAGTGACTCTTTTCCTGTACCTTTGTAAAATTTAAAAATATCATAGATCCATCTAAGAATATATTATATATCACATTAACTCAATTTATTAAAATATAAAAAAATTAAATATTTAATCATAATTATTAAAAATAAAGTATATTATATCCTATACGTATCAAAACAAAAACCTCTACTTAATAATGATTTGCATTCTATTAGATATTCTTTTTTATTCTCAATATTAGTGATTCTTTAACATTCTAAACTCCCAAATATCTTCCTAATTACTAAATAAGGTAAAAACGTAGATGCAATTAATATTTAAAAAACTTAAAAAAAATCATTTCTTCCTTCACTTAGTAAGTAGGAGAAAGTTGAGGAGGATTTATTAGGAGAAAAAATCATTTCTCTATTTAGGGTTATGCATAGGAATTTAGGTAATAGTTAAATCTTATTATTTTTTTAAAAAATAAAAATAAAAGGCACAAATATCCTTCTATCATTTAACATTTATTCATTCTCTCTACAATTAAATACTACAATACATTCACCTCCCTTCATTCTCTCTTTAAACAACCTGTATGTTGGACCCCAAAAGAAAATACTTATATTATGGAATGAAGAGAGTAATTAAAAGGAACAAAAAATGTAAAAAGGACCAGGGGCTTATTTGGATAAATTTCTTAAAAGAAGGAATTTAATTTATATATATTGTGTTAAAGTTAAAAAAATTACACAAATATCAAATCATATATTATTATGTTAATAAAAGTGTTTGACTCAACTATTTTTCACCATGAAAATCTTATAAATATAAACATATAATTGGATGATAGTCATTATAAAAACTAAATTCAAAATAAAATTCTTTTTATGTTATATTTTTCATAAGGTCTTATAAAAATATAAATATTGATTTATATTTAGATATAGTATTAAAAAATTGTTTTTCTTGTAAACATTATGTTATAAAATTAATTTTTTTATAATATTAAATTGGAACTCCGAGAAAATTATTTTCTTTATTTTTTCTTGTAATGTTGTTTTTTGAAAAGCTTATTCAAATATATTTAATATTATAGTTTGAAAAGATTTTTTTTTGTTCAAATAGCACATCTACCTCTATTTTTCTGCAACATAAATGCATTGTGCATGAATAACTTTTAGAGATTAAAGATGCTATTCAAGATTAATCGTGAGTTCTATCCAATATATGCACATTGAATGCTTTTCATTACGGCTTGACTACCATTTTTCGCATTAGTCAAGTCACATTTTTATTTTAGAGCAAGATAAAATTTTATATATTATCAATATAAAATTATTTGATACATTGAAAAGGTTTTGTGGTCACAAGTTTATCTTTTTAGGGAATTCTCACCTAGAATTAATTATTGGTATTAGTAGATATTTTGAGAAACAAAATAAAATAATAATAATAATATTGTGAGGCGAAAAATTAAGTTTCGTTAAATCCACCAAGTTTATTTAAATTAAAACATGGAAAAACCCGTTTTATTAAAAATTTGGTCTCTAAAATTAAGTATGCATATTTAATCTACGCACCCTAGTACACCCATCATTGAACACCTTAATTGATTTGTGCAAATTATTAATAACCTTTCAAAACATTCATTTTTATATTTTTATTTACAACAAAACTTTAAAAATAAATTGAGGAACACCATTCACAATAAAATACTTGTTTTTACAAATTAACATTTTATTCAAAATACAATATTTCACAAATAAGTAACAAATTTAAACTAAATACGTGAAAATGAAAATTTCGTATGAATTATAAATATTTACAAATAAAATAAAAAAAATTTTGATATTTTTTTACGAAGGTAAAATAAAACATAAAAGAACATCCTTTTAAAGAAAATTTGGAACATCAAGCGTCACAACTTGTCCAAATGTGAAAAATTAACCCTTTTTATTTGAAATAAAATATTTCTTAAAGAAACGATTATTTAAATTAAATAAAATATCTCATAAAAAATTTTACAAATAAGACAAAAATTACAAAAATTTAATTTTTGACTTGACTTAAACGTATCCTCCTATGGGGAATTCAATTGTAAAATAAGTCTGTGTTATTAATTTTAATTTTATTTTTTAAGAAATATCAAGTTGTCACAACTTATTCCGAGCATATTATTTTCCTATTTAAAATTACAATTTTACCAATTAATTAACTAAAAGGAAATTTAGTGAAGTGAAATATTCAAGCATTTATTTTAAACTTAAAATGAATACATTTTTTATTTTAAACTTAAATTCAATCAAACCCAAACAAGTAAACCTACAGAATCAAACCATGCTAACCTAAATTCCTTAAACAAATTCTACCCTTTCCCCAATCTCACTTACACACACATATGAAAAATAAAACTCTCTCAATCACAATACGCTATCAGCCACAAAACAAGACACAAAAACAAATAGAATAAACATTTGGATCTTAAAAATAAAAAAACAAAACCCACAACGAATACCATCCAAAAATCAAAAGGAAATTCAATTAACATCTATAGTACCTATTGATGAGGGATTGAGAGATGCATGAGCAACGGAATTGAGCATTTCCGCTTTTGGCAAGCGGCTTAGGCTTTTTTTATTATAAAGTGAGATCGATGATGATGTAAGGTTTTGGGATGGTTCTTCCTTTCTCTCATTTCTTTGGCTTTTTGTTTAATTTCTTGATGACTTTTCTTTGATGATGATGATATTAATTTACCTTGCTTTTTTGTGTTGCAATGAGTTGTATTGCTTGATTTATGGGATATTTGCTATTGATCTTGAGAATTCCTCCTCTTTCTTTGTGTATGTGCTCGAGACCTTATAGATTTGTGAATGAGGTGGTGATCATTGTGGTGATAATGGTATATTGTTGGTGATGGTGATCAAAATGTGTGTTTTTTTCTTCTTTTTGTCTGGAATGTGTTCTTTTTTTAGGCTCAGTTTCCCGTTTTTCATCCAGCTATCCACCACCGAAGAAAACTTGTCATTTGCCATGAGGAAGGAAAACCTATCATCATGTCTACATTTTTTAATTTACCCGTGACATTGCTCATCTGTTTCTTTCTTTTATTTTATTATTTTTGTCATTTTGGGAACATAGAAAGAGGAATCCAACGTTCTTTCTCTTTTTTTTGATAACAAATTGTGAGCTTTAACATAAAATAAAATAATGGGCTGGATAATTTTTGTTTTGATTCTAAATGTAAATGAGAAAATGATTTTTTTTGTTTAAAAGAAGATAAATAAATGAATAAAAGAAAACTATAAAGGAAAAACAAATTATGCAAAATTTTTGGGTTTTATTCACAAATATGTTACATTAAAAGATTATGTTAATTTTTTTTAATTTCTATATTCCTTTTTATATATTCAAAGAGAGATTGATTACATGAAAAGAAGAAAAAAAAATGGTGAAGTCAGAAGTGCAGGAAAATGAAATAACGGCACGTTACACTGTTTACATATTTATATATGGACTTGAGAAAAAAAAAACTTTAATGGAACAAGAAGATACTAAAAGATAGTAATTCAAGACCACCCATTTTATATATAGTATAAAGTTTAGTATATTCACCACTAATCCTCCAGCCTTGATGATCAATCAGCAAATCAATTTAGTAAGGAGAAACGGTTTATTTGGCATTTTTTCGTCCTTGGTATACTATTATTTTGAATTTTTTAACTTGTCTATTATAGAACTAACACGTGATAATCGAAAGAAGTATGGAATTTTATATAAACTGTTTAAGTAATTGTATATGTTTTCATGTATATATCAGATGAGAATTTCGTTGTTCTACCAAAAAAAAAGAAGAGAATTTCGTCTATGCTTGAGGAGAAACAGATTTCTGTATCGCATAACACTAAACAAATATTACATTAATTTCCGTATTAAAATATAATTATCGTGTCAAAAAATATTAAAATATAATTATAGTAATAGATAATTGACTATACTTCAAATAATGAAAGTAGTACATTATTGTCAATGATATACATAGTAACAAGTTTTCTTGCTGATAATATATCATCACAGAATATTTCCAGATATAATAATACCTAGGGAAAATTTTCTCCTGTCAACATTTTTTCGATAGTATTATATTTAGTAATATTTCTACTATCAACACTTGCCAATTGTAATTTTTAGCAAATCCGTGGCATAAATACAAATGATTGATATAGGTAATACGGTACTAATATCATCTAGAAGGGCATAATATGAAATACTTAACGATTTTTTTTCCCGTAAATGGTCATGACACATGAAATATTACGGCCAGATTGGCTCTGATAAGACAAGGACAAAAGTCAAAAGCAAAGCAATTATTCCAAATTAATTACTCCTATCAAATTTTAAAGACTGACAAAAAAAAATTGTAATTAATGGTGTTCTCAGTTTTCATTTGATGATAGTGTGAAGAGGTATGCCAAGGAAATGCGTGTAGAAGTTCCCGTCTAAGTCGGCGTGGTGGGTGCAGTGCGAGTGCACATCGTCAAAACCCCAACCCAATCCAACCTGAACTGCCATTGCCATCATCAACCACCACCATCACATCTCCTCACTCACTCCCTCTCTTTCAGTGAAACCACCTACCACCCCAAAACGGCACCGTCTAGGTACTCGTGGATGGATGTCTCGCTCATATATCCTTCAATTTCAGATCACCATAAAAACAGCGTCCATCATCATCGTTACTCAATCACCAACATCCTTAACTACGTTACATTACGCATCATAGTACTAATACTACATTTTCATTTAATAATGACTTATTTGATTTGATTTTGTAGGGTTCAATTAATTAATTAATCAGTACTAAGTAGCAGGAGTGAGAGGCGGGGAAATCAAATAATAATGTCGTCGTCATCGTCGTCGAATTCTCCGTGTGCGGCGTGCAAGATTCAGAGGAGGAAGTGCACGCAGGAGTGCGTGTTCGCGCCGTATTTTCCGCCGGACAACCCGCAGAGGTTCGCGTACGTGCACAAGGTGTTCGGTGCGAGCAACGTGGCAAAGCTGCTCAACGACCTCAACGCGGCGCAGCGTGAGGACGCAGTGAAGTCCCTGGCGTACGAGGCGGAGGCGCGTCTGCGTGACCCCGTGTACGGGTGCGTGGGGCTCATCTCCCTCCTCCAGCACAAGCTCAAGCAGCTACAGACCGAGCTCAACCACGCCAAGAACGAACTCGCCAACTACATCGGCCCCCACTCCGTCCTCCCCTCCTCCAACCGCCTCAACTGCCCCGTAACAACCACAACAGCAACAGTAACGGCAACTTTTCTGTTATTCCGTTACGGGCCGTGAATCCCGGGATGCCGGTTCAGGAGGTTATGAACCAGCAGGAGGTTTTGAGGCTCGGCGGGTTCGAGGGTGGTGGTTCGGGTTCGCAGAGTGGGTTCAATAATCATATGGTTGCTGGTTCTGTGGTTTCGCCTTCGCTGGCTCTGGGCCCAGTGGATCATCACTCTTCTTATCAGCATTATCCTGTTCAGGTGCATCAGTCTCTAGCGTTAGAGAAGCAGCCCATGTCGGGGAGCATGGAGGGTAGGACTAGCAGGAGCAGAGGTCCTTCTTGCTGTTGAACGATTTCCTGCGCCTTTCTTCAAACAATTTTGAACCTACCTAGGTTAGTTTCTTTTTTTTTCCACTACTTTTTCTCTCAATCTATATGTGCCGCTTGATTGTTATTGTTAATTATGCACCCGGTTCAAGTAACAACTTCTTTTTCCTGTATTCTTAGGTTTACTTCGATTCTTCTAATTCGGTTCCAAAATTTTGAATGGTTTGGATACGCTTTAATGGTGCTAAAGTTTAATTAATTTAGGTGTTTATTGAAAGGTTTCCCCTGTGTGCCATTTTTCATTCATCATGAAATCCCGATTTGTTTGACTGATTTTGCTTCCTCGTCATTTTACGTATCTGTTCTTCGGCAAGAGAAAAAAAAAAAAAAAGTAGTGCGTATTTAGAGAGAAAAAGGAACATATAATTATGCCTTGGACAAAATTAAAATCTACGTTTTTGTTAGCCACAATATTTTAGTTTTCTCACTCACACTCATCTCTCAAGTCAAAATAATTTGATTTGTGTACTCTCCATCCCTTTTCCCCCTTTTTTGGCCTTATTGCGATCGTTTTACTGTACCTAATCGAGGTTTTTTGTTTTTTGTTTTTGGGTCGTGAATCGAGGGTTTGTATCATCATGTAAAAACGATCTCTTTTGTTGTGTTAGACTTAGACAAGCGGTGACTACTGACATTTTATTTTTTTTCTCATGAGTATCTACTCTCCCGTCTACATACTTTCAGAATCAAATGCTTCATGTTAAAATTTAAATATTCATCAACAATAGTTTAATCAATCTACTCCTGCCGATAACTTTATTTTAGCCTCTTGTGCAGGTGCAGCGTTAACAATCGGAGGCAACGAACGATAGAAAGACAAGAACTTGCAGGAAGAGAGCTGGAGATGGGGAGGGAAATAGAGATAGAAATTGGTATATTCTCCTGGCGACAAATTTATACTTGCTCCTATGCATATCTAATGTGTCGGCATACTCAGCCACTCATTTCAAAATTTTTATATAATTTTTAACATTATAAATTAGAAAATGTATAGTGACAGTGACCTTGAACCTTTTTTGCTTTCTTTCCTTTTTTTTTTTTGGTACCTTAATCACATTGTTTTCTGGGTTTGAACTTTTTTTAGAGATGATTCTCAAAATGTTAGATGCTTTGACACATTCGCTAGATTTCTAGTACTGATTGATTTTTGAGATCTTATGCTGCATCCAATTTGTTGGAGGGAGTCTATATTTTTAAATTGTGTTTTGTTTCTTATAAAAAAAAGAACCCATCATGAATTCTTGCAATCTGAAGAAAGCGATTTTTTTTTTCTTAAATTAAAAAGAGTGCTGTTTATAATGAGATATGTGAAATTTCATATCGGAGTTCAAATTGATATACTAGGTACAATAACTAAATTACCAATTTCAGCTAATAAAATGTGTGTATATATATTACTTGTAACTTTTACTATTTGAAAAGTTATATAAAAGTAGAGATTTAATTAAATGACAGTGTAAAAGAGTTTTTGAGATTTTTTACAACCTCCACTAAATTACTTACAATGCATTAAAATTAAATTATATATATATATATATATATGTAAAATAATTTCTAGATTTTTTTTCTCTATATGGTTATAATTTTTATATAAAAAAAACGTTGGGATGAAAAGTGAAAACTGAAAACAGCAGATTATTTATTTACAGAACAAATATAAACCGTCTGTATTTCAATTAATCTCACATCCTGAAAATGTCAATCGAAATCAAAATTTTATTTTTAATTAGAAGAATGCATAGGATAAAAGAGTTAGCAAAATTTTTCAACAACTACCCACGGACTACAATACCGTAGGTCTTGACAAGTTCTTGATTTAAATAACTATTGATGTTAGGTAAAATTTCTTTATGTTGGAATTTATTTGTAAAAATAAGCAAGGTTATGTAAGTTAAAAATGAAATATAACTTGTTTAGAATAGAAAAAAAAAATCTATTTAGTAGGGATAAAATCTTCTAATCTAATTATATTCTCATAAATTTTTATATATATATATATATATATATATATATATATATATATACTTCCTAATATATTTATATCCTTTTACCTTTTTTCATTTTTTATTTAAGATTATATTCTTAATTTTGTTGAATATGATAGAGCACATTATGCAAATATAGGGGATGGTTAGAGCTTATATCATGATAGATTTTCCCACCTTGCCAGCAAACACACAAATATATAGTTGAGCTATTACTAAGCCCTAGTCACTGGCCTTATCCGTTAATATGTAAGCACAAATCTCTCAATTCACGAGGTAGGAAGGAAAGTATGGTTAGTTCCTGACTAATTCGGAATTTGCTACTATATTTTTTATGATATATTATTACTTAAGTTATATGATTGCGTTTGGTATCTATCCTAAAATAAAAGGAATTGAGATAGTGAGACAGTAAAGATAAAAACAATACTAAAGACAGAGAAAAAACTATATTTAATAGTGATATACATGACATAGTGATTGATAAAAAAGAGAAAGAAAATTAGGTTATAATTTGATGTGAAATTAAAAATAAGAGGATAAAAATGAAATGTAAAATATTTTTAAAAAAATTTAAAAAAATATATTTTAAATTTGTATCATAGAAATATGTTTTCAATGTCTCTCTTTTTGGAGAATCCTAAATTGACTAAAAAATTATCCTAAGATAAAGATAATTTTAGAAAGTTTTTGTGTTTGTCTATTTCTCCGAATATATTTCCTACCTTGAATGCACACCAACTTTATCAGTGAATAAGAGATCATAATGGCATTTGTTTTACGCTATATAAATTGTTAGCCCTCAGCTCTTTCTTTTTTTTTCCCTTCTCTTTTATTATCATGGATAATGTGCTCTATTGTTTGGAAAGTAAAAGACTTCAAACTTTGAGAGCCTGAAAGTAATGATGTGTTTCTTATAAAGTCAAAAAAGGCCTAAAACCCTGAAAAAGAGGTATGAGATTTCACACCAACATTATATATGTTCCTTGTTCTAGTCAATGAGGCCGCGGCTCTCCACACAACACACGTAAGAAGTTAAGAACATACATATTGAAATTGTATAGTTGTATAAAGTGTCCATTAATAGACTAATCTTAGGTTATCATCAATTCATCATCGCTAAGGAATCTGAATGGAAAAGCAGTTGTGCACAAATGAATTCCTTAAGCATAAAAAACGAGAAAAAATAGTCATATAATAATGACATGGTCATACTCTGTAACCTGTATGAACCACCTCCAAGCCAAATATCGGGTTAGGTGGGCCATCTCTTAGATTCTGCCCTTCTGATCATATTTACCAATTAATTATGTATATAGGTAGCTTACTAGCTTTTAAGTGTCATTACATTATCATAGATTAGTGAACTACCGAACTTACAAATTTGGTACTTCCCTATGATGCTAGAAGATCACCAAAAGATTTCGTGTTCCTTTCTAGCTATTTGTTTTTTCGTTCACACAAGGACCATTCGAAGTTCATCATATATGTATGCACATGATCGTCATATAGTTATTTTACAGAGTCAGAATGGTTTTTTTTGCATCTGAATCCTGATGGCTAGCTAATTGTGCGTGTCATTGGATTTGGGGGTTAAGCTGATGATGAGGTTTGCAGTCATATTCTGCACCCGAAGCTTCATTGCTGGGTGGTTGCATGTGTGAGGCGGTGATTGGCATGTTCAATTGCCCATGTGGCATCATACTGGACATGTCAGGTGCCACCATGTCATGCTGCATATGATGAGGATACAATGTGTAACCTTGAGGCCATGAAGGAAGGTTGCCCTCTCTTGGATTTGTCACGTGACACTCCCCAATACTTGGTGCATCAGCATGTGAACTCGATCCTTGTGAAAATGGATCATACACCGTTGATTGCAACTCCCTGATTATTATTATTATTATTATTTCAAAAAAATAAAGAGAAAAGTTATTACCGTATTAAAGTATTTTTTTTTCACTTTAGAAAAAGAATTAATCAGTAATCAGTGGCATTTAAGAAAAGGTAAAGTTGAAACCTGAGGTGATCCAAAGGAGTCGATGCATCAAATAGTTGGTTGTGGTTCTGGTTACCATCATGCAACCATCCTACATTCTCATAAGTTGTCGGTATCCCCTGCTACAATTTTCAAAATTTGTTACTGTACTTTCATTATTTTTTTTCTCTGTAATCCAAAATAATTAAGTAACGCCTGTATATAATTATGATATATTGTGTTTCATTATTGGTAATTGCATTTAGTTACCTGAATAGCGGATGGATCATACGTAGACAGATGGTTGCTCAACAGATATTCCTACAAACCATACATAATTATGCAAGTTCATCATATGACAAATCACACAAAGCAATACAAGAATAAAGAATTAACTATGGGTGAGAATCGTGTAATATCAGTGTAAGATTTGAAAATTTACATCATTCCATGATTTAATTAGGCAAAATAGGTTTTTGCTTCCATCATTTTTATTTGTTTTTTCGAAATGTGATACTTTACCTTTATCTTTTTTTTTTTAATTTAGTAATTACAAATTAACTTCTAACAAATGTGATTTAAATTCACTTTTTTAGTTTTTTAGGTTATGGAACTAACAAAAAGACCTTACATGGCACGTATGACATCACATCTAAACACGTGTACACCATGTCAATATATTCTGTTCGTTTTGTAACAAAAAAGCGACTAAGCTCCAATTTGATATCCTATTTGTAATGTACGCAGACGCGGACCAAATAGAAAAATATAAAAATAAAAATAACATTTTAAAAACAAATAAAGATAACAGACTAAGAACTTATGTGTTTTTTTTGAAATTTTGTATAAAAAATATAATTATTACATAATATGACTATTAAACTATAAGTATATATGTATCTTGTAAATCATTTGTGTAAAACTGTGAAAAAATTAATAATTAATAGGGGAATGAACAAAAATAAATTTTCTTTTAATTTCATACATTCTAAAAGTATGTATTAAACTAAGAAATTAATTTTAATATACTATCAATATAAATGGATTTCATACTATCATCAAATTATATAATATTATATGTGAGATTTTTGAGATATAATTAGTGTGATAGTGCAGCTAAATATTTTATTAATGTGATTATATATAATTGAATATTTATGTAAAATAGTTTTACATTGAGAGTACATAAAAAATAACTTAAAAATTCAATTTTCTTATATGTGAAAATATGTGAAATAAATTTGAATTAATATAAAATATAATAAATATTATGAAGTGTAAGATATGATCTTTTTAACCAATAATAGGTTTTGTGAAAAATTGAACTCATATGCGTGTATTATTATTACAGACCTTTCTTTGCATGACACGTGTTAAAGTGTCCACAAGACTCTTTTCGCTGGATTCAAGCTCCTCCATAGATGTCATCTTCAGCGGGTCGGGTTCATATACCCTGTATTCATTTCCATCGAAGAAAAATTTTGGAAAAAAAAAAGTTTAAGACAATAAATTTTGAAAAGAAGCACAAAATATTACTGAAATATTTATTGCCTTTTAGTTTTAAATTAAACGAACCTTATCTGTTCCTCAGCCATTTGAAGTTGTTGATGTAGCCTGCCAACTTCTTGTTGGAGTTCCTGACCATTAATAAGTTTTTGTTCGAGTTATGAACATAAAACGATTAAAGAGGACATTAAAAGTGACAATTATATATGTTGAGATTTCAACAAAGAATGGATGAGAGTTTGCTTACCTCAATCTCAGAGTTAATGGCTCCCGGACTTTGTTGAAGTATTAGATGAAACATTAAATGAGAACAAATATTTAGCAATGATAGATCATTATTTGAAAATTGAAATAACAAATCATGTCTTAAAAAATCAATGCTTTTAATACAGTATGCAGGGGAGAACAACAAAAGTAGACGAACTTGGCTAGTTGGAGAGCTATGTCATTTTCACTCCTCAATTGTTGAAGGGTCCGAAGCAAATACTACAAAAATGATCAAATATTCATAAATTTCGCAAGTCCTTTTAATATGAAAAACTTCATCTACAATGTGTTTATATGGTAGATAATTGAGAGAATGGAAAGGAAATAAGGGGGAAGAGAATTAATTCTCTTATTTGATTTTAAATTTACATAATAAGGTAAAAATCTTAAGGAGAGCTATTCTCTCACAAAGTCGCTTTTTTATTTCTCTCGACACTGAAATGGATGGAAAAGAATGGAATTTAAAATTATAAATTCTAAATAATATAAGGTCTTACTTGATTTCTATTTGTATTTTTTGTTTTTAGTTTTAACATCGAAAATGGCACCATATTTCCAATTTGTTTTCAGTTTTCAGGAATTCAAATATAGTGAAAAGAAATAAAAACAGTTTTCTTTTGCTGAACCATATTCATATTTATTTTACCAATTAATTTTGAAAATGTTTAAACTGAAAAAAAAAATCAGGGATCAAAATTAAAATCTGCTTATTTATAAGGGACCTAAATGGTATTTAAGTCATAAAATATAAACCAGGCAGACCTTAAATTACCAAAAAAAGAAGGAGTGTTAATTTATTTTATTCCTTTTTCTTCTTTTTCCTGTCCATTTCTATTAGTTGTGGTTAATTCTGCGAATAAAACAACTTCGAAATATACTGTTAAAAATATTGCCTACCTCCTTGTTCTGAATTCCCCTGCCACAAGGAAAAAATAAAAAGGGAAATCAATTAACCAAGTGAAATCATTAGTCTGTTTGTGTAAAAGAAAAGATATAAAAAATCTACAAAAACAATTAAAAAGGGGTAGTATAGCAGAGAGAATACTTTACCTGCCGTATTGTGGTTCAGGAAAATTTACAGCGCTGCAAGAAAGGAATCACTGTAAATAAGCTGAATGTGATTTGAACCACCAAATTTCACATGTCAAGTTACATGTTTAGAACATACTTATCTCTTTCTTGGTCAGGAAGGTTAATGTATCGAGTAAAAACATCCTCGATCCTGATTATCATAACCATAGGAAAAAAAAACTAATCATTAATAACAGTAAAGCAAAAAATTGAAACAAAAGTAGAAGGAATTGGAATGAATCAGAACATGGAAAGAAAATAACCCAGGTAAAGTCACTTCGATAAAAGAGGTCACATGTTAATGCAGCGCAATATGTGAATTCGTACAATATATTAATTAGTCAAGGATAAACTTTAAACTAATTAAGCAAACTACCACTGAAAAATGCAAAAATATTTAAAAAAACACCTTTAAACTTTTTTGGTGCAATTTTGATTGCAGCTTTCAAGTTGATCACCAAGACCGACGATTTAAAGGAAATTATTCTTTATCACAAGTTACAAAGTTAGTCAAGATCCTAATCCACAGGAGTAGTGTGGAGTTATATATATTTATTATTATTATTATTATTATTATTATTATTTGCAATGATTTGAACAATTTACTTTTTTCAATGTGTTAAAGAAGGAACAAACAAAATATCGAATTTTCTGTGTAAAGAATATTAATTGTGGCAGTATCGTCCGTTTCTCTAAGATAATTTTCATCTTTCCAAAAGAAAAACAGAAAATAATCGGCAAGTTTTTGCTTGCATTCATAAGTTGTATGTACGAGGATCAAGAGAAGGAAAGGAAGAGGTAATTTTCTTAACCTTCCCAAAATCAATCCAAATGAGCTCTTCAAAATCATTAATTGTCATCAAATTCATTATGCTTAATGAATTTACAAAGCAAATGTGGATCATACACATCATCATAATTAACAAACACATGGAGGGAAGGAAATTGCACTTAAGAATATAAGATCCATTACGTAATTGCAAAATAAACAAATGAGAATATATGATATTTCAAGAGGATGCGCACCTCCTTCTGCCTGAAAAGTGGTTGAGACGGCCAGATGGGGAGAACATGATAAGGGCGATATCAATATCACATAGGATGGATAATTCATAGGCTTTCTTGATAAGGCCATTTCTACGCTTTGAGAATGTAACTTGTCGGTTTGTGGTGTTATCTATTCTTTTAATCTCCAGTTTAACACGACCCATGTCGATTTATTGTCTATGAACTAGCTGTAAAAAGTATGTATGCAAAATAAGGAAATTAAATGCAGAGAATATCTGTTGGAGAAAATCTAAGACAGAGTGAGAATACCAGAAAAAAAAATACATATGGAGAGGAGACATGCACGAAGAACCTTGAAATAAGGGTACACAGTTGGATAAGAGAGAGATGGTGGGGAATGGTTAAAAATGGGTAGGAGGAGAAAGGGAGGGAGGCAGAGAGATTAATGGATTTATAAAGGAAAGGGTCGCTTGCCTTTGGGTCCATTTTCGTTTGTTATTTAATACAACAATAAGCATGAACCATTAATTCATATCCTTTGCTTGGTTCTTTGAATATGGTTGCGTTGGGTTCCTAGAGCTAATTACCTATATCATCTATTTATGTTTGTGCTTGCAAGTTTGAATCGTTTGTTTGATACCGCTGATTGTTGCTTACATCTAGACTAGTACAGTTGGTGTATGCTTATATATATATATATATATAAAATATTAAGTTTAAAGTTTAGACAGTTGCTTAATTCTGCTCCTATTAAGTGGTGGTATAGACATTGTGTGAGAGATAAAAATGTGCATATGTGGACAGATAAACTGAAGTTCAAAATTCTGATGTGAAAAAAAATACTCATAAAAATGACAAGATGATTTTGCGTACTATTATCAGTGAATCATAAGCTGAATTCAATTTGCAACCTTTAAATTTAAGCATGTCATTTTTTTTTTCACTTTTAAATATTTAATCACTGGTACTTGGAAATTTATTTTGTATTTTGTTTTATTCTTTTTGAGTCTTGGGGCCGGTGTAGCGGAAATTTTTGGAGGAGGGGGACGGGGTGGGCTAAGCTAACAATCTAACCTCAGATACAACATCTACAACGTTAATGCATTTTCTTGTATTGGTTTAACATGGTTATTACATAAACCACTTGTGGCTCCCCCTCAGCTACTATTTAGTAGTTTTCTTGGGCCAGTGCTTCTGTTTAGTTTGTACACAAGCAAGCAAGCCATGGTGGGCTAGTGCTTGCCTTCTGGATAGTGGGTGGTTAACGGGCTTATGCGATTGGTTATTTTTGGATGTTGGGTGGGTATGTATTGCGAACAAGGTTAATCATTTTTTAATACATAAGTTAATCAAATTTTGAACGCCATTAGAATTGAAGTATTTTGTGATTCGGACAAAAGTGTGAACGGATATTCATCTTATACTAAAGCTTATAAACACATCGAGATCAAAAAAGAAATCTCAAAAGAATAATGTTATCATATATCTTAATTTTTAATTTACTATAATAGCCTTATAATCCTATTGCATGTACTTAGCCTCTAAATTTTGAGGAGTATATATAAGGATTTAAGTAGTTTTATGTTACTTTCTAAAAGTAGATTTTCATAATTTTGTTTAAGGAGAGAATTCATCACTAGAGCTGATCTTGAGAAAAGTCCGACAAGCATGGGTTTCCCCAGAGAGTAGGGAAAGGTGAGTCTGATGGGAGAGGTAACAAAAGTATAGCAGGAAATTAAACCCATGCACCCTTTAGAATGTCCCACGTACGGCTTATATCTCTCAATGTGACTATGTTTCATCTATAATTTATATGTTATTTATTAAAAGTAACTTATAAACATATCTGTTATTTCTACTTTTTCCTTCTGGTACTTCGGAAATATCTGTTATTTCTACTAACTACTAGTAATTAATATAGACAAAAATATGACTTTTATTTCAATGTTTGCTTTTTATTTTTTTATAATTAATATTAGTAGCTTAAAAATTTAAAGACAAAAGTTAGGTTTAAAAAATTAATTATAGCCCAAACTATAAAATGATCTGTTTCACAAGAGATTAAAAAATTAAAAAAAGAAAAACTTCAAATGGAGTAAGGCATTTCATCGGATGTTCTTTATCCAATCTACTTCCAACTTGAAGTCCAAGGTCGTTAAAGTCATATATTGAAAGACGGAAGCCATTTGTCAAAAGTCGGTCACAACTTTTTCTTTCACACAGAATATATAATATTATCTTTGGCATGGAACAAAGAATGTATGTATAATATTGTCTTTTACATGTGCTCATTGTAAATGAAATGTTTAATTTTAGTATATTGATGTAAAAGTTTTATATTATTATTTACAATAAATAATAAAGACTATTTTTAAGATATGCTCAAATAATACTCTACCTCAATTTTTTTAAAAGAAAAATACAGAGAAGAAATATATAAAATAGAAAATAAAAAATAGGTTGAGAGAGAATAAATTTTAAAAATACAACTTTAACTTGACAAGTTTTTTAATTCTCAAAATTTAAATCCTAAATTTCATATATTTAAAAGTAAATAATAAAGATTATTTTTGAGGTTTGCTCAAATGACAATATACACCATTCTTTTCAAAATTTGACACTTCACCCCATTCTTTACCAAATAAAAAATAAATTAATAAAGAAAATAAAAACTAGTAAGAGAATAAATTTTATAAACCTAATTTCAACTTGATATAATCTTAGATTAAACTAATTCTTAAAATTCACATTCTAAATTTCATATTCTCAAATCTATTAATGACTTAAAACAAAATTAAATTAGTTGAATTGCTGCATAAGAATGATATATGAGCCTTGTGATTGAAAAGTAGTGAAAAATATATGATAAGTTAGTCCATATTTAGTATTTTTGAAGGATTCACAGAATAAATTGATCACTAATTATTTATAAAATTGTTCAAATTGGCCTCTAATAAAAATATAAATAGAACAAATAAATAAATTCACCAAAATAGTAAAGAATAATTAATTTGTATTATATTTTTAATTGTGAGGAATATACAAATGTATTTTTTTTTCTTTGAGAGACCAATTTATTTATATTATTTTTATTAGGGGTCAATTTAACATTTTACTCTTTTTTTTCAATATATTTGTGTTATTCTTATGCAGCAACTCAAATAAATGAATTATTTTATTTTATTTTAAGCTAGATATATAGATTTGAGGATATTAATTTTAGGATTTGAATTTTAAAAATTAAGAAACTTGCCAAGTTAAAGTTATATTTATAAAAATTTATTCTTTCTCATTAGTTTTTATTTTCTATGTTATTTATTTGTTCTCTATTTTTTTTTAAAAATAGGGTGAAGTATCAATTTTGGAAAGAATGGAGTGGAGTGTTACTTGAGTAAATCTCAAGGGTAATCTTTGTTCTTTACCCTATTATTTAATATATGTTATTATTTTATAAAATTATATGTACTAATTATCTCAAAATGTATTTTATATATATAATAGCATATAATTAAATAATGATATATAAAATTTTATAATTATAATAATATATAAAATTTAAACTCTTTTATAAATTTCCAACTAATAAAGAAATAACACCTAAAAAATAGAACTTGTATGGTATATATCCTCTATTTTATAAAAATAATAAATTTATTTTAAGTGAAAAACTCATCTTAATATAAAGTTAGAAAATATTCCAAATTCAATACGGAGAATTGTATAGGTACTCAAAAAGTCACCAATAAAAGAACTCAAAAATCAAGTTAAGTTACAATATAAGTGAAAGATCAACCAAGTAAGTCACCTTCTAACATTTCATCCCTATTTAATATATATAACACACATCACACAAAGTCCCGAATTGTTCATAGTAGAAATTTCTTACTTTTAAGCCTAATAAAACACTCTATGCACTCTAAGTCCCATATTACTTAAATTAGAAACATTTTACTCATTTATCAAAAGGAAACATTTTACTTCTAGGATGTGTTTGATTAAGAAGCAAAAATGTGTTGAAATTTTTACTTGACCAAATAATATCTTGATACCAATTGATTAGCTGGCTAGTTAACTCTCTAGACTTCAAATAAACCCTAGTTGATGAGTCAACTTACTATAAGGATAGAGAGATCCTTGTAGAAATACAATTTCATTAACAATTTAATTTAGGCACATTCATAATAAAAGTGTATCCTATCAATTTTATATAAGATACAATCATTTAATAATGGGTCCTACTACCTTTATTATATGTGTAAATGTGAGGTGGTAGTTTGATTTATGTATATACAAAAATTTATTATAAGGGTAACACTTTTTTTAAGCTTGTTTTTATTACCTATAGGGTGGAAGTAGAACAGATGTCTCATTGGGGCTTTCTGTCTAGTTTACATTTGACCTATTTTGATTTGGCTTATTTAGTAAACAAGTTATACTCCATGCAATGAAAATAATCTATTAGGCCTAATAAAACCTACTTATATTATTATTTAAGAAAATTCAATATTAAGAAATATTTTAAGCTATTTAAAAATATGTTTTTTAACTTATTTAAGAAGACTTTAAGCTAATTTAAAATATTTTTTTAACATATTAAGAAGTCATATGATTTATTTAAAAGTACTTTTTCTTATATATATATATATATATATATATATATCAATAATACCTCTAAATAGGCTTTCACATTAGGTTTAATCAATTAAAAGATCTATATCAGGTGATAGGCCCATACTTGGACTACCTATTATGAATTAGGAATGTAGTAAGTCAAAGTTTAATCTAACACACTTTATTTCCACTCCTAATTGCCCACACCTTAACACATTAACTTTTGCAAGTTATTTATACCATATTTTCGCCATCATATTTATATATATTAAAAAAAATTGTTATATATATTTTCAATAAATAAATAATTTATTGAACTAATAAGAATAATACGTACCACCACTTTTTTTTTAAAATTATTTAACACATAAAACAATGAAGATTTTCTCCTATATTAATCACAACCGTTGTCCGTCATGCAACATCAAAGCTAAAAATTAGGAGAAAACCACCACATAGCTAGGCCGGCCACTGAAATGTTCCTGCCACATATATACGCAACGCAATTAACAAAGCCTCACACATAAAATAAAAAGGTCAACAACTAGAAAATGTGACAACGCGACGACGATGGGGCGAGTCCACAAGACTGTTCAACCTTCCCATTTTTAAGCGAGTTATGCTATTTTAATATCTTAAAATTAAGCATTCATTAAGATATCCTTTTATTACAATTAGAAATGATAGATAAATAAGATAAATGAGGATTACCATCACATTCATTTATAATAAAATAAATATTTTAATAAACACTCATTTTTGACAGTGTTAAAATAACAAAATTCCTTCTGAGCGCTCCGGCTCCCCACCCAACAACCATTAAGCTTATGATAATAATTAAGACACAACGATCAATCAGAATAATCACATATAGATAGCTGTATGCAAAAAGTGACATACTATCCCATCCTATCCGCATCAATACATAGAATTAATCTACACAAAAGCCACTGCTTCCATTTATTTAATACATGAATTAATATGTTAGATAATGTATCATGATCACATGATGGAGCAGGCATTTGGGTTTTCATCACTGAACATTTGTATATAGCGGTCGTCCATAGTGGTGTCTTGTATGTTGGCAGTGTCAGCGACCTTTCTGACCATATTAGGAGGTGCCTTCTTATCATAAGCCTGAGAAACGTAAGGGTGAGCCACCATTGTGTAGGGCACATAGGGCCATAGCTCAACCTTCTTCTTTGTTGACTGAGCAGCCTTCAGCACTTTCTTTGGCTCTACATATCCCGTCACCGTTGCCTTCTGCTGCTTCAAGTCCACGTCCACCGATTTCGCTCCTGCAATCAATTCAATTCAAATTTATCAATTCACAACAAATAATAGCCAAATTTAATTTATAAGATAGACAAATCTATTCTTTTTTTTTTCATAATTTATAGGCAATTAAAATAATGTGTTGATCGCAGCACTTTCAAGTAAGTGCAAATTACCTATAAAAATGAATTTATACTATTTGTAAAGGCAACATGTCAAAATAACACTTATTAGAAATCTACACTAATTTTAAGTACAATATAATCGCTGAAGTGCCTAATTACATATTGATTCGGGAGTTTAAATAGCTATGTAGTATGTACCAATAATAGAACTGGTTTAGTTAAGGAGATAACAGCAGCTATATATATAAATAACCATGCAAATTATATGAGAGAATTGAAGAAGAATAAGAAAAAGAAGAGAAGTACCTTTAACGCCAGAAAGGACATGTTTAACCTTGCGCGCACAGCCTTCACAGTCCATTCTGATTTTCAGAGCCACAGTTTGGGTTTGCTTCTTCTTCTTCTTTTTGGTGCTGCTGAGTAAATTCGAGAAGTATTCCACAGTGCCTTGTACTCCCATTTTCTGCTTCTCCTTCCTTGTTTCACCTCAATATATATGGTGCTTGCTCTTAACCAAAGAAAATATTACTTAAGCCTTTTTATAATATAGACACAACTAGCCAGCCTAGGTAGTTTGATGGAGTAACAACAAAATCTATATATGGTTTGAAGCAAACTATTGAGTGACTGAGGGTGCCCGGAACTACAGAAAATGACTAGTCAAGTTCTATTTAGTCATGGTTTTGGATATGCAAATACGAGCAGTGAATATGAGGAAGAGAAAGAACATGCAATTAATTCATTGACAACTGATGGCTTGGGGTGGATTTTATAGGTACTCATCTTCCAACTGGTGGACTAGTGACAAAATATGTATATAGGAGCTGAATTATTATTTTTTTGGCTACACAGCAGCTGCATGATTGTATATATGGTATGGACCGATGATAGACAATCAAATAATTAATTGACAAGTTGTGTTGTCCTAGTCTCCTAGAAATTTCTAATTTAGACTTATTATTTTGATTCAATAATTACCACCTTAATTTGCAGAACCAAAGAAAAGGTCACCATCTTAAGAACAACTTAACTGAAATTAACGAAGAAGGATACTACTACTATACGGATTTATGGGTAATAATAACCCCTTCAGGTTTTAGTATACCGTTGTAAGCTCTTTTTATATTATATAAAGAAGGCACTCCTGCGGGTGCAGAGTTAGTGAGACCATAAAAATATATAATTAATAAACGTAACAGAAAGTAAAACGCGGATTTGCCACCAATCAGGGATGTAATTAAATTGTTTGGATTAGAATCATTATGGAGAAAAAAAATGGAGTTTAATGCTTGGAGTACAAGAAACTTATAATACGTAAGCCATCAGTGAAATTTTGGAGTTGTGCTTTGGGGAAAGGGGGCCCGTCAAAAGTTCGAAACAAATCCCACCTAATATTTTTGTAGCAATGCTTGAATAATTGAGGGGCCTAGTTACATACTTGAATGGCGTTAGCAGTTGACACGTTGTAGAAAGATCTTGAGGACACTTGCTGATCATGGAGATCACGGATGGCTGATTTGCAAGCCACGTGGCAGCATGAGTGGAAGCAGATCTTAACACAATTAAAGGTGTCATATCCAGTATCCACTTGCGAAAATGCATGGTTGATTAAGAAGGCATGATAAGGCGGTGTGGCACCACTGAAGGAGACATTAAAAATTATGGAGAAGAAAGGGAAACACAACGAAATAAACAGAATTCACAAATGGATTTGGGCTTGGATACTGTGACACATGGCCGCAATATCGGAGACGAATCATTAAAACCTCCATCTTTTGGCATTTTAATTTTGAGGTAAGAAAGTGCAGTGTATCCCATGAAAATGAAGTTGTCCCTTTGTTTGTTTTCTCTAATCCCATCACCCATTGATTGTCATTTTTTCCTTTTCAATTTCTCCACAATCCAATGCAAGACAAGGGGGATCTAATATTAATCAATAAGACAACAAAGTTGCATTTAAAATTAAAGGACCATCAAAGCCATATATATCCTATTAATTAGGTAGGCAATAGTTAATCACATTCAATTCGGAGGATGTCACTTTTAGGTGTTTTATTGAAGAAGGAACTAAAATAATAAGTGTAAATCCTATAATAGACTATTTCTTCCCAATAACAAATTGACAGGGCATGTAAGATTTATCAGGTGAGTATCAGGCGTATCTAGGCACTCCAAAATTTATCTGAACTTTGACCACCGGCATTTGCATAAATTAATAATACACGTCTTTTATAAGAGTCATAATTTCTAGTTAGTCAATTGATTTAGTTGCAGCGTCCACCTACCTATGTATAGTAAACGTTATATCCTTGGACACGTTCAGATTTATACCTAGTGTCTAGTGTCATGCAAAATGAATCGCTGAATTGTCTAGGCAAACAAATAACTAAAATTTAATAAGCATACACACACCCCATCCAAAAACAATAACTATCCAAAAATTAATACATTTGGCCAGATGTATTGATTTTGGAGAATTATTTTGAGACGAAGTGATATATATATTTGTCAATACACGTGTGCAGTCTATGGCCATATAATTGTACTGACCGATAATTCTGGGCTTGGAGGTAGAGACTAAAAACAGAGAAAGAGATGGTCGTGGTTCATATCATTTCCCTTAAATCCGTAGTGCAAGTGCTGAAACTGAGAGATTCCAGTTGCTAATAAGGCTCACAAAATAAACTGCTATCGACTAGCAGCATCTGGTCTGATGGGTAGGGAGTAATTTCATATATAAACCACTATAATACTATCAGAGAGAACAAGGGTCTTTTGGGATGCGGACAACAACCGACAAGTCTCTAGTTGTGAGCACGTTTGTACTTTGCATTTTAGCTTTTTAGGCTTAGAGGCATGAGTGCGAACTCACTGTATTCTGCCTCTCTATATCTCTAGCTGTGATCAAAATTCAAAACCACACCTTAGCTTGAAAAGTAGAACAGTTTGAAAAGCATGCACTAGTTTTAAGAGTAATCATACATTCTGTTACTGTATCCTCCTACAAATTCAGTAAGTTTTTATTTCAAGATATAGATTGAATATGCCTTTTTACACCATTTATTACATAGGAAGATTTTTAGAGGATATATTGTTACCCTAGTTTATTTACTCGCAGATTCAATTCACTGGAGGCATTTTTTTTTTTGGTCTTTCTCATAATTCTACAGTGGAAATACAAGAAATAGTTTTATGTGGTTCATTATCTTTCGTGGAGCGTACAAAATTTATGATTCATTTTTGTATTCTAGAGATAAACATAACTACATAAGGTTGAAAGGACGTACATCAAGATTTTTGCAGCAGCTGAATCATTCAATATGTGGTTCAAGTTGAGAGCCACATCATATCAATTAAACAAGCTCTTTTTAATGCCAATGTCATATGTAGCGCTTTCCACACTCGGGTGATATTCAATTGAACTTCTTTCGAAGTATAGCTTCCTACGAAAGAGGTTGAAAGAGGTGAGGCCACCTTACACAGAAATAGCAATAAAGTATTTGCCCCTAGGCAAACACCATCAAGGCATCAACCTATTGATGTTGAAAGCAAAGTTCTCTAGACAAGACAGGTGAAAGGCCTAATAGCACTGGCGTGATTGCAATTAGTGTGATAGTATGGAAGATTGCGATGAATGGACTTGTTGGATTATAAACACTGCCGTAATAATATCTTACTTTTGATAGATTATGCTTGTCTATAATTAAATTAAATAAGTCATGACAACATTATATGGGGACGTGATACTGAAAGATGAAATCCTGAATGGCAATACTATGACAGCAGCCAAACAGTGGACACCTGATTATATTATTGTAGAATGATTGAAAATAAAGATCATCAAGCTATCAATTTAAGTAATAATGATGAGTCTGGTTTTGGAGACCATGGCCCCAATTTCAATTTTTAGACATTGTTTATATCATCTAATTCAATTAAGTCATAAATCAGGGTCAGGGTGACAAATATGCGGAAAGCGAGACACTGGAAAGAGAGAAAGATTATACACATGCTTGTTTCATGCAAGATAATTATGATTACCAGATGCCTAATGATATCAGAATTACTTAAGAAGGGGTTGAATTAAATATACCTTTAAAAATTTCTATACACTTAACACACAAGTTATAATATTCAGTGAAATATATCTTGTTATCACAAGAGATTTTGTTACGAGTAAGGTTATAATGACATGTGAAGTAAACAATCAGAATAAAATGTGAACACTTAATGACAGTATACTAATTAGAAATGATTTTTATCAAGAATAAGACTAAGAGTATTTACTAACACAATTTCTTTAGATTTCACAAAGTTTTCTATGGATCTTGTAAGCATAAAGTTTAAAACAGATTTTATAATATAGAATATTTGATAATGGATTTGATGAATCTACTTGGTGAAAAACTTTGAATCTTAGTTTCTTAAGATCGAAATGATTATGCACTATGAAAAGGAAAGAGTAGAAGATGTAAACACAACTATTTTATACTTTTTCTTCCACTTTAACCTATATCCAGTCCACCCTCCAGGTGAGTGAATCCACTATCAATTTACACAACAAGTATAAACAATGAGTATTCTTTTCAAGCCTCTCCAAGCTTTTACCCAAGTAGTCTTTTCAAAGAGCCTCTCCAAACTAAACCCAAGTAGTATTTTCAATGAGTTTTTAAGCTCAATCAACCAGCTTATATATCACAAGATAAAGCCTTACAATAATAGTTTCTGATTAAAATTGTTGTTTTTCTCTCAAAAAGAATATAACACTTAGTACAACAATTTTCTAAACGCTCTCAGAAAAATATAATAGCAACTATAACAAGTTGATAGAAGAGGAGAATGTTTTGGTTTTGAATTTTGAATTTGCAGAAATATAGCTTCAGTTCCTCTTTCTTTCCTCTTAGTCTGGACATATTCCAAGTTCCTTTTATAGGAGGGTGAAAGTTTTGACCGTTGAAGATTCTTGAAAGATTAAGCATATGCCTTCTGATGGAATCTTCTCTTTAAAGATGAAAGAAGCGCTTCTCCTTTTTGTCTTTGTGATTGTGCAGTTTGGAAATACAATAGGAAAGGAAATGTCCGTTTGGGCATGAGAGAGAGATCCTTTGACTTGTATGCTTTTCAAAATTTCTAATAGAGCAGCAGCACACATTTGTTGTTCAGTCTAGCAATCAATGCATCGATGAACCCAAAGTTTGTCATTCTTGGCAAACACTTTCTGCACTCCTTTTTTCTCTTTCTGCAACTTACCCAAATGTGCTAAAGTGTCAGCTCAAGTTTTGATTTGCTCAAAAGCAAGCCATCAACATATGTCAATCAACTTAAAATGTAATAAATAGATTAGAAGGTTTTGCAAAATATAATTAATCCAAGCACATTAAAATTAATATAATCATACAAAGTGTTTAGTCATCATATTAGGATACATAAATCAACAATGCCAATTTTTACTGGATGAAAGTCCTAGTGCGAGACCCTCCTTTATCCAAGATGGTGATGCTATAGAGGATGAGAGAGTAGGTAAGAATCTCATTTCTTTTAAAAAAATCATTGTAGAACTTAATAATGAATTTGTTAGATGTAAAATTATTTATATTTGTCCATCCAACAACTTAATCTTTAGACAAAGATGATTTATAATATAACATCAAAATCTGTACAATTAGATGATCTAAAATTCATAGTTGTTGTTATACAATCATATTGAAATGATAATTTAAAGGAGGCCTAGCCATACCCAATAGACACAAGCAGCCCACAAAAAAAGGTCATTCCCGCAAAAATAGGAGGGCTTGGACATGGGACAGAAATTTTCAAGTAGGTTTAGACCTTTAGGAGGTAAACAAACAACAAACAAATAAAAAAATGGACATATGCATGTGTGTATATATATATATAAGTGACATTAAACTGATAAAGTAAATGCCAAGAGGGGGTCTTGGTGCGGGCTATGGAGTGTGTAGCGGAAGCAATGACAGGTGGTTATGGTAACATGTACACTAGTCACTCTGGTGCTGGTTGGCTTGGCTGGTAGTCCGTTTGGTGATGTTCCACCATTTCATGGTGATGTGCAATTTGCTTTATCCCCCTTGGTGTCTTGACCTGCACCATCTCAGCGGAGTACAGGTTTAGACTTGAACCAAAACTACATTACTCGTTTGTTCAAATTATTTAGCTATATATATATATAGCCCCAAACTTCCGATAAGTGCATTTCTTTTTTCACATCCATAGAGTCACGTACCGCCAAGCTTAATTAGGGCCTGATGACTTTTATGTAGTGTTGTGCTTGGATGTAAAAGAGGAAGTTTATATTTGTTTCTGAATTGTGAGAATTATAAAATGTATACAAAATGAAAAAAGGGGTGATTTGAAAGTCCATCTCCGTCCAAAGACCAAAGGTAGCCTCGGGGATACAGCTCTTAGCCTCTTTTACATGCATTATATGTACAGTTCCCAATGTGCATCAGGTAGTTTATGCTCCAAACTAGAGGATTCAATAGTTTCTTATGATACGCATAATAAGAAAATACAGCCTGACCAACCGATAAATAGGATGAACTTAATTTTGATGTATTCATAGTCATTCAATCAAAATCTTTTATTTGAATGATTTTTAAAGTAGTTGCTATAAAAGTTAATTATCATAATCAATGTGACAATATATAATTTGATGATTGTATGAAAATCTTTTATAATGTATAGAAATTAAATTTAAATATGATAGCCAAAATTAAATTGAAATATAATAGAAGATTAAGCCATTAAGAGTGGGTCAATGATAAGAGACTTGAGTAGTTTATATGAGATCATAGTTAATAGTAATGAACCTCAAGTGCTGGCATGGATGATGTTTCATCGCATATGAAACTTGTATAAAAATCACTGTGATTTCTTATTTCTAAAAATCACTTTTTTGGTCTTATCTATTTCTACTTTTTTTCGTGAACTTTGTACGATTTGAATTTGTCTTATTTGTGTTGGATCCACAAAAGTAAACCGGGACTTAGCGGATCAGCGGGTTGGGTTACATCCAATAGGTTAGAAAAGAAAACTACCAGCCCAGCCCACTTTTTCTAACAAGCAAATCGAATCCAAAAATCTATTGTTCATCTTTCTGAAAGAATGCGAGTCCAGAAAGACCAAAAACAAAATCTAAAATCTAAATGCAGCAAACCCTCGAGTACTCCAACCCATGGGAACAGTAATAGATAGAAGGGAAATAAATGTTACTCTCTCAATCGTTAAATAATTGTTTAGTTTTAAATACATACTAAAATTAAGAAAATACTTAAAAAAAAATTAAAGTTTGAAAAAATTAAAAGTAATTTATTGAATTGTCCTTATTTCTTTTTAATAATCTAACTTTTCTTCACTCCTCTACTATATCTCTCCTCCTCCAATAATATTTAATAAGGATATTTTGAAAAGAAATAATTAATACTACTTAAATTTTCTATATAAATAGCTATTTCTAGATTAAAAAATAAATAAATGAACAATTATTTAAAGATAAAGAGAGTACCAAATAACATTTTTTTATACTCTCATCATTTATGTCTATGATGTCGATTGGTTTCTTGAGATGGCATCGTCCTCGTGTCCACACCTTTTAATCCCCAAAAGTGTTTTTATTCATAACCTCATTCAAGTTGAATTTACCCTATTTCATATTAGATGATGTATGAGTTGATAGTGTCATATACTTTATGAGGATAAATAACATAATTTTCATCGAATACTTTTGTGCATATATGGATAATGGAATTTCGAATTCAGAACCTTTCTCCCCTTTTTTACTTTCTTTTGCTGCCAAGTATTTTTTTAATTATTCTTAGTACTGATAAAATCAGTTAAAGCCAAAAATTAACGTGAAAACAGTATTTGGGCACATATTTTAGACTAAATAGCTACACTGACTTCAAGGGAAAAACAAATTGGCCGGAAATTGTTTTCTATGTCTCCTTAACGTCTACAAAACAAAACATTTCTCCTAGTCCCTCCTAGTATAATTGCCAGTCGTGGACACATTCACAAAAGATTCCCAATTAACTTAAATAACGCGAGATGTTGTTTTAAAATATGGAATCTCCGGTAGTAGACATTTATAATTTAGTTTATGGTACGGTTCTGGCAATCCCAGATACCATGGAACCTTCTTGAATTGACCAATGCATGAAATGCCTATCAACAGCTGGGTCAAACCCCACGCCCACGTGTACGGAATAAGTACTATTCATGTTCAATCTACAGCTTTGTCCACCTCACTGCTCTCTCTCTCAGTGGGCATGTGCTATTTGGGCATTTTCTGACTGTAGTATGAATAATGTTATAGTCTTATAGATGTATATATACACTCCATAAGGCTATATTTATCTAGTTAAAAACGTTATCATAACTAAGTTCAACTTGGAAAAACATTTGTCAGGCATTGCTTTTATGGTATCACGATGTATATGTTAGCATAGTAAAAAAATACTCCTTATTTTTGGCATTGTTTTACTCCTTCTATGGGCCATCCGGCCAGGCATATATAAACTTCAATTGATTCCTATCATCTTATATGTATATATAGAGCATAATGTGTTGCTGTATTTGTCTTAACAAAATGTTAGCCGTGGAATATTTTCATACAATATTTTGACACTCATATCATATAACTTACACATATATATATATATATATATATTAAATCTTATTTTACTTTTTTGAATGGATGAGATGATATGGATGTGTCAAAATGTTGTATGATAAAGTTATACTTATACACATAAGGCAACTCTAGTCTTAAATCTTACTCATTTTCTTTTAAAATATTAATCAATTTTAACCAAACATAGATACTAAGAAAGATAATAAATGATAATGGTAATAGAGTAAAATATAGTGAATGGACTAATATATCCCTAAATATTAATTAGTATAGCACAATATTTAAGGGTAATATTAGATAGAATATTTGAAAATGTAAAGTTAATTAGAGATAATATTGGAATAATAAAATATACTTTATTAAGATGCAAAATTGATAGATAAAGAGTTGGAGTAGTAATTGTCTTGTGATTTGGGAATTTGGAATTTTATTTTATGCAGGCCAGTGAATAAGTCAGATTCCGAGACTATTAAAGCCCTTCCACATGAAACTGAAACTTATCCTTGAGCTAGGTGACAGTGATATGAGCTGTCTCTGTTGTATATTTTGCTTTGTTCAATAACAACAACTGTTTCCCATAAACGTAGCCACTCGACTTCCTTTCTCATATTGTGTATTGAATGCCAAATTAAACCCTTCTATAAATCTTCCCCTAGCTAGCTCCACTACTACATATATCCTACCAAACCCTTTAACTTCCAACCCCATATTCCTCCCTAGCCAGCTATCTCTAGCTCGCACTAACATGATGAACTCCAAAAACAACTTCACATTAAGCCGTTTCAATATTGGTGACGACTACATTGGCACCGAGAGTTGCATGGATCTTCAGAACGACTTCGAGGTGATGGTGCAACACTCTGCCACTGACACATGCAAAACCAACGGTGGTAGTGGTAATGCTCTCAATAAGAGCAGTAGCAGCAGCAAGAAGAAGAAGGTAACGAGAGAGTTCCCTCCCCCTATACCTCTGCTATCTTCGAAGCCTTCTTCGTCACACGTGCCATGGGCCTTGAAAAGGTACTATACAAGCGACGGAAGATTGATTCTAAAGGAAGAGAAGGTGAAGCAGCATTGTCAGTACTTCCGGGCACACAGATCCAATGGCCGTCTCACTCTGCAGCTTGTTGATCCAATACTCGATGATGATGAAGAAGAGGATGAGGGTGTGGCAGATCATGAAGAGAGTAATGGCCACCGTAGTGTTATTAATGGGCCTTCAGATGAGGTTCCTTTGGAAAATGATGAAGAGGGTGGTGTAGGTGGTGCCCATGCTGCAGGAACAAACTCCTTCAACTGCAATATAGCGAGGTCCTCTCCATCGTGTGTTTTTGGGGTGCCAATGCATCCGGTTAGAACGGCTCATGGTTAAATTTTTGTATCTTAGCTGTTGGATGTCTTAAATTTTTATTTTTATATGTTGAAATAATATTGATGTTTAATTAATTTTGAACTCTGAGTGATGCACAATGGCTCTCGAAGAAATATCAGCCAATCAACATTGGAATTATGTGAAAAAGAAAATGTTAGATAATTAGAAAGAATGAAACTTATATAGAAGTTTGTATTTAGAATGATGTGCTATAACTATTAATCTTTAGATAAATTAGTAGTTCATATAACTTTATTTCATCTAATAATTATATTAATTTCTATAAAAAAATTTGAACATAGTTTTTTGGATACATAACATTACTCATGCAAAAATTATGGACAAATATAAAAAAATAAAAGAAAAGATAGTTTTTTCATTTTAATATTGCACTTATTCATCAATATTTAATCACTCCAAAATGTCTATTGCTACTTCACTTCCAATGAATTTTACTTAATTTTTCTAGAATGCCCTTCTTCTTATATTTAATCAAAATAATAGACATTAGTTATTATTTGTTAATCATAATTTTATCTTAATTTATTGTTGTAATTATTTCAATTAAAAAATTAATTATTTAAAGTATTTAACATTTAACCATAAAAATGAATATTTCTCTAAAAATAATTTAATAGAATATTGAAAATATTCTTTGATACCGAAAATACTGATAATTCATCTTGTTAATATAATTGTTTAGCTCCAAACACTGAGTATTTTCTTTAATTATTTTGATAAATAATAATCTAAATATTATAGTACCGACTATTTCTTTGAAAAATGTTAACCAAAAATTAATTATCATATGCTAAAAAAAAGATTGTCCTAAGAAATAATTTCGTATATTTTCTGATACATGGTCATAACAACGGAAAATATACATATATTTTCAAGTATTTGTAAAGACTTTTAATTTTATGCAATTCTATTTACGCAGTTGAACTTTATTTGAACTTTATTAGATTATCTTGCACAGTTTATTATCATAAAGTAGAGAGCTTCGTAAATTACGTTATTAAGAGAAATATCAATTTTTTAATGAGTACATGTTAAATAACTTAAATAATTAAATTATTTTTAATTGAACTAATAATAATAATAAGAAGATCAATTAGTATCTATTCTATTATTTTATTATAAGAATAAGGGTATTATAGAGAAATCAACCGAAAATCATTGTAAGTGAAAATGATGATAGACATTTGAGAGTGACAATATTAGCCTCCAACATTTGGGCTACAAAGCAATTTTCTTGGCTTTCCTACTATCCATTGAGCATCACACAACCCTTGGTTAAATAAATCCACTTCTTTATTAATATGTTCCTTTTCAGTTTTATTTTTGTTTATATTTCTTTTAATACTATGCTAAGACCATAAAAATGCTTGATTACCTACTCTATCCTGCCACATTAAGTATTGAAAAATACTAGACAGTGAAAAATTATATAAGAATTTTATTATCAAAATAATGTGATATAATTATTAGTCTTTAAATGAATAAATAAATGGATCATACTGTTTTATTTAATTTAAAATTCCCTATATTTTTTATAAAAAAATTCTGTACATATTCTTTTGGCCATATAACGTTACTCTTAAGTTTTGTTTTTTTTTTTTCCTTGAAGTATATTAAGGATGTGTTTGATTTGGGATAAAAATAGTGTGTAAATTTTTATGGATAAACTTTATAAATAATTTTAGACATTAAATACATTCAGGAAAACTTATATTTTATTTTTGCCCCACAACCGAATACCTAAGTAATAATTATTATTGTCCTTCATTTGGAACCCCCACTACCAAGCTTAGGGATCAGATGGCACTTGCATGAAGCAAGGACGAGAAGTGCCTTCTTACTCCTTATCCTAATCAGATCACCCCCTTTTCTCTTCACCTTGTCTCTGATCCCTACCTTGAAGATTTTTCTAACTCTTGTTCTTGTTCTTTGACTCCCCACAATTCCACACAAGTAAATAAAGATCATAGAAAAAATAATAATACCAGCTCCCTCCGTTTCATGAAAGTTTATCATTTTTGCTTTTTTGATATATTCATAAATACAAAATGTAGTACATTTTGTATTTATGAATATATCAAAAAGTGAAAGCGACAACATAACAAAATAGTTAAATATACTAATTAAGACAAACATCTATCTTTAAATATATGACATACATAATGATAATAAGAATAAGGATATTTTAATAAACTTAACTATATATAGGACGACCTCATAGGGTGTGAAGTGTGTGATCCCCACCCTCATCCTCAAATTTGCTTCATTGAGATATTTATATTAACGCTTTGAATGGGGCAATCTCTGAGGGATCTTCCAATAACAGGAAGAATCATCATCCCTAATAGGATTAGGGCGAGAATAAAGAATTGTGCCCAAGCTAGCTTGGCGACACAAGTTGCACAATGATTTGTTGTTGTGACCATTAACATGTGACAAATGCACAAAAAGTGATAGTCAGAACTACTTTCCAATACGACGGTTTTATTTTGTCACTTATTTTGACGCCACCATAGAGAGGAAGATGACACTACAAAGTTTGACGCTTATTTTGACGCCATTTAATATGTGTTAGGTTGGGGAGCGAGGAAAATGTGAAAAAGAAAATTATAGATGATATTTTTTTGTTATGCATTTTTTAAATTTTCAGTATTTCTTTCACAAAATCTTAAAAATTGAAAATCTAAAATGAAAACTTAAACTGAAAACTTAAATCAAACAAGTTCATTTGCCGGAAATTTCATTTCAATAGTTATGTACAATTTCCTAGCAATGTTATTCATCACAAAAGGAAACCAATTGTTAACCAATGTAAATTCGTAATGATTATTCTATAAGCTTTCTATAAACTTTTATCATCTCTTCTTTTTTATTCCTTTTATTTAAGCGATTTAGTTATTATTTTTGTTTTCGTTATGCTTCTATTTTGGAGAATTTCTAGGGAGAAAAAAACAGTGATGCTGATTGCTGAATTTGTTTATTTTTATGTGGTAATATTTTCAAGGAAGATAGTACCTTTTTTATGATGAATGATGGGATATATATATATATACACAACAGCGAAGATCCATTTATTTCAAGAATAAGTCTTGTTATACTTATTCTATCAAATGATTTTTTTTGGCATGAAATTGCATCAATTTATACAGTTAAATTTAAAGTTCATACCAAATAGATAAAATATATAAAGTTTCATATAATTTGAAAATGATTTGATAGTTCACTATTTCATTTTATTTTGACATATAACATATTTTTGAAAATATAAATAAATATCGATTAATAGGTTACATGGTTATTGTTGTCTAATTTTTTTGAAATTTGCATACTTGATCATTAATATAATATAACATAAATCAACAATCGGATTGATTAAATTCAATGTGCATGAAGAGTTATAGAATAGAGTAAATATGTAAAACTTATTTCTAGTAGGAACAGAATCTTATATATGTGTATGTGTGTGTGACATATCATATGAGAATGACTTTTTTATGTGAAAAGTGAGAATGAAGTTATCAACCATTAGATTAAAAATGGTTGGGATATATAATTTAATACCATGTTATATAAGCTATCACCATATTAAACATTTAGACACCCAATCTTTTAATGAATTAAGATTGGCATACGAGTGCTAATATTTAAAAAAAATTTGACAAAAAATAATATTCAAATTAAACTATCAACTAATCTGATGATAAGTATAGTTCTTTTTATTGAACATGATAACTATAGTTGACATTTCAAATTTGTTACTCCCCTTATCAAATATATTAGATGCATTAATTTTTTTAATATATCAATTTATCTAAGTGGATTTATATTTAAAAACAAAGAGGGAGGGAGAAACATATTTTTAGACATGGGCCGGTGCCCAAACAAACAAGAAAAATCACTAAATAAGACAAGGCTAGGAATCCCTACCAGATCAAAATTTACTGACATTTAAGGGCAAAAGGGACCGAGGCCAGACCTAGTGCTAACATAGCAGGCCTCATGTCCATGTATATGTTCAAAGGATATGAATCCTTCCCCTTCTCTCGAATTTGTGAGTGTGAATGATAAAAAAAAAAAAAAAATTAAAGTTCAGCCAAAATGAAAAAGCAAATTAAAATAAAAAATTCATAAACAATTAAATCGCTCACCAATTATAATACTAACGAAAATTATTTTACCGCATGGATCAAGATGATCCATTTAACCACAATCCTACTCAACCCATTGTAGTTTTACAAGACTATATGGATTGACTCGTGCCCACAACTCATGTTACTAACTGAGCAATCAAGAGGAATTAAAATATATTATAATTTAGGTTTAATTATTCTATCGATACCTATAGTTTTATTTAATTTTTAATTAAATTTCTATAATTTAAAAGTTTATAACCAGATCTATATATTATATAAAACTTTTTAATTGAGTTCCTATCATTAACAACAATTGTAAAAAAGTAAAATATTTTTAATATATTCCATCTCAATTATCTTTTTCACCTTCTACACCATCCATGTTCTCTCCCCACCACTCAAACCACCATAGTCAACCCACCCAAACCATCAAACAATAAAAAAACAAAATGAAAAACAAAAGCAAAGTAAAATGACAATACCCATTCCGCACATAATCACCAAGAAATCATCCTAACAATCATAATTAAACTCAAACAAGGAACAAAAACAAAGAAAATAAACAAACTCATGACTGTATATTAGACCGCTCCCCAACATAGACATCCCCAGTGTCGAACCTGTACACACCAAACATTCTTATGGTAAATGCACAAAAGATATGAAATTTCTTTATAAGAATTGTTTCTGCCAAACTTATATCTTTAATAGAGTCAAAGTTACTCACCCTTTTAACTTAACTCTTTATAATTTACATGATAACGGGTTTTGGTCATAGGAATATATACTTGCACGTACAGCCACGCACAATCCATGGAACATAAGAATCTTAGGACACTACACCAACCCCTTAATCTTAGTTCCCCAGTTTCCCTTTTCTTCTTTACTGAATTTAAATAAAAAATCTTAAAGGACAATCCTCTATTGAAACGCCCCCTCCCCCTCAATAAAGCCTTAGGGATACAAAAAGGAGGAACCGAAGGAAGAGCTAATTGGAGTGGATTATAAAGAAGCTCTGATACAAAAACATGGAGGGAGAAAAGAAAGCAAAGGCCAATGAGAAAATGGTTAGTGATCAACAAACAGAGCCGTGGCACAAACCAAAGAATGGTAGCGTGTTCCCTGCAAAGAGGCATCCTGTGAAGAAGATGATTTGAGATTAAAGGTGTCAAATGGACTAATCCATCCTATTTGACTCTAGCCCACGTGGGATAGGACTACTCCATGAGGCCCCATTTAAAAAGTTTAAAAATTTATCACCACTTAAAATGAGCTGACTTATGGGTTGACCCACCTATGGCTAACCTCAATCCATCTATAAGTTAACTTTAACCATCATAAGCTAGTCTATTAAAAAAATTTCAAATTTTGATTTTTTTTTAAATGAATTAAAGAACCACTGGGCTACATATACAGATCATTGGACTAGTAGACTATGAATATGCAATTATATTTTGACAAATTTTCTCTATTGGTTGGTCTGAAGTTTAAAGATTAAAATCCCCAACTTAGTATTCCTAATATTCTATCCATAGAGTTTATTTCACATAGGGTTAGTGTTTTCCCCTTTAACTTAATATTTTCATCCAAAGTTAAAAAAACCGTGAAAAGAAGGATCTAAGCATGATGGTGATCATGATGCTTTCACCATGACATCCATTTGAAACTAACAGTGTATAAAAATATTATAATTTTGACTAAACATCCAAATTGGTCCTTGATAATTTTGTTGATGGACAAATTAACCTCTAACAATTGTAAACACTCAAATTGGTCAATCACAATTGTTAAAATAGGACATTATAGGTCCTTGACTATCCTTCAATGCTCGAGGAGAAGAGCTGAAAAAGAGTCAGCTGAAAAGGTGAAGCTCGGAAAGGAAATAGAGCTTGGACAGGACAAGCGTTAGCTAGGATAGCTTGAGTCTGAGGTGAGACTATAGGCATGTGACCCAGCTCACCCTTATCCGAGCTCCGTCTCTTCAGCCAAGCTCGCCTCATCCTGGTCAAGTTCTATTTCCTCTCAGATGAGATCTTTTTCATTTCTGCCTCTCGCCAAGCCTTGATAGACCTATCAGAGACCTATAGTGTTCTATTTTAAGAATTGTGAGGGACCAATTGAGGTGTTTACAATTGTTAGGATTAATTTGTCTATTAAAAAAATTGTCAAGACCAATTTGGGTGTTTACTTTATAATTTTTTATCCAACTTTAAATTTTGATATCGATTTGGTTCAAATAAAATTTTTGCAAAATTAGGATTTATGCTATTACATTAGACACCCTTCTATTTTGTAAAATTATTACTAATCTCCCCTAAGATTAATTAGAATTACACTAACATTTCCCATGGATACTAGTTTGTTAGTGTAAGTGGCAAAAAATAATTGTTAACATGTAATAGATTAAAAAAAAGTTATCACTAAAGTTAACTTTTTTTTTTGTTACCACTAAAGTTAACTTTTGTAATAACCCTTCAATGTATCCTAATATTTATAATTTTGACATCAATTTAATCATCGTTAGATCTCCACTAACATAGAATACATTTAAAGATAAGTGAAAATTTAATAAAATAACTAAATTGATATTAAAATAAAAAAATATTAGAACTAAATAGGAGCAAAATCTTTTTTGTTGGAACCAAATTGATATTAAATGAAAAATGCTAGGATAAAAATGGTTATTTTCTCATACTTTAAAGATAAACATATTTTTTATTTCAAGAATAAATTCAATTAAAAAGAATCTATAATCTAATTACCTTGCAGCCATTAAATTCTTATAAAATTCTTTCTTGTAGCGTGCACGTATTTAAATGAGTAGCGTTAAAGTACAAAAAATGAGTACCATTATATAAACATATGAAAAGAAAAAAAATTAACAGTCATGAGCTATTGAACTGATAAAAAAAATCTCACGTTCTTTTTTTTTCGGAACTGCGATAAATTTTTATGAAAAAAGTAGATAACAAAAGAATTTTTTTTTGGATTTAGCATAAAAAGAAAATTTAAAAGACTTTATTACAGCATAAAAAAAAAGGATCACTTTGCGATTTGGAATTTCCCATCACTTGGCTTGCTGGGAGACTCAAAAACAGCATAGAAAAAAAACATAAAAACTGAACAAAATGAGCGCATACATTAACAGTGCGCTACCCAAACACATCTTGGAAGACTTCTGTCTGTTGTGCGTCCATGTAGGGCCCGGCCCCATGGCCCATGGGGGCTGACCTACGACTTTGGTGGGTTGGGTGGGCTAAGGGCTGACTAAGCCCCAAAGCTGTGGGCTAAAATTAGATGGGGCAAAAAACGTGGGGTTGGGGGCTAACCTATGGGCCATGGGCTTAATTGACACCTGCCGACAACAAAGGCACGAGACGGACGAGCTTAAGGTGTGGGTGATGTGGAAGATAGAGCTGGGGGTGGTGATCGTCATTGAGAAGAAGGCCGCGTTTTGGGGCTTGAACGAGGACAATGGGCTGTGGATGTCGAGAGCTGCTAGAGGGCTGGGGGTTTGGAGCGGGAGGATAGGGTTTGCTTATTTCATTACACTATATTAAACGAGTGTATTGGTTGTCCATGTTATTTTTACTCATTGATTTCCATTCTATATATATTGAGTGAATTAGATAATAAGCTTTACGTTACAACTGACTTCGTTAGGTACACCATAACATTGCTGAAATATTTTTGTAATAGTGGTTAATGAGAGGGATTCAATAGAAAAAATTTATACAACATAAGAACTATAAATAATTAATTGAAAATTGAGTTAAATTATAGAGACATGCAAAATAATTAAACCTATAATTTATTTTTAAAAAAATCATTACTGTTATGGAATAAAAAAAATATCATTATAAAATTGAATTTTAAAGTATATTTTTAATTTCTTATTGATTTTTTAAAAAAACTTTTTATGTTTGTCTTTGAATTAATTTTTTTTCTTAAAATGAATTCAAACAAACTTATCCACAATGTACCAGTTGCCTTGAATTGGCATGGCAGCAAGTCCCACGCTGGCTCACGATTAAATGATCAAAGGCGAGAGTTACGTTTCAGTTTCTTCAGTTTTACAATGCATGTGGTGTTCATATTGCTGATTCATGCATGCATCGGCTAGCAATGAATGAGAATACTTTCGCTTATAAAGCGCATGATATTTCAACTTTTCATCTTACATACATACATAGAGTACGGTGAAATATTCAATTTGGAAGCGGAACAGAATTAACTTGAGACTAATTGTCATTTGTTCATTTAACAATTATAACAATTACTAAACTATTTTAATGATATGATAAGAGACAGTATTGAACGAAACATGATATAACTCAAAATTTAAATTTAATGATTTATCATATAAGTATCATCCGGTATAAAATAAGAAAAGTCATTTTTTAGAAAAGTTTTTAAAGAAATTTTGATACATCAAATACGTTATATTGATAATTTTTTTAAAAACATATAATCTAGAATTTAATTAAAAAGTCAATTATGATATTGCATTAACATAAATTTTTTTTACCTCATTAACTAATTATGTGAAACTTTTCATAATTCTAAAAATATTTATTATATAAATTAAATATTTTTTTTGTAGACAAATGTTTAGGTTGAGGGAGAGCTCATCCTAGTCCAGGTTAAGGACATATATCTGGATCATCAAACATTTATAGAGGAATACTAACATATTACTCATTTATAGGAGAAACCTAATAATCGGATTAAAATTATGATGGTGCATAAGTGGAAGGTTGATGGTGACCTCTATTGTCATTTTATATAATTTACTATGGTAACAATACATAAATAAATGAGTTTAATATAATTATAAAAGAGTTTTATATTGTCATCCAATAATCATATGTTTATATATATTTGTTAGATTTTAATTTCTATGCATTAATAATGTAAACTGTTATCCATTCATATATTACCAAATAAGTAAAGTAAATATGATTAAATTTTACACTCACTACTTAAAAGTTTGAGCAAATGAGATGATTTAATTGGATGATAGTTTAAAACTATAAGTTTTATGATGTTAGTATTAGTACATTAAAATTAAATTATTCTTAAACTCTATTTGTTTTAGTAATACATTAAAATCAAATTTATCGTTAAAAAAAGCTTAAAAAAGAGTAAAAAGGTGCATATCTAATTACGTGCATGTATGATGAGAAACGAAGGAGGAACAAAGCCAGCACCAAACATAGAAGAGTAGTACTATTTGAACATTTAAAAAAAGGTATTTATTGAGACATTCATTTTATCACTATTAGATATGACATTGATCTCCACTCACTCCTTTTATCTATCATATTTAATAATAATAAAGTAGGTGTATATCGTGACACCTGATTTTTGGTGTTCAAATAATACTTTTGAACATGGAAGCCAGCCAAGGAATTAATATGAAACCAAACAAAAACCGTTGAAATGTTAATGTTGTTGTATGTTGCTAATAGACGACGCAGACCAATGATGCTATGTTTCTCTCTCATCCGCTCTTCTTATCTCCTCCACTCTCGGATCCCTACAATCCCTATTGCTCTTTGCACACACGATCACTGTTAGAACCTACCTTGAATTGAGCCTGTAAATAATAAGAACCAGGCCTTCCCAACAAACACAAGATAAAGAGCACCCTCAACTCATAGCCCTTGAGCGGTGTGGGCCAGAGTCTTCGTGTTTTGTGTTGTAAAACGTTTAACTCATCATCCCATAAATAAGACCCGTTAATTTAGGCGTGTTTGGTGCAGAGTTTTGGTCTGCAATGTACTTGTATTGAAACAGTTGAATTTTGAGCTAGCGGCGTGTGTTTGTGCTTTTATTTCTTTAATTGCTCTTGTCACTTTTTGATCTCTTGGGTGTCGACGAGAACATGAAGTGATGCAACTTCACCAAGTATTCAGTAAGATCTCCTCCTTCTCTTTCATGTTTTTAATCTTTTGGTTTTTGGATAAAGCATGCCATATGTGTATATATGACTCTCATCAAAGCAATTTTTTCCCTCACATTATCTAAAAATTTCTCCTCTTATTCAGGATTGCGTAGTACGTACCTGTTCCAAATTGTGTATATATATTCAGCGTTTGACTCTTAAATTCGATGATTTTGTTTCCGTTTGAACTCTTGTAATCCTTATTTTTCTACTAATGATTATATGTATGGAGTATGGACATGTTAATTTTAGGCATGTGTTTTGAAACTTGCACTTTTTTTTATTGATTTATTTCATGAGATGTATATAGCTGAGATCATCTTTGTGACGTCTTTGTTGCTTAAGCGGTGTAACATGTCATTTGCACTTGCACCTCTTGCCACTCAAGAAAATCCCCAGTATACATGTATGTAGTCAAAAGCGTTTACTTACTCTTTGATTTCTCACTCTTTAATTTGCCAGATGAAAAGTCCCTTAAATTTCAAATGAATTGATGTAATCTATAAAGCATAGACATTGATACGATACGGACACACAAACACGGAAGACGCAAACTCAAAAAATTACGGGACACGGACACATAATATATATATATATATATATATATATATATATATATATATAATTTAAAAGATAAATTCACAATTCATAATATCATATCATAAGTCAAGATTTACAATATTTCCAAATGTTCATATATGTCAAATTACCAATTTTCACCACTTTCTAAACCCCTCAAAAAATATGGAGCATTTTTAGTATGTCATTTGTACTTCCTATTTCTATGCCCCTTCCAAAAAATATGGAGCATCAATTCTATTAGCATTTCCAAAATATTCCTAAATGAAATTGTCTTGATAGAACTAAATTCTAAATCGTGTACAAATACATGTACATGAAAAAAACTAACTAAAATGGTCATCTAAATATTAACATCATTTTCTTCATTAACAAAGAGTACTCTTTCCAACTTCGGCTGATCAAGAGAAAGATTAGCAACTTTTAAGGTTCCATTATCTTCATCAATTGGTGAGAACTCATCTCCCACAATATCCTACATCATTGTTTCTCCTTTGTTATATTGGGAGTTTTCCTTGACATAAGATGAAGATTGGTATGCACAAACACCAAATTTTCTGCACGTTTAGGGTTCATCCTATTTCTTTTAAGTGAATGGATAAAAGAGTATGTGCTCCAATTTCTCTCACAACAAGATGATGAGGATGGTTGCTCAAGTAGCTTAAGAGCAATCTTTTGTAGAGTTAGAGCATGAACACCATGAACTAGTCACCACAAGATTTTGCATCTAGCACGTCTCTATCATTTAGAGAGTCACAATCATCAAACTCCTCTTTCCCACCCAAAAAATTAGCAAACTCAATGTTCACTCTTCTCCTCTTCAGCATTAGGAAAATATCTCTTCAAGCACTTCACTCTCTCATTAGTAAGTTCCATATCTTGGTGAGGAGGAACTCGTTTGGAATCTTGTCTTAGCCATTGATAGCTATAGTACCTAATGATTATCAATAAAAATTAATATAGATTATTCAAGTAACTCTAATTGAAAAGGAAAAAAAAAATTAGAATAGTCACCTCGGGTCCAATGAATGTGCTAAACAATAAAGATGCGTACTACATTTTGTCCAACATTCATTTAATATTGAGTGCACAATATTGTAAAAGGATGACGACTCATTTTCATCTTTTCTCTCATAGTGGTATATGGCCTTTTTCACCTTTCCAATCATTGATTCCCACATCTCATACACTAAATGAAGAGTGGGTGCATCAATATTCGCACTTCCTAGAACTTCATAGATAGGATTGGTGAAAGAAAGGATGTAATCAACCTTTTGCCACTAATTATCATTCAAAATCTTCTCTTTAATAACTTCAGCCTTCCTAACATCATCTTCCTTGTAGGAAGACCACTTCTCACTTATCACCATCTCTTGGAGTCCATGTTTTATTTGTTTAAACCTCTTGAGCATGACAATGGTAGAGGCAAATCATGTGGGAGCAACATTAAGTAACTTCAATGTTACAAATTCATTAAAAATTGACAATTTCATATGATGATTCACAATAAAATTCTTTATGAAAGTTGCATATTCAGCAACTTGTGTAATCCAAGAACATTTTTGGTAAACAAGATTGTTCCTTTCTGTCTTAGCAGCACAAACATTCTTCAAGGCAAGATTAAGTGTATGGACAACACAAGGAGTCCAATAAATAGTAGGAAACCCAGCCTCAATTAATAAACCAGCCGCCTTACAAACCAGTGCATTGCCTGCAAAATTTGCACTGCATTTGAGGCAACAACTTCTACAATCACATCTCTCATTTTTGTTGCAATAAAATCCTTCTTGTTTTTATCTCATCCGAACAATCTATCGCTTTCAAACATAGGTACGCTTTCAGTCATAGCCATAAAATTAAGAAGAGGCCTCCTTTTCGGATCACTCCACCCATCACTTACAATGCTCACTCCTTTTTTATTCCATGTATTTTTTATTGGCTCTAACATTCTCTCTACATGCTCACTTTCTTTTTCAAGTAAAGTTGTCCTTAGCTTATTGTAGCCTAGAGGAACATAACCATCAATATAATTGCTAGAAGCAAAAGAGAAAGCTTTGATAAAATAAGGATTCCTTGCTAGATGAAATGGCAATCCAGAAGAGTAAAACATTCTAGCAATCTCTAAATCTAGAGTCTCTCTAGCTTTCATGTTGAAGGCATGCTCTAAAGTTCCTACAGCCCTTCTTTTTCTTGAATCAGCACAACCTGTACTAATTTCAGCATTAGAGAGATTTTTAGATTGACTAGATAAAGGTGGAAGAGGAATAGTTTTAAGCTTTGCACTTTCAATCAACGATGTAGCTTCACTGTCTAGTTTTTCAGTTCTTGAAGCTTTGTAGCTGTAATTTCTGACAAACTTTGATTCCCTTCCCTGGAATTTTTGACAAGTGTGCTCTTACTCTAGTGTAAGAGCCTCTAAATAAAACCTAACATTGTTTGCACTCAAACCCAAAGTTACCACCACCTTCAACTTTATTTTTCTTTACTACAAAATTCCAGAGAGGCTTGTATGAACTCTCTTCATTTTTTTCTTCAAAAGCACTAGAGCTTATCTTGATAATTTCCTACATTAATTTCAAAATAAAAATAATATTTTTTAAATAATATTCAGATATGATAAAAGGTAGAATCACAATATGTGGAGTATTGAGATTATGAAAGACTATAATAAACAAGCCAGTATCACAAATTTCAAAGTTAGCCCCCATCTCCTCAACAACAAGACGCAAAGCTACGGAGGAGAGGAGCGGAGCAAGGTGCATGAGCACGAGAGCAACGGCAAAAGCAACCATGATCACGAGCACGGAAAGCGCGACGAAAGCAATGGAAAGCAACAACGAGAGCAACCATGAGCACAGAGAGCAACAATGAGAGCACGCAACCACGAGCGTGGAAGAGCAACGTGCGAAGCAACCACAACCACTAACACGGAGCAATGAAGCAAGGAGCGGCGCGCACAAAGGAACAAAGCATAGAGGAGCCACAAATGAGAGACGTGCGCACAAAGGTGAATGATGGTGAGGATAGTGTACTATGGGTTGATTGCAAACCAAAGAAGATGAGTACCTAGGTTGCTGTGTCACCTTTGGGCGGGAGGGGGATTTTGGAGAGTCACATTCTGAGAGGTTATTGACTTGTTTTTGAGTACTTGATTTGAGAATTTCAAATTGAATCCCTTGTTAGGAAATATCAAGGTTGGGTACACCCCAAGTGTAATAAACACTTTATGGATGTGAGTGAAAGCGCACCCAAATTTATGGAGAGTAACGGATAAATGAAGCATGGTGAATAGTAATCTAAGTGGGACCCACGTGTTATTATTCACGTGAATAGTACTACACAGGAAATCACATTAATACTACTTTAGCGGGACCCGTGTCACTATTTTTAAATAGTACTATAAGTGGGACCCACATCATTATTTATAAATAGTGCTTGTTACTATTCACTTCAACAAAATATATAATCTAGAGAATTGCACATCAATATTTAACGTGAAAAACCCCTGTAATTTTGAGGGAAAAATCATGGGCCAAGCTCTGAAAATATTTCACTATATTTATGAGTGATTACAATATAGTATATTCCAGTAGACTTTTACTACAATTTGTAGTATTATAAAGATCTAGAGAATATATCCAAACTCTCAGTGCATACTCACACTACACTTTTAGAATTTTCTTACACACACTCTATTTTTCTCTCACTACAATAAGCTTACTCTGCTTCTTCTACTACTGCCTAGGATTGCTTCTCAGTTGAATGATTTTCCTTCGTTTTCATCCCCTATGTTTATAGAGTTTTATTACTCTGCATATGCACAGGAACTTCCCGATTTTGGGGGAGTTCACATGTAAAGTTACTATGCATGCGGAGGAACGTGCACAATAACTTGCGATTTCAATGGAGTTACTATGCAAGTTACTATACATACATAGTAACTTTGAAAAATCAAAGTCGCCTAACAACCACTGAAGTCAAGTTTAATTCCTTTTTTCCTTTACATTTTTGTCCTATCTAGTTAATTCTTCTTCTTTTTTTTGTTTTGGTCAATGAAAAAAATTTAAAATATACAGGCCAACAACATGGATCCAACTAGAATTGGTTTGGGCTTTTGTTGATATTAAAAAATTAAAAAGGATTTAAAATATACTTAGGTGTGTCCGACATATCCAAGCCGTGTCTATAATGAATTATAATGGTGTCCGGCACGTGTCCAAGTTTAAAAAAATTATTTTTTAATTGGACATAGGTGGACACTTGTCGAACGCCTGTCGTGTAAGTGTCTGTGTCTTACACGTGTCCAACACACGAACATCCATGCTTCTTAGTCATGTAATATTGTAATCTCTTGGTCCTGAATTAAGTGTCCACTTTAAACATTATATTTGTCCTCAAATAATTTTTCATTTAAAAAATTTAATAATGTCGATTATTTTTTTCCTAATTATACCTCTAATGAATACAGTAATTTATTGAGAAGAGATAAAGTATTGGAGGAGAGAGAAAGTTAGTAGAAAGAGGCACGAACGATCTGGCACATTACACTTAATTTTTTTAAATATTAGAGTTTTTCCACTAAATTTGATGCACATATCTTGGATAATTATCCACTTCTTCTAACTTCGAACCCACCTAGCTAAAAGCCACTATTTTCAATTTTGATTAAAGGAGCACCGGTCAACATTTTTCTCTCTTTTTTGTCCTTTTTATTCATTCTAATTCTCCCTTTCAAGACACACAAACTCTTTTTTTTTTTTCCTTTATTTCTTTTGTCCTCAAATTTTATTTGGCTCTGTTCGCCTTTTTCTGGCGTCACTACTTTCTGCTTCTTTTCCCAAATTAGGATGCACCGAAAGCCTTTGTTGGGGGCATCCCTTCCGGCTGATGGAGACCAAGTGAACTATTACTACACATGAAACGGTGCTATACACACATTAAAACAAAAGGCAGTGATAGATGCTAAACGGAACGCATATATTACAAACACACTAAACGCACATGTCTTATTTCCTTCTTTCCATTTGATTGAACTACCATAGCCTTTGGCTTTTCCAATAATCTCATATTCAACTCCGTAATTCCTTCCATATTTCATGCATTCATTGTATTAGCAACGTATCCAATTCTCTTTAATTATTTATTACTGCCAGCCATAGCCAACCATAATATGCACATGTCATATTTCCTTCTTTCCATTTCTCGCAGGATATAAGTGGATAAGGATAATTCTCTCCGCTTCAAGCCTCTCATATTTTCATATGTAAGATGGAGCCAGCTGCTAGGGCATAAGAGGAAAATAATAATAAAATATATATATTTTTTTGGTCCTTTTTCAACAAGGCATACATATATGGATATCCTGATGAGGGAATTTTTACCACGCAAAGTGGAACACATAACTTCATCCCTCTATAGCAGCGTTTTTATATGTACATCCAAGCTACCATTAATCTCCATGAAGAAAATTCCAAAGCAGCACCTTGTGTCAAATTACAAATGTGACATCCTCCAAGTAGGCCTCAAAACCCTAGCAATTCATCATCACCATTCAGAAGAAAAACTTACCCCACCAAGAGTTGTACATTGCTACACCATTCCTCTAACATCAAAACAATATTCAGCACGGCCACTACCACCACCACCTCCATCAATGTGGCTATCGAGCTCGTACGCGTTCAAGTGCACCATGATAGGGGACGTGCTCGGAGCAGAGAGTGGCGACTGCATGATGATGATGACCTCTGAGGTAGTAGACCAAGTGGAACAAGTGATCGTGAAAGCAGAGCCATCAGAAGACCCTTCAATGGTTCAAAGCAAGTCGAAGATGATGAGGGATAAGGAAAAAGAGAAGATGAACAAGGAATTTCCGCCACCGATTACGTTGCTGAGGACTCACATGGGCAGAATGCCTTGGGCTTTTCAGAGGGAATGCGGCGATGATAAGAGGCTGATCATAAGAGCAGAGAGGGTGACACGCCACGAGCACGTGGAAGCTCGTCGAGTGAATGGGAGGCTCACTATGAATCTCGTTCCTGAAGAAGATGATGATGGTGAAGGTGGTGATGATGATGATCATGACGTTGAGTATTGTGATGAGTGTGGTTACCCCATGACTGAGGAGGAGGTGGAAGAAGAAGCGGTGGAGTTTGATGATCTTGAATTTAACGAAGAACCTGATGAAGGATCGGAGTGTGAAGAGGAAGAGGAAGAGGAAGAGGAAGAGGGTGGGTTTGAGTTTGATGTTGAGGGTTCTACTTTGGAGAAGGAGGGGAAGCTATGCTGGGATTTAAGCGAGGGTGTTGCATATGGTGGTGAGGGTGGTGGGTTGGTTCAGGATTCCGGCTCCTTCTGGGCTGGTGGCAATCGGCCTGGAGATCCAAACGGGTACATGGGCCGGCCTGCTTCTGCTTCGGCCCCACTTCGGCCCATCACTTCTGTCATGTGATGTGAGTGACCCCTTCTAGTGTTGTCTTGGGCAAACAACAGAAAGAAGGGGTGGGGAATGAAAAAAGAGGACGGAGTGGTGCAGGGAAAAGGAAAAAGGGAAGGGCTGGGTGAAGTTAATTGAGTATTAGGTAAGTACTTGATGGTGATTATTGGGTAATTGTAGCTAGTATTTTTTGTTTCTTTTCTGTTTTCTGAGATATTTCAATAGTCGTCCAGCATTCATGTTGGCATGTAACGATGCAAGAGCTCCAATCTATTAATCTTATAGAAATTGTATTTGAAAACATTTATCCTTTATTTGCACATAGTGCATAGACACATATTGATAGATATCTGTGGACGAAATGTACTAGTTTTTTGTTAGATTTAAGTTATGTAAGTGAGCGTGACCTTTTTTTTTTTTTTGGTGGAACTTGACGGTAACTAAGAACGAATCCATGTTAGGAGTGTGTATTTTGGATTGGGTCACTCACGAACCCATTTTAAGAGTGTACAACCCATACCAATTTTCTCTCAATATAGATATTTTAACGGTTGACACATTATATTCATGGTCGTTCATTTGCCCATTGGAGTCTCCGTCTCACCATCAAGTTGCGATGTCCGGTCAATTCGGGCACAAGTAATTTGGACTCTAATAAATTTGTTTGTGTTTTCCTATATGCCTGTACCCTCCTAATACTTTCTCGGTTATTAAATAATTATTTAATTATAAATATTTATTAAAATTAAAAAATAATTAATAAAATATTAATATTAATAAAAATTGAGAATAACTTATAATTAGTAAAATATCAATGTTAGCAAAATTTGAGAATATTTTACTAAATTGTCATTGTTTCTTTTCAATACTTTAACTTCTTCCCTCCTTCTTCACTAATGAGTCAATAATATTTAATAGTGATATTATTGGCAAAAAAAAATAATTATTACTACCTAAACTTTTGAAATGAAGAATTATTTTTAGACAAAACAAATTTTTAAAATGAACAATTATTTAAAAACAAAGGGAATAGTATGTCTAAAAATGTGCTTACATACTAAATGAGAAAAAATGGTGATCAAATCAATGTCTTGGAATTTTAAAAAGTAAAAATTATTATTTTATATATTCCCTTGTTCTTCAATAATTTTTCATTTCAAAAATATTTTTTGTCTAGAAATAATTATCCATTTAAAAACTTTAAGTATAATTAATTTTTTATTTTTAACAATACCCGATTAAATACTATTGAAGGAAAGAGAGATACAGTAGAGGAGAGGAGAAAAGTTGAAATATTTAAAAAAATGAGGACAATTCAATAAATTAATTTTAAACTTTTCTAAGTTTGATATGTTTTCAATTATTTTTTAATTTCTATGTACATTTAAAATTAGATAATTATTTAATGAAGAAGGGAGTAGTATGTAGGAGGATATAGTGGGAAGATAAATCATTTTCCAATTTCTTTAGCAAAACAATTCGGCATAGCATAAATATGTGTTATGCAATAGATTGATCACCCGTAAACCAGAACAAAATAAAATTCGTTAACAAGAAAAAGAAACACACAATTTTTTTTAATGTACTATAAACATAAAATTTTCTTACACACATATTTAAATTATATATGTAATTTAATTTAAATGTGTTGATTATTATTCAATTAAATATTTTTATTTGCATGCCTTTTGAAATAGTGAAATGAGAGTCAAATATACTATATTGATGTGGTATTATATAATTAAATGATTGTATAAAATATTTTAAATATATTTTTAATCCTTACTCATTTTATTAATATTATGTTTTTGGCCCCTCATTAGTTTGTATGGTTAAGTAATGATGTTTATAAGGATAAAAAGAAGATTTTAAAGATATTTATAATAAAAAAATAAAATTTCAATATTACTAAGGATTAAATTTATATTTTAAACCACTTGTAAAGACCTAAATATGAGGTACATGGACCAAAAATATATTATTTAACTAAAATTAAAATGACACATATTTACATGAATAAGAAATATATTTCAGCTAAAAAATTCTTTATTGTCAGTAAATCAAAATTAAATTTATTATATATTATTATATAATAAAAATTTTTTTATTTTTACACTAATTAACTTAGAAATTATATATATATAATACAATATAATTAATTAATAATGTAAAATATTTTAAATTAATATAATATCAAAATTAATCTCTTAAATATAATACAATTGACAGAAGTATAATTAAAATTCATTTGGTCGAAAATTTGAAAAAGGGAACATTTATGTGTGTAGACTATAAAAGAAAAAAAAATAAACAAGGCAAGATGTCGTAACTTGTTTTTTCGTTATGATGCTTGTTTTTCCAGTTACATGATTAATATTAACTTTTGGGGTACGTCTAAAAGGCAGAGGACAAAACAATGCTGAACCTCCGAACGAAAGAAAATTCCGATAAAATCATCTAGAAGCAAATTTGATTTCCAAGGAAATCAGTGGGCTGACACTGCATTTCTGGCAAGACAAATTGCAGTTTCGTGATGTGATTTCTTGATTGATTTTCGTGATGATGTGATTTAATTTTATGTTATTATAAATAATAATAAATAAACTAAACGTAACGCAGTGTAGCGTAAATGATGGACTGAATGGATGAAGACAGAACGGGTAGTTGGATGAAGTTATGGAATATTTAGAGTCACAATATGTATTAAATATTAATACATATTTCTGGTGTGTCTTAAGTGCTCTGTTACAATCGGATAAGGTGGTTTTGACTCGGTTCACAACGTAGACCTTGATGGTTTTGTCGGAGGGGTTGGAGTGAAGCAATTTTCTTTTTAGCAAAGTCTTACAACATGGGGTGTTTTGTTGGCCACACTGCTATTATCGGGAGGTCTTGCCATGGGTTAGCACACTTCGAATTTGTAGGTGAAGCTCTTGGAAGGGATTACAGTGTGGTTGTTAGGAGTTTTTGCTTCATTCACAGTGAATTGTGTTCTCAACTCTAGTCTTGGGGGTAATTACTGCTGCCTGCTCATGTAAATCCAGAATCAATTTTGAAGGAATTGTTTAGACTTGAGTTTGTGTGTTGAGCTTATATGGATAGCAAGAATCTACTGAAGCCATAAGTCTTTTCAGGTTTGTTTTACTCTATGGAGGAGGATAAGTATGAATGGTATTGTTGATAGTGGAGGAGACAGTCGGGTTGGAACCTGCTCAGAATTTTACTTTCATCTAAAGTGCAATTTACTCACAGTGATGGTTGCTTGCTGCCATTTGCTCACCTGTCACCTTAACAAGGAGAAATGGGCTTATGTTTTCTATTTGGAGGATAATTATGAATGGTTTTGATGTAAATGGAGGAGTCAGCCTAATTGGATATTGTTAAAGCTCGTCGCTGCTAAGGTGCTTTCATGTGATGACTTGTATGGGATGGCTTTGTTATTGTTATTCTAGGTGTGAACAATGTGTTTTTATGTTTTTTTTTGTTGCTTCCCCTCTATTGGGGTCAAGCCTTTCGTATAATTATATATACAAAAAAGGTAGTAAATATTAATTATATAAGCTTTAAATTGACGAAAAAAACGTCACATTCAGGATGACCTACCCCTAGTCCAAGTGTTCATAATAACAATAGAAAATAATAAACATCCTTATCGTTAAAATATTTTTACTTTTGAGTATTTCGTAACTAAGTGGTATTCTGAACAATTTTATTTATTTTTTTGAATTTGGTCTTTTTCGTAGAAATTCACTTCACCCAACCGTGGTCAACACATTTGACTCCAAATCCAAATATGTACATACATGCTTTTTCCAAGTTATAAATTACTAGTAACGCTATAAGACCTGCAAGCCCCAACACAGCACAAGAGGCAGCAGAGTGAGAAGGTTAGAAAAGAAAAATAGAAAAGAAAAATCAAAGTGAGAAAGTGAGGAAGTGGGGATCATAGTATTTAATAAGGTCGAAATTTCACCGCAAAACAGAACAACCAGAGCAACATAAGTCGAAACTTGAATAGAAGGCATAGAGAGGCCACGTGTTAGGTGTAATCAGTGGACATGGAATTGGAACACACACAGCTTCTTCAACTTTCAACTTTGTAAAAACACAACACAACGACTTCGCTGTACTGTAACGTGACGTGATCCTTGTTGGCTATGCAATGTGAAACGCGATATGCCCATCTAATTTCCCACGCTTTTACGCTTTCATCATTCCTCTCCTCTTCACTTCATTCTTTCCTTGGTCCCTTTTTTCCTTTTTACCTGGTATTACTTTCTTCTTTCCCTTCTCCTTTTCCTTAAATCAAATATATTGAACTTATCTCATCTCTGAATCACTTTGTTTTTTCTTCTTTTGTTAATTTATTTCACTGTAAGTGTTTATTTTTGTCTTGGATTCCTGGGTTTTTATAATTCTGGTTATGTGGGGTCCTTGAATTTGTCATTCTAATCTTACGGTTCAATTTCAATGCGCATCCTTGCAGATTTTTTCTGTGTATGATGTATCTGTATATGGATGAGTTATTTCTTCTTTCATTAATGGGTGGTGCTAATCTGAGTCTCTGTTTTGGAGAAATGGTTAATCAGGGGAAGGAAATACTCTAATACATTCATACAAGTGCTGCTGTGATGTGTATTATATGTCTTCTGCACAGCTAGTTTGAATTTGAACCTCCCTGAGCTATACAGTTCTGAAAATCTTGTCTGGGTGTGTTTCTTTCGGTTATACTTCAGCTCTGATTGATCTGGGATCTGTATCTTCTGATTGCATGAATAATTTCATACTTCAATTGTTCTTATTGTTTATATCACCTGCTTCGGGCTTCAACTGAGGGGAAGATCTTACTTGTTAAGTGTCTATGTTTTCTTCATTTTGGAGAGTGGAGGTGTCAACAAGTGGGAGACTTAAAGTTTTTCATTTTTAATCAAACTTATGATACATTCTTGAAAATGTCTCTGGACTTCTGGGGAGACTATTTGCAGTTGCATTGCATTTGTTCTCTCATTTTATTATTATAAGTTAGGGCCTGTTGCCTGCTTATATTGGTTTTCTGGCACATTTAATTTTTCAATGGATAGAATATTGATAGATAGATAGGGATCATTTGATGTTTCCAATGCCTTCAGTTTTGAGATGTCAAATTCGCTCTATTGTTAGTGCAGATATGGGTTCAGTTTTCAGTGCTGGGAATACCAAATCTGATCAAAGTGAATGGAATGAAGTCTCTTCCAATGAGACATTCAAGAGGCAAAAAATGTCATGTACATTTGATGAAGAGAGTCCAAGGCTAATTCCTAATCTCCCTGATGAGTTATCACTTCAGATTATTGCTAGACTTCCTAGAATTTGTTACTTCAATGTAAGGCTGGTGTCAAGGAAGTGGAAGGCGACTGTGACAAGTTCGGAACTATACAAAGTAAGAAAGGAACTTGGGACAACCGAAGAGTGGCTATATCTGTTGATTAAGGTTGGAGATAATAAACAACAGTGGCATGCTGTGGATCCTCGGTCTCAGATATGGCAGAGGCTGCCTACTATGCCTAAAGTTGTTGATGAAGAAGAATCCAAAAAGGGTTCTTCTAAGATTTGGATGTGGAACATGGTGGAAGGCATCAGAATTGCTGAAGTTATCAGAGGCTTTCTTGGACAGAAGTATGCGTTCGATGAAATGCCTTTTTCCGGTTGTGCTATTGGAGCTGTTGGTGGATGCCTCTATGTTCTCGGTGGATTCTCAAAAGCTTCAACTATGAGATGTGTGTGGCGATTCAATCCGATACAAAATACATGGAGCAAGGTGACCCCTATGTCCACAGGTAGAGCATATTGTAAGACAGGCATCTTGAATAACAAGCTTTACATTGTTGGAGGGGTTAGTCAAGGCCAAGCTGGACTGATTCCTCTTCAGTCTGCTGAAGTTTTTGACCCTTCCACAGATACATGGTCACCTGTGCCTAGTATGCCATTCTCAAGAGCTCAAGTGCTGCCGACAGTTTTTTGGGCTGACATGTTGAAACCTATTGCCACAGGATTGACCTCATACATGGGAAGGCTGTGTGTTCCACAAAGTTTGTATTCATGGCCATTTTTTGTTGATGTTGGAGGAGAAATCTATGATCCTGAAACAAACTCATGGATAGAAATGCCAACTGGGATGGGTGAGGGTTGGCCTGCAAGGCAAGCAGGTACAAAATTGAGTGTTGTAGTGGATGGTGAATTATATGCTTTTGATCCTTCTAATAATACAGATAGTGGAAGGATCAAGGTATATGATCAAGGAGAAGATGCATGGAAAGTGGTCATTGGAAAAGTCCCCATATATGATTCAGCTAATTCAGAGTCTCCATATTTGCTTGCTGGTTTCCATGGAAAGCTTCATGTCATCACAAAGGATGCCAATCATGATGTTGCTGTTCTGCAAGCTGATCTGCGCAACAATTTGGATTCTTCATCATCAACCTCAATTCTACCACATAGTCCCTTGCATGAATTGCCGGAAACCGGCATGGAATCAGATGCGGTTGTTTGGAAGGTAGTTGCCAGCAAGGGTTTTGAGAAGGCTGAACTTGTAAGTTGCCAAGTTATTGATATCTAGCTGGATATTAACCAATGAATCTGACACCTTTGGAGGTTTCAGTTTGTTGGAAGTTGACATGAATTATAGTGTGTTTGGATTTCTGTTTACTTGTTTAGAACTCAGATTATGGTTTGGACAAAAACCATGTTTTAGAGGTTTTGAAAAGAGAAACCAAACATGCTATTAGTCTCATGCGACTGAGTCCGTTTGTATTTTGATGAGAAAGGTGTCACCAAAATGAGGAGTGCTGTAATAGTTTAATTTGTATTTACCTATATAGATATATTTATCTGAGATGAATAAGTCCGATAATAATTAACATTTAGCAGTTTCGACCGTGATATGCTTGTTGCTGCTCAAAATTTTTAGGCAGAAGAATATTAAGAAAGCAATTCATTATCTTGTATATATAAATTATATATTAAATAGACAAGAAGCTAAATTTGGTATTTATCCTGAAGTGTGGAATTTGTGGCGCATTATTTAGTCAAACTTCCACACTTTGTAGCCTCCTTTCTATTGTCCATGTAGTTTTATTTATACACGTTTTTCATGTTATAATACACGTCCAATGCTGATAGATTTTGTTTCTATATGCTGAAGAAGCGTGTAAGGAGCTTATTTTCATTTAAAGAGATGTATGTGTGAATATCATATCATTTACATCCTATCTATCATTTGAATGGGGTGTGAATCCATTTAATAAGTCAACAATTTAATAATAGATAAGGTGTGAGTTGACAATGTTTCACATAAAATAATAACAAATAACATATTTCTTTCTTTTAATGTGAGATTAGAAAACATTTTCCACATTGATCCTATACTTGATTTTTCGCCTTGAAATATCGGGCATTAACTAAAATTGAAGCAGTGAAATATCTTACTGTGGGTGGTTCATAGATGCTAAGGGCTTACATATTTTGCACCAACAAAACGAAATCACCGTATCATGTAATAACTTTTATAAAAAAATTTGAAATATATTATTCATAGTATATAAAATAAAAGGAAAACAAGTGCAGCATATAAAATAATAAAAAAATTACTTTTAAGTAAAAATAATTAATTTATCATTACACCATTCAATATTTTTACATAAAAATTGATTATAGACAATGTTATATTTATTTACGTAGCTTAAGTGCGGTAAAATTTTATTTGCTGGAATTGTACAAGTAATTTTTTTTTAACCGGTATAGGTAACAATTAAAAAACAAATATATTTAAGAAGAAAATAATAAAGTGTAAAAGTTCATATAGTATACTACTTTTTATGTTATTGAATAACAATTTTAAAACTCAAAATTATTTTTATTTTACCATGTATTATAAAATACTTACACGTAAATATATAAACAGATGACAAATTAAAAAAAATAGTTTTATTATATAAATTTGACTTTATTTATTTTAAAATAAATTAGGTATCACAAAATAATAACGAATAAATTATAAATTGACAAACACGTAATCCATCCACTATGCTGAAGTGATTCATATTAATCATGATACACGTCAGTTGGATAACAAAAGAAACAAACAGTCTTCACAATTTTTTTTAAAATAGAAATAATCATTTAAGATATTGTTCCTGTACAGAAAAACAATTATAGCACTGAGGGGCTTGGGCCAAAAAAGAAAAATGTTACAACGATATACATTAGGATTCTAAGAGCCAATGACAAACACTATTTTATTTACACATTATTATCTGCTTCTCAACTTTGAAAATCATGTAAATACCATACCAACCCTTGCAAAAATGTAACTCGCAATAGCTATAGCTAGCTTATGGGGCCCCTTATATTATATAGCATAATAATCTTATCTATATAATACGTAATAACCAAGAGCAAGCATGCATGTATTATTAGCCTGTGCAAGGGGGTATAAAAGTGATGCTTCCTCACTTTGGCTACGAGAAATGTTCCCCCAATGAGGCTGGTGAATTTGGTGCCTTCTTGGATGCTCTAGTATTCTTGAGGGTCATCATGAGTTTTTGCCTCTCACCTTCAACTTCTGCAAATTGAAGGCTTAATTGAGAGTAACGCTCGTGCATATCTTTCAGTTCTGTTTCCACGGCAGAGTGTCTTGCCTTTAGTTCTAACATGTCTTTGATTAGTTCATTGATGTCCCTGAAGCTCCGGAACACTGCTTCTTCATCACTGTGTTGTTTCAAGAAAGAACTGAAACATTGAAGGAAAAAAAAATGGCTCAAAGTTTGTGTTTGAATGGTCTCAATGCTAATTTTTCATTAGGTGCTCATGCATGGTGCCAGAAAATCAACTAGCAACTTCTGTAGACAAGTAAATCAAGAAAGTAGGCAAGAAACACTCCAAGCTTGTAAATATGTATGTCTCATGTCCAAGGTTTTATGACTTCATCCGTATTTATTAAATCATAAATACCATGTTTATCTGTATGTTACATTTAATGTCTTATCTAACTAAACCCGGGATCCTAATTAAAGATACTTGGCTCCGCTAGTAATTAATATAAGCCATTGGCAATGGCAACAGAAAGAAAGTGGATGCATCATCTTCTTTAGGGTAATTGTCTAATGAAATTAGCAACATTACTTGTCTTAAAATGCAATTAACAGCCAAAGCATGAACATGGCATTGCTGCATTTCAAAGATCAAGTGATGATGCGTCTTACGACTTACAGGTAATCACATTTTAATTGAGTGAACAAAGAAAATAGGAAATTTAAGGTGAAGTGCATCCAAAATAGCGACTATATTTGTCAAATCTCATTACTATGGAAAGAAGAGTGTACCTCTGAAATTGAAGGCTTGATTTCTTCTTAGCCTGCAACGCTTCAGCAAGCTCAATCTCCAAAGCAAGAACCCTTTCTAATGCATTACCACTGCCAGAGATTTCGTTGAACACAGGGAATATGTTTCCCAATTCTTGATTGGCCTGAGGAAAGTATAAAAATAATAAGAATCTGGACAAAGACACGTTTCATAGCAATCAATGCGCATACAGGAATCATTTACCTCATGTAGCTGCACCAATTCTCTTTGCAAACTGGGAAAACTTGGCTCACGGCCATCACCATCTTCTGCTGGAAGTAGATTCTCATTTTTCATCTTTTCCAACTGCAATCAGAAGACACAACTTAGATCTCATTGGCATCAGACACAACTACGAAAGTAGCAACTCAAGGACAAGGGGAAGGCAAATGCTATCCATATTACCATGTGGATGATATTAGAGTTAGACAATGACAGATCTACTGCTACACTTATGAGTATGGAGAAATGAAGAATAGATGAAAAAGTTGCAAATAGTGACACCTAAAAAATTACCTCTTTATTCAGGTTGTCCATGCTAGATTTCAAACTTTCAATTAAGCCCACGTGATTCTTTTCTTCATTTTGCTGCAAGTCGTCTTCAGTTCCAAGAGTTTGGCATCCATTTATAACTCTAGGTGCAAGAGGATCCTGTCAATGATAATGCAAATAAATTGCTAAGGTTTACTACTCACACTCAAGTCTAGACAGATGAAGGAAGGTATATGTAGCAATAAAAAAAAATTAACATCACTGAAAATGCCAGATTTCTATTATAGTCATTTAAGATTTTTTTTGTTTTCATAAAGAAATATAGTTTAAGATTCTCGACAGAGGAATTCCTGTTTTATTTTACATATCATGGATGAATGACAATATACTTCACCCATAATAACATGATATGAGGGTTCTGAACATAAAAATCTGTACAAACCACCTGAGAAAAATTTGGATTTTAATTTTTATATTGGCATTTAAGTGGTATAAATAAATATGAACAATAATTATCATTTTCTAGGATGATGCTTATTTGTGATAAATTATTTATGGCAGCTAGCTTTTCTAGCATCCATAACTGAAAGAAGAGGATAAACTGGGAGAAGGCCTTGCATGTAAGTATCGTTTGATTCTGCTCTCGCCAGCAATTGCAATCATGCACAATGAAGAGTACAAATTTGTGATACAAATTTACTCATAATATGATATTTAATAAACTGTATGAGTAGCTTTAAATAAGTTTGAACCTCCAACAATGACAAATAGCCCTAAAAACTTCATAACTTGATGCAGAACTGAACTTATGATAATAATATTGTATAACTAAAGTATACAAAAACAGTAGACCAAGAATCATAGAAAGCTTGAGAGAATAATTCACCAAGAAAAATAGTCCTTTCTCAAATATGATATATCTTTCTGGACTTTGATATGTAACAAATAGTACTTGTTAAGAAATTTGGGCAACCAAAATTTTTCAGTAATCAAAATAATTTATTACTGTATCAGTATATCATCCTAGAAATCAGGCGTTTTTCTTTTCTTTATGAAGTGATATTTAAAGTTGTTTTCCAAAAATACAAAATAAGTCGATTACCTCGGGTTGCATATTGGTGACTAAACTGGTACTCTCTGGATCTTGACTGCCAGCTGCATAGGCATATCTTTCCTTAGGATTCAATGAAGAGAATGTGCCATTACCCTCATTCCGAACATTCACATGAGATCTCAAAGTCTTGATTGATTCCTTCGCCAAGGTAAGATCTACTTCAATTTTGGACCTCTCCTCATTGCATTTCAGAAGAGAAGCTTCAAGCTCTTGCTTTTCCTGCTTACAGCATTCAAGGGATATCAATGAGCACTCCTTTTCAGCCTTTACCAGGTCATAAGCATTTGACAAATTTCGCTTGTCAGAAAGTACAGCCTGCAGCTCAGCTTCCAATTCCAAGATTTTCAACCCCAGCTCTTCTTTTAGTTTTATTTGAGAAGCTTCAGATTTTTTTCTGTTCTCGATTTCATCAATTGCATCTTGCAGTTTCCACAGCATTTCCTCACTATGCTTTTCGACAAAGAGAGTTGCTGTTTCAGTTCTTGCAACTTTGTTTCATATTGCTCTTTGACAAATGCAATTCTCAAGGACTCCTGCATAGCAACCGGCGGTCCTTCATGTCCTCTTCTGTCACGAGCATTAAGACACTCAGCTTCAGCCTTGTCTTTCAGTTCCTTCAAATGAATAGACAAATTTTTAAACTCCTGTGTCTTAAGAACCTGCTCAGAAAGCCTCTTGGTAAGCTCATTACATTGGTTTTGCAGCCTTATGAGCTCACTGTCAGATTGTTTCAATGAAGTCATAGCAGTTTCCAGTTCATCCAATTTGGCCTGGAGGACTAAACATTTGAGTTCAGCTTCTTCCTTGGACAAAAAGAGTTCTTCACCATCTCTGCTACAACATGCCAGCAACTGCTCCAGCTTTGCGACCTCAAGAACACTCTGGCTTTCACGTTCAAGAGAAGTATTGCTGACATTCTCTGCCCTACTCTTGTGCTCCTCAAGCTTTGATATTATTGCATTATTTTGATCAATTAATGCTCTATTCTGAGCAGTGGAAGCCTCCAACTCGGGTTTCAGGGAGTCAAGACTTGTCAACAATCTTTTATTTTCTTCGATGCAATTCAATTCTCTGCAAAGACAGTCATTCAGTTGAGATTCTACATCAAGATTCTTCTTGTGAAGCACGTCCAGTTGCCATGAAGTGGAATGTAGTTTCTCAATAAGCTCTTCTAAATGACCCTCAAACTGAGCCCGTGTAAAAGTCATAACAATATCTGTAGCTATTGAAAATTCATGCAATTCAGAAAAGTGAGTTTCCAGACAACTGATAGAAGAAGATTCTTTTAAAGCATCTTTCATACTTTCCTCAGATTTCTGTAGAAGATTGGAGATTCTTGATTTCTCAAACTCTAAGTCTGTGACTAGTTGCTTGAGACAGACCAGTTCTTGTTTCTTCATATCAGAATCCTGCAGCTGGCATCGCTTCTCATTCAAGTCTACAGTTAGATCTGTAACTTCTTTCTCCAATTTTTCTCTGAAGGTTCTCTCAGTATGCAACTCGTTGAGCAGAGAGTGCAAGCTTTCTTTCAAAAAATTAAGCTCAGATGAAACCTTGGCAGATTCTTCTGTTTTGTCTAGTAAAGACAACTCCAAAGCTTTCTTTTCCTGTGTGATTGCTGCTAAGGTGAGCTTACACATGTCAAGGTCACTAGATAATGTATCTAGTTTTGAAATTTCTTGAGCAAGGTCCTGATTTCTGGAAGTAAGTTGTTGTAGCTCAGCTTCCAAATGATCAAGACCAGACAAAAATTCTTTGTGATGCTGAGAGTAAATTTCTTCAGACTCAAAACCAGCATTAATCGTGTCAACAATGACCTCAAAATCTAACTGAAGTTTCTGCAGCACAGTGCTAGACACAGTTATATTACTCACCATCTCTTTCAAATCATGCTCCAACTTCTGTTTCATGACTAGAACATCTGATTTTGCTGCATTTAAAGATGCTTGAGCCATGTGTTTTTCATTTGCTAAAACTTTCTTCTCTTCAATGAGGTGCAGGATCTGAGCACATGTTCTCTTTTGTAGCTCTTCTAGCTTCAATAAGACACCTTCTAACTCTTTACATTCTGAATCTGAAGAAGCAGATGTGCTACAAAAAGAAAGTTCACTGTATCTATCGTCATATGATGCCAGCAATGTCTGCAACTTGTTAGACAAGAAATTGACATTATTCTGCAAACTATCCTTCAAAGAAACCATCTCATCAAATTTATTTCTGATAGATTTTAACTCTCCCTGCAAATTGGATATGTCTTCCCGAAGATGACCATTTTCTAGGCTTTCTTTTTTCAACATACTTTTTAATTCTGAGTTTTCTGCAGTGCATGCCACGTATTTGCCCTCATAACTTCTATACTCTGTCAGAAGAACTTCAAACTCATTAATTTTCTGAGTAAGAAGATCATTTTCATGAGAAAGAGTTTTTAAATTTGCTTCTAAAACTTGGTTCTGGCAAGTAATATCATTGCTCTTGGCTGTGCAAATCTCCTTAAGCTCATTTAGTGAGAGGATATCATTCATTGCATCCTGCAGCCTCAGCACCAGTAACTCATTGGATTCATTTGTGAACTGCAGCTGCTGAGAGAGTTGAACAATTTGCTCTTTCAGGAGCTGAATGTTACAACATGCTTCAACCAGTGTTTCTTGCAGACCCTTTGACAAAACGTCCGAGTGTATATTTACAAAATGCATTTGGCAGATTTCTTCCTCAACCTGTTTGTATAACCCTTCTTGCAACTGAAGTGATCTTTTCAAATCACTTAGTAAAATGTCTTCACCAAAATGTTGCCTATTTAAGGAAGAACCCTGATTTTGGCATAGCAATTGATTGGAGATATGGCCTTCTGAACTTTTTGGATATTTCACTAGTTCTGGGCAACCATCAGTATTTGGAGGCGAAGAATCAGAAAATGTTTGCTTTATAAGATTCTCATTTGTCTCATGCATAGAAAGAACCTGGCAAGAAAGCAATTCGAGATCTTTTTGTAACTGACCAACAGCTATAGAATAATTTAATCTAGCCCTTTTGAGGGCTGCTTCTGCAGAAAGAGCCCTCTTTTCAAACTCACTGCTGAGAGACTCCAAAATGCGCTTGTCCTCAGAAAATTTCATTATCTGCTCATTCATATTCTGGTGCATTCTCTCCATCTCAGCCTTACTAGCAGAAATTGTGTATAGGCAAGTAGAATGTTCATTCCTGAGGCTCTGCAACTCAGCCATCATCTGCCTTTGATTCTGCTCTAGTTCCTGAATAAGAGCTTCATAGTAGCACTCCATCTGCTCCATTTTCCTAACAAGGCTCTCCCTTTCAGTTTTGGACTCATCTAGCTCTCTTAGAAGTTCAAAAATTTTCCCTTTCATAGCTGAGGTTGGATCTACAGAATCAGACTCATGAGACACTAGGCCAGGTATGGTGAGATAGTGAGCCATGCCATCCAGTTGAAATAAAACTGGATCAGACTCAATACCTGTTAAATATTGTTCACCTTTATGTAAATCCATTTTCTTGTTCTCTCTTTCATTAGCAACACTGTTCCCTGAAATTGGCTCTCCAGATTCTTGTTTGAGATCCTGCAAAATCTGAAGCAGTGATTCTAACTCCATGTTCAAGAACCTAAAATCCCTTTCAGGAAATCCCATAGACTCCTTCTGAATATCTCTTACCTTATCTTCCATGAGCAAAAGCCCCTTCAGCCATTTAAGTGGTAACTTTTGAAATAACTTACCCTGATCTGCCTCAGTAGGTTCTCTGATAGCATATGATAAGCTTATCTTGGAGCTTTTGAGCTGCTCAAATTCATCTTTAAACTTTGAACACTCTGATTTTAGTAAAGCAACCTCTTTTGCCAGTTCTTCTCCTGAAGAAATCTCAGCAACAAGTTGCTCGGAAAATTTGTGTGTTTCAACACCTACTTCATCAGCATGATTTTGCAAAGAGCTCACCTTCAGTTTCAGATCATGAATAGATGACTCCACAGCTTCTAAATTTCCATTATGACTACTGCTATTATCTTCCAAAGCAGCAGCCACACTATTGGCAGCTGCATAGTCTATGCTCCAACCATGGACCCAATCACTGCACTGCGAAGGAAGCTGATTATCAGGAGCATCTCCTTTCAGGCTGAGGACTTCGACTGAGGGATTTTCCACCTAAATCACCAGAAATTGTGCTTTTAAGGCTGTCCACTTCATGTGTACTGGAGATGTCATGCTTCTCAGTATATATGCTTTCTGAAGTAGTAGAAGAGCCATCAAATCCAGCAGCTGAGTCTGTATACTCTTCATTAACCCCTGATTCTCCTTCAAGTGAAGAAATTCGGGGGATATCTTTAGATTCTCTTTTCAATTTCACTCTTGAACTGACCTGATTTCATGAAATAATAAAGGGACAATATGTCATGAAAATGAACAAAAAGGAAACCAAAGCTTAATTTTTGAGTGAACCAATCCAAGAAACATAACTCATAACTCTTCATCTTTTGTAGGAAAAATTATATTTTCATCATCAATAACACAACTGCTAATGGATTGCTATTAAGCACTTGTCAAGCAATAAGTAACAGATGAATATTAGTAATGTATAGGATGAACTAACAACATGAGTTGAATATAAGTAACAAAGAAGAAAATACATACAATTGAGCATTTGATGGACAGGGAACATCCAGAATTCATAAACTCTAGTTATAACATCTTTCATCTAAAGCAAGACCAGGAAAGATGAGAGTTCTACAACATAATTTTAATGTGCTTTGGATAGAAGAATTCCAAACAGAACAGTATGTCAGTTGAATAGCTTTATATCTAAAACATTAAATATCAGAAACGTAAGTACAGAACATACAATAAGAGTATTTGTTATACATATGAAGATGTTATAACTGACTAGTACTTTTTTAAAGCATAAATTCTTCGAGAAACCAAGCATTATAAATCTTGTAGAGAAAATATACAGAATAATATTTGCAATAGAGAAGAGGTAAGAAACCTTATGTATATGATTATTGACATTCTGGTCAGGAGATAAGTCTTTGCTATCAGCAGATTCATCATGAGAACCTTGGTCAGAGGTTGACTGTAGACCTCTCTCTCTGAGTTCCCTCTGTTGCTCAAATTCTCTGAAAGTAATAATAATGTCAATTAAGTATATTATTTTCAGATAAATCACATCCTTAAATGTCATAAGTCATAATCTGGTACCTGAAACCAGTTTTGGAAGTGAGCAGCTGCACAGTGACCTGGCTTCAAACAAGAAGAGAACAAAACATTAAATGTGATACCAGTAATACCTCTAGCAACTGAAGAACTCGAAACAAATATGAAAGAGTAATATGCCATTGCCATCAATAAATGCATAAACTATTAGATTGTATTGCAACATGGCCATGCAAGTGTATAACCAATGAATTAATAAACACGGAAGAAAATTACATCAGAGAATTTGAAGTTCGAAGATCCTCACATGTAGTGTGGTTCCCGGCTCACTGCTTGTAAGAGGCAATGCGACAGATGCAGGCTTTGAGGCATCAACAAAATCAGCCAGATTGATATTGGTCTCACCAAGGATGGTAGATCGAGAAGATCCCTGAAGTGGTCAGGCCAAAAACAAGGTTAGTACAGTTCAAATAAGACTAATGACCACAAGAATCTCTCCTATGGGAAAACACAGACAATGCTTGGGAATTTCAGATTATAGAAAGCAACAATTTAAAGGGTATCTTGTCAGTAAAAATCATGAAACTTAAATTATACTAATAATTAGTGAAGTTGTTATATTCTTTTTTTTTTTCCTCATAGAAAAAAGCAATTTTACTAGTGAAGCTATTATATTATATTCTTTATAGTTTAAATTAGATTTCATTCCCAACATTAAGGTCCATTAGAAATCTCATTATTTTGAATAAGAAACTTATTAAATAAAAAAAAAATTCAAAATTACCCTTGATTATTGTATCACACTATTAGAGAATTTAATGGGGATCTCAGAGCATAGTTACTCATAAAAGCCAAAAATATGCTCATAAAATAATAAAATATGCACTGGTGAAGTCAGTCATATAGCAAAGGTGTTTGCATGATGTTGTAAACAATACAGTTAGGTCTTTCTAATGTGGATTCTGATTCACACTTGACACTTCGATAAATGCAAAATGCCATAGCATAATATATATGTGTGTGTGTGTGTGTGTGTGTGTGTGTGAGAAAAGAACATTACCATCCCCACAACAAGTTTATAAAGCTTCTCCTCATATTGTCTTGTTTTAATGTCTTGGAGAAGTCTCGTAGTTTCATAGATTGGATCTGCCCACTTGCATGTTCCATTTCTCACATTTGCTTTGGTTGTCTTCGACGTTGCCTTTCCAGTGTCAGCAGGGATGAAAGAGATAAACAGTTTATCCCATCCAGATTGTGGAATCTTGATCATTCATTTTGGATGGAACATAAGATTGACAAAGCAGTATCATATTAGTGGTTTTGAACTAGACTTAATTGAGACGAAAGAATTGTAAGACAAAACAAGCAATGATCAACACTGAGTCAAACACAAAGAATATAGACAGCAATCAGGATGACATATGACAGTGCCAGCCACCCTACTGGCATCACAGACATGCAGAATATAAGAAAATGGCAACTGAACTTTCATTAAATTCGGAGAACTGTACATCTGAAATGCCAACTCAGATCAGTTCTGCAATGCACTCTGTTCTAGTCCTTAAAATAACAGATCGGGGTTCCCGGTTCAAATATCTATACAGGGATTAGATTTTTTTTCCCCTTTTCAACAACCAAAAGAAAGAAATTCTTGTCTGAGATTTAAACTAAGAACTTAAGGAATAAATGAAAAGTTGCTTAGATGAAAAACTTACATGTGTAGCGTGGAACTGGAGCCGGAAAACCACCTTTACTTTGGTCTTCTCTACCTTCCACTTGGTAACTCTTGACATTTTTCTGGAATTTAATAACACCTAACACGCATTACTACATAACTTGATGGTTCCACTTTCATTCCCAGTTCCCAGACCCAGTTAATTATTAACTAAGATAGCCATTGATGCAATAACACTAATTGTAATCACCTGAAAGCAAGTGAAGCAAAAAATCCATGTTTAACATGCATCCATTCTTAGCCATAAATTTAAGCAATTCTACTCCCATGACTTCATGCTCTATTGAGTAAACCTTACAAGCAACTCAGCTATTTAAAATAAGAAAATTGCTTCCCAGCTAGAATGGTCTTGCCAGAATCCTCTTGCTAGAACTGGTTGCCATGTTAGTCGGGTAGACACACACAACATATCCTTTTCCCACTCATGATTTCTGTATTTCCACTCTGTTATCCTAAGATTTTGACACACTATAGTCTGGCAAACTTTCTAGCTATATAACATTGTTGTTAAAATAAAAAACATAACCAATTTAGGACTCTCTGAAGCAGAATTGCAAGCAATAAGTCGGACAACTTACTTAAAACGTCTTGGACGAATTAAATGCTTGTTTCAGTCAGCAAACATGCATAACTAACAGGGCAGCGGCAGCACACAGTTTTGAACCTAAGTAGAGAGGGAGAGAGGTCCAAGTGAGCAATGCATTGGTCTTTTCTAAAGCAAATCATGACTAACAGCAATGAACCATTAAAATTTTGGGGTGGAAGAAATCCAGTAATTTAACTTTGGAGCCCATTCTGGTATTACTCTAGTCTGTAAGTACTAATAAATCCAAAAGGTTCAGCAGCCAATTGCATATAAATAGGAACTTCCAGCACAGAGAACCTACAACTGTGAACAGACCCAAGATTTCCAACTTCAATTTAAATGAAGATGACACAAAATAATAGAAACAAAAATGCTAGATCTCCAAGATATAGCATGAGACAATGCATTTCATTACTGAGAAAGCTCTTAAAAAAACTTAAAATTATACAAATTATTATGTGAGTCAAGCCTATCTTTCAATCTGATTTAAGAGTCCTTCCAACTGAACTGAAACATTTTTTCTGCCTAAACTAAACAATCTTCACCAAAGGGAACAGCTAAATCCAAAATTTCTCCATTTTCAGAAACATAAGAAAAGAAAATGTAAAAAGAAAAATGGGTAGGAGCAGAACCAGATAAAACACAAGTAAAAACAAAATCTTTCTTCCATGCCATAGCCATTCATACCTTGATGTGAGACGAAAAGCTTGAAAGGTTGAAAATTTCACCGGGAAAATCCGTGGATCAAGCAGAAAGATTTCGAATTTGAGAAGTGGGAGATGGGAAAAAAGAGGAGGACCCAGAAAGATGCTGATTCAGACACAATGCCACACACTACTACTACTATGTTACTCAACACCCCCAAAATAAAAAAATAGAAACTCAGAACCCAAGGACTGACAAAATCAAAGAGCTAAAAGAGAATCCTAAAAACCAAATGCTTACACAAAGCTAGAAAGAAAAAAAAAAAGGAAAGGAAAATGGATGTAGCTAAAATAGCAGTTTTTAATTCTTTTTTGTATTTTCCTAGTTATAGATATTGACACTTGTGTAACAAAAAGTGCAATATCTCTTTATTCAAACCAAAAACATTACCAACGGGGAATTACCATAGTGGGGTAACAATCATCTCATGCCACTAAAAGCTGACACAGTGAACACCTAAGCTTTGTCAAAGTTTACCAGCAGCAAGTTTATTTTTTTATTTTTTATTTTTTAATTTTAATAATAATAAATATTGTGGGGTGCATCTGCGGGTGCACAGTAATGTGGGCATATTGGGTGGGCAGGTACCTTGGTTATAGATCTGTGGCTGCTTAAGAAGCAAGAAAGATTGAATCTTTGGAAGCAAGGTTGTCAGACCCACTTGGGGAAGAAAGAGAGAGAGGGGGGTTAAGCTAAGCTGAGACAGAGATTTGATGTGTTGTGATGTAACTATTGTTGTTTGTCTTGTGTTCTGTGGCTAGTAGTATTTTCACTATTTTGGGTTTTGATTTGTTAAGATTTTGAAAAAAATAAATAAATGAATAAAATAACTATGATGAGGTGCTGGCGTGGCGTGGATTAGGAGTAAATATGGGGGTTATGGACATCAATAAGAGGAAGGTGAAGTGGAGCTATGAAGGATTAGATGGTCTATCAACTTCTACAACCAGCGGTTAGTGACTATCCCATCCTTCAATTATTGTTTAATTAACTCTATTTAATAAGGATAACTTTGAGTTGGGGGTAATTTTTTCTAATTATAGTCACATTCCTAAAATTTTCTTACATGTTGGTTTTGTAGCATGTTGCCCGTGGTCCAGTGCTTCTGACTAATTTGGGACATGATGAAGACAAGATCTCCTTATCCCTTCCTTGATTTATGGCAAGGTTTAGGGATGGATTAACCATTAGGACGAGCAAAAAGTCATTTTGGTGCCTTTTTAATGAGATATTTCTATCAGTCTACAGTAATAGTTGTAATAACTAAGAACAATGAGAATTTTAAATATTTATTTTTCCATCAAAAAAAATCATGGAGAATTTTTTATAAAAAATCTCTAAAATTTTGTTTCTCCTATGTAAAAAAGGACAAATGATTAACAATGTAAGAACACGAACCATAATCCCCTATTTATTTAATTTTAGATTTTGATTTGATTCAATGGGGTAAGCTCAATGAAAGTGAAATAAGTTCTAAGCAAATTTTACTAACAATATCAATGATTTGAAATTTGTAAAGTTTTTTTTTTGGAGAAGCCATATTATTTATCATTCTAGATTCGAGGATCTTAGATTTCTTTGTTAACATTTTGTTTATTGCAAAAAATGTAGATTTTGATTCGATCCAAAGATGTTTTATTGTTTAAATTATAAATTATTGTTTAAATTATAACTTATAGTCAATTTGTGGGTGACGTTTTATCTTTTTGTATAGACCAAATAGGCAAATATTAACACATGTCGTAGGACGAAGAAGAATGTAGAAGCTAATTCTTTATTAATTGAATACATATGTTTATGACTTTATAATGGACCCAAATACTTAACCATATACGGTACCATCCTCATCGATCTTATGCCACGCCAACCTTTCCTGATGAATGTGTGCATTTTCGACGTCATTGCTCTAAGGATTTCTATTGGTACTTTAATTTGAAGCCTGAAATTAAACGGCTAAGGAAATGCATTGTCCAGGTATGCAGTTAGTTTGAAAGAAATGAAATTACATGCAGAATAATCAAATCAGGAACTAATCACAATCATCTTAGATATGTAAATAATTCAACATATATATGAAAACACAAAAAACAAAATCCATTGAAGAATACAATGTCTGGAGACATGTAGGCAAGTGGCTTCAACCAAAATATACATGCAGCTTCGACTGGTGATGATGTTTGATTGATTATGTGTATGTGGTGAATTATGCATGCAATATTATATATAATAATTCAAAGGCGGAATAGGCATCGTGGGGGTCATATTTTTGTGGCCACCATGGTGGCCCTTGCACATGGGATTGTTTCGATGGAGCCTCAATTTCAATTCTACAGTCAGAAGAGTATTGATCATGTCACACAGCTAAGCCAATACCCTTTATCACGTGACGACACTCCCATCATGCACGTGATGACTTCAAGGACACATCACACAAGAGCCAGCTGGTGGTGGTGTGCCTCTCTCGCCCTTGCCTTGGAGGCTTTGCAACGTATACTTGGTGGGATTTAATTTCTTTTTGAAGGTTTGAATTAATGCTGAAAGATGAAGCATTTAATGAAAAGGTGTAAAGGCTTTACTGGAGGGAGGATCACCGGAAAGAGGATGCAATTATGTGTCAGAAGAAAAGCTTTATTTAAGGTTACTATTAGATTAGATGTTAGAGTAAGACATTATCATGTGGGCCCTGCCCTTCACAAGCGACATATAATTAGCATCACCAGAAGTCAATTTCATGAGACGATCAACACTTTGATTCGACTTTAATACTTTAACTCCAACACTAATAACTAAGGGTCGGTACTTTATTATGATTAGATGAACCATAAATATTTAGGTGCATCAGAGATAATATTTTAATTTATTTATTAATTAATATATAAATTTTATAGATTATTATTATTTTTTATTTTTTTATATTTTTAATATAATAACTAATTTATTAATTATTAAATAAAATAAAATAAAATATTTTATTTTACTCTATTAACACTTAAGAATTTCTGTTAGATGTACAACTCTAACACAACATATTAGTATATATATCATAATCTTCACGTAAGAAACAGCTTAAAATAATCATGTAAGTTCGATAGTACTCTTCGGATATTTATGTGTCTTTACGTTAGCATTCCGTATTCATTAATCACAATATTTGTCCAATTTTTTCTTTTTGGTAAAGACACTTAGTCCAATTTGGCATCTACAAAGCAAAACGTATAATTTTGCCAAAGCGTACCACCAGTTAATGATGATTTTGCAATTATATCCGTTACCACCCCTGGGTTTCTTTATAACCAATCGCTTGTATGAGATTTTCAAATTAATAATGCAAATTCCCTTATAGAATAATAAATATAAAATGGCATTGAGTTTTAGGGCATGTTTTGCAAACTATGATATGAGGTTGGAAACACTTAAATTTATTTATTGAACAATTACATAAAAAAATTATTAAAACAAGCATTCAATTTTTCTGTTCCTAAACTATTAATATGATCCTTAAAGATATACATGACATTGGTTTAGTCTCTAAATATGCAAATAATATCAATTTAATCCCGAAAGATAAATGTGATATCATTTTGGTAATTGAAAGTGAATGCGACATCTATTTAATTCTCATTTTTCATAAATTGATAAAGTAATTTAACGTCACATGCTTCTTTAAAAAATAAAAGTGATGTCACACATACTTTTTAAGTACAAAACTTATGTCAACAAACTTTCAAGAAAACTTATGTCAACAAACTTTCAAGAACTAAAATGTAAGTGCATTATGAAGAAACTAAATTGATATAAAAAATCTTTCAAGAACTAAATTTAAGTCACATGTATCATTGAAAGAGCAAATTGGTAGTTTAGTGATATTTTTTCACTAGATAAAATAGAGCTTATTGTTTTCTCATGAATAGTAATTAATTTCATTGCTAAGTAGACAAGGTAAACCCAATTTCACAATAGGAAGAACAAATTACAATCATGAGTTGACAACCTCGACAAAGAGAGCATACTTGTTTTTTGGAGGAAGAAAGGGGGGGGTATTTTCATGACCTTACCAGTTACAAAGATACTAAACCCATCTAGTTGGGCTTAAACACTAGGCTAGCCTGTCAAATGGCTAACCCAAGTTTTGTGGGCTGTGGCATATGGCAGTGATTGTTAGGCGTAGTCAACATCTCGTGCCTATGTGATACAAACTTGAGAAACCAAAATTATCGCAAAAGATGTGTGGTTTAGATGATAGTATCAGCTACCTCTTTAAAAGTTCATTAGCCCAAGGCTGATGGCAGAATCCCCCTAAAAAAAAAAGAAAGAGAGAAAGAAACCAAAATTATCGGACAAGAGGTGTGGTTTGGATGGCAGGATCAGCTATCTCTTTAAAAGTTGACCGGGTTCAAGCCCTAGCAGATTTGGTGGAGAACCCTCCCTGACCAAAATTATCCAGTGAAATTTATTTCCCCAACAAAAAAAATTGATTGCCACTTAGTTGGAAAAAAAAAAACCAATTGCCACTTCTTTTTTACCTTTATTTTTCTTGAACAAAAAAAATTGGACAGCTTAAGGTTGGAGAAAAAGCTCAAATTTGAGGTCAAGACAAGTAGGACTGAGAAATTCTGCCAATAAAAAAACTTACCAACAGAATATCAATTCAAATGCAAAGCTTTTTGCAAACGACTTAAATTTTCACCTATGAGCCAAATACCCAATTTAATTTAAATTTCTAGTATATATAGCAACGACTATGAATTTTGGCAACAGATTAGCTCATAGCCTCGACAAATTATGATTTATGAGTAGATAAATTATTCTCACTACGATGATTCATACAAAGTTTTAATTAAAGCACTAGAGAAGAGGAGCCATAGCAAACCAACCACAACTAACCAACCCAAATTACCTGTAAAAAAAGGAAAAACTAAAGATTATAGACAGCACACCTATGGTCATATATATATATATATATATATATATATATATATATATATCCAAAGAACAAATCTTATCAAGGATTTGTGTTGGAATCTGTTACACGACCATTCTTCCACCCTTTCGGTTGGATAGGTAGGAATAGAAACAACCACATCCATTTGACGTTTTGGCATGGGGAGTGTTTGTGAATGTTGTATGGTAATTGGTCTTGGCTCTTCCTCCTTCTTCATTCATTTTTTCCTTGTGTAGCTTTCTCGTCACGTATATTTCAGAGAGAAGACCCTATCATCGACATGTCTATGTAGCAAATCAAGCTAGACTTTGTGGACACTTGGGCAATTTAGTTTGTGAGAAGCAAGGAGAAAAAGTGGTGGATATTTATATAGGCAAGTAGCAAGAGATATTGGCTTGGGAACAAGCAACTAGTGTACCATTCAAGTTTGCCGAACCTAAATTGGCTTATTCATTTAGTATTAAGCGGTGGGTCATGAGTGAGACTCTTGATTTTTACTTTTGTGAGGTTTGGTGGATAAGAGTTTATGTCATCATTATTATATTCATTTACCTTCATGGCCACTAGCTAGAGTTTCCACGAAACAAGGCATCCTTCCTCTTTCCATTTCATCCACATTTGCCTTTTGTTGTCATGTGTATGGAAATTTGTAAAGTGGTTTTACATAGGACAAGAGGAATGGAAATCTTTTCCAAATGATATTCCATTTAATTTATTGTCACTCAATTATTTATTGATATGTAGAAATATAAAAATTATGGGTAATTACATTGATCTTTCTCGAGGTCAATGAATATTACACTTTTTCTTCCTATTTTTCAATACTACACTTATCTCCCTTATTTTCTAATAATTTATAAAATTCCAATATTACCCTCTTCCTTCCCTTATCTCCATCTACAACCATGGCATCTCACTCTTCTTATCCCTTCTCCGTCGGTCTTCTCCTTCCTAAACCCCCTTCACACACTCCAAACCATAACCGCTGGGAAAAAAATAGAACATGAATTTAGAGAATAGGAAAAGATACCGGAAGCTTCTCATTTTTAGCATTATGTTTTGCAAGAGAGTCAATAGGGTCATGGGTGAGAGAAAGAGAGGAAGAAGGATGCGGTGGCAAAGGTCCCTAGCACCTTGTTGCTGACATGGACAATGGCAAAGTGGCGTGTGCGAGCATTGATGGCGGTGATGAGGATGTGGCTGAGCGACCCATTATGGTTTCGTGGTGGCGAACTCTCACAATGGATGTTGGAGCTCGCTTCCGCGTGGCCAAGGTTGCGGTCCCAAATTATGTTTCGAAAACTTAAAACCTAACCCCTCTTTACCTTTTACAAGAAAATTTCTTACAATGCTCCTGAATTGTTGATTTACCTTCCAATTGACCGATTTCAACATTAGTTGTGTAGGCTTGTTGCCCTTATGGAACAAATACTTCAGCCATACTTTTGCTTTTCCTTTTATTTCATTCTTTGTGTTTTAACAAAAATTGCCTTTCTTTGAAAAATGCGAAGAAACTTTAGTGTGGGTGTTTTAAATTTGATATCAGAGAAGGTGAGTTCTGCCATGGGGAAAAATTAGTTTGTGTTCAGGTGATCAATAAATCTGTTCATTAAAATTTAAATCCAATGACTGTTATTTATTGCACTCCTTTAAGCACTAAATTATATATTTATAGTTTAATATTTATAAATATTACCTTTTAAAGAATTTGCCTATTTTACCCTTTCTTTCTTCTCCCCACTTTGTCCTCTACCTCCAACCCCTCACGCTACCACTCCCACTAGGTCCCTTCCTTCACTCTGTCAAGAACATTACCACCGGCAGCATGCGATCTGACTTGAGTTCGTCAAGTTTGGTGTAATGCAAGTCCAAGAGTGCTACTAGGACTAAGTTTAGTTGATTGACTCATTGTGGATAAGGACACCGACAACCACAGATTTAGTTCTCGAGAATGTGAAAGTGAAGAAGAAGGGGGTGAAAGAAGAAGAAGTAGAAGATGCAATAATCCATGGGTTACCTACGATGCGGTGGAATGACATCAGCACTTGACTTGAGAGTAGTTCATTAAAGAAAAGATAGAAGAAAACGTGGTGGTGGTGGTGATGTGTTGTGTGTGTTATTTTGTCTTGTTTACAACGATTTAAAGGTAATTTTGATATTTATTTTTATCATAATAATACCAATGATCACATGGACCAATACTCAACATTCTCTACCTAAGAACTTGCCTCAGGAGAATATAATCTGGAATCAAGTATGAGGTTGGGAACGAGAGGAGATTTAGGTTTAATCTTGTTCTGCAACCTTGTTCTTGTGTGTGTGTGTCGCCACTATCTGTGGTATAATGGCGGAAGGAGGAATAAGGGAGAAGGAGGAGGAAGTTGTCAGCAAGGGTGATGGTGGCTATGGGGTAAGTGTTGGAGGTGGGTGGTGGTGGCTATGGGGAAATGGTCGAGGAAGGGGTAATTTTGTCAATCAATTAATTTTTTTTATTAAAAAATAATAATAAAGGGATAAGTGTAATAATTTAAATTAATCAAGAGAGGTGTGTGTTCTTTTAAAAATTTAGAAGGGGATAAATATAATTATGAAGAACTTTAGGGGAGGTCCATGAATTAGCCCTAAAAATTAAATTAGATTTGAAAATTTAGAAGTTATCAAATATACAATACCTATTTGTCATATGTCAGTAAATAATCAGGGAGACAAGGAATGAGACATTATTTGGGATAGAAGATTTCCACCTGAACAAGAGTAGTATTAAGTTTTTTAATATAATCATTTCATTCCTTGTTAATAGTCATGGTAAGAAATCAGACCATTTTGATATATTAAAAAATTAATGTGAAACAATTCTCAAGTCAAATAATGATGTATATATTTTTCTTGAAATAAATAACTTAAATCTAAAAAAAATCCACTTATTATTCTTTAATTTAAGAAGTAGATACAATGGATATAAAAACTTGAATTAAGGTTTTTTTTTTCCTTTTATACATGCGTTATGATATGATTCAATAGGTGTTAGGTATGATGCTAATTAACAAATATAGTATCCTTATTTTCCATTTTCTATTTCACTATAATTGGTATCGATTAGCAGCTGAATATTAAAAAAAAATCTTTGTAGAAAAGACTCTATAGTAGAGCGGAAGGATTGATTACCTGTACTTTGTTTGATAAAAACTCACTTGAGATTTGAGAACTCGATTCTCTGTAGTTCCTTTTGAAAATGCATGACGTGAAATTCATAACAAAAGGTTCACAAACTCTCTAGTATTCGCTTTCAATATTTTATGATTTACAAAAGAATAAATTTTAACGACCATGCATAACATGTGCTGTGTGACTGACATGACTGTTGATTGATCGCATTAATTTGTGTACCCCCCATTTCTTTTGTGTTTGTTACGTTATAAAATTATTTATGTATCCCTATTCACATCCTTAAGTTTTAAGGGTAGTTTTTGGTATGAGAGCCTTATAGATAAGCAAGTCCTGATGAGTTGGTAATTCCACAATCGAATATCATTGCAAGCACATGAGCAAAGAGTGTTCCGATTGGGTTGAAGTCCAATGACATTAGTTGTGTAGAATGCCTATCTAGAGTTATGATTATGGCGGGCATGGTTACAAGATAGATTTCTAGTTGACGGAAATAGATCAAATCGAACACTTGTGATGCAACGTTCATGTGCTTTTGGTATAGTAATTAACAACATCACGAGTTTTGGTGAGGCCAATACCTCCCTATTGCTTGAGAAACTAAAACTCGCGAGAGAATGAAGGAAGAAAGTGATGTTTTGGAGGATTCAATTCTTGTAAAATTGAAGGGAGTCTCTGGTTATTTAGAGGCCATTCAGTTAATGGCACAATGGGATCTTTATTAGCTCCTTCAACCAAAATATTCAGTTTTTTTTTTTTTTAGGCAATGATAAGTAAGCTTGGCTCACCAACTTAGTCAGATCTAAGATGCTCTTCTTCATTCCTTACTGAAGCATAATCAATTCCATAGATAAATTTTCATAATATAAATTCAATTTCTATTCCATTTTTACCCATAATCAATCATAGTTTTAAAGTGGTAAATTTATTACTTATGAATCATGATAAAGTGTTATAGTCTTATCAAATCACAATGTAGTGTTTGAGATCCAATATTATTGGGCAAATTACACTACGATCCCTTAAGGTTTAATAAAATTCACTTGTATTTTCCTTTATTTGTCCAGATGATATTGACCTCCCCTAAATGTTCTGTTCATTTTGCAATATAGGAGAGGATGGTGTAATAATTTTATAAACTTAGAGGAGGTCGATATAATGATTTTATAAATTTAGAGACATTTGAGCAAATTCTATAAATAAAGGGGAGGTGTTGAATGTCAGGGAGGTTAAGTCCAATTTGTCCTAATTATTTTTTATTACAAGTTTCATTTTATTCTTTAAAGTTAAAGTTTAGGTCTTAAAAGCGACAATATAGCTAGGGTTGTAGAATCAAATGGTTAAAATTATACACATGAATGTACCAAAGTGGGGATGATTGCAAGAAAATGAGTGATTGACACACAATGCAAGATTTTATCTAACTATTAATATCTTCTTTTATCATTTTATAACTATTCTCACTTTAGCTAATCCAACTAAAAAACGTATGAAACAATATGTGTATTAATGAAGTACTCATAAGTCATCCTTAGACATTTTTTTTTTAATTTTTTAACATTACCAATGATAGAAGTGGTTAATGATGAGAGTAAAAATAATAAGTAAATCTTACCTGCCATACTATATACAAACGGTTAAGTTTTCTTTTTAGGTTATATGAATATTTAAAAAAAATATAACTTTGTATTTAATTTTAATTAACTATATATATTTAATAATTAAGAGCTAATCCTCTTAGGGTATGTTTTTGGAGAAAATGAAAGGAGGGAAAAGACTTGTAATATAATTTTACATTATAAGTCTTTCATTCTTATTTCTTTTCTAAAATCCAAATTTACAAATATACTCTTACTCTCCTAATAAAACCATATCTCTCTCCTGATATACCCATATTTTGTGTTTTTTGTTTTTCGAGGTTGGCAAAGAGGAATAGAGACGGATTCAACCCCTTAACATGGACTTACAAACGCAGCAACTTCAACCACTATGCTAGGAAAGACCTCGGCCACTACAACAAGCATATTTTTATTTATTTATTTTTGTCTGCAGCCACTTTCTTTTTACCAAGCCTAAGGCCAATGGGAACGAGTTAGGCCTTGAGTCTTCTCTAACCAATTGAATTGGACTTCTGATTCTATTTCACTTTGACCTCAATTGGGCCACCGCCAATATACACGTTAAGCCCGAAGGAATTGGGATCAAGATATGAACTTTTACTACCCCCAAAAAAATAAAAATACAACCAGCAAGGTCTCTAAAGCATATTTTCTTTGATTTTCTCAGAAACCAAGCACAAGCAGAGAACCTAGAAACACACCAGCATTGATTAAGTTTAAACCCACCCACGGTGTTAAAGTTCAAGGTTATTCCCGAATATCCTCTCCTCGTTCACAAACGAGATATGATGTGATCTCATGAGAGAGAAAGTTGAATCCCTTCCTCTCATCTCATTTCACAATCCCAGCCTGCTGGTAAGCAAATATTTACCTTTCCGTCTTTGCCCTTTGATCAGCATATTACTATTAGCCTGTAACTGTAAATAACCCTTCATCCCCAGCTCTCAGCTTTCCAAAGTTGTGATTTTTGTTTCCGGTTTTTATTGGGTTTTGGTGATTCTGGGTATAACCCTTGTCACTTCGTTTTTCTCATTGCTGCATATAATATTTGCATATCTCAGTTTTTTGTATGAATGAATTGCTATTGGGTAATGGGTTATATTTTATGGACACATGAGAGACTTCATTGCAAATTTTGCAGGTGATCTCCAGCACACTCTGGCTTGTTGTTGATGGTTCATAATGCTCTAAAATCAAGTAGATTCCTCTATCAACCTAGTGAAGCACTTGGTTTGCTCATTTCTGTTAGTGGTTGGCTCTGTTACTCAGGATTTAGTTCAATGAAAGAAATCAATACTACAGTGCACACAGATTCCTTCTCTGTCAGTGAGACCCATAGCACTTCATCTATAAGTGTACAATCTACTCCTGAAATTGAAAAGAAGTATGTGCATCATGTTTATGATGCTATTGCTCCCCATTTCAGTGCTACCAGGTTCGCCAAGTGGCCAAAGGTTGCCTCGTTTTTGTCATCTTTGCCTCTAGGATCTCTTGTCCTGGATGCTGGATGTGGCAATGGGAAATACTTAGGTTTGAATCCTGATTGCTTTTTTATGGGGTGTGATATAAGTCCTTCCTTGATCAAAATCTGCTCAGATAGAGGGCATGAAGTTCTGGTGGCAGATGCCGTGAATCTTCCCTATAGAACTGGTTTTGGTGATGCAGCCATATCTATAGCTGTGCTACATCATTTAAGCACTGAACATAGAAGGAGAAAAGCAATAGAAGAGTTAGTTCGAGTTGTTAAAAAGGGTGGCCTTGTTCTGATAACGGTTTGGGCCGTAGAACAAGAGGATAGATCGTTGGTTACCAAATGGACTCCACTTACAGAGAAGTATGTTGAAGAGTGGATAGGACCAGGAAGTCCTCGTGCTCGGCTGCCCTCATCTTTATCATTAAAAAGTATCCCAGAAAATGAGGAGAGCAGCTCAGGCGAGCACCTGACAGATTGCAACGAATCAAACTTAGCAAGAGGTTTGAATGAAGAAAAGAATATGAAGAATCAGCAGGAATATTTTGTTCCTTGGCGCTTACCTTATCATCGTGCTGAAATCACTGGTGCTTCTGCTCATGCTCTAGCTTGTGGTCTTGCAACTAGAGATGACAAAAAGGGCGCTGTAGTGTATAATAGATATTATCATGTTTTCAGTGAAGGCGAACTTGAAAGGTAATCTTTTTCCTCGTCCATTAGAAATATAGAACAAGTCATAATCAATTTATTTTCAGCTGATCATGGCTTGTAAACCATTGAACCAAGTCTTCAGATATTATTTTTTGACTTTTGAGTATCTTGTTATTTAGAGTTTTCTTTCATTTTCCCCCATGTACTAGGTTGCTTAAAATGTCAACTGTGTTATGTTTGCATATTTCATATCTGAACCTAGAAATATGAGTAGTAAGCAAAGTTTGAAGAGATGGAGACATTAGATTCGGTAAAAGCAATTCAAGGGTCAAATTTAAAAGTGCTGCTTGAGTGTTAGCTAGTTGTTAACTGATGAACAGAACAATAAATTCTTCTTCATTTTTCCCATCACAAATTTTGAGTGGCTATTACTGAGGGAAAGTTGGGGTTAAAATGATCTTTTTACAGTATAATAAAAATGATCTTCAAAAGTAATGTAGAACGGATTTGAAATATTCTGAGGTATCATGCCCTCATGCTTCTTCATACCACTTGAAGTTATCCACTTGATCTGAAGGTGCATTACAAATTTATAATGAGCTTTTTACCTTCTTTTTTTTTTCACTACTGCCCTGATACTCTGTTTCAAAATAAAACTTTTGAATTTTAAACGAGGAGAATGCAGCACTATGTTTCAGTCTTTCAGATGACTTGAAATGCTTGGCACTTGGCAGGGTGCCTGAGTTCTGATTTCTAACTTATTTTTCCTGTCTTTTTGCAGATTGGCAACTGGAATAAACAATGTTAAAGTTGTCGATCAGTTTTTTGACAAATCCAACTGGTGTATTATCCTTGAGAAGGTCTCATGACTGAGAAAGAAACCTATATGATATTTTGGGAACAAATCTTGGGTGCTGCCCTGCTTATACATCTCTCAACTCATCATCCAAATCGAGCTGCATTCTCCCAAGCATCCCAGATTCTTGTTTTTGTTGTTCTTTCTTTTTGATTTGCAAAACTCAGTTTTGGTTGTGACAATAGGGCTGGAGAACACTACCATTATGTGCATGTTGGTAAATTGCTGGGCACCATGTCTGCCCTCACAATACTGAATATCTTTTAGCACAAGTGCACAACAGAGCAGTAACAATGATTTCAACTTTCAGCTACCAGACAATTTTTTTTTAATGGTTGGATCCCACTATTTTACCATGATTTGCTCTTTCTTCATGAGTCTCAAAGGAATTCAAGCTCTCAAGGGGCTAGCTTCTAGTCCCTTCAACGGTCTCATTTTGTGATTATGGAATCAGCAGCCAGGTTTTGGTGAATGAATCAGAAAAGTATTGAAATGAATTAACTATAAGGTATATATACAGAGTAGTATACTGCACCAATAACTAACACGTGCTTCTAACAGAAAGTTAGCCACTAATCAATATTAACTAACTTGTCACTAACTCCTCATAGAGGGTCTTTGGTTCAGTGGGAGCATGAAGTCTCTCTCATTGTTTGATTCCCACTGTGTAACTAATGAAGATTGAGGAATTTAATTTTAATACATGAACATTATGTGTATAATATTGAATGTGGTAGCTGTTGCCATGGACAACTTTGGGGCTAATTTCAATGTTTTTTTATGGGTCATGAATTTCAGATTTTGTCACATAATCACATTCCTTTCCTTTCCTTTCCTTTCTCTTATTGAGAAATGGGAATGTTGCAATAATAGATAGATAATTTTTTATTTGTTTTTGTTGGGTCGAAGTTCAACATGGATTTTTGTTAATGGGCGCTTCAATCTTGGGCTTTTGTTAGCCCAATGACAGCATCTCCAACATCATGGGTTAGTTCTATGTATAGCCTACGATAATTGGGCTCTACTCTGGCCCAGAATAAAATTGGAATTTTTGGTGCTTTGTGTTTGAAAGCTGCTACGGCCTTGTGTCTGAGTTTGTTTGTCTGTCGTTTCTTTTCTTTTGGTTAAATAAGACATTGAATCTGATATAACAATAGCAGTAGCATACAGTCCAACACGATTTATATCAGATGCTATAACAATATTTAACAATGAAATTATGAAAACACCCAAAGGAAAGGATGTCTCTCTTTTTAACTTTCTCTCTCAGCAATTCGGCTGCTTTACATGTCTCAGCAACTTGATTAATCAGCGATAAGGCAAACATTAATTTAAAGGGGATAAAAGTTTCATAAAAGAAAAAGAGGATGAGACAAGGGACCTCCATCTCTATATGTACAACTACAATGTATAACTTGATGGCAGTTTGCCAGCGCCCAAAGAGATAATATTAATTTAATTTATTATGCTTTTATTTCTTTCGTAGGTCCAACCCGCAAGGCTACTAGAAAACAGAATTAAATAAAAGGAACATGTTGATTGAGAGCAGTGTTATTTGAAAAAAAAAAAAGTGTGTTACAGATTCCTTGTAGAACTTAAATTAATGAATAAAATTAATTTATCCATCACTTCACCTGCTTCTCAATAAATTATAAGATATCAAATTGTTGTTCACTTAGAATTAATATTTCCGTAGTAAGTGTATGTGCATCTATATATTTTTATTTCATATGATATCCAAGTAGATTATGTATATCAAATTTTAATGGGAAAATCCGGAGCCCCTTTACTCAATTTGTAGAACATGGGCAAGTTGCCATTATTATGAGTTATGACATTTATTCCTAAACAATAGGAACCTATAGAAGTTGTCAAAGAATATCAGACTGTCAAAGGCGAAAAAGAAAATAATGTACATAAAATGGCCAATTGTAGGTAGCTTGGCAAAACTGAATGCTTAACTTTAAAAGGAATCTCCGCACCATGTTGTGACACATCAAACAAAGGTATTCTGTCTGTGTGCAATATAATGGCCACGATTCTCATCACTCCGTTCCCCTTGATTTGTTCCTATGTACAGAGGAATGTTTTGTTATTCTGTAATTTCCCCTTGATCAGGACTAATTCAATTATTAACTAACCTAAAAGGCAGAGGGAGAGAGAGAGAAGAAGGATGAGACCGATTTGGCCAAGCAAATTGTCCTTATACCAAGGTTCAAATAGATGCATTTGCTTATTTTATAAGTCATCCCAATTTCGAGTTTTTTTTTTTTCTTTTTAAAGTAATGGAAGTACACATCAGGTATAGTTAGTGCGTAGAGGAAGTAAAGAAGATGCCATTCGTCGAGAGCGAAAATGAATAAAATAAAGAATCCAAGTTCTCTTTTGAAGCACCATACCACCATTATATCAGAGTAAAAGTTCTCCGGAATTATTCTGAACATAGGTGGTTGTCATTATATAAGCTCGTTTTGTGCTAAAATACTTAGGAGTACAGCATGGACTTTGTCATATATATGCAGGATCTCTGATCTAGTCGTTGGTCTTAGCTTCAACGCAAAGATATTATTATATTCCCAAATTAATTTATGAACTAAAACTGATCCACAGCCTGGATTGCCTTCTTATATCAAACGTTTTTAAGTTGTGAGAAATGATATGTGTATAGTATCTTTTTACAGCATGCTTACATTATAGGAAGAATATATACAAACTAAGAAGCACGGGCACGTGGACTTGTGATGTGTCCGCATGTCGAACACGCATTTATATGTGTCCAATTAAAAAAATAATTTTTTGAGCTCGGACTGTAACACCTTAATTCATGAACACGGCTGGAAGCATCGCAGTTGGTTTTTTTTTCAAATTTTTATTACCAATATGACCTAAAATCAATTCTAGTTATTTAGTTGGACCGTGCTATTGGGTCATTTTATTTGAAAATTTTCATTGATCACAAAAAAGAAGAATTAATTATATAAAAAATTATGCAAACACGATAAAAAAAATTTAGACAAAAAAAGACAAAATAAATCATACAATAATATATATATATATATATATATGTATATATTTTATAATTTTTTGTGTCTTTGTATTTGTATCCGTATTTGTGCCTTTAAATTGTTCAGTGTCTATGCTTCATTGTATACAAACAAGGTGATTGTTCCAAGAAAATAAAAAAATTAAAATAGATCTACCATCTTATTTGTTTTTCTTCTTATGTTGTAAATATGCTGTAAAAAATATTGTACACATTTCATTTCACACATAGCAGGTAGCAAAAGTTTGGATCTTCTAAATGAAAAATGATAAGGGTACTTTAACATGCAAAAAAAACCACTGATAACATGCTCAAAAGTTTAAAATTGTATAAAATGTAAATATAAAAATATGCATGACAAATTATTGATATTTGATAAACTACTCACTTAGTTTATCATGAAAGATTGTAATGCTACACTTGACTCACCAAAATATCCTAAATCCAGTTAGCAAATGACGAGGTATCATGCAGTACCACTTGACAAAGAAGTTACTACTTTTCCTTTTTAATTTAATCTTTTATCTCTTCTTTTATATCTTTAAAGAGCGTTTGATGCAATATTTCCTTTTCCTCGTGTCAGCTGTTTACGCTTAGTACATTTTTTTATTTGTACCACTACCACTAGGCTCTGACTAGGAAGCATTTTTACACGGGATCGATGACATATGCACTCCTAAACATGAATCAGCCATTAATTATTTTTCACTGGGGTTTTTTTTTATTAAAGACCAAGAAAACTTGCTCAACAAGCTAGTACGATGTCCCAAGAAAAAGAACACAACGAGATATCAGAAGCAAGCGGGCAGCGCAGCTGGGTGGTGCTTCAGCATAGATTTTTAACTAACGAAATTTCAGTTATAGAATATGAGTGAGGTAATATACTAAGATTCAGGATAGGGGATATATAAAGATTCTTTCAGTATAACTTGTGCATGAGTGCATGGATACTAAAATCGAGTGGCGAGGTTGTATACAGATAAAATATTGAATTGAGAGTAAAAAATGACATGCAAATACTGTAACGATAATTTTTCCTCTAAAGTCTAAACTTTTCGTGTCTAAATTTATTAGACTCGATTAATCCTGTTCGAATTAAATATCGCAGTGGAATGTGTCACTCAATAGAGGATAAATAGTTTTATTATGAGAAGGAAGTCTTTTTGTCTAATACCACTCCCATTTAATTACTCTTTTGTTTGATTATCCTATAATGCCCCTCTTTCTCTTTTATAATTAAATCAATAATATGTTGTTGGTTTAAAATTATTTAAAATCATCATTATTAATATTCAATATTTTATTATTTTTCCATATCAAAAAAATATATCCTTTTAATATTTATTTAGTGTGCTTCTTTGACATTTTATTTTATGAATAAAATTTTAATCTTAACTACTTTTCTAGTAAGACATATAAAATTCAATTTTTCACATAAAAACAAAAAAATATAATTGTGTTTTGATTATCTTAATCTTAAAAATAGTTTATAAATTTAATTAAACTATTTTACTACCAAAAAAAGGATATAACACTAATATTATTTATTTATTTATTAAGACTCAAACTCGAAAACTACATAAATAAGTGTTAAAATTGAATTTCATATATATTCTATGAATTGTATCTTATTTAATCATAATTCTAAAAGTTTTGAGGCAACTGTCATAAAATTAAGCCAACACTTTGAAAATTTTGATAATGCATGATTAAACGATAGTGGATTTTTTTTAATAACATGAATAAAGAGAAACTACAATAAAAATTAGCAACCAACGGATAATTTTTTTATACTAAGAATATCTAATTGCTATATGAAAATTAAACAGATATAAATTTAAGTAGCTAAATTAATTTTTAATTAATTATTAATAATATTTTTTTGATAACCTTATAATACCTAGTAAATAATTTAATTTATTTATATTTATTATTCTTTAAGATAAAATAGCATAAGGATATTTTAGTAAAACTGAATAAAAATAAATGCAAGTAGGAGTAACATTAGCCAAATGGGAATGACAATAGCCGCTCCTAAAAGGAAAACAATAATAGCATAGTGTTCTCACATTTAGGTAAGGTTTGTTTATTGTCTCCGGATAGAAATCCAGAGACGTTGAAGATACAAACCTTTCGAGTGGAGAAATTTTCTATCCTGATAAAAAGATACAAAATTTCTGGACCTTAAAATGTGGAGACAATGGGAAATAGAGACAAAAATTTAATATTTTTTTCTTCTAATAATACCTCTGGACATATTTATCATTTATGTCTCAATTTCTACTATCTTCATTGTCCATGTCCTCTGCCAAACTCTACCTTAAAGCTCCTATAAACTTTTTGTCATGACAAAGTCTATCTCTTTCACTTGTTCTCTCTTACGATATCACATACTTAGACTATTGATCTTATTTATAACCAAGGGATTCTAGTATCCAAGCTCATTAACATATTTTCAACTTTTAAAAGATTGTCCAAATCTAATCACATATTCTAACATACTAATCATTTACTCTTCTCATTTATCAATTGATATATTAGTTTATGAGTTATTGTTATCTCTCACTTCATTTGGATTTTTAATATAATAGCTGATTTGTCAATTAATACATATGATATAACAAAGGTTTTTTAATTTTTTTTGTTAGAGAACTTTATAATTTTTTTTAATTAACTCCCAATGTAGAAATAAGACAACTCAAAATGTCACAAGATAATAATATATACTATTATACCATAAAGCTTTACATATCATTGTAAATTTTAAAATGTTGCCAAAGTGTGGTATCACATATACATAGTAGATGAGAATTTAAACTTTTTAATAGTGCGACATATATAATCAACTTAATAACCAAAATTTACCGTAAGAGTTGGTCAAAACCAACCTCTTTTAAAACATGCACGAGTGTCTGGATTAGCAGCTACACTAGGACCAAAGGGACACAATTGTACAAAATTTTTGCTCTTCAATCCGGGGTGGTTATTTATGCGTGCAGGGCTTTTGGTAGCAGTGATAAAAAGGTCGGCCGATATCGTAGAAAAATCCAAATTAAATCCCCATGAGACGCATAAGTAGTTTGATAATTATTGATATATATGTATCACAGTAGCGAGTAGTCGCGGGGGGAATTATTGGCTAAAGTTGAACTCGATCGATCACTTTAATCGCGCTTTTTGGGTGATCGAAAAAAGAGGGAAAAAGAAAGAAATAAAGGAGAAATAAAACGGCCTGCTTTGGGAAAATCTTTATCTCCTCCTCTTTTATAAAAAAGCTTGTGTGGATCGATGTCGTATGCAAAGCACCATAGGTTTCCCTAGCTATGAGGTTGGAAGAGACAACTTTGGTCGAATGGTTGGCATGTATATGTGTTCAGCTATACATTATATATGTGACTGACTTCATTGTTATCAAAGCTGAGGTGTCAGGTGTGTATCACTTTGCTTAAACAATTTATATATTTAGCTACCTATATATGGCTTTTCTTTACTTTTCCGAAACATTACAAGATAAGGTTCGTTGATTGTCCCTTCACTTCCTCCGACTTATAGACTATAAATAATAAGAAGAATAGTTATGACTGACTAGGATGTATGAGGAATGAGCAGTAATTTTAACTAACCTTAATTTGTTCGAACCTTGGAAGTAACTAGCTAGCTAGGGAGTGAACAGCTTGCAGCTGCAGCAAGGCAAGATTTTGGGCATCTAGCTAGTTTTCCTCGCTCGCTTGTGCCCTGGTGGCAGCAAATTAAAGAGGTATGGGTTTCCAGAATCATGCATCTATCTATCTATCGCCAGTTCAGTTTCAATGTTGTGGGATTAATTGTTGTGATTTTGAATGTTGAGATGATTGTATGTATATATGATTATGTTGCTATATATGAATCATTGTGTTCTAGATTAAAGTAGTATTACATATGGTGTCATCAGTTTTGCAAAATCAACTCACAGGATACATTTTTTTATTAAATAAATATATATACATACATCATATCATGTGTATAGTGGAAAGTAGAGCAAAGAACACAAATATACAAATCCAAAGAACGAAAAATAAATCAAAACAGACATAACCCAAGATCAAACCTGGCCTCCATGGCGTTTATATAAATATAATGTTGTTGCCGCGCTGTCTGTCCTACATCATCGTTCAATCCCGGGCTCTGCTTTGACCCCTTATATATTTCCGTTGCCCCACCATCTGCGTCATTTATTCTGATTGATATATACATAAGAAATCACACCAACTAGCTAGCTAGCTACTACCATAATCCCTAGCTCGCTGATCTCATTGATAGTGAGTGATCTTCTCATATTTTGAGCAGCTTCTCAACACAAGTAAATAACACTACTCTTACATCCTCTTCATTTTTCTTTTGTGTCTCTTGTTATATAAATGTTTTTCACACGTGGAATGACAACATTGAATGAAATATCTGCAGTGAATCAAATGAGTTTTTTTTTTTTAAATATAAAATGTTACAATCAAATATCAAATTGTTATTGTATCACGGTAGTGCTTGAACTCCGATGTCCTAGTAGGACTCATCTTCAAGTGTTAATTTTGGTCGGGAATCCTCAAGTGTTCTCTCTTTTTTTTTTGGTGCTGGGAATCTTCAAGTGTTTCTAGTGGGCTAAATGCAAGTTTGCTAAAAGAGGCCCAACTTACTGTTTGTCCAAGATGCTCTTTTCTTTTTTCACTTTATATACTTTAGTTGGACTTAGCTTTTTAATATATTTAGTAATAAAATATAAAATGCTAAAAGCATTATCTTACTTAATAATTTGGGTTTTCGTTAATTTAATAATTTACAGCGCTAATTTAAAATGACAATTAATTAGAAGACGTATTTTTAAAAAATTGAAAAAAAATTAAAAGGCAAAGTTTTTTAAGAGGCAAAAAAAAAAAAAAAAATTTACCTAATTTGAGTTACCTAATTTTAGTCTCGCAGACCAGGAATGAATCACCCCAATCACAATCGCGTCGACAAAAGATGGGACACGTAAGCTTAGTACTTTCTTCCGTGTAACCCTCTCACTTTTGATGAACAACTGATTTTTTTATTTTAATGCTGGGTCACTCGGTTCCATTGTAGTGGGAACGCAACGAAGTCAGCAAATTACTGATTTGTTTTATTTACTGCAGGTCTATTATTAGCTTTTAAATTTCATTTGTTATCTTTAGCTACAGTGTTGCTTTTACATAACTTGTTTGCATGCGGGAGAATAACAATGATATTAATAAAACTAACCAAGCTAGTGCGTTTGTTATGCATATATATTATGGAAAATAATGCAGGAGAATTCTTGCAAGAATTTATTTGTAACGTGACATGCATGTTGATTATATATTAATATACTATATATAATAATCCGAGGGTGGGGTCTTTCGTGGACTAATCGAATTTGGAAGTTGCAGTTTGATCAAACTAGCTAGATATAGCCGATAGGTTTGTTTTCTTTAATAGTTTAAATTAATACATGTAGGCAGCATAGCAATATCAAAATATTAATGTATCTGAGTTGGTTTGGTTGTCTCGTGTGATTCTGGTTATTGTAGAGCTTTGTGTAGTTGCCAGATTTTGGAGTCATTTCGGCTAAAGTAGGTGTTGAAGTGAATCTTACGGATAATATAACACAACATATATGTTGTTTCACTCTTTTTTAATTAAGTGGCATCAAATTAATGTAATTTCTTTATCTAATTTAGAATTTGCAGGAGATAAAAGAAAATCAATGGACGTATTTGAGCCATTCCAGCAAGTTAGCATGTGGGGGGACAGCTTTAAGGTTGATGGTGGCCTGAATTCAATTACTTCCCCAACGTTACTGGTGAACACTAGCATGGAGACCAAGGTAATTAGATAACATGAATTTCCCTCTTTGTTTTAGTGGGTTAGCTTTATTTTATGTGAAAAACTAGATAATAACAATCTCTTGAATTTGAATTCTCCAGTCAGAATATATTCCTCCTCATGAATTACAGGAACCTTCCAGAGACAATCAAGAGACTATGAATAAAGATGGTAGTAAGGTGATGAAATTTCATCAGCACATATGATCTCTTCCTACTAGTTACTATTTTGATGTTTATAAAACCGAAATGCATGCTGATCATTAATGCTTTTGAAGATACAATATCAAAGATGAATGGTATTATGTTGTCCCTGACATTATAATTGCTCAATATTTTTTCTAGGTGTTAAGACGCTTAGCTCAGAATCGAGAAGCTGCTAGGAAAAGTCGGCTTCGGAAGAAGGTAGTATAAATGAACTTTTCTATATATGGAAGTAATACTAGCTAGTGTTTGTCATCTGATTTGTACTTTTGTTATTCATAGGCTTATGTTCAACAATTAGAAAGTAGCCGTTTGAAGCTCATGCAATTGGAGCTGGAGATTGGGAAAGCAAGGAAGCAGGTGCCCCAAAACTGCTGCTTATTGTGATTTTTTTTTTATATTCCTTCAGTTATCATATTAAGTATATACTAAAATGTTTACTTGCAGGGTTTGAACTTTGGCAGTGCATTAGATGCTAGCTATATGGGATCATCTGGACCAATAAACTCAGGTTCGTGTTTCCTAGTATCTGTTTTAAGCTTCCTTATGTATTATCAGAGTTATGACTGCTTATTCAGCCGCTAAGTTATTTGCCACCTTAGCTATTTTTTGTGTGTGTATGAACTGTGAGGCATTATGCTCATAGCTTTTTACAGTCCTGTAACTGGTTCTTCTGTTTCTGTGAAGCAGGGATTGTTTCATTCGAAATTGAATATGGACAATGGATTGATCAGCTAAATAAGCGGAATGAAGAACTTAGAAATGCATTTCAAACTCAGGCACCTGATGTGCAACTCCAACTACATATTCAGAGCGTCTTGAACCATTACTCAGATCTTTTCAGAATTAAAGCAGAAGCTGCAAAGGCTGATATCTTCTATTTGATCAGTGGTGTGTGGAAATCATCAGTAGAACGCCTTTTCCTCTGGATCGGAGGATCCCGCCCTTCGCAGCTTGTAGATGTACGTATTTGATTCAGATAACTACTTAACATTTTCTATTTAGTGCAGAATTGGAGCTCCATTCTTTTGTTTTTTTTTTTTTTCCTCCTCATGCTGCAAACTATACAAGTTCCATTTGAATATCAAAAGCTTGAATAAAGAGTTCATTTGGCATGTTTTGATATGATGTGTAGAACAAAAATATCTTTGCTATCTGACGTTATGGTAACGCAACTCACGTCTTTTCATCTGCATGTGTTGCTTGGGTTGCTTCCATACAAGATTGTTCATGTCATGGTGCATTGATTTTACACACCTCAATAAAACCACTTTGGTCTTTCCCATACAGATCATTGTCCCACAACTTGACCCTTTGACTGATCAACAAATTGCTAGCATCAAAACCCTCCGGCAATCATCTCAGCAAGCTGAAGATGCTCTTTCACAAGGATTGGATAAACTCCAGCAGGGCCTTGTCCACAACATAGCACTCGATCCTTTGGTTGCAGGAAACCTTGGGTTTCAGATAGCTGTTGCCGTGGAGAACACTGAGGCACTAGAAGGCTTCCTAAACCAGGTAATGTGACATCATATATTGGGGCCTTTCTGGATTTGTTCTTACTCCCCAGATATGAGAAATTTTGGACATTCTGTTTAGTATACAGTTCAAGAATTTTAAAACACTTTTCTTATAATTTGAGAAACCGTTAGTTGGTTAGTTCAAACAAGAATGGCCTAGTATTTGGTAACTCAAATGCATTATTTATTTATGTTGTCAAATAATGTCCACAGGCAGATCACCTGAGGCAACAGACCTTGATGCACATGTCTCGCATCCTTAACACACAGCAAGCTGCACAGGCCTTGGTGGCACTGGGGGAATACTTTCACCGACTTCGTGCTCTTAGTTCTCTTTGGGCCACTCGTCCATGTGATCCTCTCTAGCCTCCCAACACTAGATCAGAGCTCCTCATTGCTCCAACTCAACTAGATAGATAGATGATCTGCTTTGTGGTCAACAGAACAATATATGTATGTATGTATGTGTATGCATGTATGAAAGATAATGCTGTGTACCATGAAGATAAATTATCTAGTTTGTTGCTCTTGAGAGTATGCTTGTACATATCAACTTCTACACCATTGTATGAAAAGGGCATTTTGAGTTTAATTTTGATGAATTTGTAAAGAGTTTTATAAATATTTGTTGTTTATTATACAAATAATTTTAATATATTTTTAACATAATCAAACAAAAATATGCTGTGTTAGAAAAACAAAAAACAAATTTATTATATTTATGATTTTGTTATTTTGGGAGATGGACATGTAATAACAACCAATAACTGTCACAAAATTCCCGGAAAAATAAAATGGAGTCCGGCAAATTATTCGTGGGAAAAAAAATGCTAGAAAAAGGAAAACCAGGATTTTCTCATTGAGGAAAATTGCAGAAAAAAAAAAAGAAGAGAAGAAATGAAAAAACTGCAAAAGTTCCAAGTTTCTGTTAAATTCACTCACATCACATACAGGGCGTGCGTTCGTTCGTTGTCATGGAGAGCCAGAACATGTACCTACACGTCTTATACGATAAAAAATATAGAGTAAATTCCTAAATTTACAATATCATTAATGGATAAATTAATTCCTAATAAAAATAAATTAACGTTGAAATTCTTGACAATTATAAAAATAGGATATAGGTCTAATACACCTTCAACCCATAAAGAGTCTAACATGTAGATTAATTATTGACATGGATGGTCATTAATTGATTCATATGGTATTCTGTTTTCCAATATCAAAATATTTGTAATCCTACCAAAAAATATAGAATATTTGCATCCCATCCTTGTCCTAAAAAAAAAAGATTCTTCCTCTCCCTTGTTCGTGCACATGCACTCCCTCCTCATACTCTTCTCCCTTCCTTCACTGTCCTCCACAACCTCCCTGTCACCCCCTCCACAACCGAAGAATGGCGGACCCAAGGGTATTATGCGGCTAATAGAGGAGGACTCCAAGGCACGTGGTGGCTGACATAGTGGAGGATGTGTTGGTGACGAGGTGGAAGATGAGATGTGAAGCGACAACGATAATCATTGCGAGTTGCCGGTGGTTTTGAGCATGGGCAAGCTAGCCACTGTTGAGGTTTTGTAGATCTGGTTTGTTATTGTGGACATTTAGGTTCTGATTTTGAATTGGAATATTGGACGAATTTTGATTGTTTCCTTTTATCAATGACATGTGTTTAATTGATTTGTTTGAATGTTGGCTATGGGTACACTTTTTTTGTGGTATAACAATTGCAAGAAAGAAAAGAAAGGAAAAGAAAAATATAGAGATGGATGGTGTGTAAGAATGAGGGAGACTTTTTTTTTTAAGAGGATAGGGCTAGGATTGCTAATATTTTATATTTTTGGGTAGATTGTAAATATTTCGATATTGAAAATTTATTAATGCCACATGAATCAATTAATAACCGTCTATATATGTCAGCAATTAATCTCCACACATCATGCTCCTCATAGTTTGTAGATGAAGGAAAGACCTTGATATCTGATTTTTATAATTGCAGGTTGACACTAATTTATTTTTTCAGAATTAATTTATCCATTATTAATATTGTCAGATAATTAGACGTGTAATAATAAAGACATGATTTTTACACCTGGGTCGTTGTGGTTTCTTCAAGGGGAGTGTCTCGTTTCATAGATTCAACGAAAGCTTAGTTGAAAAAAATCAGAGGGAACTAACTATGAGCAATTTGAGAACCCTGTGCAGGCCTCAACCGGTGTTCTGTTTCATTAGTTGCAGAAACCAATTTCGAACCAGAGCTTCGTTTCGAAACCCTAATTTCAAATCCCGTTTGCTTTTGCCCTCTCTGTATTCTACGTGGCTCGGTCCCTGTGGTTCGCGAAGGAACGAGCCATGGTTTGTGTGAATCAGAGGAGAACTGTGGCTAATGCTTCAAATTGGGACGAAACAAAATCCCCATATGAAACTCTTGGTAATTTTTACTTTCAAGTTTGTTCCTTTTCCCCTAACAACTTCGTTAATGGGAAAATAGAAGAAAAATGAAGACTTTTCAGTCAAAACAAAGTCATGTAGCTGAAAATAGCACCGGTGATATCATTTTCTCGGAAATTGCAAGTATAATATGTCCCAACCTTGGTTTTAAGACTAGTCAGTCGAAAATGAGAATAATTGAATAGAAATGCAATAGAAAATGCAAGAAAAGATAATATTATCTTTGAAAATTCTTTGGAAAGAGAAGAAATTGTGTTTTTGGGTCTTTCACCTTCATGCATGGTTGTGTGGTGGTGTAATGTTAGCCTTCAATTGTATAGGATGAGAATAGAGATGGAGAATTCCTATGCATACTTGTTTTGACAGTTCATTCTTCGATTGACTATCCTGAAACAACAGAATTGGACAGAGATGCTGATGAGGAGCAGATAAAAAGTGCTTATAGACGATTGGCTAAATTCTATCATCCCGATGGTATGTTGCTATGTTATATTCATCTTAGCCACTACTTCATTTGTTTAAGGATTGTAGAAAATGTATCTGTCAACTTAATAACACTGATTATGGTTGCTTGATCCTTTATTTGATCCTATCATACTTAATTACCTATCAGCATTATGTTCATAATATGTGCATACAACTTGAAGCTTAGCAGCTGCAACTACTTTGCATGGTGTCTTTTACATCTTGTTTTAGATGCCACTCTGCTAGAACTAGAAAGATATTGTTTTTTCCCTTTTTCCCTTGTAATTATGTTTCTATTAACCAGCTTCGGTTTTGAATATTTGGTTTTTCATGTGTTTCTCCAATTGTGTGTCATATAACTTAGTTGTGATACGGTTCTGCTGTGCTCGTGTTGTTTCTTAAAGATGAATTTAATGTCTCAATACATAATGACTCTTTTTACTTTACTCTTCAAGTCTATGATGGTAGAGGAACCCTTGAGGAAGGGGAAACAGCAGAAGCTAGATTCATCAAGGTTCAAGCTGCTTATGAATTGCTTATAGATGAAGAGAGGCGTAGAAAGTATGATATGGATAACCGAGTCAACCCTATGAAGGTGATGACTTTGTGCCTTTGAATCTTTGATTATCTCAGTGGTTGAATGGGTACTTGTTATCATTTATAGAGGAACTTCAGTATACTGTATTTACACTTTTGTTTTTTAACTTTTTACAAGTTTGGAACTTATTATGGGGGATTTTAATTGGGTCATAATATGCTGTGTGATTATTAGCATCAAACCTGAATGAATTCTTCCAGCTATAGTGTTGCATTGTCTTTCAGTTTCTTGTTTTATTTTCTATGCTGGTCAGTAAAACTGTCTACTATTTGTAGTGTTTGGCAAAACTAAATGTTGTGATATTGATGAATATTAAAGATCAATCAAACCACCTCGTTTTCAAATCCTATAAGCAATAATGACATGTTATCCTTTTCTAGTTTCTACCCTTCATGTAAGCATGGCAAACAGAGGTAAACTCCATCAAACACTAATGCTTCATCTTTTATACAGAGATTGCACTTTGAATATTTTTCTTTCCACTTTTTTTTCAAAAAAAAAAAAAAATCAGTTATTCTTCCGTGAATGGCAATGTCTAATTACTGCTTTGTAAACTTTCGAATTGGATAATTGAAGAATTCTTTCTTCTTTTGTAATTAAAAATGCATGACTTTTCTTCTTATTGTTGATTGATGCGGTATTTTGTTTCCTTCAGGCATCTGAGGCATGGATGGAGTGGCTAATGAAAAAGCGAAAAGCTTTTGATCAGCGCGGTGATATGGCTGTTGTTGCTTGGGCTGAGCAGCAACAACGAGAATTGAACATTCGTGTTCGTCAACTTTCTCGTTCAAAGGTATTGAGCTATGCATGAAAGTGTTGCCAGCTTATCATAGGCTTGAATAATTGTGTGAATTGTGGGCGGTACCATTCTAGAGTTTTGTCAAATTTTTCTTTCTCCATCCAAGGTCTACTTGGTTTTCTTTCTACACGCAGAGATAGAGTAAGTTGATACTTATCACTCCCATGTTTCAGAGAATTTCAAAGGATACATGATTCTAGCTTCATATATAACATGATAGATAGTTGTTTTTTCACTCAAGAATGAGTGATGGGAAAGTGCCTGTATCACATTCTTCATTTGCTTTAAAGCCATATGTATTTATTTTACTTTTATCTGAATGGAAGTACTTTGTGAAATCTCAGATTGATCCTGATGAGGCAAGGAGGATCTTGGCTAGAGAAAAGAAGGCTTCTGCTGAATATTTCTCCAATACCCTTAAAAGGCACACGCTTGTGCTGATAAAAAGAGATTTGATGCGAAGAAAGGCTGAGGAAGAAAAGAAGAAAACTATCAGCCATCTCTTAGCAGCAGAAGGTCTTGATCTTGATTCAGATAGTGATGAGTCGCTGTAAAGAACATAGGACTTAAGTTCCACACACCAATAGCTAAAATTTGATTCGATACCATAATGTCTCCCTCAACAAATCTGATTATTTATTTAATTAACCTTGAGATAAATATCTGGTAAAGAACAGACTAGATTTATGCAGGGCTCGAAACTTGATAGGACAACAATTTCTTGTTGAAATTTGTATATTTTTCCCTTTCTTCTCTCCAAGGCCCTCATAAGCATCTGCATCATTGTGCTTCTTAAGCTAGCATATGAACTGTTACATCGTATGTAGAATTATATAGAAGAATTTCAATTTGACATCATACACGTTGATCATCCAATGTAAGCCCAAAAGGAAAAAAAGAAAAAGCATCCATCACTTCAGATGTTATCATCACCTTGACTGAAAATTTGGCTTATTGATTATGTCATTTGGTCCCACAGTAACAATTGCCACCAGCTCATATGCCCGTCTACTTAAACAGTTAACACACATTTAACATCCAACTTTAACTTGCAAGAGCACCATTTGCTTTATACATGGTGTTTACCAATCAAATACAAATGGGAAAGAACTTACAGAGGTATGTATTCAATAACAACACATCACATTCCAAAGATTAATACAATAACAAAAATGTTCCACTTCTGTAACCTTATAATACAATTTTCTGTAGAAAACAACGACTCATGTGTCATTATAGGTTCCCATATCTAAGACCCTGGATTAATATTTCACTATACGTTCCTTTTTCTTTAACTAAATAAATGGTATCAGCTGATCTTGAAGCCACAAATTTCATTAAAACCAAAAATATTGAACCAAAGGTTTCACTACACAAATCCTTTTACATTTTTTGTTGGGTCATGACACACACCTTGACTAGCAAAAGGAAAGAATCCACATCTTAAATTCAATATTGGCAATGAGAGAGAATAACAACAATGTAACAGAGTGTTAATACACAACGGGAATCTCTCAATATACGGTTAGAAAAGTTGTCTTCTTACAACATTTCTTTTTTTTGACCTTGTATATGTATTGTATAATTCTTTTTATTCCTGACCACGATTTATTTCATACAAAGAGAGTTGAATTGCACCAATTGCAACAAGGAGAAGATGCCAAAGGTCAGAGCCAAAGCATTTCCCTTGACTCATCTACTGGAATCCTTAATGTAAGTGAAATGTTTCTCGGAAAGAAGTTTTATCAGGGGACTCTCTACATCATTATCAGGTTTACTCTTGTCTCGTTGAACAATAATCTTCTCATCACTGGTGACAACCACCACTTGCTCCTTGCGAGTTGATAGTTCATTTGCAACAACTGCATGCATCTTGTACTTTTCAAGAGCTGTGCGGGCCTTATTTAGAAGAATGTTTGAATCTGTCTCTAACTGTCAGTCAAGGAGGAAAAGGTAAATCTTAGGCAAGCAAATACAATGTTTCAAGGTATTTTTACATGTTTCTGTATTTGTATTTCTGTTATTGAAAAACAGAAAAATAACCTCACTAAGACACTAACTTGAATACTTGATGCTGCTTCAGATTCCAAACAGTACAGTATCATTTCTATATATCCTTTTTGGGAAGCATAAACAATTCAGTTCCTTTAGATCAACCATTTAGTCCCTCCTTCTATAACTTCGTAAAGGACACTTGCTATTATGCAAGGTATCACCACATGGAAAGTTAAACTAAACTAAACTCATTTTCATGCATGTTCTTTGAGCAGAACTCTCAACTTCCCATATCAAGACATTTTTGCTACTTTAATAATAAGTAATGACTGCAATTTACTATTTCAAAAATGGTAGAGATTCAAATAAATTTTTTTAAAGAGAAAAAATGATATCCCATTTTTATTTTTTCCGGCTCCTGGTAGTCTTTTCCAAATGCCATCAATACCTTGAAAGATATGCAGAAAGCCAGGGGTGCCCAATCATTCCTAAGCACTGATAGCATCTTTGGCACTTGAACAAGTTTCACGTCCAAGAGGTGAGAAGATCCAGACTGAATTTTATGCTCAACCTGTAGGATAAATACATAACAAGTTGACATTATCAAGTCAAGTAAAACTTATAAATTGAAAGGTTATAATCTCAACTCCCCAGCATTATAGTGCAATTTTCATGTATTGATCAACCATACTAAACAATTTTGATTATGAGATAAATGTCTTTCTGCTCATCTTGACATCTCTGTCATACTTTCAATCTAAAGTTGTGGAGAGTCCCAAAGTTCCACACACTTCTGGTTTTGTTAAATAGGACACAGTACCATCTAGAATGAGTTTAGAAAGTCCTTCCTGTACTATGCAAGCTAACCTTAATGCCTTACACGTAGCACAGTTACCACTCATGAATTCTGCCCCTTACCAAAACAGAAGCAAAACTAGTCAAGTTATGCCATGTTCCCTATGTTTACACAGGAAGCTATGGGTAAATTCTCTAAATAATGTCTAACTTATGCACAGATTTTATGTTTGATAAAAGCAACAATGCAAAATTCTTTGAGGGATAATGAATTTCTTCTACCTTAACCTACTTCAAAATCATTGAAACTAATACTAAAGTTAATATGGCATAAAATTTCATGGAATGAAGAACTAACATATCATTTTTATACCATGTCCTTCCAAGGAACATAATAATCAGATACTGCAGCAGCAAGATAGAACATTGCCCGTGGGCCAAGACACTTCATTGGCTTTGCAATAATTTGCAACATCTGCCAAAACAAAAGCACAATTAGCAATGACTAATTAGCAGTGACAAATATACTGGTTAATCACCTAAAGTTAAACTACAATGAAAAAGAAGTGGCTCTAGAAATCTGACAAACCCATGAAAATGAAAAGACACAACAATATAATGATCCATCTCCATGTTTGATTGCCAGTGAACACACCCAGACAGACAGAAGCATATACACCAATATAATAGATTTCACCGTTTGTTGCATCAAATGGATACTAACAAATTGCAGACATGAACTGAAGCTAACCTGAAGATACTCAAATATAGTGCTGAAAGGAAGCTTTAACAAGAGATCACTACCCACTGCCTGCAGCAGAATGGAAATTGCAATGAGGCTACAATTATTGAAAAGGACAAAATGGAATCAGAGGGGGAAAAAACATAACATAAAGCACAAATCTTAGCTACAAATCATACAGCATGATGATCCACAATAGCCCTCTTCACTGCTTCAGAATACGCCTCGCGAACTGAAGTATATAACAGAATTTAGCAAAATACAGACAACCCCAGATATTTGAATAAAATAATTGCACATTAACAATGTCAAAAAATTGCCAATTAAGTATAATTCTTTGAGTGGCCTTCATCCGAGGACAAGATTGAAAAACAAATAAAATTGCATTTTATGATGAAATTATATAGATTCACCTTTGTTAGCCTTAAATAAATCATGATAAAGAGTAAGAATCATCTAGGGAAAAAACTACTTACAAGTTACAAGACACTTTTACATCATCATTTCATACACTTAATGCCCTGAATGGTCAAGTATTTCAGTCTATCATGATATCAAGTGCATTCTAAATGCTATTTCCAATGTGAAGCATTGCTTGTAAGGTTATAGTTATTGCTTTATTTATCTTTTAATGGTACAAGAAGATGAGAAAAGAGAGACCAAAAAAACCTTGAATGTTTAATTCTTTGGTGGCCTCGAAGCATTCAAGTAAGGGGTCAACAGGAAGGGATCTGCAAAATGGCTGGAAACTTTCCCTGCATAAATATATATAGTTAATTAATATTTAGAAAAAATCACAAAGCATTAAACATAAGACAAGGTTATATTTGCAAGAACAAATTTTCACCTCCGGTACAGGAAGATAACAGCATATCCAGCCTTTAGAAAATACCTACAACATAACCAACCAGCAACCTACTCTTCTCAAGAGGATCAAAAACAAAGAATCAAGAGAGATCATTAATAAGAGCAAGGTGAGTGCAACATACTCTGTGGATGTGGCTCCTCTATGACCAGAACTAAAGTTGTCAACATAACGGACACACCGCTGCTCCAATGGAGCAGTAGTACCACCAGAAGTCATACAAACAATTCTCCTAGCTACCCCATTTTCAGGGGGGACCAAAATCAACCACAAAAATTACTTAGAAATTATATGCAGGGACGCATCATAAAAACAAAACAAACAAAAATTGCAAAATGTAATGTTGTTTAGGGATTAACTGACCTGAAGCCGAAGAATTCCGCTGAATAAAATGATTCAACTTTTGAGTTATGTCATCACTATTATGCAAAGGAGGAGCAGAGTCAAAAAATGCTTTGACTTGTGCATCAAGAGTTTGCTCTGTTTCTTCAGATCCTTTTGCTGCATCCATCATAATTGCCTACACACAACATGTCATTTAATCATAAACCACAATGCAAGCCCATCTTCACAGAATATTTCACCAACCCCATCAGAGCAAATGCAGAAATACAAACAGAAGAAATTTCCAAACAAAAAAAATCAATTTTTTGGGTATAAAGAGAAGTTCGGAGTTGAGATAACTCACCTGGCAGAGTTGGGTTGGTTGGAATTTGGGTTAGGAGAAAGAAAAAACAAATATATCAATCAAACCCAAAATTAATTGATTTGGGTGTGAGGGAGGAAGGGATGTTAGGGTGAATCTTACTCTTATGGGTTGATTGGCTTCAAGTTTTATACCCAACATTAGATTAGGAAAGTGCAGTTGTCATTAATAGCCGTCAATTAGCGCAAATATGGACGGTGACGACACTTTTGAGTTTCGAATTGACAACATGGCCAACTTTTAGGCTAATAAATTAATTCTTGTTCTCCTTTGGTTGTTGCGGAGGCATAGGTTTATACTTTATACCAAGATCAGCTAATTGTTTTTTCTTATGTGACTAATTAGTGTTTAAGGTAAGAAGAAGATGCACACGTTCAAGGTTGGTGAACTCCATACCAACTCAACTTCAAAATTATTATATGGTTTGGTTTGTATGGATCACATGGAAAAATTTGTCCAAACCAATTAGCATTAAAATTTATATCTATAAATGAAAAAAAAAAAAAACCCACCTAAAGTTGGGGTGTCCTGGCTCACATGCCAGCAAGAGGTAGACGAAGTGAGTTCCTTATGGTGGTTGAAGGAATGAGGATAGGTATGGCTCTTGCGAATGAATGGGAGATATACGCAAAGGTTCAGAACCGGTCAAAACCGGGAAAACGGTGAACCGGTGTGGCCGGACCGGTTCGCCCAGTTGACCGGTCTGAATGCCGGTTTCCCTTGGCTGCACGGACGGTGAACGCATACAGAGATTTCTTCTTCAGGATTGGTCTTTTGAGGTCAATCATGTTTATCGCAAAGCTAATGTTTGTGGTGATCGTCTTGCTAATCATGTGCACAGTGTGGCTGCTGGTGTTGAATTTTTTTCATGTTGTTCCTGCTTTTCTTTCTTTGGAATTATTTGCTAATCTGTCTGGCCTGTGTAGGCCTCGTTGTTGTGGTGTTTAGTTATGTTTCTTGGCCGTTTAGCCCGTTGCTTATTTTTTTTAAAAAAAGCCGCTCAATTATAACTTTTTGGAATTATTGCCTCGTTCAATTTAGGTGGATGATAGTTAATTATTATAAGTTAACTTGATAAAGCTCTCATTTATGCATGCCTAACTTTTGGATTGATAAATTAAACTTTCAAAATAAATAAGCCCACCTTGATGACAGTGTCGTTGTTTGTTTGAGATTTGACATTATCTTATCAGAAATCATATTTCTAGAAATAATATTTCAAGGAATGTTATTTTTGAATATTTTAAATAAATTATTTATTTAGTATTAATATTTTTAGGATAAATATTAAAATTCCTAGAAATAAATTTAAAACTTATTTACTTTGTAATATGTATTCCTATAAATATATGTCATAATTTTTAAAATTCTGGTTAATATATTTATTATTATAATCCAAAATAAAAATTACACCTTCAAAAAAAAATATAAAATTAACAATTAATTTTTAAAAATTTTTTAATTATATATATATATATATATATTATTTATATATTTCAAAATATCTTTAATTAGAACAATCACCTAGATAATAAATGATTTAATAATTGAGTAAATATAGTAAATAATTAATATATCCCTACATATTAATTAAGATAACATAATATTCCAACTAATATTAATGGAATGCTTTGAAATATGAAATTAATTAAAGGATTGGTCTTAGAAGAAAATCATGCTTTATCGAAATGTGAAATGATAGATATTGCTAAATATTGGCTGTTGAAATAAGATAAATATTCTGAAAGAGAAGTAATACAATTTTCAAATTAAGAGTGTAATAGATTTATAAAGTCAAATTTACAGATAAATGAAAATTGAAGGGAAAGACAAATAATTGATTAATATTTTTATATTTACTTAATAACTATAATTCGTAAGTTAAGGAAACTTTTTATTCTAGCTTTCATTATGAAATGAACTTTATAAATCATGAAATTTTTTAAATAAATAACTGATATTCAAATAATTTTATATAACTTATAATAAATATAAGAACACATATTTACAAATAGTTATTTCTAAAAATAACTAAATATATTTGAATAAATAAACGCCACTTTAGTTGTGTAGCCCTCATTTTTCTTTTTGTCATTTTCAATTAGATTGTCCTTGTCATCTAACTTGAAGGTGGTACTACTTGTTACTCTTAAACAAAATTATTAATTATTGCACGGATTAAAAAATAAAAAAATCAAATTAATTTGCAACCAAGCTACACGTTACTATCACGGAATATTTGCTCATAGATCAACTGCAGCATACATCAATCGAATAATAAATAATCGATAACATGTTTAGCTTAATTGAACTAATTATAAAAGAACGACAAAAAGTAAAAATATTAGGACATGTTTGGTCTCTGTTTTTACTTCCTGATTTCATTTTTCGTGTATTTTTCTTTTAGAATTTTATAAAAATAGTAAAGATTGTGAAAACAATAAAATCTTGTTCCTATTTTTAATTTTATGTTTTTATTATTTTATTTAAAAAATTTGAAAAAAATGAGAAACACAAAAAATAAAACAAAATATGAAAATAGAAATAAAATAGACCCCGAACTTTCTATAACTTTATATTGTTTGCTTTTGTTGGGTTTCATTTTTTTTTTCTTATTTTCAAGTTTTACTATTTTTTCATCATAGTTTTTGCTTAATTAGTATTTTATTATTATTTTTCTTGCAACATAAATTAAACCTTTTTTTGGTCATCAATAGTAATTTCATTGCTACTGAAACTTTATAATAGGAAGAACATAAATATCCATGAGCTTACATCCTGTAAGTTAGATCCTCTGGACAACTTGAGACTTAAAGCACTTAACCTGTGCATAAAGGGATTTAAAAGATATCTTTAGACAACACAAACTCTCTAAAATCTGCGTATAGAGCCATCTTATACATGGTGAGTTTTTAAATAGTCCTTGATATGTTTGGGCATCACATGGTCCCTGTAAATAAAAGCTAGTTGTGGGTGAAATTACAAATTTAAGATTAAATATAATAAACAATTAAATACATATTTTGCCCGTCTTCAACCCTTTTCTCCCTCTCATGGGTTTATGGTCGTCTATGTGCCCTACCCATAACTCTTCCAAGCAAGCAAGCAGTGCCACTCCACCTATAACACCACTATCATTTTTATACACCAACTTTGTTATCTTCTTCACCAAAGTTTTGTTTCAAACTTCTCTCTTTAATCTTCATGTTCTAACAAAGGAGTGTTTCAAGCTCTCTGCCTTTGTCACTACCCATCAGGAGCCCCTCCCTTCCACATCTCTGTTTTTTTTTCATAAAATATTAAAATTTATTTCATCAGAGGGTAACCTATCAAAGGCAACCACTTCATGGGTCCATTGAAGTTTTAAGTTCATAGCCATAAAATGGAATCTGAGCATTATTACCCATTCATAATACTACTTGTATAGTTGTATGTGATTGATCCCCTTACTGTATAACAACAATTAGTCTCTTCTCCCAGCCCCACCGCCCCAAACCCATCCTTTCGCCCTGTAGCACCCAAGCCCCTCGGCGACGACTCTGTTTCTGACGGTTCCGCATCGGAGAGCACCGACGCTTTTCCCATATCCGCCGGAGAAGCCAAGAGAAATGGGGCAAAAGTTAGCAACCGGTGTAACCGGCGGAGGAGGAAAACCACACCTTCTTCGTCGTCAGCGCCGGCAGTGACTCGTCCTTTGCTTCTAGAAACTCTAGATCTGAGGGATCCGCCGCTGGCAAAGAGCGACACCGCATTGTCGTAGCTGAATCCCGAGAATCTTCGCTGTGCATGGCCAGCGGTGGATGCCGGATCGGTGGTGACGGTGAAGTATGTGACGGACACATGGTGGGAGGAGCTGTTGGAGAGTGGGTGGCATGGAGGAGACGCAGATCTGGAGAAGGGAAAAGGAGAGTAGAGTGAGATGATGATTGAGATATCACAGCAAGCTTTCTCTGAAGAACATAAACATGAAATAAACTTCTAACACCAAACCATGAATATCTTAAGCCCAAAACAAGCCTAAAGGGTAGAACTCTCTAACCCAACTAGCCCAATTATGACCAAAAGATAGCCTGCCCACATTTTTTGTTTTCATTTTTTGAAACAAAGAGAGACCACAAAAAACGTAACTGTCTCTCATCATATGGAAGGAGACAGCAGCAAGCATGTACGGAAAACAAAGGGGCTGTGTTCTTGGGCTGTTTTTATCAATTAGGCTCAAATTATATTTCCCTTTTCACAGCATATAACATTGGGCAACAATCAATTCATAAACCAATATCAAATCACGACCAAACCAATATAAAACATCACTGGTTATGGTCAAGACTCAACGGCATATGAGCTATTGACCATAAAAAAAAACAGCACAAGAGCTTACCATTTACCAAGAAAGGGACCTCTTTGTTGCTCTTTTGTCTGGTAAGCAAGCTCACTTACTCACTTCTCTTCTTGATATTCGATGCATGCCCACTCCCACTGCCCAGTTTTATTGTTGCTCAAGTCCTTGCTCTAATCGCAAAGGGCTGGTTCACCTTGGTTACAGTGTTTATTCCTCTTACGAGGACCTTCAATATCTTTCATTCTTATCGCTGCCCCTATCCTATCTTATTTTCTTCTTCCATGATACTCACCTCACCTTTGTCTCTTGTTAATTTCTACCACATTGCATTGCACACGTTACTTCGGGGAAAAAGCCTCCTCTTCCGCCCATTTTTCATTTTTTTCGGATCCTTGTTTTTAATCGTTCTCAATTATTTCTATTTTATTATTTCTTAAAAACATAGAAGGAAAAAGATAAAACGAAAATAAAATAACATTAAATAAGCCATAAGACAGAAAAATAGAAAGCAATAAAGCTTGATAAAAGAAAAAGGTCTGAGGTAAGAGATAATTTGTCATTGAATTGGCAATGGAAATTGGTAGATTGACTTTGAAGGCTATGTAGGTGGAAAACCATGAAGAGATAAAATATATGTTGTTTTCATAATTTTTCAAAAGCAGAAAAAGACAAGGAAAAAGTAAAAGAGATGTTATGTTAAAGTGAGTAATAGATTTTCAGCTAAGAAAATAAGCTTTTTATTTTTATTATGCATAAAAAAAATTAAATACTTCTTTGATGAACAAAAAGTTTAAATACTAAACGCAATTAATTAATTTGATTGCCTTTTAACATCAATTTAAAATTTAGTGCTGACACAGGTTAATTAATAAAAATGGAATTTATTTATACTATATACGTTTCCCTTTTTTTTTTCTCCTGAATATTGGGTCTTCGTCAGCTGTGCCATTACCATATTAAGGGCCCAAAAGTGAGGGAAAAGGGTCCAGTACAAAAGTCCAAGTTCAATTTTTATCCCAAAAAGAAAAAAAAAAGCCGAAAACATAATCCGCTGGTAGCTTTACGGATCGGGATTTTGAACCCGACGTGAATCGAACACGCAACCTTCTGATCTGGAGTCAGACGCGCTACCATTGCGCCACGGATCCAATTGCTTGATGCACGTAATGTAAAATATTAAATACATTATTTACGGCCAGTCCTGCCTCAAACGAACAACAGAAGAGCAAGCAAAGCTCGCGAAGGAAGATTTCCCGCCAAGCCGAACGAACTAATCAACCGTTTTCTCTCTCTACCGCCAAAGGCATTAACCAACTTGTAGCTCTAACTTCTCACTCATACACATTCTCTCTAGAAACCACAAAATCTTGCTGTGGAAGAAGACAGAGGATCGAATCGATGGCGGAAGGTTCGGAATTCATCGACATCGTCAAGCTCTCCGGCGGCGAAGTTCTTCCCCGAATTCACCCAAGATCCCAAGGTTCCGGCCGGAAATCGCCGCCGCCGCAGCGACACATGGGTGGTGTCGGTGTTCGTGATCATCGAGGTGGGCGTGTTCATCGCGACGATGCTGGTCAATGACTGCTGGAGCAACTCTCACGGCGATTGCGCCGTCCGAGCGCTCGGAAGGTTCTCCTTCCAGCCTCTCTCCGAGAACCCTCTCTTAGGCCCTTCCCAATCCAAGTCAGTACTACACTCTCTTTCCATTTCCGAATATTCTTTCTTGATTGATTAGGTTTTGTAATTAGTGAAGGCTAGATGAAATGGGAGCACTTCGACGCTCTTTCTTGACAGAGCATCATCAAACATGGCGTCTCTTCACATTTCCATTTCTTCACGCTGGATTGTTCCATCTCCTCATCAATCTCTCCAGTGTCATCTTCGTCGGAATTCACCTAGAGCGCGAGCTTGGACCACGTAATTATTCTTTTTTTCTTTTTTTCTTTTTTTTTTTTGTAATTAGGTTTAAGATTTTCATTTGGAGTGTTTAGTTTTGATATATTGAAATGAAATGCTTTTTAATTATTTGCAGTAAGGATTGGTATAATCTATACACTCTCTGGCTTTGTGGGTGCCTTGGTGGCTTCTCTGTTTGTCCAGAACACCCCAGCTGTTGGTTCTTCTGCTGCTTTGTATGGATTACTTGGAACATTACTCTCACAACTTATTTGGAATTGGGATTTTCAGACCAAAAAGGTCCTTCTTCTTCTACCCTTTTTTCTCTTTATTTCTGGTGCTTGAATATTTGATTCGTTTTCTTTGTTTGGATATGTAGGCTTCGGCAATAGCATCGCTTGTCTTTGTCTTTGTGTGCAATTTCGTTCTTGGCTTCCTGCCTTATGTCGACAACTTCGCTAGCATTGGAGGTTTTATATCAGGATTCCTTCTTGGATCTGTGCTTTTACTCAGCAGGAAGAAGCTCCAACTAGTAGCTCCAAATAAAGGGGTCTCTTTGATTATGGTGTCAAGAGTTACATCAAGTTAAAGTTGAAGCAAAACTTGGACAGACCAGTTCTCAGGATTGTTTCTCTTATCCTCTTCACCCTACTGTATGATGTTGTTTTTTCCCCTTTTTTAGAAAAAAAAAATAAATTAATTTGCATGGTTAATTAGCTGTGTGTCTTCTATCACTACTGGTTTTTGGCATGCGTCAAATCTCTAAAGACGAGAAGCTTCTTTGTTGTGTTGCAGATTGGGTGGTTGTCTTGTGGCAGTTCTTCATGGGATCAACATCAACAGTTATTGCACATGGTGTCCATATGTTGACTGCATCCCCTATACAAGCTGGCACTGCAAAGACAGAGAAACCTCTTGTGAGGTACACAGCTTACCCTTAACATTTCCCAAATTAAAAATATCCCAAAATAAAAATACCAAACATAGCAAAATATCCACCACAAAAGTTATTTCTCTTGTCCAACTACCTACGTATGAACAAGCATGAAAACATATATGAATTCTTATGCAAGGAATTTAATTTCCCCGCAGTAAGTTTGGCTTTATTTGCCAATTTTTTACAATGAAGAAGTGTGCTCCGTTGAACTTTTACTTATCTGTAGTTAGCTGCTTTAGTAGTTCAACTTCCTTTTCCACACTAAAAAGTGTCTTGGCAATTAACTGGATACTTGATATTTACCAGTACACCATTATTAAATAGAGAAGCCACCAGGCATTCACTCTCATAAGTTTACAGGCAGTTTTTAATTCCTGAAGTGTGATGATTCATGCTAATGCTGGTTATATGCTACAACTGCAGACAATGGTGAGTGATGATCAGCTGACAATGACCTGTATGGGGAATGGCAACTTCAGGGTCTTTCCTTTTACCAACATCTCTCGGGCAAGGATAAGTGATTTGTGCGATCTGATATGCTTATGAGACAAGTCGTTTCAATGATTCTTTTTGCCCCAAGTTACCAAGGAAACTCTGGATAGCTGAAGATAGCTGTATATCTTACCAATTTGTCATATTCTTTTGTTTTTTTTTTCTGTAAAGCAATAGGAGCTCAATTAGAAGCTTGGGGAAACTGATTGTAGAGCTAGTCTCTGATTGTTGGGGATCGGTTGGGTGTAACATTTCAAGTTCTTGAGCAAGATGAATTCTTTTCATGCTTGTAGAAAGTTGAAGTTGTGGAAATAATAACGGATCTCATTTCTTTAGTCTTTTTTAATAATTAGATTTAGATAAACATGAATTTCACCTCGACTGCCTTGGTTTTCTCTTTTTGCAATCATATTTTGTCAATTTCATCCCTTTTTAAGACCTTGAATGACAGCTGTAACACTTGGAAGTTGGAAATTTCCTGCAGATCTGAATTATGGCTGCTTCTGTTTTAACTCTTTAGTTATCTACCATATGACTTGACTACATAGTTAATCACATGCGGTGCGGCTGTAACCTGTGAGCTGTTGTTGAGTACCAGCTGCGGCCTCCTTTACAGTTAAAACTTAAAAGGCCATCAAGCCACCTTGCTGTAAATGAGTGCGTTAAAAACTCAATGAGTCCGTAGAGTGGGGCTATGCCCTACCCGAATCCGTATAAGGTTCAAAGTTTCTGAACATAAAAAAGAGCCAAAGCTTCTGAGCATAATGTACATCTCCATCTAGTAAGTAGAGTAGCTTTGTACAACGTACAATACTCATTGCCAAACCAACCAACCAAGCATATGAACCAAAATTGTACTACAGGCGGATAGGCTGAAGATGTGGGAAAGAAGCAAGCTTCTCTTTTTTGTAGTTTTTTAATTTTGGAGTAGAAAACCATTTGGCTCCACTTTTTTAACCGGACTTGGGCTGAAAATTTCAAGTCATTTTCATTGGTCCGTGGTACTGTCGGGTAAGAAAATAAACAAGCTGCAGCAGTGTACTCCCACTCCTCTAAACCATCAACAATATCCCCTCAAATATTTGAACGGCATCACTATATATTATATGTGGTGGATACTTGAACTGTGCATTATACGGTGGTAGCAGTCTTTACCAACTTTTTATCTTCTGCAGCAATAGCCGGCTTAACCTCCGTGTCAACTGATCCGTCAAATTCTAAGTGGAATTCAGGTCCCTGAAATAAAGCAACTTTGATGGGCCTAAGTTTTAGAAATTTCTGTTAGATTACTTATAAATTTGTGTATGAAAAATTATGAAGAATCATATAGTCACTCATAAGATATATAAAATCTTTAATTATTATTAATTCATAATTCCCTATATGTTTTCACAAACAGAATTATTCACACTTGATTTAAATTCGTGGTTATTGATACATAATTTATCATTTATAATGTGTTAAAATAATTCCCGCAAAAGTGACTTGCAACTACAAGAAGAGGAATAAAAGGGGAATATTATATATATAGATGAAAGGTTGGTAGTTGGAGAATAGTTGGCTCCTCCTTAATTTTATCAAGATCAACTGAAGTGCTATATCTATCTAATTTGATAATTTTTCTTTTTTTTTTTTTCCCTATAAGTATTCTCTTATTGGAAGCAGTCGATCTTATACGAGGCTTGTGCTCTCTTGAAATGCGTTTTTCCCTATCAAAATTTGACATTTATAAGTGCTAACTTGGAGCACCTCCATAGGGCACAAGCATCATGCACCAGCACCATTTCTTTTGGCTACATGTGGCATCTTTTCATCACCGAGTGAGTCACATATGAGGTAAAGACTTTAAACACTCGCTATTATAAGTTGAAGATGTAAATTGAAATTCGGGAGATCAAAATCACAATCATGGAAAAAGGCAGTTCCAACACCCCCGCCTACCCGCATAAAAAGCCTCCCTAAGATGCCCCATTTGTAAAGTCTAGGAGCACTACCATTCCTTCCTTGCATTACCATAAATGCCTAGTTGATGGTCTTAAGACTCCCTAAAATTTTATATGTATTCAATTCATGAAGAGAAAATATCATTACTCAATTTTATATAATCATGGAATTACTCCCCCTTTTAGGGGAGAAGAAAGAAAGGGACTAAAAGATAACGATAGTGGGAGGGAATCCTGAAGTGGGTGAGCGTTTTGCTTTGCTTTGCTAGCTGCCTTAGTTAGTTCAACCAAAAAGAAAATCTCCCCAAACAAAAAAAGAGAAAAAGAAAAGGGCTCCTTTGATATCCCTTTCACCATCGATGTTAGTCAAACATGGCAATAGGTTTATATCATGATAGAAGCCTAAGGCAGACACTTAAAATTTGATCATTGGGTCCTTTCTTGGATTATAATAATTTCAAAGCCTTTTACTTGTTTCTTAACAAGTAATATGCTAATTGGTTGACTCTTAAAAAAGAGTCCATTCCCTTTTGCTTCTCTTGTGTCTCACACGCGTTCTCGAGCACAGAGGCAAATCGAGTCCCACATATACAAAGGGACCCATGGATATCAACTAAGATGCTAGTTGAAAGGTGCCTAAATGATGGGAATTCACGTATATGCTTAGGAAGCCATGAGTTGAGGAGAATGAAGTAGATGATATGATAGTGGACGTTTTAATTTGGCACACACAGTTATGCTTCAGTTCTCTTTTTAATCTTCTCTAATCTCTATGCCTCCCACTGTGTCCTTGATATGAATTGAAGTAATCGCACAGAAAGATACGGAAGGAAGAAATTCCGACTCCATCATGGGTGGTGATGATTAATTAGTAAAGGATTGTGCACTACAATACTTTTATGATCAAGTATGCATTGATGTAGATTGTAGAGTGTGAGTATCAAAATATATTTATCGTTTATAAGAGAATGATGTTGTATATAATATTCTATAATATGTTAATAAAAAAATCTGTAATATTGAACGAATAACACTTTTCATGCTATATCTGGGCTAGTTTATGTCTTTTTTTTTGGGGGTATGCAAAATTATCTGACTATTATGAGAAGAGTAGTGTTATGTGTACATATTTATTAAATATGTTAATTTGACATAGAAAAGTGCATGTGTAACTAGTATAAAATTTATGTTGATTAGTAAGAAATCAAAAAAATTATAATAAGTATTATTGGTTCCAAAAAAAGTTATAAATGTTATCACCAAACTCTACAATTGCCTACATAAACTTTATGATAATTTGTACTGGAAACTCCACTCAAACAACAATATTATCGATCACTTACTAATGCAAATTTACAATTTTTTACGTGTGTTTCTCTATGTTGAATTAACATAGTTAACAGGTGACGGAAGAGAAAAATCATTTATCTTTCGAAAATTAAAGGTGGAGTTTCTCCAATATCTTTAATATTTTTTTTTACAAAATTTAATATTACGGTTAACAATTTCGGCATGCCAAGGAGGAGGGGCACCCAAATAATTGCACTACATGATTGGCTGCAGAATATTTATTTTGTTTTCATTAATTTAAACTGTTTCCCGAATGAAATATGAAGTGAAGTTTTTTATGATAAAGTCATTAGGTGGCCCAGGCGAAAAGAAATCTTTAACTTTTTGAAGGTTGAGAATATAATTATCATCCAGTTGTTTAGTTTGTGTGGGTGCCACCTGCCGCATAATGCTAGCTCCATATTACACTTTCCCCTTAGCTTTAGAATACTTTTTTCTCTTTTCCCAAACAGGGCAGGGATAAGTTCAGGTTTGAAAACATCATCCTCTTGCTAATACAAATTTGCCCTTTTTTATTACTTAATTAAAGGAAAATAAAATATTAGCCAATTTAATTTAATTTGTTAATATTATAATTATATTGAGACGAGTCTTATGATTATATGTAAGTAGCTACATATGAATTGCGGTTCTAATCTCATTGGAAGTTTATATGTATGATTCCACGTTTCCACATTTTAATATATGAAACACAATATAAAATAAAATCCAAAGTGACATAAGCAATTTATGTATCCTTAGTACCCAAAAAAAAATCTTAAATATATTTTTAATCATTTTAAATAAAATAAATTTTAGTTTTAATTCCTATAAAAAAATTAATTTTGATTCAATATTTTAACATTGTTTTATTTTAGCTCTTATTGCGTCAATTCAATAATTAAGTGATGATATTTACTACAACTAAAAGAACGTTTTATATAAGGATAAAATCTAAGTTTTTTGGTATTTATAAATACTAAATGCTTATTTTTAAAAATATATAAGGACTGAAATTAAAATAATAGGGACCAAAACCATTGTTTTAAAAAAGTTTAAACAAAAAAAATATAAAAAACAAAATCAAAATTTACAATATTTTTCAATGATTAAGAACATATTTAAGTTAAAAAAGAAAGAAAGTTTTAACTTTTTTTTTCTTCCTATGCTTTTCATATGTGTTTCAAATATATTTTTTCCTTGTAATTTTATATATATTCATGGTTTGAAAAAACAAGATATCACAGAAAAACACAAGTATTCATGCGTGTTTAAATCATTTGGTGTTTATACTTTTTAAAGTATTCCCATACATGACACTGTTTGTGTCTTATTAGAGATATTAGTAATTAGTGTTTATTTAGTTGGTTATAAATTAGTTGTTAGTTAATTACGGTCATTATATATACAAGGCTCTATTTTCTTTTGTATTGCATCACTCTTACCATTTTAATCAAATTTCACATTTCTGATTCTTCTATCAACTATATAAATTCTCTGAATATTATGAATTTTAATATGGTATCAAAACCCTAGCACCTACCACAATCATCTTTTCTTCCATTGTTCTAAGTTATTGAAACTCATTCATTTTTGTTCACTTTCTCTATCTTTCTCTCACCTTCTCTAGAAAAATAATAGAAAAATTTCCTTTTTGAATTTTCTTGCCACCACTTGAAACTTTCCCACATTTTTCTTGCAAGTTCCTCAACTTTTTTTTTTCTTGCAAGTTCTTCAAACATTTTTTTTTTGCGATTCTTCTTTTAATTATCTAAATTCTTTTAATACGATGGATTTCAACATGTCTCTCAAAGATCTAGTTCCTAACTGAATTAGGAATTTTATTTAAACTTTCTTGCTCTATATATATTCTCTCTTGCCAAATGGACAAGCAATGCAGTGCAGGGACTTGAATATGAATATAATATAGCAAAATGATAATTGTCTAGTTAAAGTCAGGATTAATTCTACCAAACACATGGAAAGAGAACCCGTAAAAAAAAAAAAAAAAACGAAACTGATATGTGCACGAACCTAAGAGCCCACATTTTCCTGTATTTTTTTTATGAGGGATGTTAGTTGTGAACATTGTATAACTCACATAATTCACATAGGTGATTGTACGTGTACCATCATAGAAATAAGAGAAAGGAAAAGAAAGAAAGAAAAATAATAGTAACGAGAGTTATGTGAATAACTTTTCGTGTATATAGGATTATTGTTGTCATAATGAATAGCTCTCAATCAAATCATCTAAAGTAAGGAGTTATGATTATGGTAGATTAAATATTTTTTTCCAACTTCACTTGTATGAGCAATGGGCACCAAATTATATATACAAATAGCATAACTGCTTATCAAATCAACCTCTTTTTTAGTTGGGTTTGCCATGTGAGCTAGCCTATGCTAATCCAATCTCCTCCCCCTTTCTAGTAGTACCAATTTTCAGGTGCTTAAGTAGCGTTGATCTGAAGTTACCAGTCGTGTAAAAAAAGGACTGTACATTAATACATGATTGATCACATAACATAAATGATGTATAACTTAATTGATTTCTTTAAGCAAAGTACTAACTCTTGGTAGAGAAAAAAGAATAATCATAGCGCTGATTATGATTTCAAGGCGTTACAAATTAAGAGAGGGTGTCAAGCTCTTATAGTCAGTTTCCAGTTGAATATTTTCTTTCCCCCTTAAGTTGTTGTAATTTCTATTTTCGCCTTGGTCAAAGAAAAATAAAGAGAATGTAAGAAGAAAGCATTAATAATTAATCATTCGAACATCTTCGCCTAAGTTTGCATAAAAGAAGCAGCTAATAATCCAATTTTTTACCGAAACTTGCTGTGACTGAATTTCATTTAATTTCCACGCATTAGCACCATCAGCATATCTTAATCATCAATTAGTCCAACTCCAAATCACATCACAATTAATCACAACTTCCCCTCAAATACCCACACACTCAGAAAACCAAACAAAAAATTGGTACCACAAACTCAATTCAATTAATGAACGGCGACATTATGGCATGCCGAAGCTTAGCTATTGCTGAAAGGGATACACGTACATTATTTAACAAGCTTATATATTTTAGGTTTGCTTTGGTATACCCTTTAGAGTTGCCCTAAGCCAAAGTGGGCTTTTAAAGAAATCCCCTTATCATAATTCGAAGCCAACAAGAATGAAAGACTCAGTGGTCCCCCACAAACACAATTAAATTGAGAATTAATACGAATAAGCAACCTGTCAAGATTGGATTTAGCAAGCAACAGCCTCCCCCCTCACCCTCACAGCTTAACACACACACACACACACAGCGTAATAAAGTTTATACACACATCTATATATGTTTTGTCACATAAATAAAGATATTTATTTATTTAATTATTGATTATTTTAAAAATCTTATAAAAAACATTATGTAATTAAAATAATTACATAGATGATGATTCATCAAAAATTAATCTCTATTCTTGTGTATATATATATATTTCCAATACCTTTGTTGTCTCTAGCTTTGAATTTCCTCACTCAATTTTCTATGAAAACAATCATTCCTGTGTATCATTTTCATTTCTTAGAAGCTATGGACCATCCAGTTGTGTCCATCTAAGAAGAGCATTCAGAGGGAAACGAAATATTCTTCCAGAGAGACTTTCTAGGTAAAAATCATGATGGGGATGAAAGAGATATGGAAAGGCAAATCCGTCCGTCCAACGTGTTTACTTTCGGTCAATGAATGGACCCACAAGAGGATATGGCCACCATACGTTGCAGATTGCAAATTGCAAGAAAATCGCAATGCATGCAAACAGGCTCATTACACTCCCATAGGAGAAATAGTTGCATACATGCTCATCGAGTATATTTAATGCATACTCATGAGTTGAATCATATATATATAACCATTCATTTTAATTTTTTTTATAAAAATTTCTAAATATTATAAATGAAAATGAATGATTGTGAATGTTTATGAAATACATTAAATGTTTTACCTTGACAAAAATTTCCCTCTTATAGTCGTAAACACGTTTCATTGGCTCCTCCTCCACTCCACCGTTGTGCTCATATTAAAAGCAATCCATTCCAATTACTGATAGGTACTATGCACCATTGTTCCTTTTGGTTATTTTCATTGATTCCCACATGGATGAGAGTAGTTTTCACTTATCAGCTTGAAGAAACGCAAACCTTTACCGTAGGTGAACAAACAAGCCCTTGCCCACCACCAGATCCTATCTCGTTTTGACTAAGCAACGTTTCGATTCTCATTAGTTGTTTTTGTTTGGCACTCAAGAATGGAAGGTTTCTTTAAATTTTGGCTTAGTTTGAAAAATGGCAGGCTTAGATACACGACGGTTCCCCTTTGCTGTTGCACGTACTACCCGCTGTTTTGTTTTCTTCTTCGTTTTAGGGAGGGGCCGGAAAATAATTGTAATTGCAAAGCCTATTTACTATTACGTGAATCACACTGTTAATTTTGCACATTGCTCACCAATTGAGATAGTTTGATATATATATATATATATATAAGAGGATCAAGTGAGAGAAGTGATTTTATGCGAAGTGAGATGAACAAATTTAGCCATTGAATCTTCCATTAATGGTCAAAATTAAAATCAGAGACGGATAAGAGGGGCAGGAAGGGACCTTGGCTATCCTCCACTCACAACTTTTTTATAATATATATTATATGATTGAAAAATATAAAAAAAAAAGTTTATATTTTTTTTTGGTAGATAGCAAGAAAAAAAAAAAAAGCACACACAAAGTTAGCTTCCCTTTCAATCACCATCAAGACGGAAAGAGAGGAGAAGGAGCTTCCTATTCCTGGAAATCATCACTTGAAACACTCTCTAGCCTAAATAGTCAGGACAACCATTTGCATCCCTTAAAATCAAAACAAAACGAACACACAATTGACGATTGACCAACTGCGAATGTCATAAACAAGTTCTCTATCAATGTGATGATTATGCAGTTTATAAGAAGTCACACAAGATAAAGCTTCTAGGTTATTCGTCTCACAACTCATATTCCTGCAACCTTTCAACCAAACATATTTAAGACCCCATTGAATGGCAAGAAGCTCAGCATGAAGGACTCGTATAATTTAGCCCTGAAAAAATCGCCACCCAGTCTCCTTTTGCATTCTAATGATTCCACCAAAGCTAGCCTGGCCCCCAAGTACACTATCATCAACATTAACTTTAACAAACTCATTGCTAGGTGGGGACCATTTATTCATGACCTGCGTACCTTGCCAATAACAATTCCGCTTGTAGGTGCATTGCACATCATAAGCGAGAAGACGGGTATTTCTAGCTATCCGAGTGCTAGACCAATTTTCAGAATCAAACACACCATTATTGCGGTCTCTCCATATCCACCAACAACCTCCAAGAAAACCTCTACTATCTACTAGTCCTAAAAGTCTTAATTCAATGACCATCATGTAGCTCGTCAAACAAAGGCTCTTTCAAGAAGTCTAAAGAGTCCCAAACTTCTTTAGCTTTTGGACAGTCTCTAAGACAATGAATATGTGTTTCCTATTCCTTCCCACATCAGTTACATATAGGAGGAGCAAGTCCTCTAATGAAGCAAAAAAGATTAGTAAAAAGTGCATCCTGTAAAAATAACCAAAGCATCACTTATGTTTTTTTTGGGCAAATCAAACGCCATAGCCAAGACCAATTCTGAGTTGTGTCCCAATCAGAACTATTCAATAAGCCAGCAATATCAGGAAGCCCGAATAAGTATAAGAGAAGAGGTTGTCCAGAACCATCTATGTCTTTCCTTTCCACTTAATTGTACTGATAAAGCTGAAATGTCGTTCCTTTATTCCTCTGAAAGATCAGTAGATAATATATGCCATAGCCAAGTGCCATTATTCCACACATCATGAATGAAAGATCTATCATACTTTTATTTTTAATACGTATCCAATCAGTGTCCCAAATATACTAGCTAAGGAGTTAGAAATAGAAAAATTTATATTGGAAAGTGAATGTGGAGGTTTTACATTTTTTAAGCATGAGATCTATTAAAAAAATTTCAAACTTACTCTTTTAGATATCCTTTACCAGTACATTATTAAAAAAACTATTATTTTTATTATTTAGATATATTCACATTCAATTCTATTAATTCATTCTAAATATATTAGTAGTTTATGAAGTAAGATTTAAAAGTTTTTATTAAAAAATTGCACTATAATATCTTTGAGAAAATATTTTATATGTTATTTATTTATTGGTAACTAAATTTATATTGAGTTTATATATATATGGGCAAACATAGAAAATTACAAATACTTAATTGAAATTCTCAAAACAAGATATTTATGATTTGTAATTTATAATTTAACTTTTAGAATATATTTAATTAGTGACAAGTTTGTATAAAATATAAAGTTATGTGACTTTTTAAAGTAATTATATGATCTTTTAATAATTTTTAATTTTGATCATTCATGTATGGTTATACACCATATTTAATCCTCTCATTCTCATATAAAATCACTCCTCTCACTAAATACATCCCCAACAAAATTTTGTTTTGGATATGGATTTTGAATGATAAAATTGCAAAAATATAGTATTTTAGTGGAAACGAATTTGGTATGGATATAGGATCGCCGGAAGTGAATCACATACACAACAAAAATAATAATAATTTTTTTAAAAGAATCCGCTACAAGCAAATTTGTACAAAATAATTTTTTATCAAAAAAATTATTACAGTATATTTTGTCAAGAATTCGCTATAAGTGGATTGTGTACCATAAAATTAATAAAAAAAAGTTCTTAAAATATTATTAAACTTGTTGGATAAATTAATAACCCAAAACAATATTAAAATACTATTAAAAATATTTAAATACTTAATGGACATGTAAGGTTGTTTATCTAATTTTGCTATTATTTTATTTGTTAGTTTTATTGACTTAGTTATGCACGAAATAATATTTTTTTTTATCATATGTGATGTTCTGTTCTAACAATTGTATAAGTGTATTTTTTTCAAAAAAATGTTTTTTTATTACAACTTATGTGTTTATTTATTAATATAATTTTTTAATAGAGCAATATATTTATGATAATATGCTACGTATGAGTTGGTGTTTATTTATAATTGTTTTGTGTATTTAAAATTAACATTTTGAATTAAACAAATTTTGCAATTAAACAAATTCTTGAATTAAAATAAGTTGGATATTCATTTAAAGTAGGATATAAGTGCAAGTGTGTGCTTCATTGTACTTCCAAATTTTCCAATAATTTTTATTCTTCTTGAAATTGGCCGTTGGAAGCCAAAGACAATATTGGTATATAGGCCCAATTATTTATACTTATAATTTGAAACATTAAGAGAATACAACACTTTTAAAGGTACGTGATATAAGATTCAATGGTTTAAAGCTCATTGAACGCCATTATTATGATAAAAATATATAATTTTTTAATAAAAAGATCTTTTCATATTTTTTAATATTTTTAAATAAATTTTTTAAATAAAAATAGAATTACTAAACAGTACCCATGCGATACACGTGTGGTGCCCATGTGTTTATTATAAAAAAGAATTGATATTCACTTTGAGTAAAGTACATATGATGATAAAAGAAGCAGTTTTACTATGTATATAACACTTAAATAAATAGTTTTAATTAATTGCCTAGTTTTTTCTTAGTCTTACTTATATGTAAAAAATATGAAATATGGTATGATATTGGGCACCTTGGTGACCTCATCTCTTATATAAGCTGCCTTTGATTGTGACACATAAAGAGGGGTGCCCACATTAATGTTCCTGAGCAATCTTTCTTTAACTATCCCCAATTCATTATTTACTCCAATGAAATCTTAGAAGACCAACATACTTCTAAGATGTCCCATTCTCCAAAAACCCACGAGCACTCGTCTCAACCAAATTTAATAAGATGTTGCACAGCCAAATGCATAATTTAGATTTCTCGGTAATGGTCCCCATTCCCTCTCTCCCAACTAAGAAAACAGAAAAAAAGATAAAAATAAAAAGTCATCCATATATATAGCAATTAGAGTAATGCTTATTTTTTATAAAAAGAGGGAAGAATCGCGTACAATATAATACTTTACCAATAGAATAAAGGAAAGGAAAAATACTTGTGCTGTCTTTAGTATTAAATTAACATTTCGTGGCCTTCAATTAGTGACTAAAAACGATCAATCAATTTAATCCATTTGGTATGGTGCACATATTATGGGACCCAGTTGCAATGCTGAACAATCATGAAGCTGATGCAGCTCAAAATCTTTTGTTCTTTTTTTTTTTTCTTTTTTCATACCAATATCTGTCGCTTGATGGGTAGTAAGGCCTACTCAATCAGTGGCTCACGGATATACATTATACTTTTTTTATGCTGATAACAGAATAATAGTATTTTCTTAATTTTTTATTAATAATATTATGATCATATATATTAGTTTTTTTTAATATACTTCCTCCATTTTATATTTATAGCCTCTTAGAAACCATTAATTTTGATACTTTAAAAATTAATATATCAAAATTGTATAATTTTTTAATGTATTAAAATTGTATAATTTTTGATGACGATTAATATGAAATGGAAGTATTAAAATAGTATGATTTCCCATCACATCTATTAATAAAGAATGGAATTAGTATACAATTAGTAATGATACTTCAAATTTGGATTATACTACTTAGAAGTTAGTGTTTGGAATTAAATATACTCCATACAAGAGGTTAAGAGGGATAAAGGGTATGAGGAAGCATCATCCTCTTTTGTCCCAAGAACAAAGGTAATGAACGACATACCATCACTAATTAATTAAATTAAAGTGGTAAAAGAGCATATATGGTCTCAAAAGACTGATTTTATGTATGGCCGTAGAGGATTACGAAACACATAAGTGCAAGGAGCCTCATCATTCCAGTTTTCCTTGTTGAAAAAACCAACAGACCAATATATATCTAGGAAAAACAAAACTGCAAAGTTCAATAGAATAGAGTTGAAGAAGAGCCAGCAGATTCAGTTGCTCGAGGAAGAAATTGAGGAAAGAAGAAGCCAAAGGAGCACTCAAAACAAAAGCGTGACCTCTGTATCAAGAATGGAAAACTGATGTTGTAGAAATTAAACAACCCAGTCAATCCAGTCAAACTTTGCATAACCCATGAAAATCTCAATCTCACTTAATATATGCATAAGCAAATGAATAAAATATTACAGTCTCACTTGCTTGCACCCTCTTCTACGGTTTCTAGCCCTTAATATATAATAATTATAGTTAACAAATGGTGGTAATTTGGACGGGTTTTGAGAATCCTTTGTTTAAAGGTTGACAGACACAAAAGGCAAAACAAAAACTGAAAGGCGTTTAAAGATGATTTTGTGTCATTGACCTGCCTAATCTTTTCTTCACTTAGGAATTAAATAGATCTTATTTGAATCAATTTAATTCATAAGTTATTATTTACAAATTACAATGGTTATATAATTTAGATTAAATTTCAAAATCAATCAAGTCAATTTTTATAAAATCATATCACATTTAGCAGAATTTTAAAATCAAAATAATCAATTTTCATGAAATTTAACAAATGAAATTATTTTTTATTCTTAAATTATTTAAATACAAATTTTGATTTGAAAATTAAATCAATTCCCATATTTTATTTATTTATTTTTATAACTTCCAAATCCCTTTAAATCTTGATATATAATTTTTTTTTACCTCTCTTCCTTTGTGCTCATTAAACAATGAAAATGGCATATTACCAATCATCCTTTCCCCTCCGTAGGAAACACCCATCATTGCCCCCAACAATCCTTTTCAACCTTAGAAACCTGAGCTTCTAAGATATTCCCTCCTCTCCCTTCAATTCTTCCATTCCATTCTTCCATTCTTTCTTTCTTTTTTTATTATTATTTTTTTTTCACTTCCTTTTTTGGTTTCCACTTTTATTTTTCTCCCCTTTATGCTTCCACTCTCTCTCAATTTAAATATCCCCTCCTCCACAACCATCTCCTCCTCTCCTCCCCTTCACCATCACTCCAACCAACCAAACCATCCATCCATCCACTCTTTTTCTCTCTCTGTTTTTTGTTTTCTTCAATTGAATTAAAATTAATTCCCACATAAACCATAGCCATAGCAGAGAGTGTGAGTCAAACCTTATTAATGGATCCTTCATCCACCAACTCCGTGAACGGATTCTACTCGTTCTTGACCCGAGGAATCGATGATCTAGAGAGAGTGTTCTTAAGCACCAACTTCATGTCATTCCAATTCCTTCAGAGGGCACTCTCTCTGCTCCGATCCTTCCACACCCAATTGACCCTTCTCGTGCAGAAGCTCCACCTCCCCCTCGGCGACAAGTGGCTCGACGAGTACATGGACGAAAGCTCCAAGCTTTGGGAAGCCTGCCACGTCCTCAAGACCGGAATTTCCGGAATCGAGAGCTTCTACTCTGCCGCATTCAACATCACTTCCTCCTTCGACTCTCACCCTCACGTCACCCCACAGCTCTCTCGCCAGGTCAAAATCCCATCTTTTCATCATTTTCCCTTACCCTTTTTCGAGTTTTCCATACCCCGAAACGAAGCTGAAACAAGAGACAACCTCGGCAATTGCTAACAGCTTTGCCATGTTCTCCCCTGTTTTGCTCTGTTCTGATGCAGAGGAGTTTTTTTTTTTTTTTTGTTTCTTCAGGTTATGAGAGCCATAGCGGGGTGTCGCAGGGAAGCGGTGGGGTTGGAAGAAGAGAACCGGGCACTGATGGAAACGAGGGTTCAGCCTCTATCCCTGCGCTTCGAGGAGAGGGTTTCGATCGAGTCGAAGCTTAACGGGTTCAACGGGTTCAGGGGAGTGCTATACGCAATGAGGAACGTGAGTTCCTTGCTGCTGATGATTCTTCTGTACGGGTTGGTGTACTGTTACCCTGAATCATCGGATTTCGTGGCGGGAGGGTACGAGGGGTGCTTGTTTTTGGGATCGGCGTTTATGATATCGACGGCGAGGCTGCAGCAGAGGGTGGCGGCGGAGATCGGGAGGATGAGGGGGGCGGCGCCGGGGATGCTGCTGTACGAGTTCAGGAGGTCGAAGGCGGCGATGGAGGAGCTGAGGGGTGAGTTGGAGAGGAAGCAGGGGATGGTGGTGGAGTGGGAAACAGAGGTTGGGATCAGAGACAGAGTGGAGAATCTAAGAGGGTGCTTTGGCGTGCTGAGATCTGGGGCTGAGAACATCGTTGCACAGCTTGATGATTTCTTCGATGAGATTGTTGAAGGGAGGAAGAAGCTCTTGGACTTCTGCAGTCATAGGTAAAAAAAAAAAAAAGAGAGAAAAGAAAAAGTAAACAGAAACCAGAATTGAGTGGAAAATGAAAAAAAAGAAAAAAGAACAAGGTAGAGGAATAGTTTGATGATGAGGGTGGTTGTACCTTTTATTAACCCTTTTTTTCTTATAATTATTTTTTTCTCTTTTCTCTTGTGTTGTTTTGTTTTCCTTTATTTTATTTTTTAACAGTTAGCTAGTTGAAACTTGAAACTTTTTTGTGCTACTGGGAAGGTTGTTTTCAAATTGAATGTGGTTCTGGGTTGGGTTGGGTTCCTTTGATGGCAACATTGACAAATAGGTTTAATGGAGAATTATCTTCTTGCAATGAGGGCTATAAGTTGTTTGCGAAACTTAGATTCCTTCTCCCTCTAATTACTACTACTGCCAGCCAGGGAAGAAGAGGACAAAATGTTGAAGGTAGTAACTAGAATAGTAAAAAGAGAAAACATAGTTAATAAAGAACCCACTATCCTAGACAAAAGAAGGCAATACTAATGGCTACACAGTGTCAGATTAATTTTCAATTTTTTTTTTATTTTTGTTTTCTTTTTTTAATTGATCTTTGAAATAAACATTGAATTTGAAGGAGTGCTTAGAAAATGACTAATCATTCTTCTAAGTTGTGAAAGAGGAATAATGGAAAGGGAGGCTTAGGATTGTAAGAGTGGCACTTCTGAGATTCCTGGACTGCTTTAACATCAAAGGAAGCTTCTTTTGCTCTTTGGAAGCTTTTTTGTCTGATTCGGTTCGCTTTGAAAGCAATGGAATGGAGATGATGATGATGATGAAAACTTCTCACCACATTCTCCCATTGCCTGACAAGTCTCTCTCTCTCTGGATTTTTGTTCTGTTTCAAAACTCTTCAACTTCCCCTTTTTGGGGTTTTGGGATGTTTTAATATTGTGACAAATTCCAGCGGTCACTTTCTCATTTCTAACCGTATCTCATGCTTTTTGTCCCTTGCCGGAAATTCATGCCTTGCCCCCTTATAAGGGTTCCATATGAGTGATGCTTTAAAACCGAACAATAAAATAATGCTCAAGCTGCATGCATACAGACAAAAAAGAGTACTAATATATTGGCCTCTAATCCAGCATGCTGTATGCCAGAGGGACAGAAATGGTGCTCAGAAACAGCCACCCTTCAATAAAGCAGTGCCTTGGCTGCCCTATGGCTATGCTGCTCAACAGCCATTAACCGCATTAAAAGTTAGTACCATGGTCATTGTACAAACAACCACAAAATATACCTTCAGTAATAGGATGGTGCTATTTATCATTTTTCAATTCCTATGGCTTCAAACTCGCCCATGCAATAGGCTCCATAATAAACAGGAACAAGCAGAGAAAAACTAAAACAGATCCAGCAATGACTATAAAATAGATAAAATAATCTCATGCACACTTCAAATAACTGATAGAATAAAACATTGAACAGTGACACTTTTTCTTTATGTAGTGTAATTACTGCTGCAGTTGTTTCACAAACGAAGACAGCCACAAAAACTGTTTGGAGAAAAGGGTATTCCCTTGAATAATTTGTACAATCTCAAAGTCAGTAGTGAGGGGACAGTTGCTGAGTATGATGTATAGGCGTGGTATTAAGATCTGACTTTCATTTGCATGTGTAATTTACAGGAGCTAAGTTGATAAAGATTATAATAGCAAGGAGAAAAAACTGATGGATTAGGATGCAAAATTAATTGAGGTATCATAATGATGTCATTGAGGAATGAAGGCTGCCTGCTTTGCAACTTCAAATCACATATCGAACCCTGGCATTGCAAACTGAGAACTAAATGCCTCAACCTGATTTCTGAGCTCGGAGATCTTTTTATTATTCTTAAGACCTTTGACAAAATCTTTGAACGATTTCCATTGTTCCTTCAGTACAATACTGCTGGTAATCTGAGCTGCCCTCCAAAGAAAGTCAGCTATGGTCTCAAAATCAGCCTCTAAACAGCCTCTTGATGTCATTGCAGGAGTACCTGAACACCAATGAGATTAAAGGAACTTGAGAACATGAAGAAGAAAAATAAGGGCATTCAGAAGACCTAATAGTAACTTGTTTAAACATGGAAATCTGATCCAAATATGAATGTAACTTAAAGAACATGTATCTCAACTATGTTCTCCTGCATAAGGGTAGGCTGTAATAATGCAAAATACAGATTTTCATTATTTGCATTAATTCAACTCCCTAGGAAATGAGCTTTGCTGGACCAGTTGCTAAATATGTGAGAATTGGAGCTAATAGGAACTGATTACATTTAGAGTTTGGATCAAAGGCTTGCTGCCAAAAGAGAATCATAAGCTAAGCATGTATTAGTAAATCATAAATTAAGTTGCATGGCAAACAGATATTTTCTGCAACTGCAACCGCAAACATATTCAACCAGAAAAATCACATAATTGGAACTGTACCATTAGTCCAATACCATATGTTCATCCGTACAATATCAGAGCTACTCACCAATTCTCACTCCTCCACGAGAAATAGAACCATAAATGGCACACTTGTTGAGAGTTATGTGACACGCCTCGCAGACCTTCTCAAATTTTCTGTCTGCATTACATAATAAAACTGGTTAGAGAACATGCTCATGCCAACTTTAACTTCAAGGACATGATTTCTAAGAGAAAGGAAAATGAGTATCAGAAATCGAGAGTTATTAACCGGGTTCAAAACTTGAAATGCCAGTTAAACAAATTTAGTTCTTCTTTTCTATTCTTTTCTTCTTCCCTGCCCCCTAATTTTAACTTTTTCGGATTACTCTAATCTTGTAAACTAAACTTCTACAGGAGCTTCATGAATATAGCTTCAGTGAAGAAATAACTCTTACATTTAGTTGCTTTTTGACATCAACTGATATCAGACCAGGAAAGACCTATACGGAAAAAATATATAATTTTAGAAACTAAGGATCCAATCCATTTTATCCAAAACACCTATGAAGTTCGTCAAGAGTGTAACCACTAATCACAGTTGATGTCCAGCTTATTTTTTGGTGTTAAATTTAAGACAGTTGATTAAAGAAACAAGAGTTATGTTCTATGAAATAAACTTCAGGGGAGAAGAGTGATATATTGATATGCTTTAAACTAAAAGGTCGCAAGATAAAAACAAGCCAAATCATTGAAAATTATAAGAGTTTTTTTCACTCAATCATTTCTCCATTCATAACCAGTATTAGGCTTTGCTTTCTATGCACACATTGTGGAGTCCGTAATTTACACAAGCTCCTTGATTTGACTTCACAAAAATTATCAAAGCACTGATTAACTAATATTAAATAGTATTTTTACTTTTTACTTTACTAAAACTGATAAAAAATACTTGTACCAAAAACATTTGATCTTACATATTCTATGATTTATGATAACAGTTTGAAATTAAAAAACAATTTGCATTCAAATATATAACAAGTACAATGAGCATACAATTTTAATTTGTTATAGACAAAATCATAGAATTTAAGCCTCCACTTCCACAACAGTAGTAATAATGTCAATTTCAAATCCAATTGTAATTTTGACATGTATTTTGCGAAAAATAGACGCAGATTGAGGAGTTACCAATTATGCCAAGTGCAGTTAGATCCCAGAGCAGCAGATGATTGTCAGTCCCATCCGTCACCAATCTGCATTTTCTTTTCAACAAGGCAGATGCCAATGCCTGTGCATTTTTCTTCACCTGCTGCACATATGCCTTGTACTCTGGAGTTGCAACTTGTTTTAAAGCTACCGCAAGGGCAGCAATGTGATTATTGTGAGGACCTCCTTGTAGTGATGGATATAAAGCAAAGTTTATCTTCTCCTCAAAATCATAATTACTATCATCTCCATGATTAAGAACAAGGCCTGGTCTCCTTGGTTTCGCCCCTCTTCTGTAAAGGATGATACCTCCCCTTGGACCTCGGAGACTTTTGTGGGTTGTTGAGGTAATGATATCACAATAATCAAATGGACTAACCACTTCCTGTAAATAACAACCGCCATTATGCTTAAAAGCACATTCGCACTTGGTAATATGCAAGATCAAAATCCTTCATGAAGGGCTAAAACCAATCACTGGGCACATATTAAGCACACAATCACTTTAAAATGACGGAATTCCAAAATTGTACCAGAGTTTAAGGTTTAACATTCAAATACATATGTCATTTCTTCAATCAACAACATTATATGCCACAAACCTAAGACCAGACTAAAATCAGAATCAAAGGCATAAACAACCAATGCATACTTCCTGATCCAATCAGAGTTTTGATTTCCACTGAACATGCCAACAGTGAATTCAAAAATGTGATTCACACAAATTCAAAAGTAGGAAATTTCATCGAAATTCAAGCAACAAACTATTCAGGGGAGAACAGGGGAAAAAAGAGAAAGAAGAGGCAATTTGGCTTTCAATGTTTCCATCCTGCTTTAAGCTAAACAACAACAACCATCCTGGTCTCCACTGATATTACTAGCATCTGCAGACCTGCTATGCCAAAATCAAAGAGTATGTCTGAAAATGTCTGAACATATAGTAAGATAGGAGTATGTTTTTGTTGAATTGTTCTGTGCCCCAGTGAAAAGCAAGCAACTATACTTTACAAGCTCTAAGGCATATAACTGCCTCTAGCCCTCTACCCTCCAAAGAAAGAAACTAAATCAAAGCTCCAATTATCACAAAAATGCGTGAGGAAATATAAAACTCAAAATTTGGTTAGAACTTAGTAAACACTCACTATAGTCCTTGAAGTGTAAGCATCCACGGTAATATTATAATCGACGCTTGCAATCTATGTTGCGCGGATACTCGTAAGAGTATTCGGTAATATCAAGGACTAAAACAAGAGTTTACTCCTAATTATGTAATAACACAACATGACAGAGAAGATAGAGCACCTTAGCCGCCACAAGACCGCTGATATGAGCCATGTCACACATCAACACCGCCCCACATTTATCAGCAATCATCCTGAACCTCCCGTAATCCCATTCCCTCGGGTAAGAGCTCCCCCCACAAATCAGTATCTTAGGCCGATAGTCCATTGCTTTCTCCTCAAGCTTCTCATAATCAATGTGCCCAGAAAGCGGATTCACCTTATAACTCAGCGTCTCAAAGAAAATAGAAGCAGCAGAGACCTTCTTCCCACCCATGGTATAATACCCGTGACTCAAATGGCCCCCAGATGCAGAGTCCAAACCCATGATCCTATCTCCAGGGTGCAAAAGACCAGTGTACACAGCGAAATTCGCAGAAGTGCAAGAATAAGGTTGAACATTCACACCCCACTTGTTTGGATCAAGATCAAATGCAAACAGAGCACGCTCGCAGCAGAGGAATTCGAGCTTGTCAATGTGCTGGTTCCCAGTGTAGTACTTTGCACCTGGCATTCCCTCAGAGTACTTGTTGGTCAAATGGCTTCCCAGAGCTTCCATCACTGCCCTGCAAACGAAGTTCTCCGAAGCTATCAGTTCGATTCCCCTGAACTGTCTCTTCTTCTCCTTCTCCATGATCTCGAAGACTTCTGGGTCTGCTAGTCCCAGTGGCTGGTTCCCCCATGCCTGAACCGAAGCTCGACGCTTCGAAGGGAAGCACGATGGACCCTCTATGTGCCTCTTCAAGGGAAGAGAGCGTTCCATGAAGTTGATCGTTTGGTGGTTCCCCTGTTCTTCTTGTTCGTGTTCTTCTTCGTCTATGGTTTCCCCTTCTTCTTCCTTTTCTTCTTGTTTGAGCTTGACCAGAGACTTGTCGTCTTCCTCGTCGAGCAGCTTCTGCCACTGACTCGGGTTCGAGGTGGTGGAACAAACCCGGAACGAGAAGGAGCTGTCACAGAGTGGAGCAGAGAGAGAAACAGGGGATGATGACATCTGCGCGGATAATCCGAGGGATAGACCCGGTTGGGCGTCCATGGAGCGAGACCCAAATGGAGAGGTCCTCGGAAAATTGAAAAAGTTTCGTTTTTGGTCGGAGTTAGGCTTGTGGGTAGGTGCAGAAACAATAGGAACAGAGACAACAGGGACAGTGGGAACAGGGGAACGACGATGGTGGTGATGATGGGGGAGTGTTAGAGTACGGAGCAAGTGTTAACATAGAGATTGGATGCATGAAAATGAAGAGGTAGAGAGAGAGAGAGAGGGGGGGGGGGGTTGTGGTGTTGTGAGGAATTTGAAATTGAGGGAAAACAGAGGAATGTGGAAAAGGGAAAAGGGAGAGGAAGATGAAGAAGGGGAGGGGAATGAACCTGGATGTGAATCAGGGAGGGAGAGAGCAGCGTGTGAGAGATGGCAATGGATTTGGATATGCGAATGCTTTGGACTGAAACGTAATTGAATTGGAGCGTGGAGCAATTTTAAACCGTACTTGACGCATAAATTAATTAAGATTAATAATAAGGAAAGGAAGATGGAAGTTGGTTGATGGCGGATACGGTACGAGGAGGTAACTTGCTAGTTTTTTTTTATTTATGGCCTTAATGTGGATGGAATGAGGTCTAGGTTCACTGCTGTGGGCGTACGTGTGAGTCAAACAATTCAGGAAGGTTGCTTTGCTTTTTTTTTTGGGGCCATGCCCATTTTATTTTTAGTTTTGTGTCTTATGAAAGTGTGAACCGTGTGGCTTTGAAAGGATCTCATTCTGCTTAGCTGTCGTTGCTGATGACATCAATTTAGGGAGCGCATTTTAGAATTTTGCTTTGCTCAAATTAACCATGGCTGGAAGCTGAAAACCATTATATTAATCGAAATAAGATAATAGATTTTTAATAGAAAAAAAGAAGAAAACAACAAATGAACCTCACTATCTTTCTATTAAGGTAAAAAGGAAAAGCCCAAATAATAGCTAACTACAAAGCGAGGAAACCGGAGATCACCCTTTTTATTTAGTGTGAGTTTTTGATAGAAAATAATTAATGAAAAGAAAATAATAGGTTTTTAATAGAAAATAGAAAACATCCAAATGAGCCTCACTATCTTTCTATTAAGGTAGGAAAAGCCTAAATATAATAGCTAACTACAAAGCGAGGAAACCGGAGATCACCACAGTCTGCACAAATCATCACTCATTAGATACAAAAGATGATAACCATAAAACAATGTCCGCTCATTCATTAACGTTTGTTATATCATAACTAATCGCTATTAGAATCTCACATTTATTTGATGTTTTTCATTTGTCTGTATAGTTTAGCTTAAATATGATTTTAGTTCATGTAGTAATAATTTGTTAATTTGAAGCTAGGTACAGTTTTTTCAAATGAATTGATATTATTACTATTCATTATTAAATCAATAACCAGGTTAGTGATGAGGAATTTAGCTAAAATGTATGAAGTTATAAGTTCAAATCCCTTTGCTCTAATTTACCAAGAAAAAAATCGATAAATCTCGAAAAATTCTGATTGAATATTGTTAAGTTCTGCCCGCCTGCATTAATCATTTATCTATGGAATTATTAAATGCAATAAGGGCCTGATGATTGGATTAAAGACAAGGTATCCAGATACTGTCCAAAAGTTGGAACTTGCCGAAGTTGAGCTTGGTGCCATGATAATATGTGAGCTGAGGTAATGGACAATGGAGTCATTGTCATTTTCGCCTTCTCTTTCTTTTTGGGTTTCATCGTCCTCCTCTTGTTATGTCAGGCAAAGTTGCCTTTGACTTTGTCTGATTCTTCCCCACAGTGGATCACAATTCTTAATACATCCAATTCAATACTCCCACAGTGGACGAAAGTGGTCGCAGAAGCTACTTGGAAATATCCAGTAATTATCTCAGATACAAAGTATCCACTAAAACAACTAATTGCCTTCACCAAAAGAGTAAAAAATTTCCAACCTTTAGGAATGGTACTGTCGCTTGATGAAGAATAATGTGGACCAAGAGGCTGGTACTTCTACCACTTTCGTCCATGGTTGAGACCTTGCAGAGGGAGTAACCCAATGAAGCCACCGAGGTTTGGAGTCCCCCTTGTTGGGACTTCGAGCAACGGACTCACCTTCCTTCATAGCACCCCATCTAGCATTAGCACCATCACCTTCCATAATCTTAGTGCTCTTAAGGACATCGAAGAACCAAGCTTCAATCTTGGTGTCGGATCTCAAAATGGACAAAGGGAAAGAGGAACAACCTGATGAGGGGAGTAGAGAAGGAGAGGATGCGGTGGTGCTTGTCACAGGGGTGGCAAGTTCATCGTCGGAGGAGAGATAGATGAGGAGTAAAGAGGGAGGTGAAGGAATTGGGACTTGAGGTGGAAGGGCGAAGGGACAAACAGTGCAGCAAAGAGTGGGAGAAGAAGGTGGAGAGTGTGGAGAGGGCATGGCGATGGAATGATACGATGAGCGTGTCTCCACTGCCCACAGCCTTCGCTTAGGTAGCTTTTGTCGCCCATAACCCCATTAAGAATGCTAAGAGCCCACCTTTTGCCAATAAAGCCATAGGAGTTAAAACACAAATATTATCATTTCAAACATTAAAAATTATTTTCATTCTAATTGAGCGTATGAGCAAATACTAGTCATTGAATTTTAAAGTCATCCAACAATTGTTATCATGGACATGCAAGAGGAAAAAGGATATTTTTGGAGGTTTGACTAGGAGGACTAAGGTTGGTCCCTAACGTTCCCAGACCAACCAATCATTCACCATGATTGATATCCAAAAAGATAAAAAGGAACACACCACATCTCTCCAATCCAAAGAGCCAGCTGCTCATCTCTCTTAAATTCTTGTTAAGGTAAATTACATTAATCTTCCCTAAGATTTGGTAAAATTCAATCCCTTCCCTCTCTTTGTAAAATTTTCTTAAAAGATTCTTGAATTTGTGAAATCATTACACCAACCTCCCATGAATTTATAAAATTATTAGACTGACCTCTCATCTATGGCACAATAAACCATGTATTCAAGGGATATTTTGTCACATGAACAAATAGAGAAGAGTCAGGGTAAATTACATGAATATTCAAGGAAAGGCAGTGTGATTTTCCCTTCTTGTTATCTTGTAGTAGTTCAATAGTTAAATGTATTAAAGGCACCAAGTCAAAATATTTCAACTCCAACACACTGGTTGTGTTGTCATTATCCGTAAGCTCTTTGAGAAGATCGCTACAAAAACATGGCATTACCTATCAAATGTAATAACTATATTATCTAATAACCATAATCCAATCATAAAGAAAGATTCTAATAGCGACTCAGCATTAGATTGGTTTGCATGACGATTAAAGTAACATACTGTCACTATTGAGAATCTTACCCTGTAAATTTAGTCGGCAAAAATGTTCTTGATTTCTCAAAAAGTTCAAAACTCTATGCATATAGCACCAGAGTATAAAAAAATTGACCCAAAAACTTTGGAAAGAAAGAAACATTTCTGGCTCTGGGTAAAAATATATTTCTCAGGATCAAACGAGTTCCTCTTTTCCATGTTGAAACAAAAACTTGGCGAGTCCATACTTCAAGGGCTTATACTCACCTGGGGCCAAAATACCCAAATAATGAACACTGGATACATTTCTGAGCAGATCAATGAGAAGATATAGGTGGAACTAGATTTTTAATGAACGAGTGAGGAAGTTCAAGAGACTATCTTTCATCGACTCCAGCAGCTGCTGAAGGCTGCTCCTTGGATTTGTCAGGAGATACCATAGATTTTTTATTGCCAGGCCCTAAGGAAACCTTGACAAGTGCTGGCCTTAGAACCCGATCTCTTAGCAAGAAACCACGTCGTGTATCTTTAATTATAATCCCTTCCTTGAACTCTTGGGACTCCTCACGAGCAATGGCTTCATGTAGCTACAAAAAGGTAATCCGGAAAAAGATTAAACAACAGCCATGCGGATAATTTTCTATAAGCTTCAGCTGCTTTTCTTCAAACATGCTTTCCAGTTTCTACAAAATGTCCACATTTTAGTTTCAACTTTCAAGTATGATTTCATGGTGAAGGCCCTCTTAAGACAGGCATAGCAAATGGAGAAACAAAACCAGCAACAAGATAATATTTTCACTGTCTAGAGGAATAAATAATGCAGTGCATCTTTGGGAATGTAGTAAGACAAACGAATTACATTTGACATAAAAATGGTCATCATAATATTAACAAGTATCTGAAAACAGTAATAGGTATCTTGGTGTGTACTTTGTAGACTCAATGCCTTACAGATATTACAGATGGAAAATAAAATACATAAAAGTCTCTGTCATATAGGGAATATGAATTCATCCTTTCTGGAAGTTCAACACTAAAAGTGATTTTCCACTAATGATAGCCAAAGAAGAATGAACCCAATCACATCCCCAGTAAAAGAAACTCCCAACACAACTGATTTATTTCTTCCAAAACCAATTCTTGAAAATTATTTCTCTTCAAAATCTAGAAATGCACCATGCAGTAACTCCAAACACACATCCCATTCAATGGATCATATTTTTCATTTCTTAAAAAATGTTGCAAGTGAGATTAAACTTATTATGTGCGCCTTATAATCACAGATCCTTTATCTCAAGGAAGTAAGTGATAATAAATTCAAAGATTGCAGTACATTAATAGTCTCTCTGAAAAGCAGCCTCTATACCAAAAGCTAACCTAACTAGCATAGCACCACTCCTAATGTTTGTTACTCATGACAAAAAACATTCGAGGTATTTAATTTGACCTCTAACTCCCTGCAAAATACAAATCAAGGAACACACTTTTCAAGGGAATAACAAAGTCCAATTAGAGATGATATATCCTGGACAGACAATTCTTTGCTATCTCTTGCCTTTTGTGGTGAGCAGGGGGAATAATTGTCTGATATTTAACACTGTAAAATTGAATGCCAAGCCATCCTCTCTTGGTATGGAAATTATTCCAAATGCCAATCAAAAGAAAAGGAAGATATTTCTCATATATAAGATCAACATACCAACATTCAATTTCACTTACCAATGGATTAAAAGGTTTGCCCACTGTTGCTATCACAGAAACATTATGGCTCCTCATAATTTCAACGAATTGCTTGTAAATACCTTGATAGCTTGCATCAATTTTCTTCTCTTTGTCTGTTGCCACCGCTTTAATTTGTTGTTTGGCTTTCTCAAAATTGTCCACCATCAACAAAAGCTTTTCAATGACTTCTTCTTGAGCATCAGACTGGATGCCAAGTCTTTCTTTCTCAGATCTTTTCCTAAAATTTTCAAAATCTGCTTGTAAGCGAAGACATTTCTCCTTAGAAGCAACTTTCTCTGCCAACAGAGTTGATACTTTATGAATCAGTTCAGTTTTTTTGTTTGCTATTGACTGTATTCTGACTTCAATCCAAGATATAGTTCTTTCATCTCTTTTAAGAATGGCTTCCTTGTATGCTTCAATGAGGGCCATTAAGCTGGGTAAAGAGTTTTTATCTTCATCATCGTCCGCGACTCTCACATAATTCTGAGCATCCTCTGTTTCATCATTTATCTATGGAAGACAAGACGGAGATGGGTTTAACTAGGGATATAAGAAAGAACAACTAATGAACCGAAAATAACCAATTAAAGCTTAAAATAAACAAACATCGTGAGAATTAATTATTTCAAGACATGCAGATTATATAAGTGTTGATGATGAAGAACAAGAAATGTTAAATTAAACTAAAAAACTAAAAGCAAATGATTCTGCATACCTCGAACTTGTTTTGGTAATTGATATTATGACATCAATACAAGACGGGTACAAGAAGAAAGCAAAAACAAATATTTACGATCCAATACAGCACTGCTGTTATACTATTATCTCATAGCTGCAAACTTTGTGAAAATCCAAGATATAACCCTGCAAGCTGACTTGAATATTCATGATCAGCCAGACAGACATAGTTGGAACTTAGAAATCTTTTTTATTATTTTGTTAAGCATGCGCCAACATTTCTAGGTTAGTGTTAGGATAGAATTAGGGAAATGTATACCTAGAACCCATTTAAATTGATTGCTTTGCAAACTAAGGCTATGATTGGGAATTTTGTAAATGATGGAAGGGAGTGGCTAATAATAGAATAGAGGAGAAAGGTGAGGAGTAGAGTACAAGAGACCATGTCACACCCCTGTTTGGACCCAAATTGGAGGGTCGAAAAGCTTGGTTTTGAGTGGCAAAGAAGGGATACATAGTCCCTTATTAACCATGTCATTCCCTCCCCAAAAATTACTTTAAATCAATGGTCACTTAAATTTAGCCTTGTCACTCCCTCTATTTTCATTCTCCCAATCATAGCCTAAAGTATCACAACAATGTTATTAGAAAAATGAGATGCCATGGGTATTTGTAAGGTTACTAGAAGAATGCGAAAGCATTGTACAATTTAGTCCAGAATCTGAACTACATCACACCCTCATCTTCGTTGTTCATTACTTTCTATCAGAAAGAGCTAGGCCCGGCCCTCAAGAACTTGGTTGCCACCGCAAAATCACAACCAAGTACATCTAAAAGTATCATACAGATAAATATAAATATAATGTTGTTATAGCTAATAGCACATCATGATATAGTTACTAATTACTACTATATTACCACCGCAAAGCTACACCTACACCAGAGGATCAAAATAAATGTTTTTTTTTCAAATTATAAAATGATAACTAATTAGGGTGGTTTTGGCAACAGAAACTAGTATAATACATAAAAGTGCAAAAATTGGAAGATGAAAACAACAGCTATGCAGGTAACATAATCGGGTGAGAAGGAAAATAAATAATAGAAAAAAAAGCGTACTGTTGGAAATGAATCTTGGGAAGCGAGACAAGACTTGAAGAGGGTCCTTGGATTAAGAGAGGTAGACTTGGTCTGAAACCCTAAGGTGGTGGTAGCAAGGTGGGGATGGGAGGGTAGGATTTTAAGACGTAGTGTTTGAAATTGAACGGGCTTTGAAGAGAAGGAAGTAGAACAAGGACACGAAACCAATAGAGATTGATTGCAGAGAAAAGCAGCCATTGCTCTCTCTCCTCTACCAAGTACCACCGCCTCGTTCCTTTGTTCTTGTCTTGTGTCTTTGTCTCTGTGTTTGTGTTGTGTGGGTAAGAGTTTACAGGCAAGAGTCTAGATTTTTGGACTTGGGGGCGGGGCGGATGTTCTGGAAGCACTTGTTCCTTGTATTGTATGCGGACAAACAGAACAAAATATTTCTGTCTCCTTTTTATTATTGACAATTTTTAACATAAGTATCATGCCATTGATTTAATTTATGAATGACGTTAATTCTGATGCATTAAGAGCGCCACGATTTCAGATTCCTTTTTTTATATCTTCTTTCAAATAATTTGTGCGAGAGTATCTATCTTATTTGCTCAAGTGACTAACTACATCAAAATTAAATTCTTAATTTACACTGTATTTTCTGAAAAAATTATTCTTCTGTCTATCTCATCAACTAATAAAACGGAGTTGCACAACACTGCCTTGGTTTGGATGCGTTAATTGAGAATACTTAAGCCCAATTCAGCAAATTAACCCGGAACTTCATTGTAGAAATTATGTAAAGAGAAAAAGAACAATTGCGGCCTCGAAATATGCATTAAGGCACAGTCAAATGTTCCACGCATCAATCAATATTGCTTACTTAAAAGCTAGAGGATTAGGACTGATTAGCCCTTTCAGAAACAAAATAGTTGAACGGAGAACAATAAACAGGGAATCACAAAACAATTCACATTCTTTAGCCACAAACACCAACTAATCCCTGTTGCGGTTCTTGGTGAGAAGTTTGGATTGGAGGTCATCAATCCAAGGAGAAATTAAAAAAAATACAAGATTATAAAACTTGTACTTGAGAATCCTTCAAATTTGTCATATACCCTTAACCAAAAAAAGGGAGTTAGTTCCAAGTTTCAACGAGACAAAAGAAAACGGCATACATATAGATATGCAAGGTCAAAAGGGTAACGGCATCCACCCCGCGTCAGTTACCTGCATGAAAGGCAACAAAAGTTTTAGCAAAAGCTTATTGAAACATGAATTTCAACCATAGAACGATGAAGTGCAAATGAAGCATGACTTGTGAAATTTGTTCTATGCATTTGGCCCCACGTACAATATCAAACACGCTGACGGCAATAAAGTTACAGCAAAAATTATTACTCTGGTCAGTCAAATCAAAGCCCACCGGAAGAATTAGATTCGAAAGAAATGTAAGGAACCAAATTTAACTAGCACTTGGTCAGAACAATTGCTCATAAAAATAATCATCACCATGTCATTAAGCTTACACAATCCATTTCCACTGTACAAAATTTGTCAATTACGCATCAATAGCTGATTTTATTTTTTGATTCGTTCGTAGTCAGAATATCATCAGTTAACTCGGATATCAACATACCTGTACAGCTACTTATCTGCATGGCATAGACACTATTCACAAAAAACATGCCGAAACTGTTGAGGCTCTTTGGCGTGGGTCATCAAGCGGCCTGTCAAGCAATTTCGAGTAAGACAATGAATCAGCAAGTGGGTTGCTGCTAATGCCTTCAGTTCCATTGCAGCCTCTACTGTTATCATCCCCTGTGCCACCAATACCATGCGCGCCACCTTCACCCGGCTGTTCTGTTTGAATGGTCGCACCAAATAGCTGAAATGAACCAGACCCAGCTTTCACTGAGTTGCTGTTGCTGGTCCCAACAACTTCTGCGCCAGAGGAACGCAAACTACTCTGGCTATCTGGTGACAAGCCGTCAGATTGAGAACAGCCAATGTTTAGCTCTGTGGGCCTAGTATGAAACCTTGGTACTGTGTTTTTCCCAAAGGAATTACCCATATACAGAGGAGAGTTATTACTCGAAAAGCTGGGAAAAGTAGATGCAGAAAATAGATCATGCCTGGCTCCCTGCATGCCCGCAGGAAAGGTACCAAAACTCAACAAGGTTTGATTCAATTGTGCCATTGTAGAATTAGAGAATCCTGTGAAAGGAAAGAAGGGGTCTCCCTCTCCATCCTCAGCAGCTCTGAACTTCTTTGTCGGGGGAAATGCTTCATGAAGTGAAGGTGGGGAGGAAAGGAGTTGGACCTGCCACGGGCTGACTGACTTGGCATTCTTCAAGGATTCAGGTTCATCCCAGGAAATCTGTGATACCAGAAAAGATAAAAAGGCCACCATCAGTCATTTGATATGTATAATAAGTTCCATAAGCAATGTAACAAGAGTTTCTTTCAATGAAAATAATATTTTTTCACAACAGATAACAAAAGAGACTCATGCATAACAAATTAAAGGTGGAAAAAAAGGTAGAAATTCAAAAGATATAAAAGAAGCGATAGTGTGATACGACAACATTACAGATCAAATGTTAAAATGCAACATATTATTATCCTCAAACTCCAGATAAACATCCCTTATCATATGACATTTTCCCAGTTCAGTTTTGACATGCATTTACAAGATATAAGCTAAATGCTAAACATAAACTACCATGAACCTTGTCCAATGTCTCTATGCCCAAAGACACATTGCCAGTGTTCCAGTCTCATATTTCATCAACAGATAAAGTGAATAAGTTTTTAGTTTCCCCAATACTATTAGCCACCAAAGCATTATTCTCAGTCAAAATCCATTACAACATATAAGACATGTAAACTCCAAAACAAATTTCTCTTCACAACAACGACAACCGAGCTTATGCGACATGTGCAAAATGACCTAATTAGCCCCTATCAAACCAGGTTCGGACCTCAGAGCATAATATTGTGTTTCTATAAACCACACATACCCCCCACAGTCAATAGGATGTTAATGCCAAACATATTCCTTGTAAAATCAATAGTCTATCAAGATCAAGACTACATAACAGACTAAGTCCAAAAGATAGTTCTTGTTAGGTTGACTCAAAACTCTTGTAGCTCCACATGTCCTATCCTTTCTTTCTTTCTTGATAAATCAGTTTTTTTTTTTTTAATCTTTCTTTTTTCTTTCCTTTCTTTCTTTCTTTCTTTCTTTAAACCATATCACGTTCACATCAGAAATCAAAGGTCAGATTCATCCAACCAAAAGAAACCCCACAATGAAGCCAAAATTTCTTGAATAACAATCAAGCGCACAACAGACAAAAATAACAGAATGAAAAGGCATATCATTCATTCAATATATATATATATATATACACACACTGAAGCATGCGCCAAGGAGAACCCCGCCATGGGCCGTTATCATTAGCAGAGACGGAAGCCACAGTGCCCTGATGCCACGTCACCCTTGAGGAGTCCTCATTCTCCTTCGCCATCTTCACCCTCAACCCGGGACCCCACATCAGGCTCATGGCTTCGTCCACAGCCTCCGCACTCACCACAAACTCCGACCACCCAACCCGAGGATAGTAAACCACCTCGAACGGCCTGTTCTGCGCCGCCGCCTCCATCGCCTCCGCCACCGCCTTCGCCGACACCCTCCCCTTCCCGTTCCGGTTGAACCCCTCCTCTTCCTCCCCCTCCTCCTCCTCCTCCTCCTCCTGCTTCTTCTCCTCCACGGCGTTGCTCGGCAATCCAACGATCTCCGCCAGCCAATCCGGCATATCGTCGTCGCCGCCTCTCGTGGAGGCGTCTAGCCGGACGGCGCGGCGGATCCCGACGAACATCCTCCCGGCGGAGTTCTTCATGAAGACGACGGAGTCACCGGCGACGAGCTTCTTGCTGTTGACGAACTTGCTCCAGCCGGTGGTGAGAAGGTGGCGCCGCGGCGTGCCCCGATAGATGTGGCGGAATTCCCAGGTCACGCCGTGGACGTCTGTGACGGAGAGCTGCTGCACCGGCGGGTCATCGTTGAAGTTCAGCGGGAAGATCGACTCCGCGCAGAACCTTGGGACGGAGAACCCGCCGCCGTTGTTGGCGTCGGACGGCGTCAGAGTCTTGGCGTAGGACTCAATCTTGTCGCCGTCATCGGCGGCGGAAGGAGCCTCTCCGGGAGCATTCCCGGAGGCGGCATCGGAGGGAAGAAGCGGGTGAGTAGGGGCGATTGGTTGGAGGAGGAGCTTGGTGAAGACTTCGTCGGTGTGCGGATCGGCGAAGAATTCGACGGCGGTTACGCGGCAGAGGATATAGGGCCTGGAGTGGACGAGAGGGGAGAGGTTCCGCGGTGGCGAAGCGGCCTGGTCGACGTGCCCCTGCGGGAAGTAGTAGACCCTAGAGTGCAGCATTGGGGTCTGCACTGTGATTCCGGCGCAGGCCCGCCAGATTTTGGAGGTTACGCGGCTTGGTTGCGGCGGCGATCGCGGCGGCACTCGGCGAGGCATCTCTGAAAGGCAGAAGGGGGAATAATAACGTAACAGAAATTAGTTAGGAATGTAACAGTGAGTGAGTGAGTGAGTGAGTGAGTGGTTTGGAATTTGATTAGGGTTTTAATACATGAGAGTGAGTGGGGTAATGCAATGCGAATCGTAACAACCCAACCCAGTTTGAGAGTGAGTGAGTAAGAGAGAGAGTGTCCTCTCTCGCTCGAGTTTGTTACAGTGTGTGTTGGAGAGATTGTGTCCGATAACTGCGACCATAGAGAGAGAGAGAGAGTGAATATTAGGGGAAGATCTCTTTCAATTACGGTTTTGCCCCGACATTGGAATTTGAATGTCCGCAGACACTTCATCCACACACATTCTTTTCATTCATTCACTTCATCCTGTTCACTACTTGTTCCATTTATTAATAATTTTAATTAATGGATATAGTGTTTGTTGTTGGATAGAAGAAATGTGTAATGTGGTACGTTTATGAAAGATATAGTACAAGTACTGGATACGTTCATTGCTTTTAATTTGTTTTTTTCTTCCTTCTATCCCTGAATTATATTGGTTCAGTTAACATGGTTCAGTTTAGAAGAGAAAGTGTCATGTACCAGTTGACCATACTTTTTATAATTAATAATGTAAACATGGTTATACTTTAATTAACACTACTTCAATAATATATGATATTATGATGAGTGTAATAAGATGCTACATGCCGTACCCATCATCGCCTTCCCTTCATTAATTGTTTTTATTTTCCATTATGGTAATTAAAAAACATTTGGATAACGTATGGATACCGAATACCCCTGACCCCTGTTTGTAGTTTGTACTGATAATAGCTGTACAAGAAGGGTAGACGCTAGATGATCAAGGTTTGAATAGAGGATGAGGATGATGAGCACTATACATGTCTATGTCATTGATGGGTCTAAAGATGCAGATGGAATGACGAAAACGACCTCAGACAGAATGTGTGTTGGTTCGTTTGGCGTTTGTAAATAGTTACTTGCCTTTGGCGGGCAGAGAAGAAAGAACGGAACGCACACAGTGTTTTGCGGTAACAAATTCCGCAACAAATGAGGTTTATTATCATAAAGCGGAGATTCCGATCTCATTTTCAAAATTAAAAAAGGGGGAAGATAATTCAAGTAGCGAGATGAAAGGGTTAAATGAGATTTTGTAGTATGTACGTGGAGGTCGTAGGGACTAGGGTGGATGACAAGTTGATATAAGGTCAATTTCGTTCGTTGTGCTCCGTCCGATTTCAGCAGAATGCGGTGATGACACAGATTGTGTTGTAAGGTGGCAACTCAACGGAATTCAGTTAGAAACTGAAGGGGAGAGTCTTTTTTTTCAATCTGATATATAGAAACAGATTTGAGAGAAAGGAAGTAGGGACTTATAGCAAATATTTTAAAACAAAAAAGTCGCTAAACTGACACAATGTGAAATAAGCTCATCGGGCTGAAACTCGGGCGCAGTAATGGTTGGAATATATAAGACTAGTTAGGGACTAGGGTTTTAGTGCTGTGTTTTTAGAAAGAGACGACAAAAATTTATTTGAATATTTTGAGACTAGTTTTGTGGATTTTTCATCATAAATTAATGGTAACTTAATTCATGAAATTTCGGAAATATAAGCATTAGTTTTTTTTTTTGGGTCTGGAAGCATTAGGGTTGTAAAATTCAAAGCCCAATATATTTCTGGAGAGTATAATCTATTGCACACTCGTTAGCCCATTATGTCAGATTTAAATTGTAGTCAGGAGAAGTTCTGAATTGTGTTGTTGAACATGTGGCCCAAGATGTTTCCTTTGAATGAATTTGAATCTTCTATCAAAAAAATATTTCAATGTTTAGTTATTTTTTCGGTAACATAAAAAATAGGGAATGAAGCAATTATTTTTCTTTTCATTAGGAGATTAATGAGAGAATGAAGTATAAATTCTATTAATCCTAATTTTTCTATTAATCATAATTTTAAAGCTATATTACAAAGAAATAAAACAAACATATTTATATTATTAGAATTTATAGTTTCTTAACTCGCTCCCTTTCTTATTTATTTTCTCCCAATTTAGGGATGTAACATTATAATCCCTCTTACATTCCTTACATCCCTCTTATTTTAAAATATGCAATGATAAGTATTTACTTATTAACAAAATCATAAAAATTTAAAAATCTTTCGTGGTTTAGGATACAGAACACGAGCCATGAGAGAGTGGGACAGGTTTAAATTTCCCATATTGGCCTATTACTTAACGCATAATAAGAAGAGCACAACTATTACAAATATAAGTCAATTGTATGAAGAATTCATTGACATTTTGTTGTCTAATTTTTTTTATGCTTGTTTTAATTTGGTAACAACTTGATTATACTGTTTTACTCTACATTCAGTTTTTAAAATTATACATTTTTTTACCCCATTTTTTACATAAGCACCGACGAACTGAAAAATCAAAAAAAAACTGAAATAGAAACTACAAAACTTATGCCTAGTGTTTCGATTATCAGATTTACAGAAAATCACCAAAAACTCAAAAAAAGAACACAATTGGCAATTTTTAAATTTATCAAAAACGAGAAAAAACAACAATTTCAGTAGCATCTTAATATTTTCTACATTCTTTAAGATTTATTTACTAAGATTTTAGATGTTTAGAAATCAATAATAACAAAATTTATGTAATATTTAGTTTTAGATTTTTTAAATTGTTCATAAGATTATGAAACTAATTAATTTAAATAGGTCTAAATAGTTGTATTAATAAAATACTATGACTTATTTAGTTACAAATCATAAATATAAAAACTAATTGAATTTTACTAATAAATATTAAAATGAAACTATTATTGAATATGAAATTGTCAGCCTTAATTTTAAAAGTAATGAATTTAAAATGTACAAATGTAAAATAGATCATTAAAGTTCTAATCTATGATTAAAATTGAACCTTTCATTGCATCAAAAGTGGCTGGACACAATCAAGCAAGTATAAATGTCTATTTGAAATAAAACATCAATAACATTATTTGTACTTTTACTTTTGAGTGGTTTCTATCCAAATAAGACATCACCTATAGCTATGAAAGGTAATAGTGGTCTATATTACTTCATTATCATCACAACCAATAATAATATATGAGTATCCTACACTGAAAATAGATGTACAAATAACATTTTTTGTAGAAGATTGAAATAACCAAAGTCTTAAAATTATCATATTATATATATGTATATAGGCCAAAAGACTTCTTAAATAGGTATCGAAAAGTTTATTTTTAAACAAAACAAAACATTTATATTACCAATAATATTTTCAATCATTAATTGCGATCACACACTATGCTTTTGAATAAGGCCAAAGTTGTGGTCAACTTATTTAGCAAATCGTGCGCCATGGATTAATTCTTAATTTGGAATCATTTGCTTCTTTTGTTTATTGATTTTTTTTTCTGTGCTGTTCCGTTTATTGATTGATACATGCATGTTTGAATAGTCCATTTTCAATGTTTAAGTTATTGTTTCCCTTAGTATAAAAATAATTAAAATGTTTTAAAACTCTTAATGTATTGAAAATAAAAAATGTACATTTTATACAATAGTTTTTATTTTAAAATATAATAATAAGTATTTACTTATTAACAAAATCCATAAAAATTAAAAAAAAAACAAAAAACTCTTTAGTGGCTTAGGAAACAGAACACGAGTCATGAGAGTGGGACAAATCTGTCGTTTCCTACAATTAGTCCATAACATTTAAATTTCTTGCCTCATTATCTTGCTTTTTTCACAGAAAAGAATTGAGATAAGGTAAGAAGAGCGAAGGCTAAAAGTGTTATTACAAATTGAAAGAAAATATTTGTTAAAAAATGACAATGTTATTGTAAGCAAAGGTTCACGATTGATGTGGCGTGATTTGTTGCTCTCAACTTCTTTTTGCCCTTATTGTTCCTTTGTTTTCTTTTTCATTTTTTAACAACATTGAATTTTAATTTTTACTCTCATTCATTCATGCTTTTGTATTTATGCATATATATATATATATATATATATAACACATACACATACATCTTTACCAATTTTTTACTATAAGCACCGATAAACTGAAAAATAAAAATTGAAAAAAAAGTCTAAATACATCAAACTTATAATTAGTGTTTCGATTATTAGATTTATCCTTTTTAATTCAATCCTAACACTCAACCCAATTATTCAATTGGCAATTTTTTAATTTATCTTTAAGCTTTTAAAATTTTACAATCAATTTCAGTATTAAATTTTTTATATATTTTCTACATTCTTTAAAGATATTTATTTACTTAAACTATTATTAATAATATGATAATTAACTTCATACAATAAACAATCGTCATAAAAATAATTTACAAAATAATCTAAGCTTTTATGATTTTTGGATTGTAATCAACAACATATATCAAACTAATTGATTTAAATAGGTTACAATATTAATAAAAAAAAAAAATCACTATGTCTTGTATTTATAAAAAGATTTTAAATAAAAAAATTGAAGTTAACTAATAAAAAAATTAATATGAAACAACTATGGAATTGATAAGTTGAAATTCAGCCTTAATATTGTATGGTAGTTGTGAGATATATTTTTTTTAGTGATTTTTTATAGCTCTATATGTAGCTCTTTCCTCTTCGCTTTTTGGTGGGTTTCTTTCATGGCATCAGCAGTGGCTGGACACTCAGACAAGCAAGTTAGTGAAGGACAAGTTTATTAAACAAAATTTAAAATACTTTAAAATTGAATCACAAATATCCATAATAACAAATACCACTAATACAATATAATTCAAATTAAAAATAAAAATACATACATGATGCAAATCAAATCCAATAAAGATAATTCAAAAATAAAAGTGGGCTAAGATTTTCTTGTTATCATAATTATTATAATTATAATAGTTTTGGTATCATTAATATGATAATTATAATCGTTAATTATAATTTTTTTTTGTAACATAATTATAATCGCTTTGTTAAAATAATTATTTGATTGTATTATTTGATTATTTGTTAAATAATTTTGATCAAGATTTTGATAAAAAAATATTAATAATTTTTTAAACAATCCTGGATAAATAATTATATTAACAAAATATAATTTTTTTTAAATGAAATTCAAACCCATGGCAACATTTTATTTATTAAAATTAAAATAGAAAACTATATTTTGGGAATAATTAATATTATTTTTTATAAATATAATAATTAATCCGTTGATGGCAATATTATTAATAAAATATTAATTTTTATTAAATTAAAACTGCCAAAATTTCATAAAATAATTTATTTAATCAATATATTATAGTAATGAAATTTTACCAATTATAAAATAATTTTTTAATTTATCTTATAGTAATTAAATCTTTGAGAAATGATATATATAGAGTGTAACTCTTTCAAATTGACATGTTTTGTGATATTAAATAATTATTTATACATATTGACATGTTAATCTGTGAGATTAAATTAATACAATTTTTTTCTATAATTATTATGTGATTTTAAAAAAAAGAGTATTATGGTTGTACTAATAGAGAGAAAAAATGAGTGATATGACAAATATAATAATACTAAATTTTACTTGCAGAATGTTAATAGATAAAAATAGTTTAATTAACAAGGATTTAATTTAAATAATTGTATTTAAAAAGATATTTTATAGATATTCAATTATATAAAATTATTTTAACCAATAATTAATATTTAAATGTAATTAGCAATGAATATTAAAAAAATAATATCATATTTATTCATATTGAATACCCTAAAAAACCTGAATATCATTTAATAAATGAAAAAAATCCACATTGAAAATTTCAATTAAAATTAAAGATAATAGAGTATATGTAAGTTTATAAATTTAAGGAAAGTAAAGAAATTCTTAAATAAGTAAAATAAATATATCATGGTATAATTTTATTTTTTAAGTAAAAATATATAAAAGGTAAGACAATTTAAAATATCCATTCCAGAAATGATATGTAATTTATTTATCCCGTTAGAATTTTGCAAATAAAATCCATAATTATAACCATCATTATTTTGATTTCATCATTGTGATAGATATTGAATCATTTATATTACATATTTATTAAAAGAATTCCAAATTTTTTTAAATATTTTGAAATTTAAAATATAAATATCTATAATAACAAATATTAGTAATGCAACATAATCCAAATTTAAAAATAAGTCAAATTATATAATTATAAAAAAACAATTTGAAATATATTCTAATGAAAAAAATACTATTTCATATATTTAAAATATAGATAAAAATTTATAAAGTCAACCATGAAAATAAATTATGTAATTATTCTCAATTATTGGTGTTGAATTGGGTTGTGAAGTGACTGAGATTATGATTTATAATTGATATTCATAATTAATATTTAATTTTTTAATAAGTTAAAATATTTTATTTATAAAAATATAAAAATATAGTTCCTAATTAAAAATTTAATTTATGTGATTCAATTACACCCATTTTTCCTTGTACATAAATTTAGTATTTAAATATCAATTTTAAAACATATGTTATATAATTAAAATTAATGTGTTATAATTAATAAAAATGTCATATAACCTAATTTATGTCATCTAATTATTATTAATATATCAATTACACAATTATTTTCAATAAAATGATATAATTATTTAAAATAATTAATAAATAATTAGTATCATTATCAAAGAAGTGTAAATTGTGATTTTTAAAATATTTTAATGTTGAAAAATTTGAAGCCGTTTTTCAAAAAAATTAATATGAAACAACTATGGAATTGATAAGTTGAAACGTTAGTTATAAAAAATTAAATATGATATAGTGTTAGGTAGATATATTTTTTTTCATGATTTTTTAAATTCCATATTCAAGTTACCCGCCCCTCCCCTCACTTTGTCCTCATTTAGAATTTCACTTCTTATTTGTATTCTCATTCTTGCCCTTGGCTCCATTCTCATCTCATAAATCCTTCCTGTTTAAACAAGTTGTGTTAAACAAAATTTAAAATACTTTAATCAATTCAAAACACAAATATCCATAATTTAAATATTACTGCTATAAGATAATTAAATTAAAAAAAAAAATATATACATTAATGCAAATCAAATCCAATAAAGATAATTGAAAAATAAAAGTGGCTCCATTTTCTTGATATCATAATTATTAAAATTATAATAGTTTTGGTATCATTAATATGATAATTAATAATCGTTAATTATAATTTTTTTTGGAACATAATTATAATCATTTGTTAAATAATTTTGTTTGTATTATTTGTTATTTGTTAAATAATTTTGATTCAACCATTTTGTTAAATAATTTTAATGAAGAGATTGAAGTTATTAAAAAAAAAATTAATAATTAGAAAGCAAATTAAATCCAAAATCTTACTTTAAATATTAAGATTATGAAAAATGGCATACTTTTCTTATAAATGACACATAGGCTTCCATGTAATAATCTTAATTATTAATATTATAAATATATTATAAATTATATCCTTAAATACTTTAACTATGATATTAAGTTTTATTAAAATATCAAAACTAATATAGTATACATGTATTATTATATTTTTATTATCAATATCATTAAAGCATAATGTCAAATTTTATATATATAGGAATTTTTAACAATTATATATTATAGTAATAAATCTTACATGCAAAAATAAAATAATATATAATTAATGTTACCTTTAAAATTTTCATTTAAATTTAGAGTGATTGATTAATTAGGAGTATTATTGATCATATTGATATGTTAATTTGTGATATTAAATTTTTAGTTATAATTTGTTGACGATAATATTTATGTGATTTTAATTAATAAAATAGATTTAAAGAAATAATATATGAAATTATAAAACAAATTTAAGGTTACTCAATAGAATCTATTCACATCCCTCATAAATTTATGGATTGTAAAAAGTTAACATAGATTATGATTAAAAATATATTTCATTCGTTTTTACATGGATTATAATGCATCATAAACTTAGCAATGTAAAGAATTTTAATTGATATTCAATTATATAAAATTAAAATATTCAACCATAATTACCATATTTAATGTCATTAGCATATCAATATTAATCAATAATATCATATTTCTATCATATTGAAAATACTAAAAAACCATTTAATCATCATTTATAATAAATGACTTACATCCATCATTTGAAAATTTCCATATTAAAAGTAAATGCATAATGAGCTCATATGTGAGTTTAAATAATATACTTATCCCTTAATAAGTAAAATTCTCTCAATTTAAGTAAAATAAATGATCACATAATATTTTATAGTTTTAGGTGTAAAAGGATCATTTTTCATATAACCTAAATCACCTTTAAATCTAGGTTTAATCAATTCCAATTTTCATTTATTTATCATTTATAGTCATATTTTCAAATAATATATATAACTTTAAAATATCCATCTATATTTATGATTGAGATAATTGTCATAATTTTTAAATACAAAATCTTTCCTTAGCCAAAATCTTTCCAAATTAATCTTCAAATATACATTCAGGAATAGAATATGTCTTTATTTCATGCATAAGTTTTCATTGTTTGCAACAACAATATAACATACAAACCAGGGAATCAATCAATAACACAAATTCTTAATAAGCATCAAATCATATTTTAAGTACACATAAATTACTAGCTTCCCATAAAATTCTTACAAAGTTTTAAAACTCTTTTAGAACTAATTCCTTTTGTTAAACTTGAAAGAAGTCATAAAGAAATTAACCATGGGACCGATTTATAACTTGAAAGAATGTTCATAATTAAATCTTTCACTTAAGATAAAAGGAGCAAGTTTGAGCTTTAGAGATTTAGGTGACATCTTAGAATTATTACCATGCTATGCAACCTTATTTTAATCTTATCTTTATAAGGTGATAGCTTGGAATTATAAACATGATATGCAATTCCATTTCTTTAAAATAAGGTGATGACTTGAAAATTAAACATGATGCAAGAACTTGTAATATAAACATGATGCAAGAAGCTGTCCGTAGGAGGACAAATGGAGTAGAGAATATAGCAAGAAGAGAGTTAGCAAGACAGGTTTTTTAACAATTACATTCTTAAAGAATAAATTTTTTAAATTCTTTTCTCGCTTATATATAAGCAAGTCTTTGAGCTCTAGGATTTTTAGGTGATGACATAAAATAAACATTATTGATTTTTAGCCATTATAAAATAAAAGAGCATAATTAAACCATTATAAACATGAGAGATAAAGTACAACTTGAAATTTAAACATGAAAAAAAAGTAAACAACTATGAAATTTATTGATTCTTGACTTGGAAATTGATGACATAGAAAGTAAACATGGTTATGCAAGGCATAAATTACATGGAAAGTTCATTTTATTTCTTTACTAGAGCTCCTCCAAGACTTTATCTATAAATTCAACCCTTTATATCTTAGCAAGACAAAGTGAAAAATACATCTTTCAAGTTCTAAACTCAAGATCATAAAAACATCATAAAAATATTATTCTTTAAAGTTTTGCATCAAGTGGAACTTTCAAGCTTTAGAGGCCTAACTTGTGATGGATTCACAACCCACCCTCAAGGTCCTCATCATCAAGCTCATCATATCCTTAGGCCATATGGCTGAATTGGGAAGAAGAAAACCAAATGGAAAAACTAGAGAAAATCCATGAAATCATCATTTTGAACCAAGAACAACACTTAGCAAAGCATAGAAATAAACTTAAAAACAACTCCCTACCTAATCTGATTTGAAGGAAAGGAAGAGAACTTGGTTTCCTTGAGTGAAATGAAAATATTCTTGAAAACTTGAAGAAAGAATTCAGCCAAGAGGAGGAGGAAATGAGAGCTTTTGGTGCTTCTAAAACTAGAATTTGTGTAAGTTATGAACTAAGCATCTAAACTATCTTCAAGCATGCCTATTTATAGAGATTTTGCAGCTCATAAATGGACAAAGGAAGGAAAGAAATCTGACCAAAAATTAGAGAAAAAAAATAAGGAAGAAAAATCATTTTGTTTGGTGGCTTAAAACATGGAATCATGTTTCCATGTTTTCATGATTCTTTGTTTTCATTTTTGGATTTTTTGTAATAATTTTCTACTTATTACTCAATAATTTCGTGCATTATAGCCTTGTGGAAGAGGATTTTGTGTGTTCCATGTATTTTTTAGGTGTAGGCAAGGTATTCATGCAATTTAGAGAATTTACGGTTAAGGGTTTAAGTGAATTACTAAGCAATTTGGGTGTTTTAAGCAATTTTAGGTTCTAATCAATCTAAATAAATAATTTTGACTCTAGATTAGTAATTAGAATTTAATAAGCTTTAATTTGAGCCTTTCGTTGCAAATCGAAACAAACTTTAAAAAGGCAAAAGGTCATTGCAAAACCAGGAAGAGGAGTCAATGGTAATCATGGCTTCACCTTTTAAAACATTTTAGTGAGTTCCACAATTGAACCATCATTTAACTCGGAGCGTTGGTCATTCGTCCTCAAAATTGAGATTCTTCTATTATGCACACACATAACACAAACAATCCCTTATTATATCAGAACATCCCCTGGGGCCAATAGTCATTACCTCTCAAATACTATGCCACTCACCTCATTTCAAAGCATATAAGTGGAACAACACAACCACAATGGTGCCTCCTAACGTTATTCCTTTACAAGGATTGTTTGGTCTCAAATAATAATTACCTACCAAATTCGCAATTCCTAATGACATGAAAAACAATAAAAATGACATGACACATGCAAATATCGTTAAATGGAACATAATAACAATTTGGTTAGTAACATTTTGCCCATACCATACAAAACTACAGACCATCTATACCGTCTTAGCCACCCATGATCTTTTTGTCCGTTTGGTGGAAAGTTTGGACGAATCCATCTATTACATATCATATTAATTAGAAAAAATTATTCCAATTTTAACAAAAATAAATTAGATCCAATTTTTACCTCGCTGCAAATGGAAACTGATTCGATTGACTGGTATAGGAGCAAAAAATGGTATCCTAAAATATGCCCACGTTTCCAATAATATCATACAACCAAAAATGTCACTAACACCCTTACACAAAGCATGACATAATCCTCGATAGAGCGCAGCCAGGCATGCGAAACCCAACTGTCAGTGTTGCAAGTTCTTTATATCCTCTAGCGATGGCAAGTATTTGCAATGCACCTCTGATGTGCTCTTGTCATGCATTAATTGATGGCCTATCAATGCCAATATATAGGCACGAGCATGACACCAGATATTCCAATTGGTATCAGTGCCAAGTTGTATCATATGTGCATCTAGCTATCTCATGCTAAGAACACCTCCAGGAACAACCTATTCTGGGCCGACCATCAAGTAAGGACTCGCACAAGTCCATCAACTCTGTAGACTTTATGCCAGTCTTTCTTGTGAGAACATTACCGTTAATGGGGATCCCAAGCAATATGGCGACATCTTCCAATGTCACTAGCAGCACCGCAAGGACAATGGAATGTGTGTTTTTGCCACTACCACTCGACCAATGCAGAAATCAAAAACTGAGTTAATATCTGTATGGATCAATTTGGAAAAGTAGAGTAAGCTTGAAACCCTCAAGTATTGGCGTATCTTATTTCTCGGTGGACCTAGGACCATAAAACGAGGCCACAATAGTCTCATTTCCTATTTCACATGATAACAAATAAAGGTTAAATCCAAATCCAATTTCAAGTGTTAAAAAATTTAAATTTTAATAATAAAATCCTACAAATTATTAACTTTAATTTTTCTAATTTATAATAACACTATTATAATAAAAATAACTAAAATTCCTAAATTATCAAATACTAGAAAGCTAGTTTCTTGTATTTTATGATAATAACTAATAATAAAAATGACTAATAAAAATTCTCATTTATTTTATTTCATAACAGTGTCAATAAAAAATAAAAAATAAATCTAATTTTAAGTGTTAAAACCATTACTTTTTTTAAATATAAACTGACAAATTGTTTTACTGTTTTTCTAATTTACCTATATTAAAAGTATTATAATAAAAATAACTAAATTAAAAATTGTGAAAGTTATTAATTTCCAAATTTTTTATTATTAATAATGAAATTTGGTATAATAAAAAAATAATATAAAATAATAAATTTTAACATTCAACTAATGATAAATTACTTAGTCTCGTAAAAACACAAAATTTTGAAATTATAAATCATAAAAATTATTAAATGATAATTTCTTGCATTTTTTAACAATAGCTAATATAATTCAAATAATTAATATAAAATCTGTAATTTTTAAAATTAAAAACAATATATTCACTAGTAACAAAAATTATTAAATTCTAGAAAGCCAGAAATAAAAAAATAATTTTATAATAAAAATAGTTTCATAACTAATATAAAATAGTTTGTTGTAAATTTTAAAATAAAAATTCCTAAATTATTACATTTAGAAAGGCAATTTCTTATATTTTATAATACAAACTAATATAATAAAAATAACTAATAAACATGCCTGTTTGTTTTATTTTATAATAATATCAAAAGCTAATATAGAATAATAACCTACTATGGCTTCTAGATTACCAAGCAGAAGATTATATAGTTATAAAATCATAATGATTGTTAAATTAAAGTTTTTTTTATTATGATGAATTAAAAATAACAGTTTTCCTAAATAATTTATGGTAACTAAATTTCATAAAAAAGGTAAACAAAGAAAATTAAGTTAAAATAATATATTACTTACATTGTGATGAAAGATATCCTCTGAAACATGCCTTGTAGAATCCATGGTTTCATTGGGGTTTCACCATTTTTTCAATTTAAAAGAAAAAATTTAACTCTTTTTTTGGCACTTTGATGCAAAAAAATAAAAAACCTCTCAAACTCTCTTTACCCTCTCAGTTACACTCCCTTTCTGCCTCTCCAAACGCCCTCAACAAGAGCATTCATAAGTATAGCCAAACCCAACACAACCTTGCACTACCTGCGCTAAGCAAACATCATGGGCAAAGAAATCCTAGGGAAGAGGAAGAAGTGTGTGGTGCAACCTTTGATCACGAAACCTTGCCAATGGCGGGTTTTCATGTGCTATGTTGTCCAGTTGGAATTTTCAGGATGCCGCCAATGGTGGGGTTTGAATTCTCTGGTCTGCCAGACCACGTCGCGTGCTTGATCATTTAAGTGTTGAAACCTTGCCAATGGTGAGGTTTCTCTAATCATCACAAATAGTTTAAATCTCACTATTAATAGACTAAAATAGAGTAATATTTCCCTAAACAATATCTAAGCAATACGTAATCCACACATCATAAGGTAATTAATTTCCCTATAGTATTCTCCATTTTTATTAAATTATTTTTTATATTACTTGAAGTTAGAAATATACATTATTTTGGTTAAATAACAATTAGGCATCCATTTCAAGCACTTTTTTTTTGGTTCAAAAAAGGCATCGGTAGCTAGGGCGGTGACTTGTTTCTACAAGGCTGGAAAAGAAAAAAACAGGACATTGCTCTTTTGCCACCACCATCCACTTGCTTGCATATATATATATATATATATATATATATATATATATATATATATATATATATATATATATATATCTGTGTGTGTGTGCATGTACAAAGGCAGTAATAATTGGACCAAGAAGACCATGGGGCATGGTTGTCGATCAGGATATAGATGGGGAATGTGTGGTAGGTTCCAATGGTATATTTCACAAAGATATATAATTAGACTTTAGAGGGAAGCATGCAAAGACCCATCATCATCTCATTTTAAAAGAAGGGTTAATCGTGTTTACATTATTAATAAAATAAAATAGAAAGACATTCTTATGAGTACTTACTCGGTGACGGTTTACCCGTTGACCTTCTATGTTTCCTCAGATTTGGATATGCATAAATTACGCATTACAAATGACGAAGAACAGTATTACAACTGTGATATAAATACAGCTCCATTTTACAATTGAGTTACCAGTTGTTTTACTAAGGGAACCTTATCCTCAAATTTTTGTTATTAATATTTTTTTTCTTTCTTTTTATGTTTTGAGATTTATTAAGAGTAGATAATTGAGTATTGCCTTGTTTACTCAAAGTTCAAAAACTTTTGATCATTATAACAACAAAAAATTAAGGCATTTAGTTTTATATTTATAAATATGACAGTTTTTTGTTTCTTTCTTGGTTTATAAAATTTATAAAATCACTAGTTTTTGTTTATATGTACAAATTAATTATTCTTTCTTGTATTAATCACTAGTTGTTAAAAACCAATGCAATAAGAAAATTCATTATTCTTTTTTTATTTGGAGAAATTAATTTTTTTTTTACTAAGGGAACTTATAACTTAGACATTGAAAATAGTCTATTCAACATACATGTATCAAATCAATAAACGAAAAAAAGAAGCAATGTGACTCCAAATATAAGAATTAATCCAAGGCGCACGACCTGCTAAATAAGTTGACCACAGCTGTGGCCTTATTCCAAAAGCATGGTGTATGATCGCAATTAATGATTAGAAACTACTAATTAAGAGGATTGCAGGAAAATGAAAATTGGTGTAAATATGCGACAGATCTTCCACATTATTGTCCCTGATGCTCTTGGACATATTGAGCACCCCCTTCAAGGAAAATTCCATGACATCCAACGATAAAATTTGTCTTCTGAGTATTAACAAAATTTGTCTTACAAAACTAAATTCGGAAAACAATAAAAATACAAACAAAAACATAATCAACGACGTTTGAAGACACGTTGCGACTAACACGCCCAAATCTAAACCCAAACGCTTAACTTTTAACTATTGATAAACGAGACGCCTTTTCTTACAAGGCACCAAGTCGCTAACCTTGCCAAACCTTTGACCACAACCCAACACAATGCGCGTCACGACTCAAACTCATGTCTGCTGATACCGTATGTAATGTAAACATAAGGACTTGTCTACCAAATAATTACCATCGTTACTTTAAGCACAATCAAATTCCAAATCATATAATATTTATATTAAAATTATCAAAAATATATTTACTAATAATAATGAGAAATACTTAGAACCAAGAGAAAATATTTATTCTTCTATTTATTAATTGACATATCAGTTTATAAGCTATTGTTGTTAATATTTTCTATATTTTTTATGCAATAACTGATTTATAAATTAAAAAATTGAGTAAAACAAATATTTTATCTTACGATAATACCTAAAAATTTTCCAATAATAATAATAATAATAACCAAGAATTTCCCAATAATAATAATAATAATAACTACGTATGTTCATAGCTAGTTGGAATTTATTACGAAAACAAAAAAATAGCTAGTTGGAAGAGCCATTAGACCAACTCCTTGTCTCTCATTCGCACCCAAGTTCCATATACATACATACCTCTCTTCTCTACTTTTTCAGTTCATCTTCCATTCTTCCCTGTTTCAAGAACAACACCATCATGAAGACACGTACATCTACCAAAATCTCTGTAAAATGGGTTCCCATTTTCTCTGTATTTTCCTTCCTTCTTGGCATGCTCATCACAAGCAGGTACTTTTCCCTATCTTTACTCTCTTTCATGTATGATGTGATGATTCTTTTTGAGCTATGGAGTTTGGGTTTTGCTCTAAAATTAGAAACCTGGGTGTTGGCGTTTTGCTCTTAACTTCATTTAAAAATTTGAACTTTCCCTTTTCGGGTGCACAAAATTTTTGAACTTGTTCATGATCTGATCTCTGGAGAGTTGTGTGGATGCAGGATGTGGGAGCCACCTGAATCTGGCGGCATGCTTATATCTCAGCATCAGCGTGATCAAGAACTGCAAGTGATCTCAGGGGACTGCACTTCAAAACAGGCATGCTTCATCATCTTAACTCTCGTGTTTCTAATTGCATTTCTCACAGATGTTTCACCTTTTTTTTTTATATGTATGTACTTTGATTTTGAAATCATTTTTTGGTTTTTACTTTTGAAATATCAGAAGCAGCCTAAGGATGCAATGAAGGAATTGCACAAGACCCATGAAGCCATTCAGTGAGTACTTGACTTGAGTCTGCTTTTATCTTGCTAGATTTGGTTGCAATTGAAGCTTTAAAAAAAATGGGGTTGAATAATTGGTGTTTTTGCATTTCTTGGGAGGCATGCCAGAACTCTAGATAAGCAAGTATCTATGCTCCAGATGGAACTGGCCGCAGCTAGGAGCTCTCATGAAGCTAGGATCTCGGACTCAAATGGCTCAGCCACCAACTCAGGGATCTCTGGGGAAGGCCCTCCCAGGCAGAAGGCTTTTATAGTGATTGGCATAAACACAGCTTTCAGTAGCAGGAAGAGGCGTGATTCGGTTAGAGATACTTGGATGCCTCAGGGTATATCCTATTTCCATCAAAACCTGTTTATGTTCAGAGTCAGTTTTGGTATTCATTTAAAATTGGGGTGAAAATTTTGAGGCATTTTTTTCTTATAAATGTCTCCCGGATCCCTATTCTTAAGGGGACACTGACCCTAATACTAATGGCTTAATTTCTAAGAAGTTATGTTCTTGAATCAGGGGAGCAACTTCTTCAATTGGAACGCGAGAAGGGAATTGTTATCAGATTCATGATTGGCCACAGGTAATTGCCTTGCACCAACTACATGAAATTATCAGAACAAATATCGTGTGAATAAGGTGAAAGAAAATTATAACATATTGAGAGGACTAAAGGTCACCAAATAAATTTTTGCTACAATATGTACTTTTGAAGCTGTAGTTTTTGTTTTTCTCCTCTTCAGCAGAACACTGGTGGTATTAACTATTTCAGTTAATATGATAGTACCAATGATCACTCCTGATTGCTCGAACAAAGTTATCTCTATTAGCACGACTTGTCTGGCTGCTAGGGTAGATCCTAAAAATGAGCCATTTTATAGTGGTCATGCATAATCAACTGTTGTCTGGCTGCTAGGGTAGATCCTAAAAATGAGCCATTTTATAGTGGTCATGCATAATCAACTAACACGGACTCACCAGCAAAGCACCTGACTCATTTCCTTGGATAATCAAAGCACTTTGTTCTAAATCCTCATAAAACATGGATACGCCATCATAGCTTGTATGTCACACCGATGGATTGCGTTTGTACATGTTTAGTTTTAAACCCTTTTCTTTTTCAACTCTCACATGTTAGGACACAACATATACAAGACCATTTAAAATTTGTAAAACAAAATAACACATGTTGGATGTGTTTTATACTTTTTAAGCAGTTTTTAATAACAAACAAAGAAAATTAAGGTATGGTTGAAGCTCATATAGATGATATTATGAATAATGTATCGTTTTCTTTATACTTTTTTATTCTTTTTTAAAATTATACATACCATGTCTATGTCCTCCAATTTTTAGAATTTAATGCGTTTTCGTGTCTGTGTTGTGTGGTGTCCAATATCTAGAGAGAGCTGAAGGCAGAAGGGCACTAGAGTGTAATTCAATTTCTTTAACCTTACATTATACATACTCCTTTGCCACATAGTATGTGCTGGGGAAAGCTGATAATATTTGTGTGGGTTGCTCGTTAATGGAACTAACATGGATGGTGTTACCAATGTTGTGTCAGTGCAACCTCCAACAGCATTCTTGACCGAGCTATTGATGCAGAAGAAGCCCAGCATAAAGACTTCCTGCGCCTGGTAAGGCAGATCATAAATCATAAGCATTTTTAGTGTGAGAAAAATCTGGATAAAGTGGCGGGAACATAATATTTCGGTTATACATTATCTTGTAGGAACATGTTGAAGGGTATCATGAACTGTCTGCAAAAACAAAGATTTTCTTTTCTACTGCTGTTGCAAAATGGGATGCTGATTTCTATGTTAAGGTCGATGATGATGTCCATGTCAATTTAGGTATATGCTGTCTCAGGATTCTGACATCTTTCTTGAGTTCCCTTGCCATTGTTTCCTTTACCACTTTCCTCTGTCCCACTTCCCTCATAAATAAGCTCTTTTTTTTTCCCTAACGTATTTCTGTTTAGGTGTCCTTGCGACAACCCTTGCTCGCCATCGTTCAAAACCGAGGGTCTACATCGGTTGTATGAAATCTGGACCTGTGCTTTCTCAAAAGTAATTCTACTTGACTTCTATCTATATATACATATACTAGGAATGAGGCTACTTCTATTCTATGCCCCACTTTGTGTCTTTGTGTTTACCTATTGACTTTGTTTCTGTATACCTAGGGATGTCAAGTACCATGAACCTGAGTTTTGGAAGTTTGGAGAAGAGGGAAACAAGTATTTCCGACATGCAACTGGGCAGATATATGCAATCTCTAAGGATCTGGCTACTTACATTTCCATCAACCAGTATGTTTATAGTTTTTTATGCAGTACTTAATTGGCTATTTGCTGATCCCTGGGCAACAACTGTGTACTTTATTGAGTTTGAAATTAAGCCTTAAACTACATTTAACATTCTGGAGAATGATGGGTCTGCAGATTTTATTGAAACCAAAATACTTATTTTGCCTGATTTGATTAAAGTAAGAAACCTTTTTCACAAGTTAAAATGTTTCCAAATAAGAATTCTCAGCTCATGGATCAGTCTCTTATACCCAGCATAAATCTATTGTATATTTGGCATAGGGTATTCAGTCTCACAAATATACAAATTTCATGGGGATCCTTGTTATGTCTGCAGGCCAATTTTACATAAATACGCCAATGAAGATGTCTCACTTGGTTCATGGTTCATTGGTCTTGAAGTTGAGCATATTGATGACCGCAGTATGTGCTGTGGGACTCCTCCAGGTACGGTATCTGTACATATGTAACTAGCAAACACTATCTCCCTCTATCTCTTTTGCAGTCAGATTGTCAGATATATAGATAATCTATACTGGTTTCAAATACACTGAAAGTTTTGGCTCCAAAAGATTACTATCATCAAATTTTCTTATATAGCCCTTTATATAATTATGTCTTTTAAGTGGTTGTCATTGATAAAGGTTGCTTCAGCGTGGGAAAGAAGCAATCATAAAGCTCAGTGGCATCTGCACACCCTTCACATTCATGATTCTATAATTTAAAGCTGATTTGAATTTCAACCCAGTTTACCACCCTTCCTTTTATTTCTTTTGGTTATGGTCCTCACTTCTCATCTACAATTCAATGTTTCTGTAGATTGTGAGTGGAAGGCGCAGGCAGGTAACATATGTGTTGCATCATTCAATTGGAGCTGCAGTGGAATTTGCAAGTCAGTGGAGAAGATCAAATATGTTCACTCAAAATGTGGTGAAGGGGATGGAGCTGTTTGGAGTGCTTTGGTATAATATTTATTCAAAGGAAAGAGGTTTTTTAATGGTTAGAAGAGGGACTGATTGTTTAATATATAGCAGCTGGAACAAAGGCACTTTTTGGTACCTGAGAGTGAGAAACCCCGCAAATAGAAATGAAATGCAAGAAGATTGCATCAGCCATTTAGAGCTGGTAACCAAGGCTGATTGATCATTTTTTGGAAGCTGTTCGTTGAAGTTAGCAATTGCATGAATGTGGATTTAAGGATACAACAGATATGTTCACCATACCTTCCAGTCTTATTTTTGAGCATGGGAGGATATGACAACTATACTCGGGTGTTATGTAACATAGGCCTATTCTATCATTCTATATTTATATTCTTGTTCCTTTTACACACTGCTTCTTTTTTAGTAGTTGTGTGAGGCCCTTTTTTTGGTTCTCTGTAGTGAAAAGCAATGTAATGAAATTATCTGTTGAATGTTGATGCGTTAAATGTGATAATTTTGATGTAATGAAATGACCAATTTCACAAGCCCTATGTATTTTACTTTTGATCTCAGGTTAGACAAAAAGATGACTAAGAATATATTTTATGATTACTATCTTGGATGGTGCGGTTATGCTATATTCATAGTAGATTATGATCAATCAATATGTAAGTTCTTATATGAATCTTTCAGTATCGTGAAAAATGCCACTCGTTTTAAAAGATAGATTTGCTGATAGGGAAGATGGTTAAAGGCAATGTCGAATTATAAAATGATTCTCAGATCAATAATCACAAAAATACATTTATTGTAGGGTCAAATGGATGTGAAATTTAGGTTGAAATTTAAGGATTTACTATAATATATTTTAGAGACATGTTTAGTCACACAAACACTTCCAAAATATTTACAAAAATTTTAATTTGTCCTGCTAATGAAAAATGACTTCTACTTTCAAAACCCATAACTATAAAGAAAATTTCTACTACTTCCCAAAAATAAAATAAAACCCCACCTTGAGTAATGTACAACTCTCCTACAAAAAAAGAGGCAATATACAACTCACATATGAACTACAAAACAAGCTGATTTTATGAGAAGTAGTACATGAGAATTTCTTGCAACAGCGAAGAAACTTTATAAAAAAAATTTGCAAACATATCGAGGGTTTAAAATTTTTATGGATTCACTGTCTAATCAATTTTTTAGATTACTTAATTTTAATTTTTTAAATAATAGGTATACGAATCAATTATATTATATCATCAAAATTAAATTTATATATATATTAGGAAGTGCGTGGAGATGAACATTGTTTTTATGTACTTTATTATTGAGTAATGTTATTTTGATTTCATTTTAATGATACCATCAATACACTCATATTCACCATTTGATCTTGCGACCCAAATTATTGTGATTTACATCTAATTCAATAATAGATGTAAGTGTATATTCAGATAGTCCCAATAGTGAATCAAAATAACATCGGTAATTGTACGACACTTATTAGAGCATGACATGATTATGAAAACATACAAGACTGTTTAACAATCAAAAAAAAAAAAGGGGTTTAGTACATTACTGGAAGGTGAAGATATGACAGAGGTGACATGGTAATTATTGTATATTCGTCGCTTCAAGAAGGAAGGAGTTGGGAGCGTCTTGGTGTGTGTTGTAAACCCATAAACACTACCCCTACGGCGGAGACAGATATATAGAGAGAGAAATAGTAATGGAAAACGCCGACGTTTTCCTGGGCTTACACGACTTCCTCGAGCGCATGCGCCATCCCTCCGCCGCTGATTTCGTCAAAGCTATCAAAAGGTTCTTTTTTTTTTGTTCAATCAATCCATCCCTTTTCAGATTCCCTTCAATTTTTAGACTTCTAAGTTTTATTATCATGCTATAACCAGAAATTAGTTGGGTTAGTTAACAATACTAGGGGGTCTTAATTATGATTTAAGACACTCTCTCTCAAATTTATTGCTACAATAATGAAGTGAGACGTGTGTGTGTGTGTGTTGCAGTTTCATAGTTTCGTTTTCAAACAATGCTCCTGATCCTGAGAGGGACAGTGGTGCTGTCCAAGAGTTCCTTTTCAACATGGAAGCTGCCTTCAGGGCTCATCCACTTTGGGCTGGCTGCTCCGAGGACGAGCTCGAAAGTGCTGGTGAAGTTAGTTTCTTTTCTTTTCTATTCTATTCTGACTCTGCATTAACTCTTTATGTTTTATGTTACAACATGCTCTTTATATTTTTGGATCTCTCTTCAGATCAGATATCATACTGCAATTATGTTTTGATCCAAAAGTGAAGATTTTTTAGTCTTTTTCCTTAAACTTTCACTATAGTTAATTAAACATTGATCTACTAATCCTTTCCCTTTGATCTACGTGCTCTGTGTATTGTGTTATACTGCTGTTCATGTTAATGGAAACATAGAAATAACTTTTTGTTGGGGGGGGGGGAGGCCGAAGATGATGTGATTAACAAATAGGCCATTTTGTTTCTTGACATTTTTGTCCGCCCTACATAATATTTATGTTGCAGTTTTGATGTTTCCTCCTGTATCTTGGGGTGATATGAATACAGTTATCCATCTGATGACCACAACCCACTATTCCCATGTCCCATTTCTGAAGTTCGGACAAGTGATGATATCATGGCTTTTGCCAAATGTTGTTGTTATATGCTGAGATACAAACTTGTTAGCTGATGTATTGACGGTTGTTATTTACAAATAGGTAATTAGAACTTCGATTGCCCTGGATGCCAATGTAATAATTAGAATTAGGTTTGACGAATGCATAATATGGGTATTCTAGTTTATGGATGTTTTTGCATAAGAATCAAGCTAGTTCAAGGAACATGTATTAGTGCATCTTACTAGAAGTTTGTCTAGTCACTCTGTCTGCCAACTTAATTAAACACCCATTCCTGCCGTATATGCAAATAAAGTAATTTTATTGAAGCTCATTCATTTTGTTTTAGTTAAAAGCTGGGACTTATACAGGTCAAACGAGTTTCTTGGCTCATGTGGTTTTTTCTGGAATTCAACATGAATTCTTTCACCTAGAGAAGTTAATACTATCCCCAATTCTGTATACTCTATTAATTATTACTTGTATAAAACAGTGTTCCACATTTTTCTCCTGGCAAGATTTTCTGTTACTAATTTACTGTAAGATGCTTACTGTAATAGTTGATCTCTTTATTCTTGGTTTTTGGTGATAAACAGGGGCTTGAGAAGTATGTCATGACGAAGTTATTTGCCCATGTATTTGCTTCTGTTCCAGATGATGTAAAACTTGATGACCAGCTTTCTGAGAAGATGGCTTTGCTTCAGCACTTTATTCGGCCAGAAAATTTGGATATCAAGCCGGCCTTTCAGAATGAAACATCATGGTTGGTGAGTATATGACTACACATTTGAAATTAGTTGTTTTAGAATAAATTCATGTTCCTCATGCTAACAACATTTTTATCATTTAAAAAGGAGCAATAAATGCAGTTGTGTTCAATGAATTCTTGGATTGTGAACCAGCATTGCTACAACAGCCAACGTCATCTTAAATGCAGCCTGATCGCTCTCATGTCTACTATAAAACTTGTTGAGAAATATATAATTCAAAGTTTGAACTCTGACAACCACCTTTTCATTGACATGGGACATATGCACCTTAGACTATGGGATTATTGTGTAAATTCATGTCCGAGAGATCCATGTTCTTATAATGTAGTTGTAGTGCATGAAAAGTGATGGTGTATTTTTTCTCCATGTTTCACTCACTAGTTACTACACATTCTTTGGTCCTCTTTCCCATTGGCTTTAGATTAGGTGGTTCTTGGGTTTGTCACATGCTGACTGTCAATGATTTTAGTCCCATGGCCTGTGGCTCAGTCTAAGAGTTTGATGGAAAATATTCTTGATTGGGCAATCTTTTCCTAAGAGTTGAATTTATGTTTGATGTATCCTTGGGCTCTCTCTAGTTGCAATATTAGTTTGTAAATACTGAATTTGTCAATTGCAAGTAGAAATGCTGGAATTCTTCCAATGTTGTTTTTATACTACAGCTTTGTCAATGGTTTTTTGTATGTACTTGCTTTTTGTCTTATATCTTATTCTTATGTTGGCAGCTTGCACAGAAAGAATTACAAAAGATCAACATGTACAAGGCACCCAGAGACAAACTTGTCTGTATCCTGAATTGCTGCAAGGTTATTGGTAACTTGCTGCTTAATGCTTCTGTCGCTTCCAAAGATAATCCTCCAGGAGCTGATGAATTTCTTCCTGTGCTAATTTATGTTACCATAAAGGTGATCTCATAATTTCATCACAATTGGATGTGTGCATAATTTTCAACTAGAGAGTAATTTGGTTTCCATAGTACAGCTTTATTACTTCCTGCACTTTCTAGGATGACTTATGAACATGCACTTCTACGTGTACTAGTTTTTTTCCCTTTTATTGCAGGTGTTTAGGTGAGGGTGGTTCCATAGGGAGTTTTGTGTTGGTTGCAGTGGTTCTTTTTTCTTTTTCTCCTTGAATGTGTTTGTTAATTTGTTTTGTGGTTTCCTATCAGAGGTTTTCATTTTTGTTTTCCTTGAGCTTTGTGTTTTCTTTTGGAGGATGCCTTATCTTCTCTTGTATTTTGCCCTTCTTATCTGATAACTTTTTATTTCTATTACATACAGTATTTCTACATGCATGTATTTCTTTTGTTCTGTATCTGATAACATTTTATTTCTATTACATGCAGTATTTCTACATGCATGTATTTCTTTTGTTCTGTATCACTATTTGCATGTCACTTAAATTCAGAGGTATCTTGTGTGAGCCTTGAATGATGGAATTTCTGTTATACGTGTTACCAAAATTTGGCAAAACACATCAATTATGCATAAAGACCTGATATTCTTTGAAACTCTCTTTTTAGGGGTCATTTTATTGTGGATTCATTTTACAGCTAAACAAAACTTCTACTAATGATACCGTGCAGGCAAACCCTCCACAACTGCACTCAAATCTACTGTACATACAAAGGTTTAGACGCCAATCTCGGTTGTCTGGAGAAGCAGCATATTACTTTACAAACATGCTCTCTGCTGAGTCCTTCATCTCAAACATTGATGCAAAAGCTATTTCAATGGATGAAAGTGAGTTTGAGAGAAACATGGAATTTGCCCGTGCCCTTGTTTCGGGGCTTTCAGTTCATTCGCAAGATCCCAGTTCACCTTATCAAAATCATGGACACCAGCCAAAATCAGAGCCCGCTATGCACAAAAGTAAAGCTTTAAATGATAATAACGACGCCGCATTGCGAACTGCACCATCTGTTTCAACATCCGAAAGTAGGAAAGTGACTTTTGCAGATGAGTCATTGATCACAAAGGTTCCATCCCTCTCTGATTTGGAGAATAAAGGGGCAAGTACGCTTTTGAAGGAGGATAAGGTGAATGAAGTTTTCAAAGAGTACCCTTATTTGTTTGCTAGTGTAGGTGACCTAACAGTAGGTGATGTTGAAGACCTACTAAACAATTACAAACAACTTGTTTTCAAGTATGTATGTCTTTCCAAGGGGTTAGGCGTCTCTACCAAATCTCATCCTCCATCGAATCCACCAAGAAATGTACAAGATCATGCTGAAACCACAATAGAGTCTTCGGATGGTGGCGGTGTAGATGCCCGGGATAAACCAGAAAAAACTACTTATTCAAGTACAACAGAGGATAGTTCAGAAGAAGTTTCACTTCTTGAGGAGAAAACAGTTGATTCTGTTGCGCCACAGGATGAGGCAGTTGCAACTGAAGGTGGGGCTGACGTAGAACCTCTGAATGATTTGGGGAAAATTCTTGAATGAATACAAGTTTACCATCTCGTCTTTAACATACCCCACCTTTTAACTCTTTCGTCCATGTAAATTCATTTTATATTTTTTGTTATGTGGTACTCGCCCCTACTTTGCTTTTGTTAGGGATGGGGAAGGCCTTGATCACTTGCCTCTCTGTAACATGTTCTTTAATAGATTTCAGAACTGCCGTGAAATTTTTCTCTAGAATAATTGGAAATTTGCATTTTGTTCTGCAATGGATATAAAAGAAAGTGAAGATATCTAGTTTAGTTCGATCAGCCTTGTTATGGAAAGTTTTACCAGAGCTATGTTGTTGAGTTTGATGCCAAAACATTGAGAATGGTGGTTGTGCCCATTGCCATCTCACAACGGTCTGCTATATTCCAATCATGTACTACATACCACATGACTAATTTTTATATCTTGGATCAAGTGATATCTAGAGGGGCCAAGTTGAGTCTTAACCGTGTCAGAAACATTGTATTTTACACAAGGAACAGTGTACACAGAAAAGAGTGAACAGTGGAATGGTCTATGAAGCATAGAAATTGGGCCATCACAGCTGGAAACCCATATTACGCTCCCCATGCAGTGGGCCGGATTATAGCACCGACCAGATCGAACACACTCTCCAATCAATATCATTATATCAATATCAATATCATACATAGAAAAAGGAGGAAAAAAGAAATAATGTACTTACAACTTTCCATGAGTTGTTTCTTATCCTTGTCTTAACACAAGGGAGCTTGATCGAGAATTTGATAGAGATACATTAATCTTGCCCACCGTATCGACAAAAATAGCTTATGCTCCTTTTGACAACGCTGGATAGCACCACTGCCTTGTCTCTTCCTCTTATCTCCTTATTATAAATTTTATTCTCTTAATAATGCAAGTATTTTATTATATTTATACTAGTTATGGAGCCTCACCAGTCACTGCCCTCTTTGCAAATCATACATACAGATTATTACTAGTTTTTTTTTTTACATAAAAAAAGAGATATCTCTATCTTGAATGATGTTGTAATTGATAGATTTTTCAACAATTACTTTTTTTCCCCCAAAGATTGAACCTTAATTTTTTTTACTGGGGTGGGGTGGGGTGTGACTACTAACTGGCTTATCCCTTCAATCATACTTTGTTGATAGATTAACTACTAAATTAACTAATACTAGTTTCATACCAAAAGGAAAAAAGAACTAACACTAGTTTAGGTCTAATTGAGTGAGGTCAACTAAACTTCTGACTGGTTTGACCAATCTAGAAGCATGGCCAGGGCATACCAACCAGCAGCTAAGCTGCTTCTCACGCTTACACACCCTCCCAGAGTCTTTGGAAAATGAGCAATTAATTTGACACTATAAATAATACTAATAGTCTATAAAAAGCTCTAGTTGATGGGGATCACACAGTTAACACAGATGCGTGTCCTCTTTTTTGAAGACAATCGATGGCAATAGCTATGCTTAGTTTTTTTTACAAGTAGGTTCACTTCACTTTCACTACCTGGATACATGCCTGTTTTACTTTGTGTTGTACCTTTATTATCAATAATTGTTAATTATCTTTTCGTGTTGTTCCCCCGGCCAATGTTCCTTTTATTCTTTTTCTAAAGACTTTTCACTCGGGACTTTTTTTGCCCCTTTTCTGTTTCTCTTCATTTTGGACACAATCTACTAAGTTTTGGGTCTCTCTATACCTTCGATTTTCTCAAATCCTAACAAACACAGTTGTAAACTTAGATCGATAACGGAGAATGATGCTTCCTTCTCTTCAAAGTTATTCAGTCATTATTATAACATAAAGCAAATTTTTTTCTTTGCACATAAATTTTTTTCCTTTTTTCCCGAATGTATGTAAATATTTTTAGTGTAATTATAGTTGTTTTTATTTAAGCATTAAATTGATTTGTCTGAACTTTGAGGTGTAATTCAGAGGTCATCAAGCAGACCTTCCTTGCATAGGATGTTATTCAATCTAAAATAATTTTCAAATAAAATGCATTTTAGAAAAAAAAATTATGAATTATTAGTTTGATATATTAAGCACACTTCAAGATTAAATCACTTAAGAAATTCATTTGATTTAGAATGAACAATTAGAGCCAAAAACTCTTTAAGTTTCCTCACGTTTTGTTTTTTTGGTAAACAAAAGTTTGATTTCATTTTTATAAGTACAACCCAAAGATCAACCACGAGATACAAAAGTTTGATCACGTGCCTCCCACATGCAGACATTGATGGCGTGTCGGCCGCAAACAAATGCATCAACCAGGGTTCCCAACCAATTTTCTTCCCATGTGATTGGTTCCCCGTTTTGCATTTTTTTTTTCCCATACAAATAAGGTGTTTGTTATTATTAATTTATTCTAGACTCAAAATGTTATAATTAAAAAAATTTCAGATAGTTTCTGAAAAAATTGATTAATTCTTAGAATAAGCGGATATCAAACAAGCTCTATCATATATTCATACTATTTTTCTATCAGACTAATCTTATTTAAATAGTACGAAAATTGAAAATGGATATCAAAATTAAAGCCCACATGACTCGATATTACTTAAATATAAAACCGTTTTTCTGGGCAAGTTTGTGTCAACATATTTATGCAAATGATAACAGTTTATGTTAAACGCATTATCATTTCGATAAGTACATTGTTCTTTACATATTCGCGTGATAATTATATTTATCTTAGAATTTAGTTTTAATTTACTATGAGTAGTAAAAACTAAAAAGGTTTGTATATTGCGTGGCGAATGAGGAAAAGACCAGGTCGGATATGACACGGTGGGTCCACTCCGCAAAGCACGCGAACTAGATTTCCACAGTTTGACTGTGCTCCTTCAAGTCAAATCCACACATTTCAAATTCTGAAGTTTGAACCCAGCTAGCCTCTTGAATGCAAGTTAGGATTATATAAATGATACTTCCATCCATCCTCAAATAATTATCCAATTATAAATATTTATTAAAATTAAAAAAATTAATAAATAAAATATCATTATAAATAAAAATTAAAAAATAATTTATTAAATTATTTTCATTTCTTTTCAATACTCAAATTTTTTCTTTTTATTTCACTGATAAATTAGTAGTATTATATATTGGTAAAAAATAATCAATACTACCTAAACATTTAAAATGGACAATTATTCAAGTATAGAAGATAGTAAAATGGTAAAACTTCATTTGCCTTATTTACAATTTATTAAGATTTAAATTTATTTTTGACTTTTTTATTAATGTTCTCAATATTTTTAAAATATTCAATTTTACCCTTTTAGCAGATAACATTCAAATTATAAATAAAAAAAATATTGATGTAGGAGTAACCTTTCTTAGAAAATTATAATAAAATATAAGATGACAAATTACAATAGTAGCAGATCATAAAAAAATATAATATGTTAAAAAAAATTTATAATTTAAATATAATGTTATTAAAGTTTTTAAAATATTAAAAATGTAAATAAAATAAAAAAAATTGGGACTAAATTAAAACCTTGTTAGAACATAAGAGATGTAAATAGAATTGTATCACAATGAAATTACGTAAACATTAGTAATTTGTATACTTTTTCACCAATTATTTAAACCGCTTACCACCTCTAATTGTTTTCACTTGCGTTTATTTGACCTAACCATTGTTACAATGACTTGTGTAAGTATTACTTGAATTATCTATATTCTTGCATATTGAATTTACAGGAATAGTTTTTCTGTCTAGTAAACAAGTTAAAGATACATAGACAAATAAAGCGCTATATAAAGACAAACACAGTGGCCAAGCCACAGCTTTCATTATAGTTTAGGGCAGTTCACTCGATGCAATGTGCATTATAATAATGTCCTCCCTGGATTATTGGCTTATTGGTGAACGTGGCTCTCCTCATAATAAGTGTTACCATTAATAATATTATTATCTTTGACTCATGTAAATAAAATTCAGGAATTTTGTTGCAAAACACCGAGAATCCTTAATAACTGTTGGGTTTGAATTTGCTTTTCAATGGCACAAATTGCAGCAGCAGCAGCAGCACGGTAACTTCAAGAATAATCCCAAAGTCTTTTTATCTTATATTCTTATAACCAAAATTGACACTGAGGAGAAGAGGGATAAACTCAACGAAAAAAATAAATAAATAAACTGCGCTGTTCCTATCAGGTAGGTTCATTGCATGAATTTTTCTACGATGATAATAATGTATATTTGAGATGACTTATTCAGCAAAATAACATACGCATTGGTACATCATATTCATATGACTTTCCAAGTCAAAAACAAAACACCATTAACTGAGTGATTACTACGTTGAAGTGGAAATTAAGAGGGGGACAAAGGGTTGGGCCAGCCTATGATTTTACCAAACAATTGTGGGTGTACTTTAATACCATTATCAATTGGTTAGGATTCAGATCTCATCAGCCACAAGAGAGAGAAGCAGCGAGAAGATATGCAAGCTGGAATCATTAGTCCTTGTCACAAATGTGTGTTGAAGAGAGCTTAATCACGGAGACAAAACCTTATCTCTGGTAAATTCCAAATTAAATAAACAAATACATAGAGTGAAGAGTGGTCCTGGTCCTCTCCCCCTTTGATTCGTGTTCCCAGTCTTCCATGAGGCTTCTTCCTTGCAATGATCTCTTTTATTCTATTTTGTCCTTTTGTTTATAATTCCCTCTTTTTTTTCCTTTACTCTAAAACAAATTAAAAGACCAAGTAAAATGGTCCCCAAAGAGTACACATGAGCTTGTACATATTTGAGAAGCTCAAACTCTCACACCACCCTATAGCTGGAAACACCCCAAAAACTCTTTTGATCTTCACACTTTTTCCCCTGAGGAAACCATTCTCATCTCTCTCTCCCCTCTTGAATCTTGGAATTAATTAAAGAGAAACATGGTTGTTGAAAACCATCCTTATCATCAACACCATCAGCACCATCAGTTTTACCGGAAGAACCTGCATATCCACCACCATCATCAAAGGAGCACATTCCTTCCAATGCTGTGTTCAAGGCCTTCCATCAAAGATGTGAGCCTTCCACAGTGGAAGGACTGTCCATCATCCTCTTGTGATGACCCTTTGTCCCCAAGAATCGGTTGCATGGGGCAGGTCAAGAGGAACAACAAGATAGCTGGCTTCCCAATAACAACAACACACAGGCTCAGCTTCACCTCCAAAAGCAGCACCACAAGCAGCACTTCTTCCTCCCCAGTTGTCAAGTACTCCAAACTCAAGAACCTCTTCTATGGAAAGAACTTGACCACAACTACTAATACTACTACTACTGCCAGCACCATCTCAAACTGTGGAACTAGGCAAAGGGTGGCATTAGATGTTCCCAGAAAGGAAAGGTGCACTAAAAGTGAGAATCTTGGTTGTTCCATAAGCATTGATGACATGGATCCTCCTTTGCCTGTGATCAAGAAGGTGCAGAAAGTGGAGGAAGGAAGCCAGCAGGTGGATGATAGTCTTTGGAGAAGGAGGTCAGGTGGGCCTGCACTGAAAAGCTTGCAGCTTCAGCAGATTCATCATCCAAGGATTTGTCTTCAGCCTACTTGAGTTTGATGGGACTATGGAATCAGAATCAGATAAGACAGATCTCAGAATTCATTTTTTTTTTCTTCTTTGTTTTCTAATTCAAATTTTGTTACATCAGATAGGATGTAAATTTTTTTTCTTTTTTTTTTTATAGTTTTTCTCAACCTCCAATTTGAAGTGTTGCTTGATTTCTTGGAGTATCTCACATGGCGGTGATGCAGAATATCATGGTCATATTTTTCATATATATATATATATATATATATATATATGAGTAAACAAGTCAAAGTGTCAAAGATCTAGGCTTGTTGTAAGTATATTTACCAAAAGGTATTGAGAAAATCGTCCTGAGATTTCTTTGTAAGAGTGACAAAATCTTTGTATTGAGAAATTAGCAAAATGGAATTGCTTTGTGCACATCAAAATGAGACTTAGCAAATGCCATGAAGTGATCAACAAACATCGATAACATAAACATGATACAAACAATTAGGTACATTACAAGGGTCACTGTTCAACAGAAAGGGACGGCACCATTGTGTGAACTTTGGAGCAATCCGCATATGCCATAACTGTGGAAAATTAGCGAGTGTGTGTTTGTTTTGTTAGGGCCAGTACAAAACTATGGGGCTGTTTGAAAAGTGTTTTTTGTTTTTTAAAACTGTTTTAAAAAATAAGTTTAAGTTCAATTTTTACAAATTAAAAAAAATTGTTTGGGTAATTTTTTAAAAAATAATTTTTAAAATAGATAAAATAAAAAATTGTTTGGTAAAGATCATAATAACAAAAATTAACAACCATAACAAAGATCAACAACAAAGATTAACAACCACAACTAAAATGACAACTTTAACTAACACGGATTGGGGATTTGGGTTGGGGTTTGTAAAAGCCAAGAGAGAAGGGGGAGCCGCGCTAGGCGAGAGGGAAGAGACGGAGGCTTGTGGCGCTTGGCGGAGGAAGAAGTGGAGCTTCGCGAATGGAAAGTGGCGGCGCGAGGTTCTGCGCTGGGCTATGCAAGAGCGAAGCGGAGGTTCACAAAGGTGACGATGACGCTGGTGCTCTGGAGTGCTCGCGAGGGAGAATGGGAGCGCCAGCGGAGGGAGAGCCGCTGTTGCTCGCGGAGGCAATCGAGAGCGGTGGTGTGCTGGGTGGTGGCGTGGTGGTGATTGTTCTTCCTTGTTCTTCTTCAAACTTGCAAAATGAAAATCATGTTAAAGTTTTGTTTTGAAAATAGTTTTCAAAAACATGTTAAAGTTGTTTTTGTTTTTCTGTTTTTTAAATCAGAGTTTTGTTTTTTGATTTTTAAAACATGTTTTCAAAAATCATTCATCCAAACAAATTTTGTGTTTTTGTTTTTAAAAATCAAAAACAATTTTTAAAAATGGTTGCCAAACAGGCTCTATGGTTCCAAGAATGCAAATTAAGTTTTAGTTTATTTTAATATATTTGAATTTGCAATTCAAAATAGTTTTGGTCTTAAACCATACCTTGAGCATTAAATAGAATTAAAAAAAATTGCGCTCTCGTTAGAGCAAACCATAGTCTGTCAATAAAGCTAACACACCATAAATAGTATTATAAAGAGTGGTTGGAGGTTGGAACTTGGAAGTTTGCATTTCCAGGTTGAGAAAGCGAAATGATGAGATTAATTATTTGGGAAGCTGGAGGAAAAAAGTTTGAGACTTGTGCTAAAAGTCAGCAACATCATGCCATTGTATGAACAGCACTTACTATTTAGTTGACAAACACAATCTGTCTGTGAACAGAAAATTTCAATTGAAATGAATACATGCAAATCTTTAGGATCAACTACTGGAGGAATTAATTTTCACAGCTTCTGCCTATTCTTCTGGCAGCATTAATTGCATCACAAAATTGTTGACTATCTCCAATCCCACTATAGATTTATGCCATCAGTGACAGTTGAGGTAGACAAAAATTGGGCACTAACCTCAACAAGGAAGTATTTCTCCAACAAGGAGTACACCAACAATCTCTGCTCTAGTATTAATCACTATTGGGCAATTCATCAGTGGGCTCAATTACTATGCAATCACTGCAGAAATTTGAGAGAGAGAAAAAAAACAAGAGGGTTCCATAACACATGATTGATTAGACCCTTTCTTCTGATTCTTTCATATCACTACTAAATCAGTGACTGTAAGATCAAATATGTACGACCCATATTCCACATCCAGAAAGAGAGAGCTCACAGAAAGCAATTAGAAATTTGCCATTTTGGTGAGGATCCGTGCCAAATCATGTTTTTCATTTATTATTTAAAAAAAAATAGTTGCACTGCCTTCTAAGTTCTAACTAATGTGGTTTTCTATCCGATCACAAAAACAATAAGGAAGAAAATAGATGAGATTTAAACTTAAATATATTTAAATTAGAGCCAGATTCGTACCTCATGCCACAATTAAAATAAAGATCAGTTGTTGAACAACACAAACTTGAGTCCTCCAAAGTAGAAGCTCATAAATAATTAAACAAGTAGCTAAGCTTCATGATATACGAATTGGTGGCATTAAACAGAGTACACAGAGGACATCACAAAACAAAGCTTCTGCCGATAAACCTTATTCCTTTTGCCAACCAACTCTAACAGACATATGGTAATATTAAACACAACTACCAGTCTCAAATTACCATAATGCGTAATCAAAATAAAATATATAGGTAAATGTTGGCAGACAGCACAATGTTCACGAAGGTTAGTTAACAAACTAATAAATTTCAAATCCAACGACGCACAACATTAGAAAGTGTAAAACTTGCAACTGACTAGTAAATAATTGTAGGAATTAGGAAGAACATTTGGTTCACTGAAAACAAGAAATTTCAATGTACCAGCCGACAATGCATTGACATGTTAGTTGAGAAACAGATAATTCGTTTCGTGCTAATAACATTTAACATGATGAAAATCTAGTGGCGCTTGCTGAGAAGATAGGCAGCGACATTGAAATAAGAAATCCTATTATAATTCTTTATTGACATCGCGATCACGTTGAAAGCAGTCATCAATTTTGAAGCTTCATTAGTTACCGGATCTAAACTTTGAAGCGGTCATTTACTAATCTCAATTTCAACTGTTATCAACTAATACTACTAAAATATGATTAAGCTCCTTCAAAAAAAATTGTGAGAAAATGAAAGCTCTACCCAAAATCTATTTAGTGAAGAACTCCACGCACGATATACTTTATTGATGTAAGGATAAGTAGCCCTCATTTTATTACTTCAGAAGAAAGTTAACATAGGGAAAATTACATGGAATTTTAGGTGAATTGCACCTCATTCAATAATAAAATGGCACTTCCAAATAAATCTGTAAATCCTACCAGTGAAGTTAAAATATCACTCCATCATTAAGTAAAACACACTCCACTTTAACACTCATAAGCATGCAATAATTTCTCATTAACTTAGATTTCATTTATTACAAACTTATTAACAGAAAATAAATCTTCGAAGAGTGATAGAAAAGCAGTAAACCTAATGACTCTGATTTGTCTCTTTAGCCAAGTCTCTTCTCTCCCTCCTTCAAACTATTCAACCCCTGCTCCATCTCTTTCTTGTAATGTCATGTACAGTTTTCCACATTTCTAGTCTACAAACAGTTAGTTCATCAAGCCCTTTCACCCAAAAACACAAGAGATGATAATAGAGGTCCAAAGTAATGATCTTGCTGGGAAAGAGCAAGGGTCATCACTAACGAAACATTCTGACCCAAAAAAGAAAACAACGAAACATGAAAAAGGATGGATTATCAACACTACAATAAAATAACAGGAAATTTAGTTAGAATGATTACAACAATCAGCATTAATACTAGTCAAAGAAATGCAGTATGAAGGCACTAAAAAAAAATAAAAATCAGGTGGAGATGGAATGTTACATAATTTATATGCTCGGTAAATCTGATGCCAAGCACAATCCCTTTGAGAATAAATTCCACAGTCACAATATGTACACCAACTTTACAGGGATTAAAAAAAAAAAAGTGATTCCCTGAGCGCTACGAGGTATGCTTCGGTTCCGTCCTTCCCCAAGGGTCAATAAAACGGAATGGCATGCCCTTCTAATACACGTAAATGCAAGAAATGCTCATCCACTGTACAGTTTACTCAATGAATGTACAACATTGCTAGCAAAACTCCCCCCCCCCCCGCCAGGGCAGAATGCTGCGTTCTGCAACGATACAGTGTCCAGAGCCCTGACTCCACAATTTGCCATTCTCATATCCAGAGACATCTTCACGAGCAAAAAGGCACCAAATATGTGGATCTCAGCCTCATGGGCAAATGAAAATCCAGGTTGGGGTCCAACACTTTTACCGATCATGTTCCACTGGTCCACCAGCATATTCATCCTCGTTAGACTGCTTATCATTTGACAGGCAATCAGCAGGAACATATGCATATCCTTTCGGTAACATTAAATTCTTCACAGATGCTTCATCTGATGTCATAACAAGCTCTTTTCCAAATGTCTCTGCATGCTGTAATTGCAAATAAGCATGAGGACTTCTCCCACTAAATCCAGAATTAACCTACCAACAAACTTAAACATTCCAAAGTAAAAAATAAGTGAAAATGAAATAGGACATCCAGGTAAAGTCGAAGCAAACCTTTCTAGATTTCGATCTCAATCCTCCTACATCTGAGAGATTACGTGACATAGCAGAAGCTCTACGAGGAATCTGCTTGCCAGAAAATTGAATCCTCTCAGGCATATTGTGATTATAGTGGCTTTGTGAGGTCGAGCAGTCATCATCCAATTTGGAGTCAGTGTCCATGGATACAGTAACTCTGACACGGTGCCTAGCAGAAACTGAGCTGTCCACAGTTATGTCATCGGATCTTTGAACTGCTTCGCTGCATGATCTGTATCCCTCTGTGATACCTTTAAGGGATGTTGTAGCTGATTCTGAGCTAACATCTGTAAGGATGAAAGGGTTTCGAACCAGCACAGACCGAGCAACATGATCTCTTTTGAAGGCAAGTATGTCATGCGAGCAGAGAACTAATTCCCGCTGCAAATGTGCACAAGACCAGAAGTCAATCATCAAAATGACCATACAGACAGCTTAGTCCAACAAAACCCAGACATAGAAATACATATCCTAACTGAAAATACAAAATAGAGAATCCCATATCGCCCTAGAAATGCCACAGAAGGATAGAGTGCCAAGAATCTAGTACCCAATAATGGAAACCCACTTGGGCCATGATTCGCAAGGTGTTAAAAAGATACCTTTATTTTTTCACGTTTGACAATTCTCTCACAAAGGAGACGTAGTCTCTCCAGCTCAACCTGTCCCAAAAATAAAAAGCATTTATAAGGAATCGAGTTATTCGATAAAATTGAAAAGAAGCCAAATCACCCACAACTAGTAGTGCTTCAAATACAGAGGAGACAACTTGCACACATATAGATATTCCTTTACATACACTTTACCAATAAGTGAAAAGTAATTGTTGGTGTAAAGTCATTCTAGGTTTTAACTATTTTATTTACTCTATTACAATACTAGAGAAGTTCACTGGCCCACACACAAGTGAGGATCAAGCCAATACTAATTTTAACCCAGCAAAATCAATAACCCTGAAGCAACTGTTCCAGATGATAGTTGGTACCACAAGCACTAGCTATTTGATCCTGTTTCAAATCATTTGAGCTGTTGGAAGTTATTATTGTACTCAAGACAAACCATGTGGCAGGTATAATGCTACTTTTCAAGTACACTCAAATTTTCACAGAACACAGCACTTCTTGGCCTATCATTTGTTTGATACCAAGCATTTTCATGCCACATCCAGGCTACAAGACACTGCAACTGTACCCTTGAACCAAACAATCTCTGGCCAGATCCTTTCTTCCAACCGCATAAATCAATCAATTTCCTCACTATGTACAAACTCAGAATCTCATCCCTTAATTTTCCTAACAGATTTGAAGATGCTACAAATAACACCAACACTGCATCATAGTTATAACTTATGAGGAAACCTGCCAATCCAAAAATGTTGAGGCTGAATCTTACTTTATCCAAGAGATTTTTGGCAGCTCCATATTTTTAATCGGCTTACAAGTTTACAACAAAAAATTATTGTTCTTTATAACGACAAAAGTGTTAAATATTCTATAATTAAGCCGAAATAAATAAGGAAGCACAAAAGGAAAAAGAGATGAAGAGAGAAGTCTCACCCGAACTTGCTTCATACTTTTGAACTCTTCAATTCCGTGTTTTTGACTTTCAGACTGAGCAAATGAGGAACAGAACCATAAGATACTGTTATGCCAGACCAAAATAGAGAACACTTTACTACTAAATACAAAACCAAACCTTTGCCTTCTGCTCTAAACTATGCTTTTCACAGTAAGCCCTGTGCTGTGGTTTGCCACCAGCAGTCCTCACATTCAAATAAAAACCAGCACTTCTAGCACAGGATGGATGGAATGTCGTTTGACAATTGCCATAGCAACACTGCATTCACCATGTTAGCATTAGCATGGAAGTCAAGAATACTAATTCCAAAAATAGCTTATTGAATGAAAAAAAAAAAAGAGTTCTCATGTTATCATTACCTTCATGCAAACACCATGCTTGCAGCGGCAGAGGTAACATGTATCAACTCCCTTCAGCACAGTCTGCTGCATTCAACAATATCCAGAGGTAAGAGCTTAAAAAGATCATTAAATGCACCCTTTTGAAGCTTTTATTTAAAAAATAAAAAATGTAAGAGAATAGGAGTTCCCAATTTCAAAACCAACACTTTATTAAAAGATTAAGAGTTAACAATTAAACCAATGAACGTACCATTCCTTCAACAGCATTAATTTGTCCTCTTCTGAATGTTGACTCAAAAGCCCACTAGTACATATTGCAAATATAGGAAGTTAACACTTAAGCAAGCTTAGGCCTTAAAGGATGACAATAACACTCCAAGAGAAATCAAAGGAGAATAATAAACCTCAGCACAGAAGGCATGAACCCATTGACCATCAGAAGACTTCCTAAAAGCTCCAGAAGTACCACCACAGAGAGCACATTCTGCGACAAAATAAGGCTTTTCCCAGAAATTGATCGCAGATGTCACAGAGCTTCTAGATGATAAGTCTTCACATAATTCACAGTACCATGGACCTGTTGTTTCTTTCACACTACGATAGCAATCCAAGTGAACCGCAACCTGCAACAGGGGAAAAATACTAAGAGACGAAGACTCAGATAAGAACTACCTGAAAAGGAACCAGGGCTGATGCCTAAAAACCTTGCAACCAGAGCAGATAAGGATGGGGTTTAACAGTGTGTCAGATCGTCTGCAGATATCACATGATTTAGCCTGCTCCTTAGACAAGTCTGCAGATGGCAAGCCAATATCCGAATATTTCTCTGATGAAGTTCTTGTCACAGCAACTCTTGAAAGTGTCTCTTTGGCTCGTGGCATCGGCTGAGAACCACCACCAGACCTCCCACTCGAAGAATCCAACTTTAACAAATTCTGTAAATAATTATATAATATTGTCAATAACAACAACAACAATTACTGCTTGCTTGTTACAAGAAAGCAGAGACAAAAGCATATAGGACCTCCTGTTGCATAGATTCATCTAAAGAGTCTTTTCGGAAAGAAGAAATCCTAGAAGATGCTGCAGCAGCAGCTGTTGCGGCAGCTAGCACTGCCTGTGCTTCCTTGTGCCTTCTTTCTTTTCTGCCCTGCTTTTTTGCCTCCCTAAGATCGCGGAGATATTGATTAACGATCACAGAATCCCATCTTCGCTGATGAGCTGCATCAATCTCATGTGGCAAACTCTTGGCAACATTGCAGATTAAGTTATCTGCAATTAAAAAAACCATTCACGTCAAATATTGCTATAATTTGTAAGAATTGAAAAATTTTCTAGCCCAAAATTGGAATCTACAGTACAATACAAAAGATATCACCAACTTCAAATTAATTATTAACAAAAAAAAAATCAATAATAATCAATGTAAAGCTGAGGAAACACACCAGTTAACCTCTTTCTTGCAACTGCATTCCGCAATAATCTGTACTGTAAATAGATAAGTTCCCCCTCCACTTCATCTTCTGGAAAAAAATCCAGAAGTCCCATCTTTCCAGCCCTATCTAACTGCTCCATATTTACTTGGTCAGAATTGGAAATTTCAATGCTTGTTAATTGCTGATTTTGACTATTTGAGCAGCCACTAGACCCAGAGGACTCAACCAAAGAAGAAATTCCCTCTTCCCTCGGACCTGATTAGTGAGGAATATGTTAGACTATTCCAAAGAGCATTAATTAAGACATAAGATGTGTTTGTGAGATTGACTTTTAGAGAGGAAGAAAGATAAGCGAAGGGATTTGTAGTAAAAATTTTCAACATTTTACAAACTCCTTCCCTCCCTCCCTCCCTCCCTTTCCAAAATCAAACTCACAGACACCCTAAGGAACTGTTCAGTATGTGATCCTTCTAATTTCCCAAATGCTCAGAAACCTGTTTATTTAATACTTGGGTATCAATACCACCCCAATGTTGGTTGAGATATTATACGTTGAGATTTTGAATAATCTTGTCTCCTACCCAAGTATCATATACAAAGGTTTAGATGTACTCAGAAAATTAGAACAATCATACCAAACGTCTCCCAAGATATTCAAATATATCTCACATGTAATGTCCTCCAAGAGCACCCCATTATGAATCTGCAGCAATTTCTTGTTGATGAATGGGTGAATGTAACTAGAGGTTACTTCTGCTTTCCTGCATTGCAAAATATGATACTTGGCTTTTAAAAGGAAAAACCCAACCGAAGCAAGTTGAATCAAATATTGTCTACTAACACAATTAAAGACAGAAAGCAGCACATGCTGAAAATAACAAAAATAGCCACTGTGAAAAGCTCACATAGAACCAGAATCAGGTAGTTCTGAAGCAGAATAAACAGGACAGTGGCGATCAGAAAGCATAGAATCATTCTGCAAATAAACACTGGACTTTTCTTTGGAAACGCATACAGGTAAGCTGGATTTGAAGGGGTTATCACCATTCCCTGCATGACATAACCATACATTAGCACTAACTAACCATAGGAACAAAAGAGGCCATAAATGTTCACACAAGTAGCTCAGGCAGATTTGCAGTTACAAGCAAATCATAATCCTTAAAAGCTAGGAATTTCATTATATACACATCCATGAACCATCCTCTTTAAAGAAAAAAGGACAGGAAAAGCTATTTCCAAAATACATTGCTGTAAGCCAACAACACTTGAATTCATAAAATGACGGTTTCAAGATGAAGCCATACCTTGAGCTTCAGGAAAAATTTCCTCAGACAAGATTAAATTCTGCAGAAAATAATAAAAAAAATAAGTAAAATGACACAGCTTAGTAACCAAAAGAATTGAAATTAGGGAAACAAGTGCAATGAGAATATAAATAATTAAATCTGTTTGACGATTCCAATTCCTTCATTGTCAAACTTCAAACAGGTTCTAAACAATTTCAGTCCACCAAGTTCACCAAAAACATCCAAACAGATAGCCTTATCAAGGAGCATATCTTGTCATCCCATCTCTTAAATAACATCTATCATCCTTGATAGAGTTTCTTTATCTTCACTGTTCACGTCCTTCCATCACACATTCAATTGGTAATCACATGCTTAGACACAAAAGTACAAAAATGTTGAACATATGAAAGCTCATCAACCCACATAATTCAAAGGAACAATCTACACCATACACAAGTTATCACAATTCACAACAACCCCAAAAGACCAACTTTCCCACAACCAAATATATCCAAACAATGTCATGAAGACAATGTAAATGCGCAAGGCAAATCAACATACTTAGGAATAGACAGGGAAGAAAGAAGGATGGAGGAACAAAACACGGAAAAGGAAAAGAAAAGGCTTCTAAAAACTTATTTTCTGATTCCAGAATACAAAAAATAATCAGACCAACATTTGGCACCACTATTTATGCAGTTCAGCATCATACTTTGCACTTTGCATGCAAGGACTATACCCAAAAAAAAGTCACAAAAAGCTATGTTGCTATGGTTATGACCATATATAGAACTAAAGTAATAAAGGAGCATCAGTGGAACTTCAAAGAATTATTGAGAATTCAGGAAGTAACCCTGAAACATCACATTGACAGATCCCTACCCAACGTTTCTTGGCAGGTTGGTGAGACAATTTAAAAAAATCTAAATGGTACAAAACTTTGGAGGGGGAGGGGCAAATTTCGAAAAACTACATTTGATCTACAGTAGCAATCCTAGAAATTGGCAGTTTACAACAATATTTGTCAGGAAACGATGATAGAACATAGTCTAAGATAGCATGGCCCAGCCATATGCTTGAGAGTTACCAGCGCGTTCAGCATCCCCAAAATGAAACTTCCCACTCACCCTCCCCATGCCCCCTAGTGGGGATCCCCTAGATTCTAAGCTAGTGATGTACCTTCCCTATGCCCTAGTAGTGTCTAATGCCAAAAACTAAAGTACTGTGTATTTAAACAATCCTGGGAAAAATGTCAGCATTGTCATAAAAAATTTGGGGAAAGAGTTTCACACTTTGTAAGATAAAAAGGAAACAGAACAGAATCAACCATGTGGTAGAGACATAGTTGTGTAATAAACTAAGCTCTTGCGGAAGATGTAAGATGTCATGAATCAGATCTTCAAATTCTATGATCTGGTAAAGACATGGCCTATGAAGTACACTTAAATGGTAAAAGATCCCTAAATCAGCTAGAATCATGTATCAGAATAATATTTAAGAAGTCAAAGGAAAATAACATCTAGAAGATAAAATTACCTTCACAGTTGCATCTGGAGATGCTTCATTGGAACTTCCTGGATTTTCATGGTCTGGCTGACCAACACTGACCTTGTCAATTGACATCCCATTCTCACTAGAAACCCCCTCAGATGAACATATCAATTTATTGTCCTTCAAAATCCTAATGTTGCTGACAGTTCTCCTCCTTGGAGGTACTGACTTAACAGCAACAGGATCTAACAAACCTGAATCTGATACTGGTAAAGTATCAGAACCATCTGCAGCTCCACTTTGATCCTTGGGTGCATTGGGTGGTTTGAATTTGACTTTTAAACCTTTCTGAAATGCACTAGTGTATACATGGGCTTTTAGCCAATTGACTATTTTGTCAAGCACATCAGGGTCCATATAAGCTTCCTGCAAGCAGAAAGTTCAACACAAAAAGTAAGAAATATAAAATAAATATAATATAATACTCAAACTAATCATTTTCCAAGAAATGGACATTGTAAATTTTGGGATATACATTGATATTTGCATTTAATGTATCTGGTGAAATGCCAATCTCCATTGCTACATCTTTTACATCAACTTTCCCCCGATCTATCAACTGCCAAAGAGTGAATGAAGACTTACAAAAAGAAGAAAAAAAAATTAAATGCTTAAAAAAATGATAGTTTTATCCTAATCACGTGCATGCAAAATACAACACAAAATACCTTCTTCAAGACAATCGCAAAACTGAGGGAATCAGATGCATCTACATTCCCCTTGCTCTTCCCCACGGTTCCATCATTATGCTGCTGCACAGCACCACACCCCAACATGTCATGGGCACTTACACCACAATCAGACGATCCTCCATCTAGTAGTTCATTATGGTTCAACTTGTCTAGACTACTATCGGACATTACTCCTCCATTTCTGCAACCAATTTTCAAATTGTGTTCACTATTCACTGGCGATGTCAGTGGAAGCCTGTTAGCTTCAGAAAATTCACTGCCAACAGCAACAGAGTCTCCTGATGGCAAGATGCTCCTGTTATCTTGTAGATCTGAGTGTTTCAAGCAAAAAGCCCGCAACTCAACCTGACAAAGCAAAACATAAAATGACTAATGACAATCTATAGCTGAAATACTACAGTTGAAACATTTGGGACTTCAAAAGGGCCGTTGGCAATTGAGGAATTGTATACTGTTCTTAAACATCTTTCCTGTTTCTTTTTTATTTTACATTTTCGCCTGGAAAAGGAGAATTTGGTCCTGAAAAATACAGATTACTCACATTATCATCACCATACTTTGCCCAAACCTCCATCCTATGTCTAGCTTCTCTTGCACATAAAGGGTGGAAAGAAGTCCTGCAGGATCCTGAAACACCATCCAGAAGGAAAGAGTTACTCATGAATACCAGCAGCACCCAGATATATGTAATATGCCAGATCAAAAGGAGCCCATCAATTGAAAGATTTACCGCTTCGAAACATGGTTTCAGTAGCTGTAGTAAATCAAACAATTGGTAGTACCACAAGTCATAATCAAACATGAAACTTTGAAATAAACAGAAAAAATAAATAAATAAAGTAAATAAAGACGACAGCTGCTGCTGCATATCCATGATCACAGCTCAGAAAATCCTATAATGACAGTACTTAGTCCCAAATCAAATATCTCAATAGTCCAAAAGTAACATAAGAAACACCTGCAGCTGCAAGTAGTTGTCAAAATAATCATTTTGAAAGGTTAAATACCCAGATTTCAACAACAGCACTAGTTGGCTCCTACAGCATGCATATATCACCTTGTTAGTTTTTATATAGGTTTGCTGTCACAGATTCAGTGATTGAGCTATTGAGACTTGACAGTCACTCAATATCAAAATTGAATAGTCATTACACTATTCTTCATCACCAAATGCCAAAATGACTGACATGCTATCCTGCCACAGAATAGCATGCCAAAGGTAGACACAAACAGAAAGGTAAAAAAATTGAGTCTTCTATACAATTTTAAAAGAAACATAAATTAACTATTAACTACATTGAATATTTTAAAGCACAGATACAGTGCAAATTCTGCAATGCAGACCTTCAACTTCCCCCTTGAAGGGGAAAGGTGCTTTTGGACCCATGGTTCAAATCAAAAGCAAAAGGAATATCCGATTGCAACACATACTAAACAACAATACATTAAAGTTCTTTTCCGCCAAATACTTATATTAAATGCACACAAGTATACTCAGGATACATTAGCAAGAAGCCAAACTAGAAGCTACATTAGCCAAAAAACCAATTCCACTGTCATACAATTTCGAATTTAGCTTTAGAAAATAGCCAAATTCCAATTCCATAAACAGAAATGTCAAATGAATGTCACCAGAAGCAGTGTTAAAGCACCAGCCTCAAATCTCTTTTCTAACAAAACATGCTGGGTAGCTAAAAAAGAGAAACAACAAAAGATTCTTAATAATCTGAAGTATATAATCAGAGTTTGGCCAGCAATATGTGCATCATCAACAAAACATCAAATCTACTTCAGTGTCATCATTTTCTCCCTGAAATAGCGTTGCAGAAGGAAAATTGGTGAACAAGGATGAATGCTCAATAGACATGAACAAGAAACAGGTCCTATATAAAGGCTACTCACACAAACATCATTTTTCTTGAGCCACATTATATATATTTTTGTTTTTATTCAAATACATATAAAAAGAACTTTCTTGATGATACAAGTACCGGCTGAGATTCTGAAAATGTAGAGTGCAAAAAGGCAGCAAAACATACCATGGCTACATCGAACACATGCACCCGACTTCAATTTGCAAACATTACACACTAATTTTCTGCGGGTTTCCTTGACTCCTTCCACATTCATAACAGGCTCCATCTTCTTCAAATCATCTATATAAACCTCAGGCATCCACAGACCACAAAACAAGTGCACAAACTCCACAGACCCAGCACCTTCCACAGTGCTACTAACTGGCTTCAGAGCGCCACCCTTCTTCGGGCATAGCACACAAGGATTCACTGACTCGTCAACACCACCCTTTTCCTTACACCAGGAGCACAACCAAGACTCATCCAAGCCATCTTGCACACCATAGCACTTCTGATGAACTGCAACTTTACAAGAAGCACAGACCACTAACCGATTCAAATCTCTGCCAGTGTCACCCCTGCCACAATAATGACAAAAGGGTTGCACCCCACCACAAGGACTAGTCATTAGAACTTTCTGCAAGCCAGCATCCCCACCCAAAAGCTTTCTTTTCTTCGAAGGGCGCTCAGAAGCTAAAGAAACCTTACTCCTACAACCTAAAAGCCACTCTAAACTATCACAAGAACCATTCTTGTAATCCTCCTCAGGCAAATCTTTTTCATCAGCAACATTGTCCATTGACTCAATTCCCAATAAACACTCCTCATCTGTCACTCCTTCATCACCCTTCTTCTCACCCTCACCATTACCTACTTCGATTCTTGGAGCACCCTTCTTTTCTACCTCACTAGTACTAACGACATTGAGTCTAGGAATCAAGAAACACTCACGAGAACCTAAACTAGACAATGAAGAAGCCTCCACCAATGTATCGATATCAGATAACGTCAAGTCCCTAAAATACTCCTCCGTCTCAACCCAAATGTTGGAAGCGCGCGCCTTCTCATTCGCCCTCGACGACTTCTTCTTCTTCTTCTCGCCACCGGAGTGAGACTTCTTGTGCCGCCGTCGGCTATCGCCGCCGTGGCGGTTCAACAAACCCGCCAACCCACTCGGCAGAGTAGTAACCGCTCCGCCGGAAGTCGACGCTTCTTCGTCAAACGGCGAGCGCTCGCTCAGCGCCTTCCTCGCCTGCGAAAAGTAGTCAATTTCAAACGCCGCCAAGTTTCCCGGCGGAGCCACCGGAGAATCCGCCGGCGACGGCGGCCTCTCCTCGGCGGAGCCTTGTTCCCTTTCTTGTGCGCCGGCAGCCGCCATGTTCTTCCGCCGGAGACATCGGCCACCACCGGTCATCGCCGGTAACAACAAGGTGAACAAAATCGAGAGCATTCCATCATAGAAATCGAAACCCTATCGTTAACAATTAGGTTAGGGTTCAGCACAAAACCTACCATGCAGCGATGGGAGAAGAACCAATCGAGTTTCGTTCGGCGTTTCAGAGTGAGAGAGAACGAACGAAACGGAGATTGGAGAAGAGGATAAGCCCCGTTTTCTAGGGTTAGGGTTCAGTTTTTGTTTCGATCCGTTTTTTAAGAGTTTGTAATTTTTTTAACTTTTTTTTTTTCTCTGTGCAGTTCGATTTCGTTTTCGTGGGGTTAGAGAGAGAGAGAGAGAGAGAGAGATATATAAAAGAGAGAGATTCGCGTTTTTTTTTTTTGTTGGAGGCACTATTTGAACTATGAAGGGTGCTTCCTTTTTTGGGAAGATATTTTCATACGCAAAAGGGTATTGCTACGGTGTTGTCGCGCTATACGCTACGTCTTGGTGTGCCACAGGATGGTGTACACCTGGCACGCGTGTCGGTGATAGGGTGCAAACGTGCATCTCACCCGCTACCTACTGTTGTCAATGACTCAATGGTATAGATATGCGCAATAAAGAAATGAAAATGAAATGACGGATTCAATTTTTTTTTTCCTAAAGTCATTAAACAAAGAAGCTTGAGCCTTGCTTATTATGATTTCATAAATAAATTATAAAATAATAAAGTGGACGCGGACATATGAACAAGGGAAAGGTGAAATATTTAAGGGAAGAATCCAAATCCATGACCAGCAAATTATGGAAATGAAATCTTTTGTTATAATTCACACAGTTGCAACGATAAAGAAAAATCGGGGGCGGATGGGAGTTCAATGAAATTTAGTGAGTAAAGAACGATATTAATAACAATTAATTAAACAATTGATATGTTGATAATTGATAATTTAATATATTGAAAAGTATCAACATTTAATTAAATATTTCTTTGATCATTTGAATAATAAATGTTAGATCAGTCTATTCTGAAAAAGAGATAGATTAATCAACATTTTAATCTAATTAAGATAAATAGATAATGCCTTTTACAAAAAGAGTAGATATGAGCACTAAAAAAAGAGAAAGTAATCAATTTAGGCAAAAAAAATGGTGATTATAAAATTATTAGAATCCTAATTGATAATTAGTTTACATAGTCATTATAAATTGATACTCATTTATGTAATCTGATCTAATTTGATATAATAAGACATAATTATAAATTGATATTAATATTAATAATAATTTCTGTAATTTGGTCTAATTTGACACAATAGGGTATACTTTGACAAAATGTAGGTGAATCATTTTTTGGTTGGAATTAAATTTAAAACTGATACAATACTCAAATCTATATTGCTATATATGTGTCATTTTCTTACAATTTCTAGTTTTTTAAAATTTATTTTTCTTCTAAAATGAAAATATATTTCACAATTCAAAATCATATTTAAATCAATTCATATTTTTTCACATTTATAATAATAAATGCCAGTTATTAAATCCAAATTCATATTTAAAAATGCATGCACGTTCTTTTTCTAAAAAATCTTTAAATTTCAAATATAAAATTTGAAAAAAAAAAAGAGACTTGTGTTGAATTTTGAAAAAGAATAATGTGTAGTAATAACATTTCATAACCTCTAGGAATGTGATCGGTACGTAAGAAATTATTTTTCCACATAAACCTCGTAATCTGCTAGCTGTTTCTACATGTATGTTCTATTCATAAAAATCCATTTAAAATAAAAATTCTCTTGTCTACATACTAACCACTAGTTCTTTCAAACCCATAAGTAATCATAACTAGTTTTTCATAAATCACATTTAAGGTCCATGTATCATAATACAACACATATGCTATAAGTTTGCTCTATTACAAAGGCGACCATAAAACTAATAAGATAATTCATAAGAAACAAAATACAAAACATGCTCTATGACTGGATCTTACATTGTATTGTAGTACTCTAAACAATATAAGAATGTTTCACTCAAGTGAAGCTTACCAACTAAACTTTGATGCTGCTGGAAGAATGAGGCTCGCAGAACCTGAATAACTGTTGTATCTATAATAGAGGAAATAGGAGATGGGTGAGTTTTTATTCAAAAGCTGTGAGTAGTTTATCTGAAATCTCCTTTCATGGGACACCAAAGAATCCATGCATAAAATATAATAACATTAATAATACTCAAAACTCTTACATAATCAAGTGTGTGTGTGTGTGTATTCAAATCACCATTTTACAACCTCAAAAATAGTTTTCTCAATTTACTTTCATACTTGAAATCATATAAGCTCATAATGTAATAGCTCCTAGAGAAATAATAATATATAGTCTGAAATATCATAACAATAAAAATATCTAGTCTAATATTGTCTAGTCTGTGGGTTCTAGAAAAATCGAGCACCTAACTATGTCCCATGTTTGATCTGTGAGATTATCCTCAGGTAACTTGGTATCAAGGTTAATGAAAATTTTTCAGCAATTAACTCACTAGCTATTTCTCTATAGTTACCATCTAAACTAACTAAATAAATCCATCTAAATCTAAAACATTTAAAACCTTTTAGTTCTCTGAGAGCTTTGAATCTATCTATTCTAACATACTTTAGCATAACTTGCTATGAAATCATGTCTAAGGGATCACCCTTTGTAGACATCTAGAATTTCAAAAACCCAGGAATATATAGCCTTATGAATCTCATAAAGATTCAAGTTCTAAAACCTTTTGATTGATTATCTAAATCACATTTCAAACTTCAAGTTTTTTATAAATTAGGAAAAAATCAATATCATATTATGAAATTACAGGATTTAAAATCATATTTCCAATTTTTTCTCTAAACTTCATATCTGGTTATAAAACTATATCATATATATAAACTAGTTCCAGAATTCTTCTAATATTCATAAAAGTCTTCCACATTCACAATTACCTTCAAATACACTTAAAATCAGATCAACTAACATGGTCTCATGAGTTTTAACAAAAATATGTTTCATGCTCTAAAATCAAGCTCAAAACATATAATCAAACAGTAAACTTCAAATCCTTGTCCAGTATTTCTCTAAAATCAAGCAATAAATCGTATTTCCATACAAATAACTTTAATGCACAAACATAGAGATTACATATGCAAACCCACTCACTTTGAATAGTGGAATACACAGGAATCGTACCAACAAGACCCTGAAAAAGAGAAATTACACCACTATCTAACATAGAAATAACAGAACTCTAGATTAACCTCTGAAACCTCTAAATACTCAAAATCCATATCTAACAAGGTAGAAAACTTCTCTTAAGAAGCACAGAGAACCACTCCTAAACAAGGAAAACGTGAAGGAATTGAAGCAAAGCTAGCAAGATAATATACCTTTAAGCTTGAAGGATGGAAAATCCAAGTTGAATTTGAGAGAAAATGGAGAAAAATGGGGTTTGGAAGGTGAGGCAGGGTGGGAGGACGAGGTTCTTCATATTTGGGGGTGTGGAGGGTCGATTATGAGGCAAAGGAAACTTGAAATAAGGTCTTTATAAAAAATTTGACCGTTGGGCTATCACCAAAGAGCATAAATTCTATTGTTGTGTCACCTTACCTGTTTCCTGACTTCCGCCTCATTGAGGGCTACAACGCTCTCTAGAGTGGTCTTTCTTATATCCTTGAGCAATAATTTAAGTGTTGGTATGTATTCGGGTTGTCTTAATACTCACTTATTACATTAAGTTAATGTCCTCATTTATTTTACTCTCCATTAACGTTAAAACATAAATGTAAATAAGGAAATACCTCCATTTGAATTCAAATAAAATACCACAAAAATTAAAATCCCAACATATCACAATCAAATAAAATCCCAACTAAAAATGAAATATTTAAAAGTTTCATAAAATTCATTAAAAATTGTTCTTTAACTTATTTTCTTTTGGGAATAATTACGGGACTTTTGATCCCAAGAGTGTGATTCTATTATATAGCCCTCAAAGGACATATAGGATCAAAACTTAATGAAATTTAGAACCTAGAACGACAAATAAGGGTAACTAGTACCCTTCCCAATTCAAAATTTTTTCTACCCTTTTTATTTAAAACTTGGGTATTACAAACATCATCATTATATTTTTCATTTTTAAAAAATATCATTATTATTACTCTTATTATTATACCATCATTCAATTGTAATCATATTTAAACCATAAATTGAATCATCTCTTTGCTCTCCTCCAATCTTTACTTATAAAAAATTTACTCCTCCAAATTTGTGTTTCATTTTTAAGAATCCTTCTCATCCATATTTTCAATGCTATTATTTTCTTTTCTTTTCTTTTTTGACAATATCTTCCCTTATCTCATGCAATTTCAATTTGTTTATCCATTACCTTATGTTTCACTTATCTAAAATTTAAAATTCAAAATACATTATAAGTACTTTCCAGTTGTGCCTGTACTTGATCATGTGTCTCTTCATTTTTTACCTTTCTTTCTTCTTCTGCCATTAATTGTTGGATAATCAAAAGAATACATATTGCTTCAAAAGAAAGTGCTAAGTAGGCTAGGTAACAAAGAATGTTTTAAAATAGATAAAATCTCACCATAACACTCATAGTCATAAAAGTAACATAATGTTGTTCATAACCTTGGGCAGAAAGATAATTAACAAATCTACATTTTTATAACCCCGTGCATCGTAAAAATACTAGTATTAATATATAATTGACTCTCACATATTCACATTTAGTACTTGAAAAAACATGTAAAAGAAAGAGTTTGGCCATATGATAATGTACAATTTGCTACATTGTTAATCCGTTAAAATTAAATTTGTAAAATAGCATATATTTTATTGAAATTAGTGAATTGATAGACACTTGTATGCCTCTCAATTCACTTTTTTTATTTTTTTAATTTCTTTCAATTTTTTAACTTATTTCATTTGTTTTTGTAACTTCCTCAAACTCTCTATGCATCAAGGGTATTTTAGGAAATAGGAATTTTGGACACCAAAGGTACTATTTTCTTTATATATAGTATAAATATATCTGTTACATGGCTTTTGATAATATACTTATTATATTTTTAATGAAATAATATTTAGCATCTTTTATGATTTAAAAATAATTGCATCTAATATTGCCTCTGGGTTTTTATTTTTAAATCACATTATGTTAGTAGATGTTATAATGTTATAGCTGATAAATTAGCGGGTTTGCCAAAGGTGTGGTGAATCAATAATGAACCAATATGACGGGGAATATTTGCTGGACCTCTTAAACGGGGACCATGAAGGACCCTCTATATGAAGCGTTGGATTGGAGTAGATTTGAGGATGTGTTAGTGTCAGTGACTGAATACATATTGTTGGTTAAGGTATAAGATTTGGCAAAATTGCAAAGTAACCTGGCCTCGATTTTATTTAAAAATTTTGATATTATCTTGTTTGTGTTTTTTCTCCCCGGGTGGCAATATAAACCTCTCATCCAGTTCTTAGCGACATGGAGAGTTCTGCATATAATTAACCATTGCAATAATGTAATTGAATGGAAAAGTAATCCCCATTTGGAAATAGAGCGAGGGAACATTGGTGTATAGAAATAATGACAAAGCCTCTGTCTCCTCTTCACCTTCATATGTGCTCAAGTGTTTTGAGGCTATTATTATAAATTGTAGATCTTTTCATCTCCCCATTGTAGGGTGTATTGTGGCTTAGTTTTAAAAAATAAAAACAAAAAACTATGAACTTATGTAGCTGCCATCGTCTTAATGGATGCACTAATTTCGAGCTTCCCTTAGGTACACTTCAACCAAATAGATTGTGGCTGATCATAACAATGAACCATCAAATAAAAGTCAACAGCCTAAGACACATTCTTATTTATAGAGGATTTGTATCAAAGCTAAAGCAAGCAACTAGAGCAAAAATCACCTCAACATGTCTGACAAATGTTATGGATGCAAGCAGTACCAAAACCACTAAAGATCATGAGTTTTGGACAAACAACAGAACGATAGCAATAAGTGTGTTGGGCCAACAAATATAAATTTTGATTTATTATTGTGGCTGATGAATGAGAGTAAATGTGAGTGAAAAAAATGAAGGCTTTGAACAAATATTTAAAAAACCTCCTCTACCATGTAAAAAGTGGGGGTCCTTCATGAAGCAAAACATGAGAGCCCCATGGTAAAACATACCCCAATGTAACTCTAGATCGTCCTTGAGATTTGTTATGGTGACAAAAAAATCAGAATTTCACATAAAAAAATTACGTCTAGAATGTATCATCATCAAAACAAATTTTATCGATTGGTTCTAAAAGATCATAACATATTGTGATTACTTTTGAAAAATACGGTACAAGAAGTTTCTAGTGAGTAGCACTTTTTTCAGTTTTTTAAATTTGAGATGATTTAAGAGTATAATTTCTATTCGTCAACTTAAAAAAAATGATGAAAGTGTTAAATTATACTATATAACTACTTGATATAATAATAAGTCATCGTGATTTAACATCTTCTTAATTTTTTATTAATTAATGTAAAACTACTTTACATTGCCAAAATATAAAAGATAAACTCACAATTTAATTATTGAAATTAATTTTAATAACAATATATTTTATAATATAATCTAATTATTTGTTAATTTTTATATTATATTTAATCAATTATAAATAGAATCAATGTCTTTAATTAACAAAATTACACATGCCTAAATGATGATATGAAATAACAATAATGAAATTTGTTTTTAACCAATTCTATTAAGAGTGAATAGAAACCTTTTGTTTCTATTTATTCCTCCTTTATTTTCTATGGATTTCTAGGGTATGTTTGGACCAATGAAGCATGGTGAAGCGGATTGGAGTGAAATGATTACTCTATTTCATTGTTTAGGTAACTTGTATTTCATCTCAATACTCCCAATTTAGGAGGAAATAAATTTGAGAAAAGTGGATAACAATGGAGCAACTTAAAATCTCACTTTACTTCACCTAACTAATGGTCGAGTCAACGGATTTTCAAACAACATATAAAGATTTAAACATTATATATAATAATGTTATCTAATTTTATAAGTAAGAAATAAAAATCAAAAGATATTTTACAATACATATTTCGAAACAAACTATATTAACATCAAAATCATATTAAGTTATCTTAAATATATTAATTGAAGTATAAAGTCCTATAATTTATCATTGTTTACTATAAAAAAGTTCTGTCTTTGAAAAATAATTTTGATTTATAGTTAGGTTGAAACCAACTCAAAGTATAACCTGATACCAATCAAAAAGTGTACCAAATCAAATATGAAAGCCGAAACCTAACCCTATGAATTTTGAGATGAGTCGAGTTGACAAACCAAGTCGAGTGATGAACACCCAAAATATTCAATGCCTTGGGAAGAGTGATTAGAAAGACTCTTACTCTTTTGCCATCCACAATTTTAACTTGCTTTGGTTGTGATTGGTTGAGTTACCATGGATACTTCCATTGATAAGCTTCATTTTATACCAAACAATGCCCTTGAAATAATCTTATATTTATTAAAATTAAGTTATGCCTCAATTGCTACACAGTATAAAGTCTGATAGTATTAGCTAATATTATAAAGTCAATTTTTATCATATATTTAATGTCACATATAATAGTATAATATTACATGGTCAAGCCATTTTTATACTATGACTAGGGATTAAGTTATCAGGTCCTAAGAAACTTGATAACATCTAATAGTATTATTTTTATTAATCAATCTCAAATTAATTTTGATTTACTTTTCTACACCAACACCCTCACCTCCACCCACCATAGGTAGTAACCCGTCTCCTGCTAGTTGCACCCCTCACCTGTTCGTCGTTAGTCACCACCCATTGGTAGCCCGTTGTCTCATAGCTCACCACTCGCCCGCCGCCGCCACTCGTTGCCCTCTACCCTCACCATGTCGCCCACCAATTCGTTCACCCCGATCATGTGTGGCGCACCATACAATGTATAGTATAAAAATTTATACAATGGATTTTTTATATTATACAATCAGACCTTATACTATCATATATAGTTCTATCATATCTTATCCTATACTATGTATCAACATAGCCTTAATTAAATATTTTTATTTACATAATCTTTGAATTAGTGAGGTGAAAGTATGATAATAAATTTATTAAAATCTCAACTTTGTTATTATTACAACGACAAAATTAGTCCCTCTAAAAATCCGTCGTGATCCCTCGTCTTTCACAAAAATGAACATGTTAGTTTACCTATTAACTCATCATTTCATCACTTAATAAAAAAGCATACGTGACCATTAAATTATTGATTTGAGTCTCTAGTAAGCTCTATTGTGGCATTACTAATTTTTATCATCAAATGGGCTCATTTTGCTAGTCTACTTTTCTGATCACGCTTATACATCTTCAAACGCTAACTTTCCTCATTATCCAAATATTTATTTTTTTAAAATTATTTTTTCACATCACAAATCAAAATGACGTTAATTTGCCATATGCAATATTGTTGGGGACAAATTTAAACTTTTAGTTTACTAAATAATTAGACAACAACATTTTTCACAAATTAAATCCTAATTTTAAGAGATTACTTTTTGATGCATTTTCAATGTTAAAGAAATTTAGATTGTCATTCAATGATATGCTTATAAAACTTTTAAGATAACGGCAATATATAATTGACGTATGCATGAAACTTTTTTACATAAATAATGCATATAAACTACATGGATACTGTATGTATGTTACTGTGTAAAACCTTTTTGTCTTTTACATAAAGAGAAATGATACAAAAATGTTGCAACAATGAAGAAACCTTCTTCCCCTTCTATTTTTTGTCTTTTGTTTTATCTTCTTTTGCTAGTCATACATAGAGTGTAATATTGTTGTAAAAAATTATTGAACCTTGATAATTTCTCTTCTATAAATTATACCGTACATATAAATTAGAATTTAGACCAAATTCGAATTTTAATTAGGCCTACAAATTAAAGAAAATAAATTTAACTAGTAATCTAATAAGTGTGTTTGTTTGGTTTTGTGTTTATAGAATTAATTTTAGATAGAATTGATTATGTTAGAATTGATTTTATTAAAATTGATTTTAAAATAAATTGATTTATGTTTGATAATTAGTATAGAATTGATTCTAACATAAAATAAGAAATTTTTATTTCTTTCAAAATCAATTATAATAGCAAGAATTAATTCTAATTTATAATAACCCAACAGGACTAAAACAAACTAAAATCGATTTTCCTATCCCAAAATCGATTTTGTGGTCCTCCACCGCAAAACCAAACATACTGTAAGTAGGTGATACAATCACACAACACGTCCGATCTGGCCGCAGCACGAGTGAAATTGCCTTTGCTGTTTTTTTTTCCCGGTTTTCATAGACAGACCCAGACAGAGAGAGAGAGAGAGAGAGAGAGCGGTAACAATAGCATGGACTTGATGGAGTTATGGGCAATCTTCGGCCCCGGCGTCGCCGGCGCAGTCTTCGGCGCCGGCTGGTGGATCTGGCTTGACGCCGTCGTTTGCAGCTCCACCACCGTTTCCTTCCTTCACTACCTCCCCGGTTCACAATCTCACCTCCTCTCTCTCTCTCTCTCTCTCTACTTTTAGGGTTTCTATTATTCAATTACGATTCCTGATTTTGTTGTTTTTTGTTTTTTTTTTGTTTTTTAATTTCCTTCTCTTATTAGGAATTTTCGCATCTCTTGCGGCTCTGATGTTCAATTGCGTTAGAAAAGAAGACATTGATTATTCCCCCTACGACGAAGGCGAGTGGAGGTCTGTGTGTTCAATTTACTTGCTTTTTTCAGCTACGTCTCGTTACCGAATTTCGAATTATGTTCTCCTGTTACTTCAATTTAATTCAATTAAACCATTGCATAACAAAATTGATCAACTATAGTTTTTTCGTCCTTGGTGATTTTGATGGTATCGTCTGAGTTGGAAAACTGGTGAAGAAATTGCGAATTGGCGATTGGTAACGTCAATGTCTCTGGAGAAATAGTATAAGTTTTTGTTCCATTAGGTTGGAGTGTGACTAGGGAGTAGTGACTACTAATATTTTCAGTTAGTTCACTTCACGCATGAGTTGGGAACCGAGAGTACAAGGTCATTCTCTTGAGTACTGGGTTGCTGAACATATTGTTTGTGTATGTGAAGAACAGAACGCCTCTTGTAGTGAGTTTATGCTTTCTCAACGCACAAGCCGTGGTCTCAACTCAAGTAGTGATGTAGTATTTAGTTAGAACAAATTTGTAACAAGTGAGGAGAGAGAAATCATAATAGTCCTTCCATTATTTCGATAAAGTAATGGAATTGGTGAGTTTTCTGATTTCCTGATTTCTGGTAACATCATCTCACGGAAGGAATGGACTAAAGTGATGTTACATTTTAACTGTCAAGCGACTTAATGTCAGCAAACTTTCAGGGACTAAGTTGATGTCACATACTCACATGCATCTTTTGGGGACCAAAATGGATGTTCACTTTATAAATTTTGTGCCTCAATGTCTCGTCAATCACTACTACCCTATCCAATAGAGGATCTAACCATTCAAAATGGAAAGGTGAAGTCTGTCTGGGTTATTGTTGCTTGTTGCCTCTTGCAACAAGTGATTAGTTGAAATAACTTGTGATGGTCCTATATAATAAAGTCTTGGCTGTCTAGGTAAAAGATGACAAAATAAGAATCACATGGTTCTCTTGTCTTCTTTGTTGTTTTGACTTTTGAGAACTTGTTTTAACCAATTTCTCTTCCTAACAGACTGAAGCTGTGGCTCTTTGTCGCATATGTTGTATCCTTTGTTTCTTTAGCTGGAGCAGCTGGTCTACTAATCCAAGATTCAATAGATAAATCTGCCCCCTCTGTGTGGACTGGAGTTGCAGGTGTTTTGCAATGTGCTTTTGTCTTGATCAGGTTAGCGGTGTTTGAAGATATAATTATTCATCTTTGCAATTTTCATCTCTCTTACTTCTCTTGAATGTTGTAATGTTGTTACAATTTTTGCATGAGCTTATTATTGTCCAAGGGCTTCTTTGACCCTCCACTTGTAATGTACAAGTGCTTTGTTTTCGTAATTGGAGAAATTCCTTGTTGGAAACCATAAAAAACAGAAAAATGTTGAAGAAGCTTTTACAGAAAGCTGTTTTCAAAATGATTTTCAAACAGCTAGCATTTCAAATTTCATTAGAAATATTTATCTATGCTTTATTTCAATTGTCTATTTAGGATAACCCAAAACCATTATGATACAATTTCTGAAAGGTCCTGACTACAAATAAAATTTTCCGTAGACTGACCGAAAATGCGACCAAACATACCTTCGCTGTAATTGAAATTGAAAACATACTCTTTTGTGTCTTCCCTGATTCCATCACTTAAAGGTAAAAGCTAAAGGGATTACCTCCACAGATGACAATCTTGAAAATGGTTAAGATTTTACCCTTTCTTTTGCTGTTTACTTGGATTCTAATTCAGATTTCACTGCATACAGTGGGCTGGTTTATTGGACTTCTCATCCTGAATAAGGCAAACCAAGGTATGACTTGGAGTTCAACTTATAACAGGTTATTTCCAACCATGTACCATCTTGCTTATTTAATGTGACGGGAAATAGTTGACCAAATGTAAATCAGTGTATGTAAATTGCGCCAACAAGCTTGAGCCTGAGTACATTCATATTGCTTGTTACATATGGTTGATCAAAGATCTGTTGCCCAATGTAATTCCAATTGCTTGATGTTGGTATCTTTAAATTATTATGTTAAATATTTTGAACAGAGCGCATACCAGTTCGTAAACTTTTTGGGTCACGACAGTTGGCTACACCTATATTAGTTTTACTGGAAATTGATTTGGAGTGGAAGTGGAGTACTCACTGATGATTTAGTGTGGAAGGGATATGTTTGGTTGGAGGATGAAAATGAAGATAAATTTTTCATAATTAAGTTTTATGTATAAAATGACAAATAAAGCTTAATCATGAAAAATTTATTCCAATTTTTATCTTTTAGCCAAACAACCTTAGGGTGATCAATTTTATTTTAGTCTGCTAAACGATGGGGCTGAAGACCAAGATAAAAATGAAAACTGGAGAGCAAACAAAAGAAGTATGGAATCCGGGGAAAGTAATAAAAAAACACAATATGTAGAATGTAGTGTTGGTGAAGGTTCTGGTAAGGTTGCGAATCAGCACATTGATTCACCTCCCTTAAAGTGTGAACGAACTTGATGTGTCAGTCCTTTGACAAAGTCATGTAATCCTCGCTACCCAGATACATTCCCCTAAACGCTATATCAAAAAAGGATTTCTGGTGTTTTGAGCCCTGTTAGTTTCTGTCAGTACCTCGATGTTTTGTCCTAATAGAAAAAAATTAATTAGAACACAAGAAGTCACATAATAAGAATAAAATGGTAGAAGTAATTTTATATCATTATTATTATTATTATTATTTTATTTGCTCAAAATCAATTTTGAGGTGAGTTGAACGGGATTTTGGTGGTTCAAACGTGAAACCAAACACACTAGTAAATAATACAAAAGTTTAAGAGAGTTTAATTTTAAAAGATTATAATTTTATGCTAAACAGTAACTTATAATTATGAACAATTTTTTTTTCTGAAGATTTTGAGTATAAGCATAAACTAGTGTTTTAATCTGTATGATGCATGAGATTAATTTATTTTAAGTAAAGTATTGAAAATTATTTTATCAGTAATTCACTTTCTCAAGACATATACCAATTATATTCAAGAGATATATTCAAAATATTTTTATTTAAAGGGTGCATGAATCTGAAATAAACACAATAAGATAAAATATTTTAAGATAAATTTCTAAACACTTACTTGCAGGCTACATTTAATGCCTCACTACTTATATTTCCATCCTTAGGGTATATTAAAACTTTCAAATGTCAAATAGTAAATACAATTAGTTAATTCTCACTAGTCAAATATCAGCCAAAATCAAATTATGTCTTTCATTTTAATTAATGATTTAGAAATTAAAATAAAATATCTTACCAAATATGATCAAACACACTTAGCCGTAATATAATTTGATATTCTAGCCATTGATTGTATTATTTATATAGACATATATTATATATTAATCGTTAAGAGTTTACTTAAAATCATTTATATTTTTCAATTGGGTTGATATTATAGTGATATAAAATTTTAGAACTTATTCTTTCTTTAATGTTTAAGCTTTAATATTGTGATAATACAATGATATATGAAATTTAAGATTTTATGGATTCATGTAATATTATTTCCTTCATTATTTAAAAGTTGAACTGTACCCAATAAATAATATATAAATGTGATGAATAAAAAGTGTATTCTAAATTAGAATAAAATTGATAAGATAATTTGGTTATATATGCTTTGAAAATGAAACAGTGGAAAAGTAATGGATAAGTTGGTGAAATATAATTTATCACTTTCTAAAAGTCATCTCTTTCTAAATATATGGTTACGTTCGTAATATATATTCTTAATGTATATTCCTATTTTATATATATATATACACACATACATTGAAATTTAATTTTTATTACATATCGAAGACTGAAAATGCTCCTTTTATTTTATTTTATTTTTCAGGTTTTAGTGTCATTTAGTGCACTTCGTATAGAGATTTATAGATATCAATGCTCTATATGTTTACTTTAAATCATTTAATATATTTTTCAAATGTGATGATCTCAAAATGATATAAAAGTAATGGTAAAAATTGAAAAAGAGTGATTATGAATGATGAAAAAATGAATAATCTTGTTTTTTAAAATCCACTTTTGAAGTCACCACTTCAATCCTTATATATTTTAATCAAATTATCGTAACTGTGATGATTTGTTAATTTTTTTGTTGGCAATTTGTAATTACTAAGAGAGACAATACTTATTAGTGTACCTACAATTCATTGAAAAATTCTAATTATAATTTGATTGAATTGAACAATGAAGAATCAGCTTTTAATTTCATTTAATTACAATTATAATATTATTGGTAGTTAATGCTGATTTCAAATCCCCATGCAAAATTTTTGTTTGATATCCTCTTATTATATAATATAATTGATTTTATCTAATTATAATTTGATCCATTATATTATAAGTTTTGTGATTTTATATCATTTGATTTTATCTAATTATTTACCGAAATAACATCACAACCTATACTATCTATATCTATCTATCCATAATATTATCTATCTATAATATTGGTTTCTAAATACCGATATGTTTCTTTTAAATGATAGATAATAGGTAATTTATAATAAATATTATATATTGAAATCACATTGTAACTACAATTTATATTAATATACCTATAAGATTAACTAATTTATAAATAGTATTTATGACTAAAGATTCTATCCGTTTCTCAATATAAATAGGCAGGAAAACATTTCGATGCCACCATTCTCTTATTATATATTATATTATAATAGATGTATCCTATAATCAGTGTTACTTTATTAAGTTAATCCTAAATATCAAATATTATATAGCACAAATTAATCACTTCATATGATCTTTAGTACATCTCACAAAAATAATCTTTTTCACACAATTCAAACAAAACAAAGTTCTTAAAACCATTTTTAGTTGAAGTATCCAGACATTACACAATTGATTATACAAATAAGTTAGGGAAATTGTACTTTATCTTCTTGAATTATAGGTCACATGCGCTTTAACTCCTAAATTGTAAAATTGTGCAAATCGACCCTCACAAATTTCACAAATATATATTGTATTTTAGTCATAATAAATGTACTATATCTTCAAAACTTTGGAATACGTGCATATTTGCTCCCTAAACTTCCCTAAATATGCAACCTAACAGCATATATTTTAAATTTGTGATAGTGTTTTTACCAATTGATAGAAAATTAATAGAATGATTAATTTACATATTCATCAAAATTTAGGAGAATAAACTGCATATTTTTAAAGTTTTAAGATATAAAGTACATATGACCTGTAGAGTTTAAGATAATAAAGTGTAATTTTTCCAATTCGTTATTATGGAAATAATTTTAATATCACATCTTTTCCAAGCACACACTAATTACTAAAGAAATTTGTTTCATATATCCATTACCGAAGAATACTATTACAACAAATCTCTTGACAAAATTCAAGTTCAAATATTAAAGCATATTCAATTAACCTATAGGTTGTAGATGAACGACAATGATATATTCAAAATTTGGACTAACCATATATATATATATATATATATATAGGGTAACCAGGAACTGAGTAGGTTATATTTCAAAACTCTGGCCTGATGGACCAGCCTATTGAGGCCCAGCTGTATCAATCTTAGCATTCTAATATATCAGCCAACTCACTAAACAAGGATCATTGATATACATTCATCCAATGCCAGGCAGCCCACCTTTATCTTCCACCTTATATTTTTTTGTCAGACTCATATACTGTTAATTGAAGTTTCACTTTATTAGATATGAAATATATCTACATATAAGAATTTCTCACTAAAAAGGATAAAACATGGTGATCATGAATTGGACATCAATGGTGCTATTTGAAATCCAATAATAGGTGCCCATTTAAATGCCCCTTTATTACTATTAAATGAAACAAAAAAAATGAGTGATGAGGACAGAAACCACAATCTCATTTAATGAGATGACCATTCTCAAATGTTTCAAGAACATTTATGATTAAGACAAAGATCTACTCACTTAACAATTGATTTGTGGGATTTGCCTAGGAGGTTGGTAATGTACATAAGTGAAGTGTTAATCACTCTTAGATCAATAATTTCTATCATGTATGCATCATGTGTGGATCATTTTCTAAGATTCACACATGATGCATACATAATAGAAATTATTGATCCAACAGTGATTAATCCCTTACTGTGCTTTACCAACCACCTCACTTTGGAGAGCCAAATCCTGATTAGATTCCCTGTACTGTTTATCCTAAAACCAATGGGAACACTGGCATCCTGCCAACTTGTATAAGTTTCTCTGCACCGAACATCAAGAAGCATGTAAAATATGACAAATAAGATTAAGCTGATAACGGATTTACAAAGCGAATTCCTCTTATGAATCTTTTTCCCGTTGATGTGATCTTTAACAGTGCTAAACACTACCAGAAAGTGAACCGGTTACTTCCCAGTAAGAAAGGCATGCTTACAAGAATAATCATATCAACATAATCTAGAATTTAAAGAAAACTTTTGATTTTCCCTTTTTCAATGTAAAATTGACCAAAAACATCATAAACTTTATCATGTAGAATAAAACCCTCTTGAAAGAAAAAAGGATCAAAATACCCCAAAAGATGCAATTACCTTGCACCTTCCTCTGCAGACAAAATGGCCCCTAGCCTACCCCTACCCGACCAACCTATAACTTCTAACCCCAAAAAAAAAAAAGAGAGAAAACCCTGTTAAGCAAGTAGGATTGAGGCACCTGTAACTTATTGCAATATTTGCAAAATGCAGGATTCCAATCAAAACCCACCTTCTTTCACTCTCAAATCATCAGCTTTCTTTAAAATCAAAAGGGAAGAATGTTACTAGCCATCTGCCATCAAAAATTGTAACTTCGATCTGTCCATGATAAACGGAATATCAAGCTTCAGATCCAGAGTCAGCAGAAGCTCCATTCAAGTTAGTAGCATAAGATTCAAGCAACTTGGACAACTTTGGCTGAATTCCCTGGCATAGCTTTAGTGTGGTGGTGCCCAATTTCATGCACTACAAAAAAGTACACAATAATAAGCAAACATTTTGGCCAACATGATAACACCATAGATTTTACCCAGCCAAGTAACTCCACATTAAGTTGTTTTAAAATGCCTCAATCAAACAATCATATAATATTACAAATCACTTAAGCCCTTCTCAAGAGAAAGGGAAGATTAAAAATAATTCCATTCAATGAAGCCAGGCCTTTTAACTTCAAAACATTCACTTAATGCATTCCATTAATGCATAAAGAAGCTAAGATAATCCCAACTTAAATGATTTAAATTAATAGAAAACAAAATTAGAGAGAGATGCTCACTTCCTGATAGAAGGCATTGATCTCCTCTTCTGTAAGTCCTTCATCCTCACCAGAATTCTCCTCCCACCCAAGTGAACGAAGGAATGCAGCCTCTTCCTCATCAGGAATTGCGTCTCTCTCTTCATTATCAGGAAGTCCGTGAACCTCCCCATGGGCATTACCGTTGCTTGTAGCTTCAGCACTATTTCCAAGATCTTGAGGACTTGCAGGAAGGCCAACAGCGTTCCTATCTACCTCTCCAGATTTTTCCACTGTAGATGAAACCACTGTGCTTGAGTCTGGAAGAACTGTGGACGAGTTCTTAGTTGTTTTCTTCTTAATAAGATTGAAGAAATCATTCCGGCTCTGCACTTGAGAAAATGTCTGTTTCTTATCCATGGTGGCACCTAATTTCAAATCCAAAGAAGTAGCCTTCCGCTCTGTGGGGGATTTAAGGTTATTGGGGTTCCTCAAAGGTGTAGAAGCAGCTGCTGAAGCAACAGCAAGTTGATTTCCAGGTCTGTTGTTAGAATAGTTTGTTGGACTTGAAGAATCCTTGGAGTTAGCAGAAACACCATTTTCCCACACCACTGATTTGAGATCAGTAAACTTTCCAGAGGCCTTTGGACCATCACTTTTGGCATTTCCGCTGCGAACAGATTGATTAGCAATGTGCAATGCAGAGGGTTGCTGTGGCACACTCTTGGCAGCCATATTCATATCAGCATTTCTGACAGTAATTTTGGATTTGGATTTCTCAGAAGAATTATTAACCTGAAAATAAAACTATGAGAAAATCACCGAGGACAAGACATAACCATGTATCAAACACAGGACAGAAACATAACAGCCACTAGAATATATAGCAATTCTTAATTTGATATCATTGAAAGATTAATACAAGAGTATTGTTTTACTTTACATAATCCAAATCAAGCACCCTCAACAGACTTTCAAACACACACACACACACTCGCACACGTGTGCACATGCACACGGATGCGAATGTAGTAAAACAAGTGAAACCATGTATAAATTGTAGAACATACTATTGTCTTTTCATAGGCTGATTGGTGCACAATCTAGAAACAAACCATCTGATGATACTCAAAATCTTCATGATTCAAAATCAGACCACAAAATCAATCCTGATGTGAAAACTCAGAAATTCAAAATCATATACTTGACTAATGAAGCACTTCTAATGCTAACTTTGTTCATGCTCTAGGACCAAAATTGCTACCAGACATGCTTCAAATTCAGGACAGGATAGATGTAAGAAACATTACATTTTCATTAAGCAACAATAATAACAACAGCAAGGTTTTTCCCACTAGTGCAGTCAACTATATGGATCAAATGATGTCATCATGTCATGTCATGAGCCATTACAGTTTCATCATAAAGTAACTTGAGAAAAAAATTAAGACATTGGACGCCAAAAATGCCACATCATATTCAAATAACACTTGTGCCACTTATAGAGGGAGGGGAATAGCTAATTAAAAAAAAAGAAAAAGAAAAAAACAACTTGTAGTTTCCATAAATATCACTTTGTAGTCATAAATTTGTGGTGTCAAAAAACTAAAGTAAAAGCGACAAACTTTTGAACCAAATCAAAACATTAAAAACTTTACCACGTGTGTTACACCTACCAAAAATACCACTGCACATTCAATAATAGAAAACACGTGCCATTTATAGAGGGAGAACAGCGGAGAGAGTGTAATAGCTAATTAAAGTAATAAACAACTTGTAGTTCCCATAAATACCACTTTGCTGTCATAAATTAGAGCATTGTGTCAGAATAAGCAACCAAGTACAAGACACAAGCTTTTGAACCAAATCAGAATGTTATACACGTTTCCCACATAAGTAACACACAAATAACACGGAGCCAGTGAATAAAGGTTACGTCACAAATTTTGAAGGAAAAAGGGAAGTAAAACTACCGCATAAAAACTGTCTGCAATAATAGTTGACTGCCGTCAGCAGAGCAACAAGATTCAAGGAATACTAATTTGTAATGGTGCACTAATTCTTGACCACATTTTGTCAATCATTAAATAATAAAAACACAGTGCCAAACAAAACTGAGTAAGGAACTTTCTATTGATTAATTTGTTTGATCTTTTCCTCATTAGTCTAATGTCCTTCCAAGAACCCCCACCACCACTAAAGAATTCTAGGTTGTTCACAACTTTGAAACTGCTGGTACATACCCCAGTTGTTTGCTAGCTATTGTAATAACACCTCTCACAAAAAAGGAATTGGCCACGAACATGCAACATCAAATTGAGAAATCAAATTTCCTGATAAATGATAACATCTAAAACAGACCAAAATTTGCAACATATGAACAATAAAAAAAAAAATTTCACTTGCAGTTATCTCACCAAAGCCTTAGGCATAATGGCGTTACAGGAATCAATTGTCTTGACTGCTTAATAGCCAGTTCCTCGAGCCTTTGGGTTTTGACTGACACCTACAATTAATTAAGCTCTAATTAACTGATGACGAAAACAAATAAATTCATTATAATTGTATAAGAATATGAATGAAGAAGATAGTGACAGAGACCACTAGCTCAACTACCTGAGGAGCAGAACGAGCTCGGGATGGAGGCTGTGCCAAAGCTTCAGCCATGTTAAGACCAGCTGATGGACTTGTAGTTGAAGCTACAGACCCCGAAGTTGGAGTAACAGTTTGTTGCACCAATGGAGATCCAGCACTAGTGCTTCCAATTATAGCAGGTACCTCTGCAAGTGCAGAAGTCCATCCCTCCCCGCCAATCAAAGCTGAACTGCCAACAGGTAGACTTTGACTAGCAGTGGCACCCAAAATAGGAGATGAAACTCTTACAATTTCAGTTATTCCCTGTCTCTCTTCAGCTCCAAGTGATGGAAAATCCTTGTCAAACACAGCTTTCTGAATGCCACTACCCATACTACTTCCAGGAAGTATGCCATTGCTATTGTTCTGGTTGTTGTTACCAAGAGATTTTGTATCTACTGCAAGTCTGTGGGGCAAAAGCTCACTCTGTTTCCTGGAAACCATTGAATGAGAACGCAAAGCATCTCTCTATCCTTCCAGAAAATAGGTTGGCCAATGGATCAGAACAGTCACGATCCCAGTGGTCTACAAAACTTGATCTATCTTTCTCTCGGTCACGGTCCCGGTCCTTGTCACGATGACCTCTGTTGAAACTACTGTAGGCATGCTTGGCAGAACCGTTGATAGAACTCCTCCGAGAATTTGATGAAGATGTCCGTTCCAGAAATACAGAACGAGGGCTATCAAAATCACTTGTCTTCGAAGATCTATTCCTTGTGTGATGTGCTACGTGAGGAGCATCTACACAACAATGCTAACAGTAAGTAACGCATTATTCCTTTCCCCATTTCACGGAGAAAAAACCGTTATAAAGTAAGTTCTAAAGGCATAACACAGTTATAAAATTAAGTTCTAAAGGCGTGTTTGTTATATATACAAACGCATTTATAACAAAAAGTAAAGCGTCACACATATCTACGTAGTTTAGGACAGTGAACATACCAGTGTGAGTAGATGGATGGTGGGCTGAACTTCCAGCCCCGGCAACACTTCCGGCATTTCTCAACCATTCTGGAGCTAATGCAGGTTCACTTTTTTCCATAACGAACGCTGAACATTATAAGAATTATTGCAAAAAGCGCGTGGACCTTCTTCACCACCCCTACCCCTTAAACGCCAAGTTGTACTTGACTACGAAACCACCAAATCTAACTAGCACCCTTCATCTTTCTTTCTTCTAGATGCAACTAATTAAGAAATAACCTCCCTAAGCACAAAACCGTTCCAAACACAAATGGCAAAGCTTCCACTATGAAATTAGGTTAATCCACAAATGAGAGGTACCATCCACCAGTTGAGCAAACAGCAGATTATCTTCACAGAAGCTACAACCCCATAAATTTGTTGGCCTCGTATCACTATATCATTAAAAAAAAAAAAACTCCAACCTTCCGAACAGGTTTTACCCTACAAAATTAATCACAGATTCAAGGGACGTACCTGCTCCGCCCAATGCTTAACTTAATCGATTCCTTCAACAAACCACAAACAGATACTGTTTCGAATCAAACAAGGCGTCAAATAATATGGGACATAAGCAATAACCCAATGACTTGAAAAGCAAGACAATGTTGTCAAATGCGAAAACAAGGGTTCTCTACGCCTCCATCTTCAGACCAAAAAAGATGGATTCGCATTCACCGCTGACGGGTGAAAAAAAAATCGGAAAAGAAACCGATCCTCGCACCAAGAAAAGCACGGCTATAACAACAATGGCGGAGCTTTAGAAATCGTTCTCGAGACAATCATCAAACAGTTGAGCACCAAGAATTGAAGGAAGCGAATTATCTCCTGTAAGGCAATATCATGTCAAGCGCCAAACGCAGAGATGAAACGAAAAAGAAAAATAGAAACCCTAACAGATACGCAAGAAGCTAGGGTTACAGAAAGGAAGCGAAATTGGGAAAAAAAAAAACAGAATGGAAAGCGAGATAAGAAAGAGAGGTGGGGAAACTAACCCTAGGAGTATGAAGAGCGAGGCAGTGATTGGTGAGGATTATACGAAACGCAACCGTTTCGATAACCGCCCAACCTAGCCAGAGCGGTTGTTGCCGATTAGGAGAATGAATGCGTTTCTTCAGAAAGAGAGAGAGAGAGTTTTGGGGAGTGAGTGTATGTGATTGTGGAGAGAGCGGAATGGTGTTGGGATGGAATGGAATGGAAGGAACACGAAGAACAGAAGAAGAAAGAACGAAGAGAGAGTGTGGTGTGTGTGTGTGTGTTGGGAACGGAATAGAAAATAGGGTTTTGTTCGGGAGAGGTGTGGGCGTGAATGTGTGTGGGTGGGTATGTGTGTGTGAGAGAGAGAGAGACGAGGGTATAATTTTTCTGTTACTTTGGGATACTCTGGCTGAATGAGGATGGACGAAACGTATGAACAACAGACTCTTCCTTCGCCTCCATATGCTATTAGCCTATGACACGAATCCAGCTCCGATTTTCATATTATTATGGAAACAGATAGAAAATATGTGTATGTGGTATTTTTAATCGAGGGTTATGGGATAAAAATAAAGTAAACTCAAGCAAGATTGATTGCTTTTAAGAGGAGAGTACTTGGTTTTAGATAAAAAAAAAAAAAAAAAAGGTGAAAGATTATTCTACACATAAAATTTAGTAATGAAAACTTATCCTCATTTTATACTCACAACCTCTTTGATTATGGAAAAAAAATAGAAGTCAAAATTTTAAGTTTAATTTTATACACTTTAAACTGCCACTCAGTTATATGTTAACAACATAAAAAAAAATTCTATTATTAATATATTAAAATTAAATTTAAAAAATTTATGAATGAATCTGATGTATCTATACATAAAACTCTTTTACAAAATTTTTACCTATTTTCTATTTTTTAAAAAATAATATTTTAATTTTTCTATCAAAAATACTCAAGAATCTTAAGGGTCTATTTAATTTGAGTTTTCAGTTTTCATTTTTAGTTTTTCAGAATTTATAAAATAAAATAAAAATTTTAAAAATAAAATTTATAGTTTTCATAATTTTTAATTTTTTCTTTATAAATTCTAAAAAATTAAAAATAAAAATTAAAAACTGACACTTATTCCAAATATTTCATAACGTGTGTGTCCTTCCTGTCCTTCTAACTTCCAACCTTGACCTTCTCTGTCATTAAATACTTTTTTGTTAAATAAATATTTTTTTTATTATTTATTCGTGCTCTAGTTTTGCTCGAGTCCTGAAATTGGATGCATGGTCTTACGATTATCCTTGACCACAGCTGGATGGTGTTGCATTAAGTGTAGCATCTTACACTCTTCACTCTTGTTAATTTTAAACATTCTGATATTTGGGTAAAATTTTAGCTTTACCCCATCAAAGAAATACAATATTTTGATATATTGTTAATATAGTTTTTTATACTATGACTTAATAACTTAATTTAGATAGTTTTTGAGTAAATTTTGTAAAAGTTATATATTTTAATAATAATATAATAAAGATTTAATTTTGATATACAGATATATAAAAAAGTGTTATATTATTATCTTCTTATATATTATTATATCGATAAATATAACTTGATTCACATATTCATTACTTAAAAGATCATGCAAATAGATAAATTTGATTAGACAATAATATAAAAATTGTTTTACCTAACAATACATTAAAATTAAATTCATATATCAATATATAATTCATTAAAAATATATAAGGTTCTGCTTATATATCCTCCTAGAATAAGGTTATGCTTCCACACCCACAAGCATCCATAGGCCATTAGTGACAATTTTTTCTATCTCTTTATTCATCCTCCAAATATTGCAAATAGAGTATGTCATGGTCCTCCTTTCATTTTACACTTTTGCCCCATGATGAGCTTCACAAAGGATAGCTCATTACAAGAGCTAAGCTCTTTTTCCAACGCGATTAATCTTCCTCTACAAATCTCCATCGCTATTTATATCGCAGGACAAAATTCTTCTGGAGAATATCACCAACACTAGGACCTCCGACTCGTTTTGGAAGTTGAATCACACTTCATTTCACAATAGGAATAGATTTTCTCCCATTTCCTATAGCCTAAAAGAATTTGGACCGTAAATAAATGATTTTTCTAGCAAATGTTTTAGGCATTTGAAACAGTCCTAAATAATACAATAGGAGACTATTAAAGATGATTTTGATTAGAACCAGCTTACCTGCTTTCAACAAAAGACTGGCTTTCCACCCACCCAGCTCATGTTCTATTTTATCAATCATAGGCTGCCAAGTTTCAGTTCTCTTTGGGTTGGCACCCAAAAGAATTCTCAAGTATTTGAGTGACATAGAAGGTACTAAAGAGAGCAGGAGAGAGAGACATAAATATTGTCTCTGTATCATGTTTGGTTGTGGAGTACAAGACATCATAACTATCTCCATATTTTGTTTGGCAACACAAGGACAATACAATAAATACATGATAAAAGATATATATATATATATATATCCCTACCATTGATTGGCCATTGACCACCCCGTCGCCATTGACCAACGTTGACTTTCTATTAACCCGGGCTGAGCCGCCTAACCACCGCTAGAAGTTGCTACCTAAGGGTATTATTGAAAAAAATTAAATTTCCTCTTTATCTGTCTCCACTTTTGGAGGGAAAATACAGAAAATTTTTATCTCTGAAATTTCTCCCCCGTACCTCATCTCCACCACCAATATCATACAAGGACAAAATGTCCCTATATTTGTATCTCGGACAATAAACAAACGCGGCCTAGAGATCCTCACCTTCTAAACACTCATGTATTCTAATGCCAAACATGTGTTGCACAAGAAAAATATTTAAAAACACTTAAATTTATTTAATATTTTATTTTATGAATTAAAATTTTCATTTTTTAAAATTTAAAATTCAAATATGTATACATCACCAATTCTCAAATACGATCATAAGATAAATTTGATTAAGGGAAACTTGTACTTTATCCCTTGAACTATATATCTTGTGTACTTTATTTTCAAAATTTTAAGAAAGTGTAAATCAAACCCTTAACATTTCTTGAATACGCAAATTGAATATTCTACCGACTTCATCATCTATTGTTAACAAAGATGACACACATCTAAGAAATTTTATTGTATGAAATTGAATAATATTTGTTAGTTTATACTTGACCAAAATTCGAGCAAGTATAGACTATAGTACACCTATTTATTATTAATAATAAGTGAAAATTTAACAGAATGAGGAAATTATATATTGAGAAAAATGTGTCGATTTATATATTTTTAAAGTGTTAAAGGTAAAATGCACAAAACTTCTACTTCATGAGTTAAAGTTTTAAAAAATTAAAGGTAATTTATATGATTAATTTGATTGACTACATATTTGTTAGTACATAATAAAACCATCAATTAGTTGAAATAATACAACATATATAAACGTATAAAGATTCTAAAACTAATTAAATTCACATAAAAAAATAATTATGTACATATAGAGAGAAAGATCCATTTATTCCAATAACAAATTATGGTACATTTACTCTCCTTAATAATTTATTATTGATATAAAATATCATCAATCCAACCTTTGAATTAGAAGTTATCGACAAGTAGATTGAGTCTATAAAATTTTATACAATTTTAAAATGATTTGATACTTCATTCCTTTACTTTACTTTTACGAATAATATGTTTTTGGAAATATAAATAAATATTGATTCTTAAATTACATGCCTATTATTGTACAATTTTTTGAAATTTATAATGTTTGATTATTAATATAATATCACATAATTTAACAGAATCAATCAAATTTAATTTATATTTTATATAAATATATGTATATAGCATAGAAAAATCACACACATCTCCCCGAAGTTAGTTCAGAACTTAGGGAATTAGGCTACAATGACAACAATAGAGGCAAAGTAGAGATGGCATTCTTCGTTCATGACCACTTATTTAAGAACTTACTAAATAATGTCGTTTTTGAGGGATTTGCAACTAAGTGACTAAGCTAAGCAATGAGGTCGATTTGTATGATGCAGTGTCCCAATTTCCTATCAGTGACTGTGTGGCAAGGTTGATATGTATGAGGTCAATGTCATATTGTTTGGCATCATTGTTCATTGAAGGAAGTGCAGGTCGTGACACTATTATTTTATTTTATTTTTTTTTAAGTTTGATTTTTTTGGGATAATTTGATATTACTTGCGAGGTGTAGTATTTGGGTTTACTTTGTTTTTGTTATAGATGCATTTCTTGTTTGGAAATTATTTGGAATTTGAATTTGGTATGTATTTGAAAATGTTTGCCTTTTGCAACATTATATATTGCATGATAGTTGTTTTTTACTTTATTTATTTATTTATTTTGTTCTTGTTTGAAAATAGGAGAAACAATATTACATTATCATCAATAAGGGAAAGAAATACCTAGTACATTAACATTGTGGCTAGTAAGGGTAGGGTGGAATCTAAAACAAGAAGACACAAGGATATGATTCTTGCATAACTTTTGTTTTGTTTTGTATATATGATTTTTTAGCACTATTACACTTGTTTGTTTATGTTTCTTTTGTATGCCTTGCCTATTATGATTTGTTGTGGTGATAAATGATCCTTGGACTAAAACTTGTAGCTCTCATATTTTCTTAGGCTATGATTGAAAGAATGAAAATGGAGATAATGTTAAGATTAAACTTAAATGACTATTATTTGGAAGTAATTTTAAAGGGGATTGACATGACTAGTAATGGACAATGTGTCCCTTCATTGCCACTCAAAACCATGCTTTTTTAATGCTTTAAATTGGGAGATCAAGGAGGGAATGAGTGCAACATCCAAATAAGAGTGTGACATAATTTCTTCCATTACTCTTCACATTTCTCTTACATTAGATTATTAGTAACTCCCGTCATCATCAATAAAACTTCCAAATTGTCACAACCCGATTTGAAAATGTGACCGGCACGTGAGGTTTCGTCCCCACATAAGCCTTTTGGCCTTTTGGGTGATTGTCTCTAAATGTATAATTTATCAAAATAGCATACTCAAAGTATGGTTTTCCTCTAAGTCATTATCATTTTCTGTAATTAAAACATAATATTCGCATCCATAAAAGCCGAAGTGCTTAATATACAAAACTCTGAAAACATCTTAATCGTACTCTAAAATTTGTTTAATAGTTGAAAACCAAATCATAAATTCATCTTTTGCTTGTTATATAAATTCTAGTCACAATCTACAATTTTAAATTCATGCTTGAAATCTATAAACATATACATAGATGTTTCTAACTCTGAAACTAAATACATAATCTAAAAATAAATGCATAGCTCGGATCTTACCTATCTACCTAGCACTCTAACTCTAACAAAAGCCCAATCTAAGCCTTATAGCAATGCAAAGTTCACCAAAGGACAGCTGAACTATTGAATCCCGAACTATATCTGACCTGACTATGAGTGGGAAGGAAAGGGTGGGTTAGAGAATTAGGAAGTGGATTCTCGTCCATCACCCATATAAGACAACCAAGGGATATACATAAATATAATATACATGTAGCATGCATAAACCATTTGATATTTACATACATAGCTAGTTAGGAAAACACTTTTCGTTCCATAGGTTCATAGGCAATCATTTCTAAATTTATAATCAATCATAAAATCCTTTAACTGATGGCGTGGTCTAGTCTCTCTCTCTCTCTCTCTCTATATATATATATATATATATATATATATATATATATATATAGTAATAGCTATCTTGGACTTCTTTGAAGGTCCCTAGTTGACCATGTTCTTGGCGGATAAGCTGGGCACCTAACTAAGTCCTGTTCTTTTTATTCTGGAGCGATATTGTCCTTTGGTGGACAACTTAATACCAAGGCTAACGATCTCTCATAGCCGTTAACTTATCATCTGTTTCTCTATATCTACCGTTTAAATTAGTTTGAATAAAATCAATTTAGATATGAAAACTCTTAAGACTCTTAGTACTTTAAGAGCTCTGGATTCATATAACTTAACAATTTGACTTTAGCATAACTGACTTGAAATCATGTCCAAAGGATCACTAATTTGTAGGCATTTTAGTTTCAAGCCACAGAGTATATATTTGGTAATTGCTATGAATCATATTGAAATTTCATACTTCTTTGTACCATAAAGTTGAAGTTCTAAATTCATATCTCAAGTTAGCATATTTTCATAACTTGATAACTCTAATATCATACTTTAAAATAATAGGGTTCATAATCACAAAAACTCTAAAATCATAATAATATCTCTATACTTGATGCTAAGTCACACTCTTGTTCACATTTTTTCAATATATACCTTAACTGAATATTCTAAAACATAATCTCAAATCTTGAAAACATAGTGATGTTATGAACTCATAAAAACATATTTGACAAAATAGTCATCTTGTTACAATACATATTTACCAAATAAATCATTCCTTGAGCATATAGATATTTTCATAGCATACAATATAACAATCATGGTCCCATGGTTTTCTAAAACATATTTTCCATACTATAGTCAAAATCATTATCTTTGCCATGATTTACAAAATCATAGTCTATACACATTCTCATTCCTAATTTCATGTTGATAAATCATAATGCACAAACATACTTATAATACCAAGGAAATAAGGTCATGAGTTTAAATCTACTCACCGTTTAGGGTAAGGAGTATGTGAGCACCATTAACTTGACTTTTAGAGTTTGGAATGACACCAACAACTGTCACAGAACAACATAGACCCATGATTAATCTCTATTAATCTCTAGTTAACTCTAAAACAACTCTAACAACATTGGGGAGCATCCCACTTAACAACAATGAGAAAACAATAACCCAAACTCAAGAACATGGAAGGAAGGAGAGAAAGATGACATAAACTAGCATGAATCTCTTACCTTGAAGCTTGGAGGAGATAAGATTGAGTGGGGTTGAGGGTGGGGAGGGAGGAAGGGAGTTTTTGGGGGTTAGGGTTTGAGTTTCTGCTTCCAACCATGTGAAAGGGGTATTTATAAGGGTGGAGGTATCAATAAGTGAAACTACATTATTTTCTACAATGCTAACATTGAGTGCCTCGCTAGCGAGTCTCTCTGTATAATCTTACAAACTTCTGTATCAACATGACTTTCAAAATATCGAGGGTTCTCAAGCACCAAAAGATTGTGTTAAGCCTAGTCTAGGACACGTGGACCTGAGGCATTACACAAACATGACCTTACTCTTAGTGTGACTTGAGTTTGTCTATTTATTTCTTTGAGAAAAAAAAAGGAAGATAGGGTAGTGGATCGTAGACAATAAGACAATGAGAAAGAAGATTTCAATGGCATTCTAATAGATTATGATTTTAGGAAAGGGAATTTATGACATTTTATCTGTTTGAATTTTCAGTCACATACACTTGTGAGTTGTTAACGATATGAGATGTCTTTGTATTAATATTTAAACAATTAGGGGAGGTAAGTGTCATTTGGAATCTATGAGAGGTCAAATACAATATTAAATGACTTTATGAGAGGTAGATGTAACCTCAAGCTTAACCCTTTGCTTGTTTTAATAGAAAAATAGAATAAAGAAAATTGGGAGAAAGAAAATGGAGAGATCTTGTGATTTTCTTACTTGGATGTGGGAAAAAATAGAAAAGAAAGAAAACATTAATAGTGAGATTCAAAAAATGATCTCTCTACACTAGAGAAGAAAACAAAATTGGAAGAGGATTTTAGGTAAAATGACTATAATAGCCTTTTTATATATTAATGCCTAGGCAAAATTTTCCCTTCCATATATTCTTATGTTTTATCATGTTTTTATATATCATGTTTTAATATATATATATATATACCATTATTTTTTGTTATTATATTTTTTATGTAAAGGATATTTGAAATTGTCTAAGTTGATAATTTCAATATAAAAAATATCTTATAACTAAATATTTTATTTTAAATTAATTGTGTATCAATTTTTTTATATCTATTGTAAAATTAATTTATCATAATAATTTTTTTGGGTTCAGTTATCATGTTCAATTTATGATAAATTAGAATTATACAATATCCATCAAAAAAGAATTATACAATATAAGAAATATTTCTATTATATTGTATTACGGATAAAAATATTGTTTAATATTATTGTGTGTGTCTCGCTTAATTTAAAATACAAAAATTAATTAATTAATCAATTAAAAATGTATTTGACTTTGTAAAAAGAAAATGAATTTAATTTTGTACACCACATTGAATTACTACATATTATAGTAATTGTCCACCGTGATGTCACAATTTCTTGCAATAAGAAAAATATTGTATTCAATAATATTGAATTTAATATCACCACTTGATGTACCACATATCGAAAAAAAATATCATCACTTAATGTATAGCTAGTGGAACTTTTGATTGACCTTAAAGCTGCTTACTATATTAGCTTACCACTTGAGGCTTGATTCCAAAGCTTATGGGCTATATTACATACGTTGTCTCGTTCTGCGGTTTTCACACCTTAACGTGTTCACATATTGAAGTCCGAAAAAATTAAAAAAAAGAAGTTAAACATAATTTATTTTATTTGGAAGATAGATTTAATTTTAATAAATTAATTATTTTGACATAGTTATTAAATTATATAATATTACATTAATAAATATGATCAGCTGTCATATTATCTTCAGTATTCCAAGTGACATGTTAGTTGGATATGATTGACTTGAAACTAGCAAGACAGAAGGGAACTTTCACATTATTACTTAAAAGCTATGTAAAAGGAGAATTTTAATTGGATAACTGTAATATTAATATATCAAAATTAAACTTTTAGAAAATAATTGAATTTTAGATTCAATTTTTTATTTTTATTTTTTAAATTTCCATCCAAACATTTAATGTTGAGCTGCAAATAAAAGTTTATATGATTATATGATATGATAATCAATAATTCTACATAACACATAATAATCATATATTCCAATACCTTATTATAAAATAAGTTATTGAGTTAGTAAGGTAAGTTACTATGGTAAGTCCAATAAATTATTAAATGAGAATTTTACCATATTATTTTTTCATGAAAGAGAATTTTTACCATATAGAATTGAATACTGTAATTTTTTTAATCAACTCAATATTTAATGAAAATGAAACAAAGAGAATAAAGATAAAACGATTTCAGATTTGGGTAAAGATATATTTCAGACTTAAACAGTAAAAATTTAATTCCTATGTACGAATAATATAATTTTGTTATACAATTATCTAATCATAACAATATTAATTAATTTTTGTACTTACTGTTTAGAAAATCATACGATCGAAAGAATTTAATTAAATATCAATATAAAAATATTTTATATTAGTAACAAATACATCAAAATTAAACTTATAATTGGGGTGGAGCGGTCGGGGTCGTGTGTAGGTACTTGGTAGTCTACTTGGCACCGCGTTTCTCTCTTCGAATTTCAACTCCCCACTTTCCAGTTCAACGCTGTTTACCAGTCGCGCCCCGAACGCAGTCTTTCTTCACCTTTCTCCATTTCCTTTTTGTTTTCTCTCTCTCCTTACCCTCCATCAACTTTCTCACTCCTCTCAAATTCTCACACCTGAGAGGAAAAGAAAAGAAGAGAGAGAAAAAAAAAAAACACACGCACACACAAATATCTCTCTCCCCTCTTAAAACCATTCTCCCACTTCGCCAACGAACGAAAACCCGTTTTTCTCTTAGATGGGTTTAGACGTGCTTCTTCTCAATGGATAAGCCTCGTTTTTTCAGTCCTAGAAACCAACCAACCACCGCCATGGATCCCAAGAAGATCCGCAGGAAGCCCAAGCTCGAGCGCCGCAATGCCCTCAAGTACTCCGACTACGACGCCGGCGGCAGCTGCGGCGGCTCCACCTCCTCCTCCTCCTCAATCGACGGCTCCTCTTCCGGCGGCGGCGGCGGCGGAGCCTCCCTCTACACCCGATCCATGGAGTTCGGCGACCGAACCAGCTTCCGAATCGAGGGAACCGAGGGCGAGTTCGACCGGATTTGCCGGAGCTTGGGCCTCTCCGGCCCCGAAGACTTCGCCATCCCCGCGGCTGCATGGGAGGCCATGAAGGTCCGCTCATCTTCCGATATTCTCCCCAGTCTCAAGCTCGGAGGGCTCGAGGAAGGTCATGAGGAGAGGGAAGATGAAGAAGTGGAGCGAAACGACGTCGAGGAGCGTGAATTGGGCGAGAAATGTGATGATAGGGTTAGGGTTAGGGTTGGAGACGAAGCAGCTGAGACTAGCGGTGGAGGAATCAAGGGAATTCGTCCACCGATGCTTAAGCCGCCGCCGGGGGCTAGGGTTCCTGTGGTGGACGACGACACGTGCTCAACGTGGGACCTTCTGAAGGACTTTGCCCCGCAAGGTGAAGTGCACTCGTTGAACGAATCAGAGGATGAACACGGAGAACCAGAGAAAGAAGAAGAAGAATATGAAGAAGAAGCAAAAGGAGAGGAAGAAGTAGTGGAAGAAAAAGGAGAAGAAGAAGTGGTAGTCTTAGAAGAAAGTGGTGGTGGTGGTGGTGGGGTGAGTCCGAAGAGAGAAGAGGAAGAAGGGGTGGATGATAATGCGGCGAGGATAGCGGAGATTGTTGCGGAGCTTTCAGGGTGTTCGTTTAGCACTTCGAATGATGAAGATGATACTTCGAGCACTACAACGGGTCCTAGGTCTAATAATATATCTCCTAATGGCAGAATTAAGCGTATTATTACCACCGGGGACTGGCAAAAGGGTGATCTTCTTGGCCGTGGCTCCTTTGGCTCTGTCTTTGAAGGAATTTCTGGGTAAGTGTTTCAATTCATCTTCACTCTTCACGTTTATATAAGAGTTCTATTGCTTATTAGGAAATGTATTTGAGTTTCATTGCAGTAATCTTTTCTCTTAATTGAATGGTGAAATTTGGCTGTTCATTTGACCACTGAGTGAAATTGATGCAATGACACATATGCCTTCTACTAGAATAGTTGCCCCTGTGACAACTTAAAACCATAGTAAACTAGAACTGTGGAAAAGTTTAATGAGGTGAGGGGCCTATGGTATATTTTGCAGTGGCACTGATCCTGTAATTGCTGTTTAATGCCACCTTTTTTCTTTCATCAAAACCAAAAGCGTCTCGACTAATTTCTAATTTGGCAGCTCCCAAGCTGCTCACAATTGGGCATGAACTTTCATTCAATATCTCCCATTAAAATTGCTGCTTCTTTTGGATTTTTCTTTCTTTGTTTTTTCCTGTATGAAGCTCTGGGGAAAAAAACTTTACTGTTTGTGATGATTGTGCTTATGATTTAGTCATCAGTTTTATGTTATGCAAGTCATATTACTAACTTGTATTGTTATCATCTGACTATCATGGTAGTGATGGATTCTTTTTCGCTGTAAAAGAAGTTTCACTGCTTGATCAAGGTAATCAGGGAAAGCAAAGCGTCTATTATCTGGAGCAGGTGAGGGGCCTACTGTTTTTATTGCTTTATAACCTTTTTTTTTTCTAAATTCTTACTATACTTTTGCAATAACGAACAATATTTAATGGAAAAAAAAGCTTTCTTAAATGAGGATTATGCTATCACAAGTATTGGATAAATCATTCATATTTCTCCGAGTAATTTTTATTTTTGCTCATTTTACTTTGTGGCCAACCCCACCTAGTGGGGTAAGGCTTAACTTATTCTTGTCATTGCTCATTTTACTTTCTCTCCTTGTCTCACAGGAGATAGCACTTTTGAGTCAGTTTGAACATGAGAATATAGTTCAATACTATGGAACAGAAACGGTACTTTCTTTTTGTATTTTCTTTTGATTTTTATGTTCCGTTTGATACTATTTTGTTGTTTACCATTGTTAGCTCCATGTTGAAAGTTGCCATTACAATGTTTTCAGTATAAGTGGAATGCATGTATAGTTAGAGTCAGGTCATGATGTCATGATTAGGCATGAACTGTAGTCTAAATTCAGGACACTGGTACAAATAGTTTTTAAAACATTTTGGTCTCTGATTATTATCATTTAAACCTTTTCATTTGGACGCTGGGGTTTATTGTGTAAATTTTTGCATCTAAGTGTTGGTGAGTAAATATATGATTCAAAATGAGATTAAATTTCCCTGCATTTAGGGAAATTAGAGAATGCTTGGTTCAACTACCACGATTATGTACGACTGTGTACACTGCAATGTGCAAAAAAACTGAATGGCCATGGATCCGATCAGTAATTTTCAATTTTTTATGCTATAAACAAGTATTGCTCAAGTGTTTCTCATTCCTTACTGATCTATATGTTACTGCAAGGCTTGTAATTTCATTATATAACCACTGTGTTGTCTGTTTGATGTTTATGCAGGATGAATCAAATCTGTATATCTTTCTTGAGCTTGTAACCAAAGGTTCTCTTCAAAGTCTCTATCGCAGGTATACACTTCGAGATTCCCAAGTATCTGCCTACACAAGACAGATTCTGCATGGGTTGAAGTATCTTCATGATCGAAATGTGGTTCACAGGTAAATTTATATCTATATATATATAGTTGATGCCTTTTCTGTGGTGGTCTTGGTCTTGAACCATATGCAATGGTTTCTCTTTTCTACGGCAATGCTGACAAGAGTCATGCCTTTGGTTCTTGGTTTCCTTGCTTCAAAGGAACTTTCACTCTTGTCCGATGTTTCATAATTACTTATAAATATTCTGTCAATGATTTTTGTAGTATTAGTTTTTCTTTTTCATTTTTGTAATTAGGCCCTGTTCTTCTTCTCGTTTCTTTGGGACTGTGGGGGTGGGAGAAATGTCTGTAACTTGAAATTACATGAACTTACAATTCTTGTTAGGTTTTCAGTTTTGGAAATTTTAATGGGTAAGTTTCCTCTATGGGTTAAGCTCATGATTTTCTGTAGCATATTGTTTTCTGTTTTCCTGTTTCAGTTATGTAATTGTTACAAAGCAATCTTTCAAAATATAGTCTAATTTCTTCCCCAATGTACCCAATTTAAGGGATATTAAATGTGCCAATCTATTGGTGGATGCAAGTGGATCTGTCAAGCTTGCCGATTTTGGATTGGCAAAGGTATTCACCTTTCTCAGTTTATACTCCTCTTTCTAGTCTTTCATTTGTTTCTTCGATAATTTCACTCAGATATCTGAATAATTTTCAGTTGCTTAACATTTTAATTTTTCTAATATTGCTCTGTGACTTGTTTTGCAGGCAACCAAATTGAATGATGTTAAATCATGCAAGGGGACAGCATTCTGGATGGCCCCTGAGGTTTGAACCTTGTCTTCTGAAGAAAATTACCGAATGATAGAACAATAGTTCAAATTTATTATTGGAGTCGACATGATACTGACTAATAAATACAGTGATTGGTTAGGTTAATTGCTGGATGCATGGTTTCTAGGATGATTTTCTGCTTTTCTTTAGCCATGGACCAAACAGTACATGAAATTAAATTGTCATATGGTTATCATATACTGTATGCATTTAACATGCTACTGGTCCAATACTTTAAAATGTAAATGCTTAATTGTTTATGAACTTGTTGGTGCCTTGGTGGTCCCAAGTAGAACCCAAAGATATATTATTGATTTGCGTGGAAATCATACCCCAAAAATCAACTATGGCGCAAGATTGGATGGATCATGTTATACATTTTTAATAGGATTATTAGAGAAGTTTAAACATCGAAACTATGTATTGTTGCAAGGAAATCAGATTTTATGTTAATGCTTAATACAGTCTCACAAGTAGTTTCCTGGGGTTGATTATGTAAATTAGTTGTGGGGTAATCTTCTGGATGAGCTTCCATTATTGTATTGCATTTTTACTTTTCTCTTTTGCTTGTGTCCTATTTATCCTTAAAGGCTTGATCAATGTAATGAATAGCTGGATATAGTTACTGATAGTGGCATAGTAGTGGTGCATATTTGTGTCTAACAATTAATTTCTGTTTCATGTTTGAAAAGAAATATCCCTTTGCTTTTGAAAATTGAAAATAGAAACCTTGAACTTGCCAAAATTCCTGCCTTTTGGGTGTTCCATTTTCTAATTTCTTGAAAGCGTAATTATTGATTATTAAGCTGAATATGCAGGTTGTAAAAGGAAAGAACCGAGGTTATGGGCTTCCAGCTGATATGTGGAGTCTGGGATGCACTGTGCTGGAGATGTTGACAGGCCAAAATCCATACTATGAGTTAGAATACGTATGTGTCACATTATTGCTATTTTCCCTCCCATTACCATTTGCAGCTTGTACAGAGGGTGTACATATAATCTGCCTTTGTTTCCTCTTTTTGTCTGAAGGGCTCTTCATCTTCAGTTTTCACATTTTCAGTTTTAATTTTAGTTTCAGCACAGTCAATTGCAGCTAAAGTCTGCTTTTGCAGTTTCCAAATTACTGATCCAAATTCTCAATTTTCCTTTTGTAAATTAGCTTCTATATTTTGTTGATTGTGTCCCACCTTTTGCAATTGGTAGAGATGTTAGCTGATATTATTGTTATAAAGAAATGAATATTTTTCCATTAACTATAGCTTAAGAGTAAATTTACCACACAAACATAAGACCTACAATGTTATATGGGACTGAATGTTCAACAAGAGCATAAGCTGATTGTTCGAGGAGATGAGGATGTTACGATGAATGAGTGAGCACATTAAACAGGATAGGACTAGGAATGAGTAGATTAGAGAGAGTTGGGTAACGGTAATTGTGGAGAAAATGGTAGAATCTTGCCTTAGGTGGTTTGGACATATATGGAGAGAGATCTAGAAAAACTATAGGTAAAACAATTAAAAGAGATTTAAAAGTTAATAGTTTAAACAAAAATATAATCTATGATAGGGCACTATGGTGTTGTTTGGTCCATGTAGCTAGTCTCACCTCGTGGAACAATACCTAGTTGTTGTTGTATATCTATGACTGATAAATTGCATAACTGCTTGAGTTTTGACTGTTGACTTTGATTAATCTCACCTATTAATACCTTCTAACAACAGATGCAGGCATTATTTAGAATTGGAAAAGGTGAGAGACCCCTGTTCCGGATTCTCTTTCAAGTGATGCCCGGGACTTTATCCTGCAGTGCCTTCAAGTTAATCCAGACGATCGTCCCACTGCTGCTGAACTCTTAAACCATCCGTTTGTCCAAAGGCCACTTTCCCAATCCTCTGGTTCTTCATTTCCTAACATTCCTTGCAGAAAGGGTTAAAGTTTGTCATCTTCTGACTAGGAATCACTATGGAGGTAAAGATTGTAACCTAGTCTCTCATTTTACTGCCCTGTTTATCCTTTTGTATCATTATACCTTAGTTTATATTGATTAATTGATTTCATGCTTGTCCATGGTTTCAAGATTTTCATTCACATCTCATGAGTCATGACAAATTTTTGGATTGAGATTTGCCCAGGATGCTTGAAATGTCATTTTTGGTTTAGGATGCACGTATTATGCTAGTCAAGTTGTGTGGGGTTCAAATGTGTGGTCTCGCTGTTATTTGGGGCTAAGTGTTGATGTATGCATACTAAAAGAAGAAAAGAGTAGGAATCATATCTAAACTGTCTATGAGGTGGAATGGAATTCTCAAATGACAAACATTTTTACATCCCGTTGCACTACCTAACATATGAAGGGTTCCTTTGGCCCGCCTCAATTTTTTCAAAGTTTTCCATTTTTTTCTGGTAAAAGGTCAAAAAATATATATACTTACCCTCGCCTCCCCATCACCATTATGTTTCACGCTGACCCTATTGTTATTTTACTCTTGCTCCGCCCCTGCAAGCATGGGTTGTTTCTGCTTTTTATCTCTTTTCAGCCACGAATTGATTTGAATTTTTTGCTCTTAATGACAGCTCTGTCCTTCCTTGCACGTAACATTTTCCAATGTTCAATTCAGTCTTCAATTTGGCAGTGTTCGGATGGGTTCTCCGTTATTGGGGCAATTGTTGGCTAGTTGCATGCGTTGTGGCAGAGTATGCTTGCTTGTAAGTTGTAACAATCAATTTTTTAAGCACTGCTGTGGATCTTATAAGTGGTATGGCCCTCCAGAGAACCAAGTTATCGACTTGGCAATGCCCTATTGGAGGATTGTGCTCAACATGTTTTAATTATCCGATTACTCAATCAAGATCTGTCTATTGTAGCAACGCTCTAGTATCCAGGTCGAGCTAAAATTTGTCACTCTTGCCTTCCCTTAAAATTAGCTATTCGTTGACAGTCTCTTAGGGCATACCTCTCGGAGCAATAGTAGTAGGAATTGTAGATGATGCAATTTGTACAGATTACCACACTAGCTAGCATGCCATTGTTTGTGCATATGTGTCCCGAAGTTGTCATTTTCGTCCCCCGTCTGTGTGTAATATTTCCCACTTTCAAGATGTATCTCAAATTTTGGTCTTCGGTTGAACACGATGGTATTGTTCTATATCACTTTAATAAGAAAAAGGCTTGATTATTCTCATTGTTTAATGATTTGTTTCAATGATGCTTCTTCATACAAGAGATGAATGTGGTATTCTGTTTCAAATTTTCGGCCTGGTGGCTATTGACTGACCGGACTCTGAAGGAAATTCCGTCTTAAATTAGAATATACGTTGCACCTATACTTCGTTATTCCAATATGCACGGTGTGTAGGATGATTCGTGTCTGATATTGATACTTTGATATTTCAAGATGTATTAATTAAATTTTTGGGTGGTTTTACAAATTGGTTTGGCTACAAATTATTATTGATAGATGTTTTTTATGTTTTCTTGAGAAAGTTCCGATAAGAGTTAAGTAAATTTAAAATATATTGATAATACTATCTTAAATTTAATATATAATTAGTATATATATACATGTATTTTTACATTTTAAATTTTATTGTATTTTCATGTTCGTGTCAAATTGTGTCAGTATCATATTTTATCTTTGTGCATCGTATATTTAAATAGTGCCACTAACTTCCAACCGGATTAGACTACATCAATGCTTGGGTTGGGAAATCTTTCCTGTCACAACCTGTCTTTGTGGACGGAAGAAAAAGGGACAATATTCATATGATCCATGTAGCTTATCTCTCCTAGTGGGATTGGGATAAGGCTATGTTGTTGATGTTTTATATTTAGGTGAATCTCATTTTGTACTTTCCTTAGTTCATTAATAATAATAATAATAATAATAATAATAATAATAATAATAATAGAACAAAGCAAGGCAAGATACTTCGGTAATCTTCTGACTTCATATTCTGTAAGGCTTATATTTGTTTTTTCATCGTATATTTGGCTTAACATATTATAAGATAAAACTACTTGATCCATTCATTTTTATTTCATGATTCTTAAGATAAAATATAAATTTATCAGACAATGCAAGATTAATATTTTTATCAAATTGAGGGATTTGTTTTTTTTGGTATATAGAAAGATATTTTTATTAATTAAAATTATTAAAATTATCTAATCATATGCAGAACATTTAATGTTGGATAATATATAAACTCTTATAGTATATTATATAATCATATCAAGTTCTATCTCATATAATATACTTTCAACAAAAAAAAACAACACTTATATAATATTATAAATACTGCCTAAATGGAGAAAAAACCAGTTTTTGTTTCCCAGTACAACTAGTTTCTTTTTCGATTCATAAACAAAAAAAACCCTAATTGTACCAATTCTTTTTGAACTCACAGCGTCAGCTCTAAACAATAAATACTGAGTTGGGAAAAAGGCAGAGAGCAACCATAGCGATGGAATGGGTTGTAAAAGACGGACACGGGGCCCAGTGCAGTGACATGAGCCAAATGGGCTCTGAGCCCATGCATACACAGATGGCCTTGAAGCGTAGACGTCTCATTTTTTATTGGTTGGATGGTCCTATATATATATATAAAAGACCTGAGAGACAGAGACGGTAGCAGGCACTGGCAGCGTATAGAGTAGAAGAGAAGAGAGAGAATAGAGAGGGGTTGGTGTTGCAATTGCATCACATAGACGTACACGTCACCTCTCGCAGCCTTTGTTTTCGGATTTTGGAGAACGTGAGCGCCAGGATCGGGGCGCTCTCTCCGATTTCCTTCCTATCCCCTACCCCCTAACAACCTTACTCCTTGTTGCAGGTACGTGCTCCTCTCTCTCTCTCTCTCTCTCTCTCCGGTTTTCTCTTTTTGCGATCCGCTGCTCTGATCTGTGACTCTTTGTCCTTGTTTTCCTCCGTTTCGTGTTTCGATTCTACTTCTCGCGCTGTTTTTTGAATTTCGCATCCGCTTTTTCTGGTAATTCGTTTCAGACGAGCTTGGATGGTTACGGCTTGTGAATTGTTAGTTCTGAATTCCATTTTAGCTGCCTCTTTTGACTGAGATCGATTCGTGTTATTGAATTGTATGTGTATCTCAAGATATTGACCGATCTTTTATAGCTTTTTTCCCTCCAATTTCAATCTGCATTCTCTGAATATTCTTATTCTTTGTTATAATCGAGAGTGATGGAGAATTTCGCGTGTAAGATGTGTTTTTTAAAACTGAAAATTATATTCTAGCTTCAAAGGAACAATATGAAGTTGTTTAGATTATAATATTATAATATTTTGTTTCTGTGACTGATAGCGGGAACTTGTGGACGGGAATTATGAGTCTATTTCGAATTTGAATTTGTTGTCTTGATGATGACAATCGATCATTATTCGTCAGAAAGAAATATGCATGCTTTGTCTTTTTTTTTTTTTTTTTCGTTTTATAAATGGTGGATTCGTGAGACAGTGGCCATATCGTATAGGATGGAAAAATCGTAGGAAGTTTTGAGTTGATTTTGGGGATTGCTTTTACATCTCTATTTATTTCTTTATTTGGTTTTATTTCGAGATGCTATACCTCAAAAATTTATGGGCATTGGAATTGAACTTCTGATATGTAACAGGAGTGATGTTGATGGATTTGTTTTGTGAACTTTGCTTCTGTGTATAACTTTTTTGCTAGAGATGTTACTTGATATCTGATTATCTGATTTTATTCCTTGTTTTTTGCATTGCCTTTTATGTTGTCCTCCCAATTGGCTGACACTAAGGTTTGTTCTTTACACATTGCTGTTTTATCTTAAACTAATGTACTATGTTGTTGTGTGTTTAAAAAGGTCGGGGGGCTTATGACACAGTTCCCTGCAGGTTATGCTCTCTCTGTTAGTTTAGCTATAAATCACATGGTTAATGCTATTTACTGTGAGCAAGGATAACAGATCAAAGTATTTATACTTAGTGCTTGAAGATGTGCTTTATATGATTTTAGAAGGGACTACTATATTTTGTGTAGCCACAAAAGCTCCTGGGTATAATTTAGTTAATATGAACTTTTTGTGGATAAAAATATCCGGCAAGGACCTTGTAGATTTTGCTAAAAATTATTACAATGTCATTTAAATGATATCACAAATGTAAATTTGATTTGCAGTGTTTTGAATGATAATCCTGTTAGTTTATTTACTCAGAACTTCTCTAATTTTTTAATATCCATCTTTTTCTCTCTGTGATCTGTCTCAGGTTCAGTTTGTAAATGGCTAAAGTTGGTAAGATGCAGTCCAAGGCCCGGTCTCGAGGTCATCTGTTATCTTGTGAACGAAAGAATCTGAAAGATGTTAATGTAAAGAAGAACTTCTCTAAAGCATCAGAGAAGAAAGATTGGGAAGATGTAACTTGCTCAGTCTGTATTGAAGTCCCCCACAATGCTATCCTTCTCCTTTGTTCATCTTATAATAAAGGTTGTCGCCCTTATATGTGTGCTACCAGTCATCGCTATTCAAACTGTTTTGAGCAGTATAAAAAGGCCTACACAAAAGAAACTTCTGTTCAAAGTTTACAGCTAGAAACAGACTATTCAAATTTCGATTTCAGCGCAGGTGAACCTAGTGACAATAGAGAAGTGCCAGAGCTTCTTTGCCCCCTTTGTCGCAGACAGGTGAAAGGTTGGACAGTGGTTGAAGCAGCACGGAAGTCTCTGAATACTAAGAAAAGAAGCTGCATGAAGGATGATTGCTCTTTTGTAGGGAATTACAAGGAGCTTAGGAAGCATGTTAGGTCTAAGCATCCCTGTTCACGTCCGCGAGAGGTGGACCCTGTACGAGAAGAAAACTGGAAGAGACTCGAGTGTGAAAGAGAACGGAATGATGTGATCAGCACAATTTTATCTTCAACTCCAGGGGCTATGGTATTGGGGGATTATGTGCTTGAGCCAAATGACCATGCCTTTTATAGTGATGAGTATGATTCTGATGAGGAATATCTGGAGGATGATTTCTTCTCCATGAGGTCCTTTGATCTAGGGAGAAATAGCCACATTTTCTCAAATATAAGGTATGATCAGGACCGTGGTGCTGTTTCTTTCAATGTTGATCATTTTGGTTTGCCAAATGTTGCACCTACAGGTTCTGCTGCTGTCTCCGGGCGAGGACTTCACAGGGTAGTGTTAGGAAGGTCTAGAAGACGACGGAGGCATAGGACACCAAATACAGGCAGGTAAATTCAGATATGGACTACAGAAATGTGGGGGAAAAGGCTGTACTTCTGCAGTAATACGTCAGTGAGCTTGACATGGCTCGTTTTGTTGCCATGCCAGAGCATTTTTATTATTTAATTGGCCCGAGTATAGCAGTTGACCCCCGTTCTGATTGTGTACCATCTGATCTATAGTTTGATATGGTGTGTACCATATCATCTATAGAATGATGTGGTATCAGTTGACTCGCTGTTTTTAGTTTTTCAAATAGACTGTTCAAGAAAGGCAATTTTAGAGTGCTCATTGCCTCACTGATTTCTAGGTGTAGGAGATCAATGTCCTTGTGATTTTTGGACCCCATAGGTTGGACTGGTTGTCATCGGTCATGCAAAATGGTCAATTGAGCAGGTGATTTGGGGCAACTAGGAGATGCCCCCAATAATGCACTTTTAGAATGATGCTTTATTCTTCCTTTGATGATTACTGTACAGTTTGAATTATTGTATAATAATTCATCTTTGATAGCTTTTAGGAACGTGGAATGTCTTCGTGTGTACTGCATGTCCTTGCAGGCTCGGACCCACTATTGGTAATGCAGTGGTTGAGCTGATACAGACGGCAAGTTACTTTGACTTCCCGGTAGATGTTTCTATCTCTGTCAAAGCCTGCCCTTGACTACCGCAAATGGTTAGTATAGATTGAAGTCCTTACTGATTTCGACCCCGAGGCATGCTTTGGTTTGGATACGTGCATATGGCACCTGGGTCTGAAGCAGACTGTCAGATGGTCTTTCAGGTGTTACCGTAGTCAGCAATTGTTTGTATCAAGTATACGCAGACACACTTATATGTCTGATAAACAGGACGGAATATGAGAAATAAATGAAATGTTTTTCTCGTATAAAAATGTTTGGACAACAGATTGTTAAATTCTTCATACAAATGGATTGGAAGTTACACAGGTTGCATCGGAGTTTTTACTTTGCCATTTTTGCTAAAAATTTGCTACGCTGCTTAGATTGAAGATATCTCGACTGCGACTGATTTCGCGTTTTCCGAATGTGACGACTATTAGATATTAGATTCGTGAGTACAGTACCAGGATTGCTTGAGAATGACTTGTATTGTCCAATAAATTCACCTAATGAATGTCATCTATCCTCTTTTGCTTTCCCCATCTCTCACTGTTACCTTACCTGAGTATGTTTATCCTTCGTCGGTGGTGAGAATGTTTCGAATTATTGAAGGTCATCATGTCGTCGATGGCAATTGACAAGAAAAAATGTACTGAGCATTGGTGGCAGCTTATTTTTTACATCATTTTCCAATATTTTTTGATGATGAGAGGTAGGGAGAAAATGAGATAGCTTGAAAGTTGAAACAACTAATATTACGAATATTAAATTTAAACTCAACATCACCCTCATTATCATAAGTACCGAATATCAGACAGATCGTGTGTGCAAAATTGCCTTTCATTCATTTCTACCTACGGAAGCACTAGCTTTGTCTAACCACAAAAGCGCATATACTTCCTGAGATGTGGAGCACAAGGTGCAATTTTAGTGTCAACTCTCAGCTTCGAGGTGTGCAAATGTCGAACTCAGACATTATCATTGTGCGTCCTGATCATTATGCCCGCATCTGTTAAGTTGTGCAATTCGGCAGATGACTCATGAACGTGTGTTAGTCTCCCCAACATTTTCTGACCTTCCAAATCTTCCACTCAGAACTTCCTAGTCCGAGACCTAATACTGACAGTAACAACCGTTTGAGAAAAAAAGGATCTAATGCAATCAGTCTTATAAAATGCACATTCCACGCGTTGATATTATTTCAAATATCCACGTTCAACGGCTTTAAGCTGTAGATTTCAGCTGAAAATATGAGAAAAATAAATAAAATAAAAGTGAATAGAATCAAACATTATGGAATTGAAATTTATCCATCGTCCTACGTTAGACCACGATCTTAATCTTCACCACTAGATCTCTTTGCACGATACCTCTTTCAACATCTTCTTCATCTTATTCTGTACGTAAAATAAAAACACACACACACACACAAAAAAAAGAGAGAAAGAGAAAAGAATCAAGGACTTGAAATCCAAATCAAAATGCACAATCAGGGAAGAGGATCCCACTGTCATATTACCAAAAACTGAGGACACGCTTTTTCAATGGACTTTCTGTTCTTGGAACAGTTTCTTTCTTTGCTCTCTTCTGATTCCACTCGTTCATATCTGCACAAGCCACCACTGAAGCGTAGAGGCATGTACCTTGACGGCGAGCACGAGCAGATCCGAACCGGTTTGGTTAACCAAAACCCCTTCTGCTAAACTTCCAAAATTCCAACATTGATTACTATGCATAGCTTCCATTTCCCCAAACACATTATTATTGATACCTGAATAAACCAGACAGAACTTACCTTGCTTTTAGTTTGTGACTGAATGGTGGTAGGAATTGGCAATGGAACCTTTTGGGATGGTGCATGATTATTTCTAAGCTGTCGAGTGTGAGCAAGAAGCTGAGCACGACGATCATAGCCGTGTGGTGTTGTTGGTGCAGCTCTTGGCCTTGTGAAATCATGTGGGCGTCCCTTTGTTTTCTTGGTTGGATCATGTGACAGTTTCCTTGACCGAGGCGTCACCGATTCCTCGTACACTGTGATCACAACCCCACTTGTGTTATTATTGGTGTTTCTCTCTTGGACGCTCTCTCCCTGTTTCTTCTTCTTATTATCCACCACCATTTCTTTTGATGCCAATGTCATGATGATGGGTTCTTCAGAAAACTCCAAAATTCTGAGGACAAGTGAATCAGCAGTGATGAGAATTGGATTGGAAATTTTCTCTCCAAATGAGCACCCTCTTTTCTTTTTCTTCTTTTTTTTTTTTTTTTTACACCAAGGAGCAACTAGAAATCATGGGAGATCAACAATTTTAATGCGAGTGAGTTTTGTTGTATTCAGATCAGAGCATTATATATATATATATATGAGAATCTCCGGGAATTCACTTCCCTTTCTAGACTCTAGCATTATCAATCATGAATCGCTGAGAAGGCAACCATGAAGTGAAGATTGAAGAGTTAAGACCTTGACAACAATGGATTTTGGAATTTAAGTCGTATACTATATATAAGTCGAGGCTGTGATTCATTGGATTGCATTAACAAATAAGGACACTAAGGTGTTCGAGGCTTCGAGCCCTTTTTAATTGGGACATTTGAAACTCTGGCCATTCTTTTGTAGATCCAACCCAAATGTTGACCCAATTTCATTTTTTATGTGTTTCACGACATCTATATGAGACCACTGCCCAAGTTTATTAGTAGCCTACCCAGATTCTAATTGATATGTCCTGCATGAAGAGTATTGTATCCCGACCCAAAAAAAAGGGGCAAAATAGCGTCTTGTACTGGCATCTGTAAATCGGATGGAGCTCCTAAAACCCATTAGTATCGTTGAAAGATCATGGAGAAGCATACCCATTTGTAGCGAAGCCCAAGATCGTGTTGAGTTGATCAAAATTAAGAATCCTCCACTAAATCGAATATTTCAAGTTTTTTTTTTTTACGTGAATATTTCAAGTTATACAATAGCAAAGTCTTAATAAAATTTATTATCTTTTCCTTCTCATAGAATGTTGAATTTAAACCTTCTTTTTTCAAAGCTTGTTTCTAGAAATTTAAGATTATATGGCATTTTAAATTGAAAAACTAATTTAGATACACACAAAATATACTTGAGATATTTGTCTCGTAAGTAAAAAAATTAATCAATTCAGATAATCATATTTATTTAGGAAATGATTCGGTTGCTAGATTCAAATTTTTATTAAAATTTTACAAAATATATGTATATAATACATGTGAACAAGTAATATATAATAGATATGTAAAAAGAAATATAGAATAGTGATGAGTTTTAATGCACTATCAATGTCAATGTAAAAAAATTTTATATTGTCTTCTAATTATATACTTTTATTTGTAAGATTTTTAAGGTAATGGTAATTGAGTCAAACACTTTTGTTGATATATCAATACATAATTGAATGTTCATGTAATTTCTTTTACACAAATTATTGATTTAGTTTAATATAATTAATTTTTTCAAAAGTAACATTTTGAACTGATTTGACAGATTTCCATCATATGGCAACCAATTCAAATTGTTTTCATCAATTTTTAATTACTTTGAATCAATTTACAATTTTGTTCAGTTTTGATTGAATTTCAACACTCCTCGCTACCCAGAGGATAGAGACTCTCTTAATAAAACAGCATCTTTGGAGGCATGCACACTTGAAGCAACCTAAAACTAAAAGTATAACTAATCATAACACGAGATACGTTGCAATGGGATGACAGCATCCAGAGAGATATATCCTAGTGGGAGGGATATACAATAAATTAAGTCGCAATGATTTCAACACGGGAATTAATAATTAAGTTGCTCGCTCTAAGGACGCAGGGCAGAAACAAGGGCATTCTTTTCTTCCTTTCATTTTCGGTTTGACGAAGGAAGCAAGCACTTGAGAACAAGTGGCTTGAGTAGAAGCAAATGACTTGTGTGACCTAAGATATTGACATGTGGATCAAGTTGCTCAAACTCTATTTTGTCTTTTGTTCTTGTGTTTTTCTTTCTCCTCCAGCTCAAAAGAATTTGCAACAATGCCAACACCAAGACTCAAGAGGAGAGTCCATGTAGGTTGATTGTGTCATCAAATTACACTTTTGTAGTTTCTTTGGTATACTTGTGCTGTAGATAGTGGAGAAAATGAAAAGAGAAAAGGAGAAAGAACTTGATTTGATTTTCAGTTTTATTTTTAATTTTTTAGATTTTGTGAAAAAAATACTGAAAATTTTGAAAACTATAAATTTTAGTTTCACTTTTATTTTCAGTTTCAATATTTTCTTCACAAAATCCTGAAAAATTGAAAATTGAAACCAGTTTCTTTTTTTTGTTACTAAATAATCATGGACAGTCCTAGGAATCAAATAGTGCATGAATACATGAGAACCTGGCCTTTTCCAATACGTTATCAAAAGAAATCTCTTGAAAGTGAGAAAAATCAATCAATGATACTCTGAAATCTGAATTGGTGTCTGTTTGCACCCGGTAATATATTTTGAATCCTTACTATCGTATATACATTATATGTATATAACTGTTGATGAGGTCCTTTTTTGGTATAATCATTTCTTTTTAATTTAATCAAGGATGATGAGAGTCAAAATATGACCACATTATATCCAAAATTGATGAGAGGATCCACACTTATATTGGTATAAGCATTGCAACATGTCTGTATTCATATGAAAGAAGTATTGTGTGTATTTATACAAGAGAAATGTTATGCTTATAGTGTGTTGGTTATGGGACAAAAATGTAACGAAAATTTTCATAAATGAGTTTTATGTAATTTGAGATAAGTTTGGTTGGAGATAAGAATGAAGGTGAGTTTTTATAGATGTATTTATTGTATAATTTTATATATAAAACTCATCTATAAAATTATTATTTCAATCAAATATCAAATATTCACTACCAAGAAAAAAATATCAAATATCCTCTTGGGACGATGTGTTTAGCTAAGAGTAAAGGTGGAGAAGAAAATTTAATGGATGAACTTTGTATCATGAAATTTGCATTCCCATTTATTTTCCAAACCAAACACATCTTTAGTACTAGATTTTGATTTGATGTTAAAATATCGTCACTCTTTGCATAATATTTCGGACGCCAATCAAAATATTTTAGGCGTGACTTCTTTGCATATGCAATGGACGGAGTTGATGTTTTTCCTTTCAGTAATAGTCTATCTTATCTCCAATTCAGACAATGATATACAGCATATAGTCGATCACCACATGGGAATGGCAGATGAACATGTGGATGCAAACACAGGTTCAAGTAAAACTTAAAAGGACAGCAAGAAAATAAAAAAAATCCCACACAAACAAATTGAGATATGTGTGGTCCTTCACTTCCTTGGTACGATCCAGTGCATGTGGTGAGAGTGAGGGGCATGAAGAGACTGAAAATATCCATCTTAAGAATTGAAAACCGAGAATCTTTTTCCCTGTCAAGCTGCCACAATAAGGGCTAGCTTGTTTCAGTTTTCAATTTCTAATTTTTGTTTTTAATTTTTTAATTTTTAGAATTTTATAAAAAAATCTAAAAATTAAAATTTATAATTTTTAAAATTTTTAGTGTTTTTTTACAAAATCTGAAAAATTAAAAATGAAAACTAAAATAGGTTTTAATATTTTCAATTTTATGTTATTAATTTCTCGACCCCATTGGGCAAATTCACATGCAAGATCCAGACAAAAATATTGTGAGGAGCACATTTTATGTTGACACTGTGGACATAGGTGATTTGATTTGATTTTATTTCATTAATGAGAAACACGACTAGCTAGCTAGTCAAAGTACTATGAATGTGAAATTCATGAAAAGGGCTCTCTTTAATCTGGCCAAGAAGTGATAGTGGGTGGGTGAAAGATAGACACACAACAGAGTGAGAAAAGAACGAGCCAACCACAAAAACAAAGGTGACTCCAGGCTTCACCTAAGGGCCAACCTCTCATGTTAACGCAACCCCCTCAGTCCCCAAGTAGCCGCCCCTAGTTTGTGACTAACTGTGGCCCCCTTTTATTCCTTTCTCTTGTTTCTGCTTCAAATTGTTGCCAAATTCCAAATTAAATTGTGTCGTGACGCATCATCTCTTCCCTCCCTCTTTCTCTCTCTTGCTTTGGTACGTATAAACCAGCCCAATGTTTTGGGGTTCCTTGGCTGTTGGGAGCCACGATGCGCCACTTCTCACTAGCAAATTTGTCCCTCCTCTATTTATATATATCCTTTACCTCTTGCCCATTTTCCTCGAAGCTAAGTTGAATTCAATTGAATTATTCAGCTATCCTTTTCTTTAATGCTCTTTTAGACTTTTACCACTGGTTGTCCACTAGTACTGTTTAACTTGTATCTATGCGCACCCTTAAGTATTTATATATACTATACGTTGATTAACCATGAGAATCTTGGAGGGACTTATTAATTAACAAAGCCAGTTGAAAACCAACGAGTCGCCACAAGCATGGCAGCAATACTGCCCTTGGCTCTTCATAATTCACAATTAATTGGCTCCAATATTAATACTAATATAGCTCAAAACCTATGGGAAAATATCGTGGGTAATTTAATAAATACTTTTGTGTTTAGACTCCCCAAAATATCCTCAACCACGTGGAAGTCACACTCCCACTTTTCCTCTGGTTTTTCTTCATTCTCCTCCCACAGAATTGGGGGCCTCCATCCCAGCTGATTGATTGGAAATTTCTTATGTTAGGTATTAGCTTTATTGTATATAATTAAGGCCCTTTCTAAGTTCCTTTTCTTTCTCCTTTAAAGATTATCTAAGAATTTCAATTTCGCGATAATTATACTTGACGAAATATGTCCGTACAAGATAATTCAAAATAGGGAAGAAATCGAAATTTTCATTTATGGACTACAGATTATTATGGGCAGCGGCGTAGCTTGAAGAAAAATCTTGGGGTTTTTAAAAATCTTGGGTTTATACATTTATATATAAATTTTATAGCAAATAACTAACATGATAAACAGTAATGCATATTTGCATTATTTCTGAGATTAAAATTATTTTAATAATTGAATGCATTTATAATTGAATTTTTCTGTAATTGATTATTTCAAAATCAATTTTCTGTTTGGTTATACTAGTTCAAAAGTAATTTTTAAGTAGTGTTTTTTGTTGGATTATATGAAAATAATGATTTTTATATGATAAATTACTAAAAAATATATCAAATGATTTTCCATATTTTATAATATTTGCTACTTAGGATTATTTTGATAAAATCATTAAAATGCTAAAGTAATTTATTTTAGAATGAAAATTAGTTTTTTTTATCCAAATATGTAAAGTCATTTCAATTTTCAAATTTAGATTAAAAAACTTTTCTTTCTACATTATATTCCCAAACATACATCCAATAATGTCAAAAATTTTATAAGCATTCTTAAGAATCAAAGTAGAGCACAAAGGTAATAAATCCATTGTCTACATTGAATTTGCTCTTATAATTGCTTATCTAACATAAAAAAATAAAAAAAATGAAACGATACTTAATTATAATGTAATCTTTTTCTTTTTAATTAAAAGATAAGTTAATGGATTTTAAGTTGAAAAAACTTATTTATATAGAATAACATAATCTATATAGGATAACATATCACACTTTTTAGTTATTATATATATTTAATTCTCACATCAGCTATTTAAAAATTATATAAATATAAAAAGATATAATTGAATGACATTATATAAATTTTTTATATTTTATTATATTTAAATTTAAATTTATTTTATATATATATAATTTTTGAAAAAAATTTGAGGTGCGGGACCCACGAAGCTCCGCCACTGATTATTAGTACCTTTTGCGGCCATAATAATTCACATCCAATACTACCTACCACACTTGGGTATCCAAGTCAGATTTGAATTTGAATTTTAATTGCAGAGTGAATGTAATTAACACGCAAGAACCTTAAATCAAAAATATTATTCCAACACTTATTTTTTGATATATCATATACATACTTACTCTATTATTATTTAATAAGATTATAATCTATACACATATCTATTTATCCATCTCATTCAACAATAATAAAATTAGTGTCCAAATAAAAAATCCAAAAATAAATATTAAAATAATATTATTGATCTTAGATATATTTAAACATGCATGTACACGTTTACAAGTTTTGTCCAGTTAAAACATTTGACGTGTAGAAGTTTGAAAAGAATTTCAGATATTTGGCCCGGAGTTAAAATTTGATTCAAGACAAAGAAGAGGAAAAAAAATATAGGATAGATAAATTGAATCTCAATATCTGGCTCCGAGTTAAATCTTCAAGTAAACTTTTTTGAATTAAGAATAGAGAATATTTGGCCTCGAGTGATGAAGCCAACCTACCTTTCCAATGATAATGCTTTCATTCCAGTAGTATTCTCAAGAGTAAAATGCATTTACCTTCAGGGAGGTAAATGATACTCCACCACATTTTTTTAAAAAATCTACACTTCAATTCCACACTATTTCATTAAGAGTGTGTTTGGTGTTTTCTTTTTATAATTTATTTTTTAAAAATTATATACTAAATAATAAAAATAATCATAAAATAAATAATAAATTTAATTTCTATACACCGATTATACAAAATAAATATTTGCAGATAATTTTTTTTATCAAATTTGATACTTTTTTAAATTTTATTAATTCATGGTTAACATTATTTTATACTGTTCATAAAAACTAAATTCATAAATAAAATTAATAATTATATCAAAAGTAAATGATAATTATTTTTATCAAAAAATTAATAATAAAATTTTTTAATTAATAAGATATAAAATTAAATAAAAAATTATTGTAATATTAAAACATATAAATAAATATTAATTATTTTAAAAAATAAATAATATGTGGTAAATAATATTAGTAATAAATAATATTAGTATAAAATATAATTATATGAATGAGATTCAAAATATTAAAAAATAATTTTTATAAATAAATAATTTAATTATCACAGTTAATAGTTAGTTATATAGTATAATTTGACACTATTTTGAATTTTTATTAGTTTGAAGTATAAAATCTAATTTTACATTGTACAATAATAAAAATTCAATAAATTATCAAATCATGGTTGATAGTTATCATAATAGGCAGTTATCTAGTATGATTTAACACTTTTTTAAATTACTATTGCTTGATTTATTTTACAATTATTATTTTTATGAATTTAATTTTAATGCATTGATAATGTAAATTTTTTTTACATTATTATCTAATTAATCATTTTATTTAAATAACTTTTCAAATAATGAATATAGGAGTAAATCACTTTAACTATGAACAATATATGTTTGAATACATTATAGAACTCATTTACACTATTAGTACATCAAAATTAAATTAATTAAAATAATAATTATAAAATGAATCAATCAAATGTAAATAAAAAATAATCAATCAATAGAAATGCTTATTATTAATTTTTTAATTAAAATAATAATTATTATATAATTCTTAATATTTGTTATGAATTTAGTTTCTATAATAATATAAAATAATTTTGACTGTGAACCAATAAAAATGTAAGAAAGTGTCAAATTCGGTAAAATGTTAGCTGTCAATATTTTATTTTATGCTATAAATGTATAGAAATTAAATTATTACTTATTTTATAATTAATTTTATTATCTAGTATATAATTTATAAAAGAAATCATAAAATAGAATACACCAAATATACCCTTAATGAAATGGGATGGAATGTATGTTTTTCAAAACAAATGGGGTGAAATACCATTTCATGATACCTCAAGGAAGGTAAGTATATTTTACCCTATTCTCAATTTAGAGTGTGTTTCTTTCAAGATTTATTAATTCACTATGATCGGAAGTAATTATTTTGAAATGATATATTCACATATTTATTACATGTTTTATAAAATTATTCACTAGATAGTATCAATTATTCCATGAAATATATATTCTTATATTTTATGATATTTTATTCTCATAAAAGAGGATGAGAATAAGAGTTTCTCATGTAATGAAAATTGTAATTATTGAACAAAAATACTATAACATCCCTCAATTATATCACTTTCCCAATATCATTAAATATAATAAGAATATTTTAAAAATTATGACATATATTTCCCATGAGTATGTATTATAAAACAAATAAATTTTTAATTTATTCCATGGATCTCAAAATACATTCCACGATTATTTTATTTTAAACAAATAAATTTTTTAAAATATCTGACATTTTTGGATATAATATTGAAATAAATTTGATTTTTAGATATGTAATTCCAAACATTGAAACAAACCCCACGTTAAAATTTACACATGGATTAAGATAATAATAAATAACTTTATTAATTGCTTAAGCCTCAAAGTAAGCTAATTCGACAAAATTAATGATGTATTAATAAAAAATATTAATGCATCTAATCTTATTAATATTCTCTATTTAATCATTAATAAATATAGTTAAAATTATGGAATTATTGGAAAACAAATATTAATTTATAATATATTGATTTTTGAAGTTAACACATAATTAAATTGAAACATTTAGAAAAAATTTCCTTGCTTCAAGGGAACTTGCACCTTAATTAAATTGAAGTTATCAATTATTATATTAATAATGTATTGATATGCGAACTTCGGTTCACAATATTTATACAAAAATTTCTCTCTATTTAGTTGGCCGTGAAAAACCTTATGTTTATGCTTAATGTTCAATCAGCTGACTGATTTAAACAGGGAATACGAGTTCAGGTATTTTTTTTTTAGAATTAATCAATAGGATGTTATAATATATTTAAATTAAAATAATTAACAAGAGGCTTCTATGAATTTATACTGAGCCGATAATGGTCACTGTCACTATTTGACCCAAATAAAGTGCTATATGTCTTTCGAAAACAGAGTTTGGTAATTCTTTTGAAAATATGACCTCCTACGGATGCTGAGAGAGTTGTATTATTTCGACAGTTTAAAAATAAATATATATTAAAATACCTATTTTATCATAGTTGGATGTGATAGTAATTTTCACTTATTTTATTCATTCATTACATTATTTAGGAGTTATCTATACATGATTATAATTTGATCATGAGTCTATGTTACTCTACGCCAGTTGTTGGTATCATTCTAAGCTATCCAGGTCAAGTTGGGCGCCCATATACTTCCTTCAATGGTGTGAGTTTGATTTCATAATCTTATGTTGGTCATTCTCTAATTAATTTCTAGCATTATAAAATAGTTAAAAAGAATTTATACTTGAATTTTGTCATGGATGAAGATTATTTGCATTTTTACAAGGATTATAGAATATGTCTTGAAGCTTAGCATGAAAATTTATGTTTATAAAAATGCATGGGACCATATTTGATAATTAGTTACTATCGTTTGATTTATACTCTGATTTAAATTTGATTCATGATGAGGAAATTATATGTTTTATTTATGAAAAGCAAAATGCCAATTCAAAAAACATGTTCTTATGGATTTATGACACAATTATGTTTTCAAGATTTAGATTTCTATTTTTTTTTATATTCAATTAAGATATTTATATATGTTAGAGAAATGTGAAACAAGAGGATGACACAACTTTACGAATAAAGATGTTATGTGATTTCCAAGTTTTATGATTGTGAACCCTAGTGTTTTGAGCTATAATTTTAGAGTTATCAAATATATGAAAAATGTTAGTTTAAGATATGGATTTAAAACTTTAGTTTTATGGTATCAAGAGGTAGAATTCATTATGATTCATAGCAATTGTCAGATACATATTATGTGGGCTTGAAATTTGAATGCCTACAAGCGGTGATCTCTTGGCACGATTTCCACAATCACAGTTATGTCAAAGTTAGATTGTTAGAGTTGCTTGAATCTAGAACTCTCATGTACTAAAATTTAGGGGTTTTGTTTCGCTAGGAACAGAGTACCCATCTTTCAGTTATGGTTTTTGTCAAACTAGTTTAGCTGGTAGAGATAAGGAAACGAGAGTCAGTTAACGACTTGAAGATATCATTAACCTTGGTACTGTGATACCTGGTGTGTACGTGGCAGTGGATAAGTTCCGTCCCCTGGACCCACCCATGTTGTTGGGGAAGCCCCGAAGGGCGGAGAGTCTTGGAGTATATGTTGAGTGCTATTGCTAGAATTCTATAGAACCTCGCTAGCGAGAGGCGGGCTAAGGTGCTCGTTGTATCGAGTGGACCTCATGTCAGACAGTGCAAAACGATGCAATTTCATTTTAGCGAGCCCTCACCCTTTTTAAACACCTCAACTCGGGTTCCTCTCCATCATTTCGAACCTTATCACTCCCTTCTCACTCAAATCCACTTCATCCTTCCTCCTCCCAAGTGATTAAATGTGAGATTTTATGGGTTTTTGTTGTTCCTTTCCTTCCTATTTTATATCTTGGTAAATGGGATGTTATTTTTCTCTAGTGTTGTTGAGTGGGGTGCTCCCCCAATGGGTTAGGGTTATTTTTGAGCAATCTAGAGGTTGTTAGAGTCTAATCTTGAGTTTTATGGCTTAATGGTAGATATTGGTGTCATTTCCACTCTCAGGAACGTTGTGGGTGTTGACACCACTCCTTCCTCCCCTCCAGGTGAGTGGGTTCGAAACCTATGACCCTTATGTTAGTCATTAGAGTTAATTTCTTAAATTGTGACATGATTGCATGATTTTAGAAATTGTTTCGAAGAGATTAGAGATCCTGATTGGTTTGCTATATTTAACGAAATGATGATTTCCACTAGAGTATGAAATTTAATGATGATTTCCACTAGAGTATGAAATTTATGTTTTAATGCAAACTCATGAGACCATTATTTCTAAATGATTTATTAAAGAGCTAGAGTATGATTATGATTTGATTTAGAGATTTTTAAAATTTCCATGATCATTTCAAGAGTAGAGTATTTACATATTATAGAGTTTTATCCTCAAAACAGAGTTTTAGAGAAATGATATGATTTCATGATTTAGAGATTTGACGGTAGTCATAGAGAATAGTAGTGAGTTAAGGGAACCCGACGTTAACTTTATACCAAGTTGTCCCGAGAGGACAATCTCATAGAGCAGAGAACAGAATCTAGTTAGGTGTCCAATTTAGATCATAAAGGATCATAGAGCAGAGAACTCGTTATGACATGGTTGACATGCATAACCAGAGAAATTATATTTTATTATGTAAGGCATAACCAAAATCCCTATTTCTCCAATAGAGTACTGTTATTTATGTTTTCTAGAGATTATTGATGTCTTTCAAAGAATAATTGATTTAAGAACTATTATATACATGTAATGAATGATTTCAGAGAATTGCATTAACTGGTTTTGATGGATTTATATATGTATAATTATTTATTCTTTTGGTTATCCCATGAGAAGGTTATGGGTGAGGGTCTGCTCATTGAGTTTTAGATGAAACTCACCCCTCTCCCTTTCCATTACAGATACGTTAGTTGCGCTGTCTTCTCATCCACCTCCTCCCAGGAGGAGAGAGTTCCAATTGGTGAGCTTTACTTCAGAGTGAAGTACTCTTTTTGTATTTTAATTAGAGATAGTGCTCCAATGTACATGACGGAGTCCCTAACCATAGAGATAGAGTGCATTGATTTATCATGATTATTTTGTATCTACATGATTCCAATTTTCATGTATATTTTTCTATAGAGAGCAACTCATATATTTTTGAGTCATAGAGATATGTTCAGAGTTTGAGAAATGATTTGTTTTCTAACTTTAGAGAATTATGCTAGAGTTGATTATGATATATAATTGACGATGATTATGTTTTCAAAGAGCCAAAGGTTTGTTAGAGATGGAAATGATATTTTATAAACAGATTGAATATTAAATATGCATATAAAGAGACTCAGAGGTCACAAGGCTTATGTGGGAATGAGGATTCCCCACGTGTCGATCACGTGCCCAAGTAGGGTTGTGACAGGTACCAAGTTGTGCGTTAGAGGAAGTTTTGCCTCTAACAATTATAGAAACGGAATCTAGTTAGGTGCACATAGCTTGTTCGATAGGAATTGTTTAATTTTACAGCTTTTATTATTATATATGTATTTATTTGTTCAGCATATGTTTCCGATGCTCTGCCGCATCCTTAGTTAAAATTATTTCATGTTTGATTTGAGTTTATAAATGGTTGATTATGAAACTATGGAATGAAAAGTGTTTGATTATATAGCTATATCAAATGATTGTGATTGTTGCATGCATGGTGTTATATGTATATTCCTTGGTTGTCCTATGTGGGTGATTGGTGAGAATCCACTCACTAAGTCCACGACTCGCCCCTCTCTTTTCTCTCATAGTTGAGGTACATGTATCGAGTTATCATTTGGTGAACTTTGCATTGATGTAAAGTTTAGCTTAGGTTTATGTCAGTTTTAGAGAGCTAGGTTTTGGGAGATTCGAGCCACACATGTGTTTTGAGATAATGTAGTTATTTTCAAAGTTTATGAAATTCCCTTTATGTGTTTCGAGATTTAAGTTTGGATTTCAAATTTTTGTTTTTGATTAGATTATTTATTTGATCAGCTAAGTAGTATAAATCAGTTTGCAAGGGTTAAGTAGGTTTTAGAATTAAGATTAATATTATGTGGTAAACCAGATTATGATTTCATGATTAGCAGATTTGGTTAAGAAAGATTTTCAGAGTTTGAATATTAGATGCTTCAATTTTCATGATTTGAATATTATGTTTTGAATAGTGAAATGAATATTGATTTGAGAAGAAAATCATGTTTTAAGTATTATATTATGATAAATTATACATATAGAAAGACTCAATGATCACCTAGAAGGTATGTGAGAGAGAACGTGTTAATCACATTTCTAGTCGGACATGACATAAATATTTACTTTAAAGTGTTGAAATAATATTATAAGTACTAAAATGATATGGGACGACCTCAGCCATTTTATTTTTATTCTTTTGGCTTGCGAATTGTGAGAATATTTGCTACTTTCACCAACGTACGTATAATGTATATCACTTTCAGTTTGTAATATTTGTGCATTGTACGATACATGCGAACGATGAAAAGTAGCCAGATTTATATGGGCAGACCCCATCTGGCCAGTTTTTACCCTAATCTTTAATTCCCAATTCACATGTGCGCTTGCACTTTATTGATTATCTAATTTAACCAAGTCCCCATTTCAGCTATTACTTTATTTTATTCCGTTTTTCTGAAATGAAAAAAGATACACTAGAAAAAAAAAATACACAGCCTGTTTATAATACGTAAATATGTGATAGCATCACAGATTCACAGTGGTCCTTTACATAATCATGGTGTTTTAAGTCACTGGATATTATTTTATATCAAGAAAGTGATGAACACCTAGGTCTCACTTACTTCTTGGTTTGTGCACGTAAAAACAAATAAAATTCTATGGTTTCATCTCATGTAACTCGAAGCTCAATAGATGAATCTAGTGATAATTAAAAAAAATGGGTAATATATAACGAGAACCAGTATTTTATATTTGAGTATTGATTTTATCAAATTTCAAATTCAGATTGTAAGAATTCATTCTTTTCTTAGTTTCTGATTCCACGAAATTAGCGTAAATTAACCAAAAAGACAAAAGGTATATTTGTGTAGATTCAACGTTTCCCGCCAGTGGAAGCTTCCTTAGAACTTTCCTTCCATTCATAGCCAAAGCCTAACCCAATATTTTCTTGTATTTTTCTTTGAGTGATGGTATTTAAACCTCATATTCTTTTTCTAAATATCCAGTACTTCTGAAAGATAAACATGGTTCATATCATCTACATTTTTTTTCAGTTTCTTTTTTTCTCTTCACAATAAATCTTCTCATCACTTGATATTTTGAGTGTCCCATTCAAATATCTTTCCCTTTTCTTTTCGTCTTAACTTTTTCATATCCACGTATTATCTTTTTCATGATGCTTTTTATATCGTATAATTACTAATAACTGATGAAATATGGATATTTATGTTTCAATATATTATTCACATACATACATAGCGATGTCTTTTTGTTTTTACTTATCTGCGTTGTTCTGTCCGTATCTTTACAATATTCAACATTATTTTCTATAGAATTAAAGGTCTAGTTAACTTTTACTCTCTCTCTCTCTCTCTCTCTCTCTCTCTCTCTCTCTCTATATATATATATATATATATATATATATATACACACACACACACAACTTAGGATGATCAGAGATGGAAGAACAAATTACGTAATTCATGAATTTGCCATAACGATGATGATTCTCGGGCCATTGTTACATACAAGAGTAATGTTATTTGGTATTTATTTATATATCACTCCCAAAAACAGGTATTTAGCAAGTTTTCAAGGCAAAACATTTTCTGAGGTTCCCAGACTTTTGTGGATAACACCGTTCTTAAACCAATTCGTGGTGGTTTGAGGGAATCGCTGGAACAACCGCCACTGAAATTGGTTTTTCAGAGTTGCTTTTGCGGCGATTTTGGACTGTCGAGTAGCACCAAATAAACAACTTGATGCGTAATAATTACCGGTAGTTTGGAACTACTGCAAATTCTAGCTTTGATTTTCTTGCATTTTCAAATCACCGCTAATCTTCCATTTTAGAGGGGAAAAAAAAACATTTTTTGAATTTGATAAGTAGAGACCTTAGGTGGTTTCTTGTACTACACTAGCGATCAACAATCATATTTACTAAAATTCTAAAACTTTTGAAATAAAGAGCACAAGTATCAAATGTCACTATTATAACAATCTTGAACAAGTATTTATACAAATATAGCATATAAGCGTGGAAAGAAAATCCATAACCAAAAAAAAAAGGATCTTAGCTATATTCTTCTCTAACATTTTGCTTCCCATGGAAACTTGTTTTGGCTTCACTCTTCTGTTCTTCACATCAACCTAATTGCCGCAAAGAACAATTGGGATGTTTTCACATACCCTGAAATCAGATTGAAGGAGTATTAAATCAAGGGAGAATAATAAGCTTATAGATACCTTTCCAATGGGACAAATTAATAAACGTCATTGAAGCTATTAAGTGTTGGATATCATAAAGACAAGGAATTGTGATGCAAAACTAAAATGATGATAAAACCTATGACATAATTTCCCAAGAAATATTATCATTGTCACAAGTTCTACATTTAGTATGCCTTTTAAGTAAAAAGGCATCTTTGACAGCCTAAAAAATCTCAATCCCTGCTCAAAGAAGACCCTTAGTGGATTAGAGTTCTGGCTCCTCCAAGAGTTTAATGCTAGCTCCAATGCAATTGTGGAAGGAGAGAGCAAAAAGTATTAAACATATATATTTAATATTTTTTACGAATTTAAATTTCATATATTATAGCTTTAGAAAGCATATAATATTATCTAATCATTTATTGGGTGTGTTTGTTTCTGGTTATTTGGGTAAATAATCACTTTTTTCGCCAAAAAAAAATCACTTTTCGTATCTTTGGATAATTTTTAAAATATAATCAAAATCTAAAAAAAAAAATCAGTTTTCAGCTTTTTTATAGAAGTTAAAATTAGTAGCTTATGAAAAAATCAGTTTTCAATTTTTTCAGTTATATATAAAATTTAGTTTTCATAATCATTTTTTTCAAAATCTAAAATAAACACACCCATAATCATTTATTGATATACCAGTTGACTGGTCTTTATACTCATTACTCAAAAATCTATGCAAATAAAAAATTTTGATTGAACAACAATAAAAAAAATTCTTTTACAATTTTAGTGTATTAAAATTAATTTTTTTTATATTAACTTGTAGTATCTACTTTTTAATATAACATAACATTACTTGTAGTCCTTTTATAAAGTTCAATGGACACAGTTCGCACTCCATTAAATTCTGCAAGAATAAATATCTTATTTGATGCAATAAAAAAATTAATACAGAACAAAGTATTCTTACTGTATTTTATTTATGACTGATGACATATGATAAATTAGTAAGTAATAGTAAAAGGAGAATAAAAATAAGAGTTTAATTTTGCACTATCATCCAATTAAATCTCTTATTTTGTTTAAATTTTCAATTACTAGGGTGGAAGTTAATTATATCTACTTATACAGTATTGTATGATTGCACACAATCAATGTATTTAAATTAAATCCTAAAACTAAAGAGTGATCAGCTATACTCATTTGTAAAGGTTTTTTTTTTTTTGGGTAAATATACTTATTTGTGAGGCTATACTCTTCTATGGGTGTAAAAAGGACTTGTCGCGTTAGATGGATTAAATCTTAACAGCCAATTTCAAATTGAACCAATTTTTTAAGTTCAAACACAACCCAGCAATGACCTAATTAATGATATATGTATCAACCTGGCTTTTAAACAAATTATAAAGATTTTGTTATTATACATAGTGAACTTATATTTTACAAGTAAGAAACATAATTTAAGAGATATTTTACAATACATATTTCAAAATACATTAAACCATATATATAACTGTAAAAATAACATGAAGTTATCTAAGCTATAATAATTGAAGTGTCAATATTATAATTTATCATTAATTTTTATAATGAAATATAACCCTAAACGAATTATTTGACTTTAAGGTTAGCCCAATCCAAAATATGACTCAAACTGAATCCAAAAAATGTACTAGGTTAAATTTAAGGAGCCAAACATGACTCAATAGGCTTCAGGCCGAACTGAGTTAGCTAGCCCAGCCTAGGCCATGAACACCCATATACTCTTATATTTTTTCTTCTCTTTGTAAAAGCTCTATTCTATGAATATTATAAAAAGAGAAATTACTTTTGTTTCACTAAACTCACTTTTCGAAACACTCATGAAAAGAGAATTATTGGACATACAAAAATGTATAATAATGCACAAAGGTAGACCTCGTGATTTTTTATTATAAAAATATTATTTAAATACTTAACAGTGAATGTCTAATTAAGACTTTTATTCTAGTAATATTGGATATGATAATGGTATCTACTATCTCTATTTACCCATCACATTTAATAATGTTAAAATAGGTGTTCTAATTAGATATCTACTTTTAAATATTAAAATAAGATTACTCTTTTTATTAGAATGTGTCCAACACCCAATTTATGAGTATAAACGGCAGTACTCATACAAGAATATTTCTCAGTAGACAAATTGCAACAATATTGTTTATACTCATTTTCTACAAAGACACAAAATAAAAAGAATAATGGGCTCTGCACTTTGTATTGTATATTTCTATGTCATTATAGCTCCACAATAAATCTTAAAAAAAACACAAATAAAGTTTATTATCTGAAAATTGAGTTCAAATAAAAATAAGAGGACTGTATTCCAATACCATGGTTGAAGTCACTAACATGAATAAAATAAAAAATATTATTTTAACGTTCAAAAAGTGGGTATTTAATGAACGTCCACTTTACCATAATGAAATGTGATGGTCTTCACTTACTTAACATCTATCATATTTAATGGTTATAAAGTTGATATCTTAATAGACACCCACTTGGGTGTTAAGATAATATCAAAAATGTTATTTCAACATCAAAAAGTGAATGTATAAATGGACACTCACTCCATTATTATTGGATATTATGGCCCCCACTATTTCTATCTATGTATCACATCTAATGATGATGAAGTGAGTCTATTTAGACACCCACACTCTTGGGTGTTGAAATAGAAAAATACTTGCAAGCTCCTTAAGCACATTTAATACATACTCCAAGAACAACCTTAATCATTCAATCTTGATTTAAAATACTTAAAATTGATATAAAAATTAAAAATATATGGTTGTGATTATTTTTGGAGCACTTTAATGCATAGTATTCAAACTGGCTCTCCGCTTTAACCAAAAAATCATGAAGGGTTATGAAATTGTCTCTAGTCACTGTTGATCGCTCACACATCAAAATCGGTATGACCCAATTCGACTTTAGGGTTTTTATCAAAATTTGTGACTCGATCAATTTTCAAGAACCAGACCGAGTAGGGTTTTTTCTTTTGGTTTTTTTTTTTTAGTTTTGCTAAACGACGTTGATTTTTAAAACCTTAAAAAAAATCTAATCTGACTATCGAAAAATAGGAACTTTGTTTGTATTATCATGACTTATGAGTTTGTGATGTAAAAATTTGTGAGTTGCTTGTGTAATTATGTTTTGACTTGTCAATTGTGATATGTGATTGTGAAATATGAAATGTGAACAATATTTAGAAATTTATATTATTTATTTATATTTTTTATTCAAATCCCTTAAAAAATATCAAATTATTAATTAATTGTTATTTTATTATATTTTATTTATATTTTTTATATAAGTCTGATTCAATTAGTTTAACTAATAACCTATCTATTCAACCAATGATCAAGTGATTCGACCAAGTCAATCAAGAGCTTAGCCTAAAAACTATGCTTTAATGTGTTCAAGGAAGATGATACTTCTCGGATAAGGGTCCTTCTCACGTGCATAATATTACCCTGAATAAAACAACGTAGTTTCAGAGTGGGACATATCGTATACTAGTCTTGTGGCTTAACTTCGCTACCCTCCGTCCCCCACGACGCCACTCAACCCACCCCTATATAACACCCCCCAATCCCCTCGTCTTTCCCTCGCTCAACAACCATTCACCTTCATTCTCCCTACCTAGCTACACAACCCAAATATCACATCATTCTTATGTCCATCAACAAAAACATCCTTTAATTTTCTCCCATAGTAATTAATTATCACTCTCCATTTGAATTATTAACTAAACAATCAATTTCTCCAATGGCGGCTTCCGTCGATAACCGTCAGTACCCAGGCTTCCAAGTCCAGCCCCCCATAAACGGCGTCGTACGCACTTTCAAGCCCCCTTCCAACCACCGCTCCGACTCCTCCATCCGCGGTTACAACAATCTCCCGCAAAACCTGGACTTCACGCGCCCCAAGAAGTCCCCCGACTCCCCATTCCACGTCGACAACGCCTCCGACGACGACGACGACGACGATGACGAAAACGAAAACTTAAAAGCCCTCATCAAAAAAGGAACCGCCGAACTCGAACCCTCAATCTACGATCCGCGCGACGACGGAACCTCCGACCACTGGGTCCAGCGTAACGCCTCCATGGTCCGCCTCACAGGGAAGCATCCGTTCAACTCCGAGCCACCACTCCCTCGGCTCATGCACCACGGTTTCATAACCCCTGTTCCAATCCACTACGTTCGCAACCACGGGCCCGTGCCGAAGGCCCGTTGGGAGGACTGGACCGTTGAGGTATGCGGGCTCGTGAAGCGGCCCGCCAAGTTCACCTTGGACCAGCTTATCCGCGAGTTCCCGAGCCAAGAGTTCCCGGCCACGCTTGTTTGCGCAGGGAACCGCCGCAAGGAGCAGAACATGGTGAAGCAGAGCATCGGGTTCAACTGGGGGGCGGCGGCGGTTTCCACGTCGGTGTGGAAGGGCGTGCCTTTGAGGAGCGTTCTGAAGCGGTGCGGTATCTTTGGGCGCACTAAAGGTGCCCTCCACGTGTGCTTCGAAGGCGCTGAGGACCTGCCAGGTGGCGGTGGATCCAAGTACGGGACGAGTATCCTGAGGGAGGTTGCACTGGATCCCGCCCGCGACATCATACTCGCTTACATGCAAAACGGGGAGCGTTTAACCCCTGATCACGGGTTCCCCGTGCGCATGATCATTCCCGGGTTCATAGGTGGCCGCATGGTAAAGTGGTTGAACCGCATCGTCGTAACTACCCAGCAATCTGACAGTTATTACCACTACAGGGATAACAAGGTGCTACCCTCCCACGTGGATGCCGAGCTCGCCAATGCTGAAGGTACCATGCCATGTTCTCTGCCTCTACTGAGCAATTGTTAGCACTTTTTTTATTTTCTTCCTAAAGGGGGAGGTAGTTAATTTTTTTTATTTTTTCAGCTTGGTGGTACAAGCCAGAGTATACGATCAATGAGCTGAACATAAACTCGGTGATAACGACGCCGTGCCATGATGAGATCTTGCCCATTAACTCATGGACTACTCAGAGGCCTTATGTGCTCAGGGGCTACGCGTATTCTGGTGAGTTTCCCAATTTCTTGCATTTGTTTACGTCCTTTCAGTAGAAACCGACTTTGTGAATGAAATTTATTCAGGAGGGGTTTGTTACATCATATTCCTATTTCAAAATCCTACACCCTTTTACTTTACAATATTTAGCTCCTCCTTCCACTATTTTCTTTCAATAAAACAAAGATGGAAAGTGTTTCTTATATTTATAGAAATATAAATTAATAATAAGTGTAAGAAATGTAAAAGTGATATGAGATGAATGAATCCCAGAAGCTAGTTTTGTTTGTCCCTGTCTGCAATTACTAGTACTATATGGTATAGACGGTAGTGCCATCTTTTTGCTTTAACACTAGCTGCACCTGAAAGGGGAAGCATTGGTCGCATCTGTGTGCGCGTTTCTCACGCTTTACGAAGCACTTAATTTAGGGGAAGTAAAATCCATCTTTGCTTCTGTTAAATTGTAGCGTTAGTACGGTTAGACCATCTGGATCAAACAGGCTTAAATCCGAAGCTTTTCTTTGTAGTTGATTGGATAATAATTTTGAATTTCAGGAAGTAGAGATCTGTCATTTTCGCGGAAACTAAGTACTAATAACAAGGGTAGAAAACAAAATTGATAAAGTAGTAGTATTATTTATGCAAATTAGTAACTTTATGACTATTCAACTCAGAAAGTTAAATCAACCTAAAGTTAATTAGCAGATTGGATATGTATTTATGTTTATAAATCATGGGATCATGTATTATTGTAATGATGTGTAAAAATTGAGTTAAAAGAATTTCTGTTTTACACAAGTACTACTGGTTTCTAGCACATATAAGGCACTGATGTATGAAGTTGGATTAGGATTTTCTTGTTTCTATCATTATTAGAGTGATATTACGAAAGAGAAAGATAAAAAGTAAAAGAAATTTAATTTTAATATATTGGTAATATAAAGTTTTTTATTTAATAATATATTATTATATAATTACAAGTGATTAATTTTATAATAATTATTTTAAAACTTACTTACATAATAAAATATTGTAATTAATTGATCACATAAATATTTAGACTAATAATATATTAAAATGAATGTCAATAAAATCAATAATTTAATAAAGTTGATAATAACAAATCTTTTTATTATAAAATTTGTTGATCTTTTATCTTTCATAAAATGATACTCTCATATTAACAGGGAACAAAAGAGTCCCAAGTTGCGGAATTGTGATGATGAGATACATTACTGTATTATATTGGAAAACTTGCTTCATTGTTGGTTGCAAGCTAAGTCGGTTGAAAGTTGTACTCTCCTCCATCATCGAATAATTATTCAATTATAAACACTCATTGAAATTTAAAAAATAATTAATAAAATATTAATATTAAAAAAATAAAAAAATAATTTATTAAATTATTATTGTTTCATTTTAATACTACAACTTCTTCTCTATTTTTTTATTAATGAGTTAATAGTATTAAATATGTGTATTATTAGAGAGTAACTTGTTATATATTCCTGGTCCACTTGGAACTTGTGAGGGCGAGTGTAACCCTTCTTGTTGTACGTGCAGGGGGCGGGAGAAAGGTGACACGTGTTGAGGTGACAATGGACGGTGGTGACACGTGGCAAGTGTGCACCTTGGACCATCCAGAGAAGCCCAACAAGTACGGCAAGTACTGGTGCTGGTGCTTCTGGTCCGTGGAGGTGGAGGTGCTAGACCTGCTTGGAGCCAAGGAAATCGCGGTGCGTGCCTGGGACGAGGCCCTCAACACTCAGCCTGAGAAGCTCATCTGGAATGTTATGGTACGTACTACGTACATACCCGTTTGTATTCTCTAACACTTAACACCTTCCTTTTGTAGATAATTGAACCTGTAACTACGCCTCTTAAAAGGACTATCAAACAATATTTCCCATCAATTTATAAATAGAGTGATTCTATTTTAACACTCATACAAGTATAAACACTTATGTGCGTCTCATATAAATGTAAATGAAGTAATGAAAAGAAATAAATTAAAAGAAAAAATAAATGATAAAAATCATATATTTTATGAGTAAAATATTTAGGTGTTTAAGAGAGGGAGGTTAAAATAGCAAATTTGTTATAAATATCAGTTCCTATCACTTTGGCAAACTATCGGTGGGCATGCAAGTACTAGGCCGCATGATCTCCTCCCAGGCCCACCAACTTGGAGAGTAGTGCCTCACTGTACCATCACCTCTCATTTTCACGCCCGCATTGGCTTGGCTGGCCGTGACTTTGAGAATATATGGTTGCACACAAGCCGTCAACCCCACTAAATTAGTGGCATTAATTATTTCTCATGACCCAAAAATATCTAATTAAGCTCTTTTCTACGGGATTGAACTCTTCTGTCGACAGGAATTGAAACCATTATTACTACCCCTCTTTCAAGTGGCTGACTGGCTTAATTACCCAAACCTCATCATTATAATAAATATTCAATAATTATCGATTAAACTTCTGCTTTTATAAATCCATCATCGCTAGTAGATGGAGAGAATAATATAGTAATAATAATAAATTACAACCTTGCTGTAAAAAAAATAAAAGTACTAGTTTAATGACGTTTTGTGTGTGCATTTTCAACAATGTGTGCAGGGCATGATGAACAACTGCTGGTTCAGAGTGAAAACCAACGTGTGCAAGCCCCACAAGGGCGAGATTGGCATAGCGTTTGAGCACCCGACTGAACCAGGAAACCAATCCGGGGGCTGGATGGCCAAAGAAAGGCACCTCGAGAAATCATCAGATTCCAACCCAACCCTCAAGAAGAGTGTCTCCTCACCCTTCATGAACACCAGCTCAAAGATGTTCTCCATGGCAGAAGTCAAGAAGCACAGCAGCCCCGATTCGGCGTGGATCATCGTCCACGGCCTCGTCTACGACTGCACGCGCTTCCTCAAGGACCACCCTGGCGGCACCGACAGCATCCTCATCAACGCAGGCACCGACTGTACGGAAGAGTTCGACGCCATCCACTCCCACAAAGCCAAGAAAATGCTCGAAGAATACCGAATCGGCGAGCTCATCACCACAGGCTACACCTCCTCCTCGGATTCCTCACCCAACAACTCCGTGCATGGAAACTCCGAAACCACCCATTTGGCCCCCATCAATGAAGTTACACCGCTGCGTAGCGTGGCTCTCAACCCACGTGAGAAAATCCCATGCAAGCTCGTGTCCAAAACGTCCCTCTCCCACGACGTTAGGTTCTTCCGGTTCGCATTGCCCTCCGAGGACCAGCTCTTGGGCCTTCCAGTTGGGAAGCACATATTCGTGTGTGCCACCATCGACGAGAAGCTTTGCATGCGTGCTTACACTCCATCAAGTAGCGTTGATGTAGTGGGGTACTTCGAACTAGTTGTCAAGATTTACTTTAAAGGAGTGCACCCAAAGTTCCCTAACGGTGGACTCATGACTCAACACTTGGATTCGCTCCCCATCGGCTCTGTCTTGGACGTGAAAGGTCCATTGGGACACATAGAATACACTGGCAAAGGGAACTTTCTAGTTCACGGGAAACCCAAGTTTGCGAAGAGGCTAGCCATGTTGGCTGGTGGCACTGGAATCACACCCATTTACCAAGTGGCCCAAGCAATTCTGAAGGACACAGAGGACCGCACCGAGATGCACGTCGTGTACGCTAACCGGACTGAGGATGATATATTGCTGAGGGAAGAGATGGATGCTTGGGCTAAGAGCGATGAAAGGTTCAAGGTGTGGTACGTGGTAGAGAACAAGAGAGAAGGGTGGAAATACAGTGTGGGGTTCATCACGGAGTGTATCATGAGGGAGCATCTTCCTTCGGCATCGGAGGACACGTTGGCATTGACTTGTGGACCACCACCCATGATTCAGTTCGCGGTGCAGCCGAATTTGGGAAGATGGGCTATGACATCAAGAACAACTTGCTCGTGTTTTAAGGCACAGAGTACTAGGTTCTGTGTATATATATTGTTAAAAAATATATATATGAATAATTCTGTCCGTTAGTAACGGTATCGATGTTTCTTTATTTCATTTGTTTTCTTTCGATTTTTTATTCTTCGGAAGGTCTCAAGAAAGATTGTACAGGGACAGCCATGTATTTGTCTACGTTTACTTTTCCTAATCTTCAAGTTTTGATGCAGACAGGCATGTCAAGTTTTTTACTACTTTTATGTGTTTATAAAATTAAGTGCCGTATTTGCTCAGTTAATTTTGTATTCCCCTTTGAAAAAAAAATCTTTGCTTACGATAAAGCGTACTATGTATACTCTCATTATTTTACATGGAAAACCTCAAATGTGGGAATAAACTGAATATATTTTCTCTTTATTGTTATTTTAATTCCCTACGAAAGTACACGTCTTTTTGGTTTCGTGATACCTAATACAAACGCAGGATAAACATAGTGGTTGTGGTATACGCAACCCATATATAACTCGTGTTGATAGACAAGAGAAATTATGAACTCATTTAAAGAGAGATTTTTACGTATTTTTAGAGTAAAAACAAAAAGCGAAGAAATTCTGTACATAAACAAAAAATAATGAGCGTGAAAGTGAATTGTTTTTATTTATTTAACAGCACATAGTTAAATATCATAGTAAAACTGACGTTGTAGATAAAAATAAACTCTATTTATAACTAGTATACCAAAAAACTATTTATAACTAGAGATATCAATCAATTATTATACTAATAGAGATTGAGGTACGGTACTTCACACAGCTGTCACCCTTCACATTAGCATTAGGTCAAGTAAATGTACGCGTTGTTTGGAGCGCGGAAAGGTCGCCTCACTGCATCATGTATGTTCCAGTTTCCACGCACACCAACGCTGCGTCCCTTTCCCTTCATATTTCGTCGTGTTCTGAAGCCCCGACAGGCCACCAAGCGCTGGCTCCATATATTATATTAGTAAATATAATAATTATCTCGTATTAACTATGACTTGTATTATTTAAATTCATTTTATATGACATCATATCGACTCACATCTCATTTATTATTAGAGATATGAACCTTATTTAAGTAGTTAACACTTCATTTATTTAATGATCAATAAAATATGAGTTGATAATTGCTCACAAACTATAATTACAAATAACATTTTTCATTAACTATATATGTTGCCTTGACTTGCTTTTTGAGAAAGTAAGGCATCAGTGATACCAATATCCTTCGTTGTTTCCGCGAGCCTAGATATATTGCAATTCAATAATTAATTAAACTAGTCAAATTTTACTATGGACTTGGTTACGGGGGAAGGGATTAGTGCTTACAAAATGAATATGTTAATTAGATATTATATATATATATATATAGAATTTTTTACAAGAATTGTGATAATTATGATAAAAAGAAATATGCAGAGAACAAGTTGTAAAAGTCATCCCAAAATCCTCCCAAGAAGGAACCCTACTCCTGGACCCAAGATATATTAATGCTTGTACGATGACCGATTGTGATGAAGGATTGTTAGAGGCGAGTTGTACATGAGAGTTGGAGAAAAGTCGGGGGCTTGTTTCGAAGAATGACACGGTGACGTGGTTCTTGCTTTGGAGAAGATCTAGATGTCGGACACTACTTAGTTATTTTTCTCTTGAATGTTTAAGATATGTCTTTTCTTTTTTCAGTATTTATTTTCCGCTATAGTATCCAGGGCTAAATTTTTATGTTTGGCGTCTATGTGTCGATTCTGGTTTCCTTTTGTTGTAAGTATTTTATATATGTATTCTTCTGCTACTCTCTTGCAGAATTTAGCAGCTTTAATTATTTAAAAAAACGGTATAGTTCACTAATTGATTGAAAAACTAATAATCATGACACATTATTTTCGATATATACAAAATTCTGCAAAATTTTCTGTTTACCTTAAAGAATATGCGCTAGAAAAAAAATACTGATATAACGTTTTTCTTTCTTTCTTTTTTTCTAACACGAAAACGATACTGGTGTTTGTCGCATTGAAATATATATATTATATTTGAACTTTTCAGTTCTCTATCTAATTTAATTTGGCGGTTGAAGTTTCGTTTCCCTTTTTAATCTAGCAAGGATAATTTCCTGTTATTCATCAAAGAACCCATATGGTTACTTCAACACATGGATCTTAACAAGCAAGTCAATCTGAAAAAAATAAGATAAAATAAAATAACACAGCCGAAATTAAGGCTGGCCTAATCCAAGTTAAGTAATGAATACTGTTTAGGTTAATCTTATTAATATAACAAAATAAATTCTAAAATAACTATGACAATAAAATATTAATTATTACGATATATATTAAATCGGTAATATGTCCTCCCTCTACTTTTGATTAGTGCATGGAAATTCATCTTGTTAGCTACAATCGATTATGTAAAAAGCTAGATATACGAGTAAAATACAATAATAATTTTCATACTAATTAGAATGAGTTCCAACTTCCAAGGATGTTGGGAGGAAAAAGTCAATCATTAACAGAACAGGCGATACTTTTGTCCTTTCGTGATGCCTTTAGAAAGCAAATTTTTAATTAGACAAAAAAAATACTGTAATCTACTCCGATTTGTATCAAGTGGCTAGCTAGTTTCAATATAAAAAACAAAAGCACAACTACTTTTTCCTTTTTTTATTCACAACGGGGCAAAGGGGCAAAGCATAACTACTTATTTTGTTGTTCAAATGTTGTTGCTTGTCAAGAATCACTTGTTATAAGATAATTTACAATTTTATTATAAATTCTGAGTGAATAGTTTGTTCAGATTTTGAAATGAGAAAAACCTCCTCCTAGTCTAAACTTTTTCTGATAAATTTTTTTGTTAGCTTACATAATCAATTAGTGAGTAATTATACTATTATTTATGTTTCGGAGTGCCAAGGATTTGGGAACGAGGAAAAGTATAAAGATTTTAAATAAGTTAGTTTTAGGAAATAAATAAATAAAAATAGCAGTAGTAATGATAGTTTTAATTTTAACTTTGCCTCTCTTGTAGTTTGTGTTGCAAATCTCTACATACCCGATGATCAATCCGAAATAAAAAGAAGAAAATTGTAGTATATACAGTAACGTAACATTTTGTCAAATTTTTATGATATAAATCTGCTATGTGTTTGTGTTGCTATCATTGTAGTAGTTCACAATTATTTCTTAGATATATTAAAAATTAATGTAAAAATTAATGTATTTTGATGAGTTGTAATAAAATTATTAATTTATTCAAGAAAGTATGCCGCTGAGTAACATCAGCTTGAAGAAACAATAACTATAAAAGTGAATAGAACATTATTTATAGTTTTTCTGTATGATATACAATGTAATATTATTCAATGATATCCTTGCGCGCACGGGGTTAAAAGTTAAAAATATTAATTAACGAATTCTCTTTGCAGAAAAATTTATAAAGTTACATATTTTTATTGTATATAATTAAAAATATTAGTTTACCTGGTCTAGCTAACTAACTGACCAAACCAAGCCTCTTATAATTTTTATTTTTATGGTGGATTTCTCTTATTTGCGTTTGATAACATTTCTTCAATTGATTTATGAATTGCGACATGTGATTTGTAGCATCAGATACCTAATGGCTGATATAAGAAGTTAACTTATTCTTCGTAATAATAACAGGAAGAAAAGGAAACTGAAGTGATAAAATTCGTACCCCGTGTCATGTCCGTTGAAAAGTTTGCACGCGCGTTTAGTCCATTTTGATCATTCTTTTCGGTTGCAATCGTAAATCTAGTTTAAAATTATTAGGTAAACACAAATCAATCAAGCACATTATTCTTATACACATACTTATAATAAAATTGATGAATCTCATAATTAAGAAAGTGTGTTTATATAAAAGCAGTGAAACTCGTTTTTATTATGTGTATGAGTAAATATTAAGTGATGTTAAACTTGTATCTATTCAAGAATTTTTCAAATAAAAAGTCAATGCATTTATAAGTGTATATATATATATATATATATATATATATATATATATATATATATATGTTTCATTAGAGTTAAATGGAAAACACTTAAACGTAAATGTTAATATTATAGTTTTATATAAATATGGTCTTACTAATCTCCTGCTACTACCAACAAATAACAATTAAGTTAATAGAAATGATGTAGAATAAAGTATAATGTAAAAATTTGATGGAATTTTAAATCCAATTCTCAATATGACAAATGATAAATAAATGCTATAATTGTGATTAGGTGTTAGAATTACCTAAAATGGTAGAGTTTGATGAATCCATAACTAGGCATTTTCTATATCCTGAGAGAAAACCAGGAAGAGAATAGAGAGCTCCTCCTATCACCCTTCAGTTACCAGAAATCTGACCTGTCTCAATGGGACAACAACACTCACTGATAAGGTTAGAGAGGGCCTCCTTAGTAACGGAGGTCAAACCTTCATTATGGTTGGCCAATTTACAATAACCAAAAAACAACATATCCACTAATAACAAAAATTACTATTAAGCCCAATAATAAAATTAATCACAAAATGGGCTGAATAACATGGTTCAATATTTTGGCATCCAATTAATCTGGAATCATAAAATTAAGACTATAACAAAATATGATTTATGCCAATCCACAATATAAAATGATATAAAATATCCAACATTCTCCCACTTAGACAGCATAAATCAAAACATTATGATATATCAGATTAATCAATAATAAGTGTCCACAATAAGATGCCAAAATAAGCCAATATTAACCATGAAAAGGTCCAAAATGAAACTATAAGTATCTTAACAATGCAGAAAATCATATTCGAAGGAATATTGATATCATACATTGTAAGATACCTATATCCTGACCCAACAACAAAGTGGAATATGGATAAATGGGAAAGCACAACATAATTATACATCAATATGTAATTAAAAGCAATTCCCAATAAAATGACTCAGCATCTGCCCAAGATGCTAAATGAGATCTAACAAATCTCATAGGAACAAAATGAGACTAGGTCCAAAGTGTCTCATAATGTGCTATATTAACATAAGAGTGTGCACAATACCAACAAAAACAAATAATATCATTAACAACAACAACAACAACAACAACAAGATATGACAGTATAAGCATTTAGCCAATATGCTCTCTGAGATTCAATAAAATATCTCAGGATGACAACAAATTGAAAATGTGTTCAAAATATTTCAATAATTTGCCATATACCAATTATATTAATAATTTTGCTGTATGCTTAAATGGCAATAATATATGAGGTCACAATAAATATATAGAACTAGCTCCCACTAACCCAAAACACCAAAGAGACCTCAATATACCCATACGGGTTATGTAACCGACAATAAACTTTAATGGCTAACATTTGGTTAGGGTCAATAACAATACGTTCTAATAACTCAAGAATAGTTTATCACAACTTGTTAAATTAATCTCGATACAACAACATAATGATAATAATAGTGTACACTTCTTCCACTAATCCAATATATCAAAAATATCATAAACATTCCCATTAGAGGTCACAAAATTTCAAAATACTCTAATGGTACAATAAATAGTAGTGGGATCAATGATAACTTTATAGAAGATTACTCAATGTAAGTTTGAACTTATCATTATTCTCTCTAACAATAAAAGTACAAAATAGAGAGACACAAGAGTGTAGAGTTATTTTTGTTTATAACAGAATCTCACAAAATTGTTTAGCATACTTTGCTGAATAATCTAGGAGATCATCAATATTCAATTGACATTGTACAATAAATATCTCATCTTTTTCATCGCAAACTAATAGTTAAATGCTCATTTGAGCACAAAAATAAGTTGAGCGAAAGCATTTTAGACCTACAAACCAACAGTAAGGACATAACAAAACATAAAGTTTCTAACTCCCACTATAACAAAATTTTAACATTAATGGGAGAAACATCATGAGATAATTCAAGAGACTCAATAATGTCCTTTATATAGGTCTTACACAATAACGATAACAGAATAGCAAGGGAAAAAGAAAACCATACAACAGAATATTATAATGAGCATAAAATTAATTTGATTTTCTCACGTTCAATTAATTGGGCGATTAATTGAACTAGAATCCTTGTATCATTGTAATCCGTGAAGGGTCCGAATCACAATATACAAGACTCTCTAACGTGATAGAGAAAAATAATAACTATAATATAAAATTCTTAAACAATTTAATTCAAATTATTTTCTCTATCATCCAATGATTATGTCAAATAACGTCAAATCGAAGGGTACGTCCATTATCTGTATAACCTAACAACATTTGCAATCCAATATAAAATTTATATTAGAAAATGTCACACCAAGGGTATGTCCATTATCTATATAATCCAACAATATTTGTAAAAGACTTATAAATATTGGATTGCTACAAATTTTGAACAAATAAACAATTGCTCCTAATATTGTTTAGGAGCTAATGCTCAAATACAACAAAATCATGACGTTAGAGCTAGTCCAAGGAGGATACTGAAAACTCCAAAACATGATTAGCAACTCATTAAGAATTATATCAATAAAGACAAACCGAAGGGAAAGTTCATTATCAATATAATTTTAATGCCACAACAGTTGCAATATTATTCAAAGAAAATAATCTCAAATTAGCCATCACAAGTAAAACAATACAACCAAAATGAGAGGAAAATAAAAAATTTAAATATATCCAAGAAAATACTCACAATATCTAAAAGAGGACACAATAAATAACAAGTATAAGATTGTGAGCTAAATCCCCTTAAAATAAAACAACATTGATTGTAAAATAAAACATAAAGATATTTTCAAACTCATAATTATTTTTCTTATTTTATAATGTTTATAACGTCACCTCAAAATAACTTGCTTTTATGTCAAGTGGAATTTTAGCCAAAATCAAATAATATTATAACTGTAACAAGTTTTACGTAACGGAAACAACCAAAACTCAATATTTTCAAAATCACCATGTGTTATAATATTTTCACACATAAAAATTTTGGATCCTCAAATTAAATCCAATACTAATTTATGCAAGTCCATATAATCCATACAAAATCAAATATTCTCCCACTTGGATTGCATAAATTAGATGATAATTTTTTTATTTTTATTTTTATTTATTTATTTTTATTTTTTTACAAAAGAATTATTCAATATAATATGGGAGAAAAGAGTATAATCATATTCCTAAACTTTATACAAGGGAAAAATCAAAAGAATATTAGACCAAATCAAACAATTGTAGTTTCCCATAAAACTAAAATACACAATTATATTTTTCCCATATGGAACATGATATAAAATATTAGATAAGACAATTCATAATTTTCAAAATTACATAATACACAATTTTCACAAATAACACTTTATCACAATCGATCCGCAAAGGAGACCTCAAAATTATGAAAGTTGCCTAATAATAGTTTCAAAAGGTTATATGCAGGACTCTCACATAAGATTGTGCAAAATCCAATAACAAAATAAAATATCTCAAAATACCTTGAACGATAACTCTAGAACATTACTGGATATAATCAGAAAAATTTCATACACAATATTATGTACATATAAAAAAATATCAAAATATAATATTTCTGAAAGTGTAAAAATTATAATGTACCCAACCACACAATAAACACGAATAACAAAATTTTCAATGTGATTCTCTCAAATCAAAATGTATAAAGTATCTCATTATTTCTTTAATAGAAGCTCTTAGAGTAATATTGCACATATTTCATAATAATAACACTTTGCAATTTGATGTGCAATATACTGAATATAAATACAACAAAATTATCTCAATGAGTAAATCAAAATAAACTCTAAGAGTATATTTCAAACAAGATTCACAATAATTTATATTCAATTATTTAAACTTAAAAAAAAACACTTATAGAGCACTTGTTGCTCCAATAATGACACATTCGTATACACCAATGATCATTATCTATTAAGATAGATCCCAATAATACTATCACATTGCTCGAAACAATGCCAAATTAGGGAATCAGAAACTTGCTTTACATACAGGCATACATATCAAAAGATTTTAAAGAAAATCTCAAAATAGTATTGTGCAGATTTGATAACAACAAAATTTTTATAATTATCATGCATAATATTAAGTACCAAAGGAGAGTCAAAATTAATTCAATAAACAAAAGATATTGGCTCTAAGAGTACTCAAGACAATATGCCCAATATATGTAGGGAGCAAAATTTTCACAATCTGCAACTATCATAATAAAATTATATAATAGCAACATTGATAACTTTCAAAATTAACATTGACATCAATATAAAAGGTGTGCCAATATTATTTCAATAGCTAAAAGATATCGACTTCAAGAATACACACCTTATAGTATGACCAGATATGTCATAAATATTCCTCATTGACAACACCAGGACATTAGACAACATTACTACCTTATTGTGATTGGATCTCCTAGACCCAATCTTGTTTACATAAACTTATGAAAGATATTTGTTTTGGGCACTAGATATGTCAAAGATTATAAATATGATGAGTTTAAATAACAATATAAGGTTAAATGTATATTCCCATAATAATAAAGGATGATAATTGCAACTATGCTTGACCTGCCTCATCATTTAGCAAGGTGCCATCTCATTATTTTAAAATTAACAACAATAATTTTCATATAATAGTATTTTATCACAATCCGTCCGCAAAGGCGAGCTCACAAATGTGAAAAATACCCAATAACAATACAAAATGGTCTAAAATAGGATATCTCAGAAATATATGTCACAAAATTTTATAATAGCAATATGACATAAACAATAATCAATAACATGCACATAATAGAGCACAAAATTATTTAATTAACTAAACAATACCAAATTTGAGAGTGTACTGGACATAATATGTCCAATAGTGTCAGAAATATGCACAAAAAAATTTAGACCAAAAATTTGGAGAGTATCTAATATTTTTAAGCAATTTATGCAATGAAAAATTAATAATAATTATTTTTTATACCCAGAAAAAAAAAATTCACCAATAATTTTAAAATATCAAGAAACCCCAAAATGAAAAAAATTGGGCGAAAATGGGCCCAGATGGGCCCGCACTCTCCCCACGTGCCTGGGCCTAGTGGGCAAGGGACGGACATTGTTCATCATCTCCTACCTTGAGAGGGGTTGCATGCGACCCATGGATACCAAAACGGGTCGAGAGTGATTTTGGCCAAATAGTCTATGAATTCCTCTTTCAATTCTCTACAAAACCATATAATTTTGTCTCGAATAATAGCCTATAACATTTCAAAAATTCCGCAAAAAACTAAGTGGGTAGCCTCATTTTTTCTGTTTTCTCTCAATACTCAATGAAATTTAATGATTTTGGTGTCAATAGGTTCAAAATTTCATTCTATACAAAATCCCTATGATAATCAAAACAATTTCTCACACATATGGGTTGAGGGTTTTCGAATTGAAATTGGGGTTTATGTTTGAAAATAGGATTTTTAAAAATAAAATTCTCTCTATACACTAACCCGTTCCTTATGATATTTAACTCGATTTATTCATAACAAAACCATTAACAAAAACCCTCAAATAATTTTGAAAATAATCAGTTAAATCGCAAACTCTAAATTGGTGTATTAGGGTTCATATGACATACGAAAAACCATTATTACCACCTAATTTGAAACAGGAAAATCATTGTGATATCAAAATTGGTAAGGCTCTGATACCACATGATGGAATTTAAATCCAATTCTCAATATGACAAATGATAAACAAATGCTATACTTGTGATTAGGTGTTAGAATTACCTAGAACGGTAGAGCTTGATGAATCCATGACTAGGCGTTTTCTATATCCCATGAGAGAAAACCAGGAAGAGAATGAGAGAGAGAGCTCATCTATCACCCCTTTCATTGCCAGAAATCTGACCTGCCTCAATGGGCAACAGGCACTCACTCAAGAAGATTAGGAGTAGGGCCTCTCTGGTTAGGAACGAATTAGCCAAACTTGCCCATTATGGTTGGTCCATTTACAATAACCAAAAAATAACATATCTACTAATAATAAAAATTACTATTAAGCCCAATAACAAAATTAATCACAAAATGGGCTGAATAACATGGTTTAATATTTTGGCATCCAATTAATCTGAATCATAAAATTAAGACTATAACAAAATATGATTTATGCCAATCAATATATAAAATGATATAAAATATCCAAAAAATTATCATATATGTCGTGACCATGATTGTGACTGGAGTGGAAGATATTTTCGAAATAGTTTTGTGGAGTCTCCATCAAAGTTTATTAAGAAAAACTATTGGGAAATTTTTTTATAAAAAAAGAAACTTTTGCCAAAATAAAGTTAGATTTGGAGTCCGTTTATACAGAAAACCTGAGACTAAACCCCATAACACCCATAATATATCCGTTCTAAAATGGTTACCCAAAAGTTAATTGTGCAATTTGAATAAATTATAAACATAAAAAATTTACCCAAAAAGATAAACAAAAATAATATTTACAAATAAACAAAAAAAAATAACATCAAACTAAAATATTTTCAAATTAAAAATAAGCTAGCAAATATTAGAGATAAAATCATAAAAATTTAAAGTTTTGCTTGACAAGGAATGTCTGCTCCTATGTATCCTCTGGTATAATAAATAATTCAAAACCACATAGTTCTCTAGAAAATAATTATGAGTTGATTGATTTTAATTTGTTAATGGAAAATAAACTTTTTTCTTTTTTGTAAAGAAGCATTTTCTTTGAAAACAAAATTATAACATACGATTTAAGTTAGCACTTGACTACTCAATAATAAATAAAATGATGCGTTTAGACTCTTGACACCAAGAAATTGGGCTGATGAAGAAGCAAAAAAAAAACTTGATTTTTATTTTTTTGATTAATATGCAAACGAAAAATCAAAGATAAAATAAAATAAAATACCCAAAAAGAAATATATGATATCATAAAACATAATGTTGATAATGATCAAACATGACATTTAAAATTAAATCAAAAGATAAGATAAAGTTAAGTCAATTATTATTTTTTAACTTAATTAAAAATTGGGTGCTGATAATATAGATATCATAAAGTGAGTTACTATTGGTCCATTTGATTTAGATTTTAGTAGAATTATTTTTAAAATAATTGTTGTTGAAAAATTAATTTTGAGATAATTAATTTTAAAAGAATTAATTTATATTTGAGAATGATGTTAATAAAAGTGAGTTTAAAGTAATTGATTTTAGATAGAAAAATAAAAATTAATATTTTTCATGTCTACTAAATCACTTTTACTGAAAGTGAGACATCTCTTAAAATCAAAAAACCAAAACAAATGGTTTCACTTTTTTAACACAACTTTTTCCTATTGCAATGAAAAAAGTGGGTATCTAAGCAAGCTGTATATAGTTTTTTCTTTCAATTAAGTTATTGGTAAATTAGAATTTATTTTGTCATTTATCATTTATTTTCTCTTAACAAATGAATCAATACATCCCTTAGACTCAATAAAAAACTAATAAAAAAGATATTATATTATATATATATTTATATGTTTTATACGTGTTACTATAACAAAAAAAAATTATTATTTATTATGTACACTATATATAATATAGGTGACTTCTAAAAAAATTATAATTTAAAATATTCATATACATATAATTATATTATAATTTGGGAGGGACCGTGGCAGCACCCGGCCCCTTCCCTCCGCCACTGCAGCTGGCTTAGCTGAAGTAGAAGTTATCTATAATTCAAATTACTTTTCCCAATTTACTAAATTTTAAACAAACTAAAAAGGAAAACACCGAAAAAATTGCAACGCCTTCGTTTGATTCGAATGTGTGTTTGATACCCAACTCAAAAAGATAAGTGTGTTTGATTCGAATGTTTTCTATTGTTGTTTTCAACGAAAATAAGGAATAGACATTGGAAAATATTTCAACAAATATTTTTTAAAATGGATGAAGATTTGGAAACATTAAATCCTTTTTGGTGTTTCCTGTGAAAAATTTCAAAACAAAGTGAGAGTGAAAACGCAACGGCACTACTTGTAATTTTACCAAGGCTATGAAAAAATCATATTGGATATCAAACTAGACAAAGTATTGGACCAGATGTTCAAGGATTCAACTAGTTTAACAGATGTTTAATCGAAATTTAATAAAATATATAAAATATGCATAGATGTTAGATATACAATTAATTATATGTCATAAAATAATTTAAAATTATTGAATAATACAAATAAAATAGAAACAATTTTTTTGAAAAAATACATTAGTTGTTAACTAACCCGTATAGTATAGCATAATTTATCAATAATGATTTCAATACCTAAAATTTGAATATTCTAGACACCCCTCTCATAAAAAATGTGGGACTCACCATTCTCTTTATTCTCTAGTCATTCTCTCTCATTATCTCCCACTCTATTTATTTTTGGGTGTTGGGTGTCCACCATAGAAGAAGTGTTGAGTTATCTTTATCCATAGTTTATAATATATACATCAATGCAACAAGAAGCCATAAATTAAAATTGGACACTTATTTGAACTAGAGATACTAAGAAATATTTTCATAAACTGAGCATGCTCTAAATTTCTCATTAAATTCTATTATTAGTAATTACACTGCATTTCATGGGGAAGTCAGTGCAATCCACCAAAAGTCATGCTTATAATTTAAAAAAAATAATATAAAGGAACTATTCGCAGCCAATATAGCTTGAAAATAGAAGTATAATGAGTAAAATGAATAAAACAAGTGACCTTATTTAATTATTTGGCAAAAGAAAAAACATACGTATAATTTCCCTCCTGACCTTTTATTCTGAAAAAAGGGACTTCGAGTAATAAGAGAAAACCTTATCACTCCCTCTCCCTCCGGTCTTCTCTTTTATTATGCACCGTGATTTCTTCTCTCGTCACTCATTCCCCACTATCCTCTTTTTTTAAGCCGAGATTCGCATAATCGAGCAGCAAGGTCGCGGATATTCATGAAAATGCCCTTTTTTTTCTTTTCAGTCAAAGCATGAAAATTGCCCTGCGTCATTAAAAATGTGGTGCTGCTTTTTATTTTTTTCCTTCTTTTTCGGTCGAAATTAAAAATGTGTTGGCCAACTAGTGGGCTAATATATAGTTTAATCTGGAACCTTAATATGGGTAGACGTCTAACTGTATTAGTTTTTTTTTTCAACATTCAGTTTCTCAACTTATCGAATGAGGGGATGTTTGAGAAAAGAAAAGAGAAGAAAAGTTCTGGAGCCCAATCTAGGTAGTCATGTTGCTACCGGTTTTCGTGTGGTATCATCAGACCCTTGTCCAATCTTTCCTTTGTTGTCAAAATGGACCGACCATCATGTAGACCACCCGCAGTGAGGAATTGAGCTGGGCCAGGTGATTTAAAGCAGCCCAGATCCGAAGCGAGGTTTGATATGGGTTAAAAGTTCGACCCTGCTTCAGACGGGCTCTCGGATCCAAACAACCGGGAAGTGGATAGGGATAAAGCTAATTAATGGCTATGGGGGATGATGATTGGCACTAGAGAACAGAAAGATGGCACAAACGCTCGCAATTGCGATGCCCGTGGCTCCCTCTCTCGCTCTCATCTCCAATTCCAAATCCCTTTCTAGAACCGTCTCCTTTCCCGTTCTCACTCCTCCCAAGGTATGTATGTATGTATGGAAAAAACATTTCGGTTCCACTTATTAGGGTTCTGCTCTGGGTGGTTACTTTCGCCTGATGTATATGTATGTATATATAAATATTCCTGGATATGCAGGTTAATGGTTTAAGCATCCAGTGTGTTCGTGTTGGTGGGGTAGAGATTCCAAACAACAAGCGAATTGAGTTCTCACTGCAGTACATTCACGGGATTGGGAGGAGCAGAGCTCGCAAAATCCTGTGTGATATCAGCATGGACAACAAAATCACTAAGGACCTCAGTGAGGAGGAACTCATCACTCTCAGGGATGAAGTCTCCAAATTCATGATTGAAGGCGACCTCGTACGCATTCTCATTTCCTCTCTCTCGCTTTGCTGTTGTTGTTGTTATTGATTTTTAATTTTTATGTTTTGTGTCTTGCTGGGGACAATCTTAATCTTATTGTGTCTGTTTTGGGAGCTTTCAGAGGCGGTTTAATGCACTTAATATAAGGAGGTTGAAGGAGATACAGTGCTACAGAGGAATAAGGCATATTCAGGGGCTTCCGTGCAGAGGACAGCGTACCAAGAACAATTGCAGGACATTGAAGGGTAAGAAGGTTGCCATTCCTGGCAAAAAGAAGAAGTAAAAGCTGCCTGCTTATTTTGTATCCCTGTTGATTGAGTGATCAATGGATTCGTTTATACTTTATATGATGGTTTTTTCATCATCTGTGTAAAAATCAATCAATGCGTGCTACAATTTCGATTGTTTTAATTAACTCGGGTTGCAATTTCTCCTTTTTGGAATGCATCCCATGAAACTACTGGTTGGCTGGCCGTGTTGAGAATTTGGTTCTGGATATTTGGTGTTTTTGGGGTTGTAGTTAGCAAACCATGATGTAGTCATAGCCAGTTTTTACTTCTAATATGAGATCCAAAAATCATGTTAAAATGTAAACTCAAATCCCAACGTGCTACCTAGTTATATGATCCTCTCCTCTTGACAAGCGTAAGGTCAGAAACATTCAGTCTGGTAATTATTCCTTTCTGTTCCCCGGTGAGCATTAGGTTTGATGCATTACTTGGTTGTGAGCTGTGATGTGTGCGTATTTAAATAGTACATGGTCACTATGCTCCATTTTAGAATATTTTTGGTGATTTATTGGTGTGGTACTGTGGCAGACTAGTATAAAATAAATGTTCGAATGTAGTAACCATGAAGTTTGGCAAATGACATCAATTCATCAAATGTTTCAGTCTTTCACAAACATTAAAACGAGCTATGTTATAACTTGTTTTTTTCGTTGCCCGTACCCATGGTAATGTTATCATTAGGAATTTAATCCAACTTGCGTAGCTGACGTTTGTTGTTAATTCAGTTGTAGTCTCCATAAATTTTTCATAGATTTTTCACAATTCCTGCATAGGTGTCGGTATTAGTGCTATTTTTACTCCTGCAATCATCTTTCTCTGAATCACTGCCCACTTCATACCTGCTTCACCCGAAAAACAATAACACTGCTGCTGTTAGATCATTCTTCAATTATAAGCTGGTCAGTGTCGTTTGTTCTCACGCAGAATTCTTACTGAATTAATTGCTTTCTTCTCGTGGCGTCTGCTGCACTACTGTGTTCAATGTTCTGCTTAAACTAGTAAAGTGCTTATCAAATTGGCTTGTTTGGCGGAAATTCTGGCTAGTAGCGAACTAGTGGTTTCACCAATACAGGCTTTTTTGTGACTTCATTGGACGCTTGGCAAAGATATACAACAACTATCATATAATTGAGATTTACTAATATTTAAAATATATTAGATTATAAAAAAAGTGTTAAAATTCTTTGATAACAATTTAAATATAACCTTGTTAAAAACATCATTAAAGAGTTTTAATATATTTTTTGAGATTAATTTTAAATTTTTGATACACTGATAATGTAAAAAATTTTATACTCATAATCATAATCTTCTATTTTTAAGACTACTCATGCCTATGCTCCCTCCCTAATATTTTAGTGCCAATTGTTTTTTTTTTTTTTTGGTTTGAGCAGGCAATTGGTCATTAATGGTGTTTCTTTTGGGTCAACCATTAATGTTTATGGTATGTTTAGTGGGTGAGTAAAAGTAAGGGTATTTTTCCATGGATAAAGTTTATTTATAATTTGAAATATAGAGTTCATTTATAAAATTTTATGTCAATTTTTCTTTTGGTTACAGATTTATACCCCAATTTACCCGTAAATAATCATACCTTAATATTGAAAGAGATTATTCATTTATCCATCATCATTCAGGCGTTTTGAAGGAATTAGTAGTTGTTTGGCTCCGAAAATTTCCAACCCAATTGAGTCTATCCACACTGGACTGATCGGACATATCAAAGAAATATCCTAGTCCACAAAACAAAAGGCCCTATTTAAATAATTATATCCCTAAAAATAATTTTTCTCAACGCTATCAATGTATAATATGGAGTTCTTTTAAAATTACTTTTTATATACACATTAGATAGTTAAAGGGTAAATTACATTAACTTCTTCTAAGTTCAATGAAATTTAAACCGTCTTCCCTCTATTTGTAAAATTTGCTCATGAAACCCTTGAGTTTGTAAAATCATTACACCAACCTCCCATGAGTTTGTAAAAATCATAACACTAACTTCTTTATCGCACAATGAATAATATATCCAAAGAGATAGTGTCACATAGACAAATAGAGAAAGTCAAGATGAATTTTATTAAATTTTAAAGGAGATCAGTATAATTCACCTATAATTAAACCTACGTAGAGATGACGGCAAGCTATATGACTCATCTTCAAATTTACCGTATAACTTGTACCTTTACATTTTTTTTTCAAAGATTAATTTTAATACATTATAGCATAATTTTTTTTATATTACTATTCAATTATATTTTTCTTTTATATTATCTTTCAGGTAGTAGGCATAAAATTTAATTATTATTACTAATGTAACAAAACATAATTAGATGATGGTATAAATTTTTTTTAATATTATCATTGTACCACAATCAAATCATATTTTTAATGACTATGAAAAAAGATCTGCACCCAAAGCCTAGTGTTTTTCCTTTTTCCGCCCTTTTTTTCTTGTTGGAAACCCCCTTAAAATAAAATAAAAAAAGAAGAAGATAATTTTCTACTTCTGACATCGAGGCAAATGTTGGTGACACTTGAGTTGGAGACTCGTTGACTGTATATGGTTCGAAAATCTCGTAATAGATATGCTTTCTAAAAATAAATAACGTTTATGCAAACAAACGTTGCAACATACAAGTTTCAGGCCCACATTAACCATTAGGAAGCGGCATATGAAATGGATAACAACCAGCTAACAAAATCACCATAATAATGAATACAATTGGCTAACAAATCCTTAAATCATAAAATCATCAATAGTTGGTTATTGATATAGCTGTCAAAACGGGCCGGGTCACATCGGGCCAGGCCATTTCAGATTGGGTCACTTCAAGCTATGTTTGTTTTGGATTAGAAAAATACTAGCCCAATCCAATCTATTTGGGCCTTAGGCTGGTTCATGGACCAATATCTTTTAATAAAAAAATATGTTATGGGCTATAATATTCTATGAAAAACCAAAGCTCTTACGACCAAAAGAGAAAAAAGAAAGCTCTTCTTCTGATAATAAAGTCTCAGGTGATTGAATTTAGATGTGTGAACTGTATGAACCATGAATTTCAAAGTCCATTTATGACCTATAGGAACTATTATTTAATCATTTGATTTGATCTCATATCAGAATTTGAATTTAGATTTGACTAAAATGAAAACTTGTATTTGAGTTGGAATTAAATTGATTTTAATTACCTCGCCCTTTGGCTACGCACGCCAGTTTTATATAAATCGATTTATTTGTTTTATTTTAAAAATATTAAACTTCCAAATTTTTTTATTCTTTAGATATACAAATCGATTATCAACTACATATGTATAGTTGATTATTTAATGAAAAAAAAAGAAATCCATACGTATTTTGAGAGTAAAATAATGCATTTACTCGTTTCATTTAATAAATAACATATCGGATATTGCATTAAATGTATAGGGAAAGTGAAAGACAACAATAACCTATAAAGTTGACGTATTATTATTAAATGGAACTAGGCAAATGCATTCCCTTATTTTCAGAGCATCTAAGTATTTCTTTAAAAAAAACTAATGTTCGGACTATCAGCCTTCCGATAAGTCAGGCCAACGTCTATTTTTACTTCAATTTTTTCAGCTCAACCCATCCATTTGTTTGGGCCATTTTGACGGCTCTAGTCATTGATCTGAAGAAGAAACTAAAACTAATTACACATAAATTGAACAAATAAATTTGACACAAATTAAAATAGTAATGTATGGCTTGCACTTTGTTTTGGTGATAAAAGAGAGAAGAAAGGAAAGAAACTACAATGAATGGTGATTGTGTCAAGAAGCTACAATTAAACAGATTGCTAAAGTTATATGGATTATTTTATCTAATATGTCTCTCATGCGAATGTTTCTTTTATGGCTTGAGCATGGATTTTTTTTTAATAACAAGGATAACAGGAACAGAATCTATGACTAATTTGTCATAAAGGGTTTGATATAATGTCAGAAAGCTATTTTTTCCAAAAGTTTAATTTGAAGGGTAGAGACACAAGAATGTTTTTGTCAACAAATTGCATGTGTAAGGTCCCTCTAGAAACTTCAATCATGTTGGTAACATACAGTATTCCACATTTCATTGCATTCTAGTGGCTTGTTTGGTTACCCACCTTTTTTCCCTTTGCAGTCGGAAAAAGCAGTGTACGTGAAAAACAGTAAAACTGTTTGTTTTGGTTTTTTAATTCTGGGAGAGTGTCTCAATTTCAGTAAAAGTAATTCTAGTGGAAGTAAAAAATACTAGCTTTTATTTTTTATCTCACATCAATTATTCTAAACTCACTTTTTTAACATTATTCTCAAACATAAATCAATTTTTTTAAAATCAATTATCTCACAATTAATTTTTTCAACATCAATGATTTCAAATAAAATTTAAACCAAACGGACGCTAGATATATAGCAGCATCTTCGTGTGTAAAGTGTTTTAGTTATTGTGGGACTCGAAAACAATCAATAGTGAAAGTTAAAGATATGTAAATAAAGAAGTAAACTATATATAGTTATTCCTTTGTAGTATTTATTCAAATCAAAAGCCTTTATTGTATGCCATTGCTCAATACGATATTTGCTATTCTGGAGCAAGGATACATAGGATTAGGATTACCACCAACACATGTTCTATTGAACTAGAGAAAATTGAAACTGAAGGCAATCGAAATCCACAACAAACTCTAGCTAATTAAGCAAAGAGGAAGTCCCAAACCAATGTTTTCAATTCACCCCGGACTGTAGCATATTGACAACAATTCCTGGGAGGGAATGTAAATACATGAATATTGTACACAACGCTCTAATCTTAAAGTTGACATGTGAAAAATGTGACAATGTTTTTGTGTATAAATTAATAGAGTGTTTTGTAATAATAACCCATCGAGTAATATAAAAACAAAACACTTTTATTTTATCACAAGAGAAGCCTACTTTCTATGCTTTTTCTTTTCGTGTTGTAGAGCTTACAAGCAATTAAAACACGAAAGAAAGAATACAATCTACAACTTGATCATGGCATCAGACAACAATCCCATCTCTACAATTTTCCAAGCAAACCTATACATCCAAATTAAATCAACTCATATCCCAACCAACACTTTCTTTGTGGGTAATTAAGAAGAAAAAATACTTACATACTCCTAAAGCACATTTAATATGTGTTTCAAAATATCCATAATCACATATTTTTTATTTTTATATATATTTTAAGCATTTTAAATTAAAATCGAATGGTTATAGTTGTTTCTATAGTATGCATTAACGCGCTCTTAGAAGGATGAAAGTATTTTTCATTTAAAGGGGTGCTATGTGGTGGTGGTGTTGTATGTACATCTATATCCTCTAGCATCTTAGACTCAAAAGCTCTTAAGTTTTTCCTTCAAAAATTTCTATTTCGTCTTTTTCTCATTTCTCATACTCATGGTGTCAAGACAATGTCAAACAAAAAATGGAATATATGTACAACCATACAGGTAACATTTCACAGCTAAAAATGAGAAGGGAAAAAAAAAATCACAGTTGTACTGTCACAGAATATTACATAGTTCATGTGTAAGAAATTCACCCTAAACTAATTAAACTCAAGTACTCAGTTTCAAGTAAAGAAGTTTTAGTTTCCCTCTTCACTTGGAGAAGGGTTTGAGGGTTGAACCCGGGATACACTTATCGATGCGATCCTTTCAGTAAGCTCAACCTCTTCTTCATTCTCAAGTGATGAAGATGAGGGATGAGAGGAAGTGGATGGCCTCTGTTCTTGGGTTTTGGGAGAAACCCAGCTTGCCAACGTTTTCCTAGGCTGGCCCTCTACAAACCTGCCTAATGGAGTTCCTTCACTTTCGCGATTGAAACCATGACGGGGATCCGAGAAAACAATGGGTAGAAAATTAGGGCTTTTGCAACGAAAAACCTTACTGCTAAAATTATCCACCAGAGCCTCTTTCCCCTGTAAAAATGATTAATGAAACAACCAATAAGTACCAAATATAGTTAAACCCCGCCAAAGAAAGAAAGTCATCATCAAAATTTAAGCAATTGGGTTCCTATATGTTAAACCAAATGAGTAAAGCTTTAGTTTGATCCTTAAGATTATAATTTCATTTTATTCTCTAAACTTAAAAAATTTAGCAATTTAGTTCTTAAAATTGTAAAGAGTTATTCAAATTTGTTATTAGTATAATATTTACAGAGACTAATTTAAATAACTTTTTACAACTTTAGAGACAAATTATTACTTTTTTAATTTTGGATACAAAGATGGAATATGCATATATTTTCAAGAATTAAAATCAGCCTCACGAAAGCTAACCTGAATGTGAGCAGCGGTAATATTGCATTTCTTGTTCTCCTCGCCACACCATCCATTTCCATGGTATTGCTGGTAAAACTTGAACGCAGCTCTTGGGGTGGTGAAGTTGACAAATGCGTATCCCAGATTCGACATTTTACCCCTTTTGGAGTGTTTCCTGCCAGAACATAAAATAAATTAGAAAAAAGTATAGCCACATACCAGAGTAGTAGTGTTGAAATTATGACGTTTTAACCAAGGGGGTAGGAAAAGAGAGAATGAATGCTCTAAATAATAAGGCAAGATCTTAATGTAAAATACAAAGCATTAACCTCTCCCATTTACATTAGTACATACTACACTTTCGGTTGTAACTAATTGATGAAATAAACAATGAAAATAGAGAAATAAGATCATTCATAAAAGATTATTTGAAATACTCTATAATATTTTAAGATACAATGACAACAATATTATATGCTCTTTAGATCCGGTCGAAAAAATATATACTCTTTAGACAGTTTAACATACCTTCAATTTATATAGTTTACTAAAATTTAAAATTACTACAATTAAACATGCTAAAAGCAGATACATTAATTAAAAACGGAACATGCCAACGAGTGTGCGTAGAGAGTCACTAGTCACTGGCTGGTGATTTCATTTGGAATGTACATAGAGCCTGTGGCCATTTGTTAGTGATCATGAGAGCCTAAAATAGCAAAAGTCAATAATGTCCTAAGGAATGTAGAGTTTTTTAGGTACTCTCAGAATTTAAAAAACTTCTATATATCATAACTACGTTTTAATATTGCAATTACTAAAGTGTGAAGCATCCAATCAAACACTATAATTCTTTCTTACTCCAAAAACATCTGACAATTTTTCTTATAAAATGTATATAGCACTCACATTTATGTACTAGACAGAAATTAACAAGGCTCAAAACGCTATGAAGATCAATAAAGAACTTATAGAGGATCAACAATAGTATGATGAGCACTGCATCTTTGCCCAAAATCATAAGGCATACGCTTAGACATGGTGTTGGCATATTATTGTTGTTCTTCATTAAACCTATCAGTACATGTTTTCTTAGCGTTTGATGACACTACATCTCAAGCCTCATAAGGTTTGAGATGGAGGCTTGAAGGAGCTTCTGGAACTAACTACCTAAGGAAAGAACAGTTGAATGAATGTCTTGAACTAGGATCAATGATGAGGAGACAAGGAGAACATGTTAGATCTAATCACTATAAAACTCCCACAACCTAAGGGACCGAGCCAGGATGTGGCAAATAAGGGCAAGGGAAATTGGGAGGTGGGCAAGATAAGTTGTTGGATGCACCCTCACGAAATAATGCAAGCATGACCACTGGAGCTGTAAGAAAGGAGCAGTGCATGGTGGCCACTGGACTTCTCGTCCTAATTAACTGACGAAACAAATTAAGAAACATAAGACAATTTAAAAAGAATTCCTTAAACACCATGTATCATCTCTAAAGTATTCCATTCCATAATCCTTGAAGACATGTTTCGATCAGATGCTTTTACGAAAAACAGAAAGAAAGAAAGAAAGAAACCAAGAAAGTTGAGTCAAGAAGACTTGGCTTATGAAGAAGTTCATTCCCACCTGAAGTCCATCGGCAAATACACAAAATCAAACATGGACCAATCAGCACGATCAGCAGCAGGCCTGTTTTGTTGGCAACAATGGTCATCAAGTACCACCATAATGTCTTTCAACCTGAGATCACAATCACCACCAACACAACGTGCATGTACATTTCAAATTGCACTCTCTCGTGATTTGACACACACACGGACTCATGCATGAATCAAGGCATAATAGCCAAAAACCCAAAGGACAGGGAACATATCAAGAAAGGGAGAAAGGTGGCTTACTGTAGATCGTTGGATAAATTTCTGATCATCATGGTGCTCGTTGCAGAGCTCTCGGTTTCCTCTAAGGTCGTGGGAAATGGAACATTGCCAACACGATAGTTCTTCTGCACACGCTTAGCCCTCCATTGCAATCCCGTCTGACCTGCACCCCTTTCAGCCTCATCAGTTCCATGTGTCTCTTCGTCCTCCCATTCGTGATCGGAATACATGTGATGACTATTGTCTAGGCTATCGTCGTTGTCTGATGGATCCAGATCGGGAGATTGAAGGTTTTGATCAATTGGATAATGTGGTTGTGAAATTATTGATGTATGATGAACTGGAATGCTAACTGGATGAAAGGCCGCACCAGGTCGCGCATACGGTATGCCATAATGATAATAATTCGGGAACACCAACAACACGTTTGGCTGCATCACTGGATATTGAAATGACACAACTTGGTGGTTATAGTTGTGTGCTAGTGCTGTTACTGCTTGCGGCACCACAACACCCTGGGGCGCCAATTGGTGATTCCTGATCGGGGTTGATGGTGAATTACCACTGTTTCTGGCTGGGGGTGGTGGTGGCGGCGGCGGCATTCGAAATGGGGTTGCATCCGAGTTTAGTGGCTTCTCTTGCGACATGGTTTTGGGCTTTCTTTCCGGTGATTTAGAAGAAGACATGGGTGGAATGTGAGTGTATGATCAGAAAAGCACAAATGAAGAACAAGAACAAGAACAAGAAGAGTGGGCTAAGAAATGGGGTTGGGGAAGCATTAGTAGAAGGCAGGCGTTGAGAGAGGGTTTGCCACTTGCGGCGGGTTGCGAGGGTGACAGAACAGAACCCAAGAGGTGAGAAGAAGTACAACGTTGTTGTCGTGTTCTCCCTCACTTTATGTGTATTTCGTTTTGGGATTTGTGAACTTCTGACAGAGGATGAGCATGAGAATTGGTGTGCGCAGCAAAAAGTACTTGTCATAGGCTCTCACACATAGTACGACTTTACTCCCTCTCTCTGTCTCTTCTTACAAGACAAAACTATCTACGTTATTTTCCTCTCGATGCCCTTCTGGCAGCACAAGTTGACGCCACTGGACTTAGTGACGGTTTTTATTCTTTGGGTTTTATACAAGTTTCGCCGACAAAAGCACACTCTCCCAATTCAAGTGTGTATAGCATAATCCTAGAAATAAGAAATAAATGTATATGGCATAGACAAATTCTAGAAACATATGTATATGGTATATATGAAAATTCCTACCATTAAAGTTAAGTCAAATATCTTAACCAAAAAAGAAAAAAGATAAGTCTAATATTATAAAAAGCACTTCAATTCTTACCATCTTAAGAAACCTCATTGACAGTGTATGGTAAAATATTTTAACAACCTTGGAAAAAAAATTATGTGAAAAAATTTAAAAAAATATTTTTTTTTGCGCCATCACGATGATATTTTCTAGCAAAGTATAAATTCAAAAGTGGATTATAAATTGTTACATTAAGCTTAATTAAGAAGCTAAGTTTGACTCGGATTTTAAAAAAAAAAGAGTTATGATTCAAAACCCAAAAAAAATATATCTTACAATTTTATGGTTAACCACATTACACTTATTGAATGCTAATAATTATAATGAATGTTATAAAATCATAAATAAAAGCTCTGTGTATATATATATATAATACTCTAAGTATTTAAAGAAATTAAATATCTCTAAATTAATATAAGAACTATTTGCAAACTTGGCTGGTATCATATTAAAGTAAGCTGATGGCCATATATTTTTTATAAAGTGGTTGCAGTTATAAATTATGAATAACACGGAATAGGATTTAATGCATTTAGAAAATTGTTTAAAGCTTATTACAAATAGAAATTGATTTTCACACATTATTAGGATACAAGAATTCTACACAGAAATTTAATTATATAGATTGATATTGTGCCCAAAAAAAATTATATATTGATATTTCAACAAAAATATATAACTCGGCAACTCAATATTTTTAAAGTTTTATAAATTGAAATATGTGATTAATTAATTAAAATGTTGGTATTATAATGATAATAAATGAAATAATAAAAATAATAATAAAAGCCTTGTCATCGGAGTGGGCTAGTGTTTATCAGAGATGAGATTGAGATTCACATTCAAACACAAAATTAAAATACAAGGACAAAACATGGAGGCGCCCTCTCCATCTTGAGCTATGTACGTGAAACTTTGTAATCTGTATGTTTCCACGTTTTACTTGAGACATGTAAGCACTCTAGAACCTTTGGCAAACTGAAACCGAAGAACCGGTATGATTAATTGATAAAATGCGTGAATGATCTGGTGACTGGTCTGTACGTACGTTTGGGAAAAATATTATTTTAAAGATATAATTATTTTTTGATATTTTGAAGATGTAATTATTTTTTATCATCTCAGAAAGCCTTTGATTATAAATTGCTTGAAACCTAAAATAAACTAATTCAAATGGAGGCTGTATGTCAGGAATATTTATATTAATTACTGAAATCATTGAATTACTTGAGTCTATTTAATATTATCTTAAATAAATATATATATTTATATTTTAATTTAAAATTATTTATAAATATTTTAACATTAATTTATTTATTTTTAATAAAATTTACTTAGATGAAATATTAAAGAAAAATATTTTAAATGATAAGTATATAAATAACTGCAAACCTACAAAACCAACCTTAAAGATTCATAGTTTTTCAGGATCAAAATAGGTCAATAACTTTATTGTGGTCGAAAGGCACTATTTTTAATTTCTTTATTGTGGTTATTTTTAACTTATAAACTTAGCTTTGCTTGCAACTGACTAGTTCAAATCAGTGGCGCCGACTCAAATTGAATCTTCTGTGCTATGAAGTTTTGACTTTTGAGGGTGTTTTTTTTTTGGTTTTGGTCAGTAACTCTTTTTTGGTCAGACGATGCAATTCATTAAAATGGGCAAAGCCCAATGCCAGTCACTACAAGTACTGACAAATGGTCATGAAGTTTTGAGAGACTGTAGCACAGTACAGACAAAGGCTCGGCTTGCAAGCCCCACAACTAATATGGGTCAATATCTTTTTTAAATTAATACATGGGTCAATCTTGTTACTCAGGAAGCACATTTTTCGAACAAAAATTAGGAAACCACATGTCGGCTACGATGTGACCTATTTTGTCCCACCACTAGTTCTGGTGTCCAAACTCGGGGCCCATTTATGTCTCTAACTCACTATTGAATCCAAATGATTTTTCTGACTTAACCAAAAACATTGATTTTTCTAGTTTTTTTGTATTCTACAATCACCCTAAGCCTCTAAGTTTCAATTCGTTTGATAGAAGTCTTGACTTTGTCTTTTTGGGTCACCAAACTGAGAGGCAATGAGAATGTATAGGAGACCGAATAGCAACAGGCAAGGAATTCAATTTGTGTCTCTCCTGAAATTGTCATGTTTTAGTTTTTGGTGGGGCACTGCAACGTAACCCAATCAATGTAAAAGGGTTTGGGCTTCAAATGGAGAGGATCCAATAAATACAATCAGTTCATATTCTTCAGACCTTAGGAATCCTGACCCAAATATATATATATATATATATGAAAATTTAATGAGACAAAACAATTACTGCACTTTTTTTCAACCCACAATGTAACAAAATCTCTCATTATAGTAACTTTTGTATTTTAATTAGACTGCAACTTTTAAAAACTATTACTGCATATAACCTCAAAAGCAAATAAAAATGCCAGATCAATTTCACAGAAGAAAAAAATTTGGCCATTTATTTTTAGAGTAAACACCCAAATTGATCCCTGAAAATTTTTTAATGGATAAATTAATCCTAACAATTATAAATACCTAAATTGGTCCCTTATAATTATTAAAAAAACTATACTCTGAGACCCTTCAACCTTGGCTAGAGAGAGAGATGAAAATAGCTCCTGGAGAAGGTGTAGCCGTCTGAAAGGAAATAGAGATCGACCAAGAGAAGGCAGAGCTTGGCTGAAGAGGAGGAGGAGGAGCTTAGATGACAGTGTGAGCTCTCACATGCCTATCAGTCTCACCTCCAGCTAAACTTCGCCTAGTTCTATCTCAACTCCGTCTAGTCACTCTATTTCCTCTAGACGAACTCTACCTTCTCCCAGAGCTTTTTTTTTCATCTCCTCCTACCGAGCATTAACAAATCGAACCTATAATGTTCTATTTTAACAATTCCAGTTAACTAATTCCGTTTACAATTGTAGGATCAATTTGTCCATCAAAGAAATTATCAGAGATCAATTTGGGTGTTTACTCTTATTTTTATTTTTCTATTAATTAATGTCATATCATCCTCACGGTATTTTCCTTTGTGCATTTTTTAAAACTCTTTTATGCTTCTCTTTCACTCTCTGCTTATTTCTTTTCTTTGGTCTATGTTTATGACTTTGTGCCCCAATACTGGGCCAAAATTCTCCTACAGTGCAAATTTAGGTACAAATCGATAACAGTGGTGGGAGGCCCAACTCATGGCATGAACCCATTTGGAAGTTGTCATTGTCGTTGACCCAATACAAGTTGTCCCTAAACCAAACCATCAAGTATCAAGTGACTCACATCTCTTTCAGCCCATTATCAGCCACTCCAAGGACCACAGACAACTTGCTGTTGAGGATTCAATCCAGCAATAGTAGCAATCACGTGGGTGTAGTATTATCAAAGTGAATGATATTTGATTTGATCCCTTTCATGTCCCAAAAGTGCAGCATGGCCACATATTTAAGAATTAGAGCATCAACTAGACCCAACAACATTTGAGCATGCACCAAACATACCATGAGACGGTATGGATAATGTGTCAATTATTATCTTGGTTGACATAAAATCAAAACTATTGATGTCCTAAAGTGGGGTTCCTTTGTACTCAGGTTGAGAGACCTTGTACTTATTGATGTCATGCCCTTGTCTATTTTTTAGTGCATCTGATCTCTTATTCTATGGAGTACATTTTGATGAAGGGACCTCTTTCTGGCTCGATAATGATCATAGCAGAAGGGATCTCAACTAATGCAAACAAATCTGCACTTCACTTTATGTATGATCATATCTGTCAAAGATCAATAATACCCCTGCCCCATCCCACCCGGAAGAGAAAAAAAAAAATCTGGGTTGGAGCATTCATTTGCAGAACATAAGGATTTTCACTATTTTCTAGCTATTTTCATATTATAAATATTGGAGTTAAGGGAATCCTCAGAAGAAGCCCAAATCATATGTATGAGGTGGACAGGCCTTGAGAACAACACCTTAGCTTTTTAGTCCATAAATTTGTTTTTAATTAGATTTCACATAGTTTCAATTTCATATCAGTTTAACCTGGCAAAACGTTGCAGAATTTTCTAAACTAATTAAATTTTCTCCCTGGCTAGGTCAATGTAGGGATTTCACAATTCTCAGGATGGGTATGCCATTCATGAGAACATAAAATTATAGATTCCTATTATGTGGTTTTTATATGAACTTTTCCTTTAAAATTTGAGATTCCACTTCATTATTAGTATTCGTGTGGTAGGGCACCAAGAACAACATCATATTGAATCTTGATGTATAAAGGACTCCACTCCAGCTACAACAACAAATAAATGGCAGGGCCAGAGACGTTTATGGAACATTGTCCATATATGTCCTACTTGCCTTACCTTTCACGCTATTTAAACCATAAAAAAAATTCCAATTTGTCAACTACTGTTTGCCTATAGTCGCCACCACCGTATATAGAAGGATTCCTTTGCTGGGGCTGGGAATTTCGGTCAGAAAATTGGTTCTCCAATTCGAATCAATGGCAAAATGTACCTTAATAATAGATGCTATGCAAGTCGTCACGGTGACATCAGATTTTCAGAGGCTGATATTATCACTGCATTGAATCGTTGATTCTTACTCATTGGTGTTGTAGAGTGCGAATTAACGACTGCTGAGTTAAAATAAGACAATGATTTAAACCCAAAAAAAGAAAAAGTTAGGGAATAAAACTATTGGAACCTAATGTTTGGTTTCAGATTAGTCTTTCAAAGACCATTATTAGCCACCCCTTACCTGTTTAGAATGCGACAAGAAGCTTAGTATGTAGGGAAGCCTCAAATCCCTTTTATATATATATCCATGTTCCATGAACATCTTAATTAGCCTTTGTAAGTTTTTCGTTGCACTTTGACATCGCTGTGGGACAAATAAATTAGTTGGCAGGAGACTCGTATCTCTGGATAAAGTCAAAGATTTTGAAAAACTAATGCGGAGTTGTCTCTCTTAGAAAAAGAATTGTTGCTATTCGTTGCGAATAACTATAAATCACAACTTATTCAAGAATAATGTAGCACAATCACTACTCATCTAAACTACTTAAACATTCAATTTAGCTTCGCCAAATCTATGCAATAATTTTCCAAACATGCTTTTCAGAATGATAATGCCTTTTTACCAACATGGGGCGGCCACCAAATAAATAGCCTTACTTTGCAGCTCAAAGCTCTCATCACTCTCATTTCTCGTACTAAAAAAAAACTCCCCTCTATTTCCTAATTATAGTCAAGGAAAAAAATTTATTTCACATTAATTATCATTTTAGCATTTCAATAGAAAATTAACTGTTTTATACCAATTTTATTCCTCATTGATAATTCGAAAGTAGAAAGAGAAAAAAAAATAATGGAGTATATATAGGGTAATTTAGTAATTTAAATCTATTTTTTTCTAACATCAATATCATTTATATGTTTTCTTAATATCCATGCTAAAACTTTAAATAATTATAATTAGGGAATGGACGGAGTATACTACATGGCTCCTCGTCCTTTTGCTCACTCCCAAGTCCCAATTGATTACTTTTGAGTCCAAACCACCAACTTATGTACTCTTTTTGTTTTAGAATAATTATTGATTTTTTTTTTCATATTTTAAAATATTTATCTATTTACTATATCTATATAATATTAATTTTTTTTCATTTATACCCTTAAAAAAATGTGATAGTTAAGTAATCAATATGTTTACCAAGATGAATAATAATACTTATAAAATGATAGTTTCTTCAACTCATATAACTTTCTACAATTACTAAAATATTTTTTTAATATGAATATTGTTTGATTTTTTATAGTTATTCTAAAACAGGTGGAGTATATAATTGGTTTGATCATATGTTAATACTAAATTATTGAAAAAGCAATTACTACTGTAGTATAAGAAATCTAATATATACTTATTAGATAGTGATAAAAAAAACTCACATGATAAAAAGTAAGCTTCAATTAAGTTGATAAGAACATGATAACTTGTATAATATCCAAAAAAAAAAGCCCTATGAAATATGTTATGTCAATACTGACGGTTATACCAACATATAGTCAATTAGAGTTATAAAATTTCTTCTTCTTAACTAGTGGTCATATTTAGGTTCGAAAACCCTGATATTGAATAATCGGTGTCGACAGAACTATTTATATGATCTCAAATATTTGAATATAATTACTTTTGCTGCTACGGAGACAACAATCAAATCTTTTCAATAAAATCACCTCGACGGCAAACATATTTTTATATTGTGGGGAAAAAAATCCACAAATTAGTGATAGGATCAACTTATTGAGAGTGGGGCCTGAATTATTATTCTGCTCAGAAGGAGATATTTGTGCATTCACTGATTCAGTAACGAAGATCATGACGGGGGGTTTCCAGGAACATAATTATTCCAATAAAAATACGTATTTCATCGTGTGTTCATGATGTCGTGTGACATGGATCCAGGAATTTCGTAATGGCGCCCATATGGCAGATTTCTATTTATTGTACACATTATTCTATGGAGCATAATTTTTTTTTATATTTATCATCATTTGAATCTCGTAAATAAAATTAAGAGATCAGTGCAGAATAAGGTTAAATATTTTAAGTGATAACATTTAAAAACTTGAATGTAAATAGTGAGTTAAGTTGCGGTCATGATTTTTAATTTTAATAAATGATAGTATTGTATTGTAAGATTATCGTGGTTCTCTCTTCTCTTTTTTTTGTAATCTATAGTCTATAATGCATTGCAGACAAATACTAAGCGTAAAGCAGGATAAGCTTTTAAAAGAGGAAACAATTATTTATCTAATCCGTCATATATGCAATAACATATTGACAAGTTCATTGACTTCGTCTGTATTTGAAACAAAATCAGTGAAATTAGTTGATCCTAGTTCATGCATGCATGGTGGTGATCACAATATATGCATGGGACCAATAAAACGATCAGTTTATGCTTGTCAGGGGCATATACCCATTCTGTGGCTTTTATTTATAGACGGATAAGGTGTGCACGTATGCTTGAAGTATGTGAATGTATGAGTTTTATCTTCACCTAAGATAAGGTGGGTATCATCATCGAGTATTTTCGTCATACTCTAATGGCCGGGTGGCCGACATGCCCGACACTACCGACTACTTATACATATACTCTTCATTCGTATAAGCCGACACATATGGCACGGGTAAGGGACTTCACAGATAATATTACAACAACAAAAAGATACTAACAGCGTATTTGGATTTTTTTTAAAAATATTATTTCAACATCTAAAAATGTTGTCCAATTGGACTACTACTCTATTACCTATTATTTTTGGATTAATAGTGACCCTAATTTTCTCCACTTATCTATTACATCCAATAATAATAGAGTTAATGTTTCAATTAGATACTCACTATTAGATGTTATAATATTAATACTCTTTTCTTTTATTTTAATAATAGAACGGATCAAGATTAATAAGAAGGGATTGGTAAAGAAAAGAAAAAAGTTACCTTCCAGCTGCTTCCAACTTGTTTCGAAAATTAGTAAGAGAACAGGTGGAAATTTATTAATCCTGTCTGAAAGATATGTCATAAAGAGACTTAACGGAATATTTGTCGTTATTAACTTTTCAAATTTTCAGTTCACTTCATTTCACCCCAATTTTAAGGAGAAAAGACAATTGACTCTATTATACTCGAGTTTCTTTCCTCCTCCTGTATCTTATTAAACTTCCAAATAAGAGAAGAAATTCTCTAACCCTTCATTCTCCATCCTTTTCCTCGGTTATCTATCATCCAACCACACAGCCATCAATTTCATGCACGCCTATATTTCCAGGCCCTAGCTAGGTAAAAGGAGGGACAATAAATAAAAAAGTAAAAGTAAAAAAATAAAAATAAAAATAAAAATGATGGTTTGAATGTAACTGGTTTAGACTTGTTCAACCGAAAGTGCACAAGGGGACGAAAAGTTTGAATGAAATGTAACTGCACATTGGGAATATGCGACTGCTGCTCAATTTTTAGCTGTGTAAGCTGTGGCTAAATATGGAAGGAAGGTAGACAAAAGAATGGCTACTTGTACCTCGAACAGTAGTAATAATGTAGCAGCTGGGTAGCTAGTGTACGTATTCATAATTGATGATCGACCAATGTAAATTAAAGGAGTGCTTAAATTAAATTTATTGGGCTCTCTGTCAGTCGCAGTATATTGATCTGTATATATATTACTTCTGCTGCTGGCTGGCTTAACAGCTTAAACCTTATTCAGATCCATGTATATTTTTTAATTTTAAGGAAAATGTTAGAGATAGACAGAACGAAACAAATATATATTCCCTACAAGTTACAACAAAGCATAAGTGATAACATCAACACGGAGGAAAATTATTTTTGGTGATGTGATTTTTGCTCTTGTTGAGAAACACCTGTGACTGTTGAGAGTTTTGTCTCGTTCCTTTGTATGTGTAAAATTGTCTTGTATATCTTTGACATATTATTAATAATGTTCACAGTTATGGTTAGGTATTTTGAGGAATGACTGAACGTTGATGCCATATCATTGAATTTCAAATTGACAAGGAGTAGTTGGCTGGGTAGCTGCCGTAGGACAAAATGCTTGGTTGATTCACCTAGCTTATACTTCTATGGAGGTTGCTCTGCAAGTTCCAATTTCCAAAGTATCAAAATGATGGTACTAGTAGTATATATCCAACACCAAAGGTCTTCCAAGGTCATGAGTCTTCATGACTTGGTCCGTATGGTCGTCAAAGTAAATTAAAGCGTAGCGGCTCTTGCTCATATGACTCATTTAAATGCTCCAACTCCTTCATTCTTCCGGTTCTTGCGAAGAGATAGAGAATGATAATTAATGTATGTATCAAAATTGTTAAATAAACCCTAAGCTTTTCCACTGGAGTACAATATACTTTTTTTTTTTTTAATTTAGTGTTATTATAACTAATTGGGAGTTGAAGGTCTGATTCAGCTCTAGGTATGACCTTTAATTTAGACCAAATAAAGAAAGAGTTATAAGTAGGACCATTAAATATTGCTTCCTCACGTCACTAGTTTATAAGCAATGTTTCACTGCATTATATTTAACTTTTAGCAACATTTATTAATCAGAAGTGTTGTTAAAAACCTTTTAATAATATTTAAAAAATATTACTAAAAGTATAAAAAAAAATTGGCAAAACTCTTTAATAACTTTTTATAATATACTGTGATCTATGTTGTTGAAGAGTTTTGCTTACACTATTAAATCAAAATTATGTTTAATGTTTTTCAGGAATAGAACGAAGAATTATCAGAACCTTTTATTCATCAAACTCTCATGTGGAAACCATGATTTGAAACGTGTGGATGCATTTCCCTATATAACCGTTGGTATCTATTTCTTTTGTTTTTGAATAATTATTCATTTAAAAAATTTACTTTATCCAAAAATAATGATCTATTCTAAGAGTTTAGGCAGTATTAATTACTTTTTATTAATAATATTCTTATTAAATATTATTAACTTATTAATAAAAGAGAATAAAGGAAATTGTAATATTAAAAAAATAATTTAATAAATTATTCTTAATTTTTAGTAATATTAATATTTTATCAATTATTTTTTTAATTTTAACAAATATTAATAACTGGACAATTATTTAAGAAATTATTATATAGGCTTGTCAGCACAGCACAATAGCGGTTCCTTTTGACTATATTATACATACCACATAAATCCTACACAGACGAGAGTGACGCGGAATATTCAATGAGAACTTGTGATTTTTCTTCCTGTTACGGTTCTTGTTACGTATCCGAAAATTTATCATATACCTCTCAAGTACCCACCCCAAAGATGTACAAAATGGGAAAAATTGGTATTTAAGATGATTAATGTTATTTGTATATTAAAAGAGAATATTTTTTAGTACATATTAATAGGGAAAAAAAAGAAAAAGATTTCATCTCTTTCTCTCCGTAGTGTTCATTACAAATATATCTACTCCATATAACATATTTACGCACTATTATGGAATTTGTGCGCCCACCTTCTCCCACTAGTGATGCTATTATATATGCAAGTAAGGATTCCCCCACCTAGTTCACATGCCCCTCAGTCTGAGAGGAACTAGATTGCTGTGACTAGGAATTGTGAGATATCTAATTAATAAGTGCTAGGTTGATGTAAAAATTAACTATCATAGTTTATGTGACAATATATATGATTGGATGATTATGCCAAAAAAATTTATAATATAGTGCATTACAATTAAATCCTACTAGGTTATATAACATTTTCTTGCCTCATCATTTATTTCTTTTGTTTGATTTAGGCAGGGTAATTGCTATTTCTTCATTGTTTTGTTGTCGGTTCCAAACTTAGTACCGGATCACTATCAGCATCATGACATGAACAAAACATTTCAAGAAAAATGTGTATTTTTAACAGCTTTTGATATTTAAAATATCAATAAAAGTATTATAAAAAAATAGTATTTTCACCAATTATTTTTATTAAAATTATTTTTTTTGATAATATTTTTATTGACATTTTAAATATTAAAAATCATTGAAAATACTTTTTCTTTCGTAGTGAAATAAGATCTGTGTTGTATCCCGAGATTATATTAATTATATACGCACTTGGATAAAATGATTCATTATTTATGCTACGCAGATCCATTTGATTTGCCTCGGTCAGCACTTATGTTTGACTCAAAATAAAAATGTCAAAATGTACGGAATCTGATACATACCTATTTCCACTTGCATTATTATATCATTACGTATTTTAACTTCAACAATTGCTAGCCCACAACAATTTCTCTTAAGTAAATTTTTTGTTAAGTCTGTGGCCTAAAGAAATTTGGAAAGCATATAGGTATTCCTCATGTAAAATGTGGCCTAATTCTCCAAACATCAATACTACTTTGGGAGTGAGAAATCAGAAAACTGGTATACAATGTAGAAGCTAGCTAGAATTCTTCCTCAAAATGAATGCCGTTGAACTGAAAGTCGAAACCGAATAATATATTATTATTGGGGTTAACTCGAAAGGGCTTGAGGCACCCATCATTGTTAGAGATTAAGAAACCGATTTGGTCCATTACTTTGTCAACATAGATCGAGAAGAAAGTGCTGAATCAATGCGAATGCTGATTAGTTTAAAGAGGGTACTTCTTCAATGCAGCGATTATTTGTCTGAAACCTCTTCTTTTGGCAGTGGTAAAGTAATTATTTAATTAATGAGCTGGTGGCCTGCAAGAGGTTGAAGAGCACATGGGAAAAGCACTGCTCCTGAGTCTAGTGCACGCTGAGACAAAAGTGCAAATTAAAGGCATTTCCTCAAAAAATATACGAAGAAGCCAATTCCGGATTTGTTGTTGTACGGATATTTTTACTTTGATGGGGTTGCTGTTGCCTAAATTCTTGTTTTTATGTCCTGGACGGTAAGAGTGCATCAATGTAAGGAAAAATGTTTATTATACAATAAAATTTTATAACAAACTTATACTGCCGTTATTTTTTTTCTCTATTTTAATATATTAATATTATTGAACTTATTTTTCTTGTTTTGTTTTCTTACTCATCAATACTTATGGTGCAAGTTTATTTTCCTTATGTATCATCACCCAAATCCAACACATGCCGGCCATCTTTCCTATGAAATGTTTTGAATTGTACTACTGACCAAGTTGACATATATTTTATTGATGAGGAAACCAAATTTCATTTTGGACCTACTGCTACTATTTAATTGATAATTTTGTTGGATGCTCTAGAATATTAATGAAAGGCACAACAATAAAGAGGATTTAATGGACAGCGAAGAATATAGCTGGAAGGTTGGTTAATTTGTGGAATTGTGATTATGATTTGCGAGGGAAGAGTAGACAGCTTTGAAAGCAGCGTAGCTTCCATCCTGGAAATGGAACAAGAAGCGAAGAACGAGAAAGGAACCAATGTGAGCAGGCCCACCACGCCACTAGTAATGACGTTGTGTAGACCGATTGCTTCCTGTCTCAGAAAACAGACAATATAACCTCCTAAAGAGAGAACAATGTCCAAAAAAAAAAAAAAGACCACTAGTGCTTACTGCTACAGCCTACAGGTAATTAGTAGTAATATTAAAAAAATAATAATCTAGAAATTGGAGAAGAGAACAGGCTCCAATTCCAACCCAATCTAATCCCCAGACCAACTCAACTTCTCCATAAATGTTTTGTATTATTATAAAATGAAAACAAAATTTATGTACTTTTATACATAAACTATTTGGAAAAGAAAAAAAATTTGGTATTGTTTATCTTTAAAAATACTCTATGTTATATCTCCATTGTTCATTTTTTTCCAATTTTTATTTCTCTTCATTTATCCATTTATCAAATTAAGAAAATAATATTTTTTGTTTATTGGTTATATTATTATTATAATTAACTATACTTTATCTACTTTTATTTTTTCAAGAGCATAATCATTAAATAGAGATAATCTTGTAAGCCAACACATTTTTATAATGTTATTAATATGCATTTATTACTTTTTTAATATATATATATAGACAGTTGTGATATAATGAAGAGAGCAATATTTAGCAATAAATCTGCATAATATATGTATAGAGATTCTTGTATGACACAAGTTTAATAAATTGCATTTAGATACATTTATAATAAGAGTAGATCATATTAACTTTATTCAATATATATTTTCTTATTAACTTTATTTAAGATATAGGTTCTGTGCTTTTTAATTTTTTTTTAGCTCAAAATCACTTTTTCACTCTAACAAATCATCTTTCATATATTTAAAAATAATTTTTAAAACATAATTAGAATCTTAAAAAAAGTCAAGTTTTAGCTTTTATTTTTTTCGTAAAAGATAAAAATAATAACATCTACCAAAAATAAATTTCAACTTTTTAATTAAATATAAAATTAAATTTTTATAATATTTTTTAAAAAAAATCTAAATCAAACCCGCTCATAGTTGGTTCAATTTTTCATAATATGCTGTTGCCACTTACTTTGACCACTGCAGTGAATTTTTCGAACAACAGATTTCAGACGAATCCGACACAACTCCCAAAGTCCATTGACATGACATAACATATTCGTTTTCTCAATCCCATAAAATCAAATAACAGCCCTACTGATGTCAACAAATGAACAACCGCCACGAGCACGAGTATCGGATTGATTTAAAGCAATCAGACCAGGTTCTAGGTTAGTACCGATATAAGTATACTTTTTATCTTCTCTATAAACCAAAAAAAAAGTAGTTTTACAACAAGAGTCAACATTGGAAATTTCACAAGATTTAAAAATATCCTACAAACAATATTGTACTAGTGCAAACAGTGAAAAGCTGGTGGTAATCAAAGAAAATATTAAAATCCCAACTTAATTCATAAGTGGAATCCAAATTAATCTTATATTAATTTTTTAAATTTTATAAATTATGACAAGTCAATTCCTTTATAAAATTATTGTTCAAGTTAAATTTTATTTAACTTACGTATATTATTAACTTATATATGTATATTATTAATTTTTATAACAGATCATAAATTATCTCATTTATCTAATCAAAGTCATTTAAACTTTTTTTTTTATCTTCTTCTCACCATAGATCGCTATTTAGACGAAAAATTTTTAATTTTTAAATTTTTATTTATTCTATGCAAAACAAATGAGTAAGATAAGTTAAAACCTTTCATAAAAATTAATAATATATAAATAAATAATAAAACACGTAAACATTATTATTAACAATTCAGATGATAATTTAACAAAAGAACTAATTTATTCTTATTTAAGAAATTTAAAAAACTAATGAGTTTTTAAAATCTAAAGAAGCAGTTTGTCCAACTAAAATTGGAAAAGTTAGTCTAGAGTAAAATTGGAGAGGAAAAACTAGAAACGCCAGCGAATCTTTCCCTTGCTTTCTCTGCTTTTCATACCTCGCAGCCCAACACCCGCTTTCGCTGCAAAAGCTCAGCCAAGGACCCCCGCTAATTTTAATGTTCTTGAAACTGTAGAGCGCCACGTTTTTTACATTCAAAAGCAGTGAGAGTTGTGTCGTGTGAAGAGAGGTCCCAAAGAACCATTAGCCCCCCACTCCACAACCTTGTCTCTTAAATATCTCAAACTAAGCAAGAATTAATTCCGAAGATTTTTTCTTTTTTAAAGGAGAAAACATCCTTAACCATCTTTTCTATAAGAACTGTACACTTTCTTTATTACTAAATATTCACGCACTGAATCCAATCTCTAGAAAACATTTCCCTAAGTCTCCTCCACCTATCTATTTTCATATCATGTTCATACCCTACTTTGCGACCACAAAAGAATTCCACAAGCCCCATCCCTTCAAGAGGGGAAAAAAGAGGAAACCAAACCGAGATCATTTCCTCTGCATATTCCATGTACATAGATCTCCCTTGCCTTCAAAACACCATCATAATGGCTGTATTCTAAAATTCAGCCACAAAAAATAACCTGAAATCTGGCGAGCCCCGTCCATGTTGTAAGCCACAAACACAGTGGCCTGTACCAAACAGTCAATCACAAGCCCCCAGCTCCAACAAGGATTTCAATCTCTAGCTGTTTTTCCAGGATATTCAAGATCAAACAGGCACCTTTTAACCATTATGAGGACACCTGCCTCATTTTCAACTCATTGCTTACCTGTCTTCTATGAATATTCTCCCCATAAAGTCACGGAACCTCTTGGAGTAGAGCTTTGGATCAACAGCTGAGATTGAACAAGAGTCTACCTGCAAAGACTTGTATGCATGCTCCAGCTTCTTGCTGATATCGTAGTCTTGCAAGATGTCAATAATCCCAAAATACAGAACGACATCGTAAGTCTCCCCACTGCGATAAGGGGTCAAATGGCTGATTCCAACAGTTGTGTATTGATCAAAATCACTCCTCCGAGCCATGCGCTCAACTCTTGCAGGCATGTTGGCTCCTAGCCTAATTAATGATTTCCTGAAAAAAGAGCACTACTTTGAGAATGGATCCTAATGAAAATTTTACAAATCCAGAAAGAGCATAAAAGCAGAGGTAGTATGAAAATAAACATCCTAGGAGAAACAATCACCATTGCCTCTAGCAAATTATTGCCATCCCAAAAGTAAAATAAGAACTCCCAACTTCTTTCTAAAAAATTGGGACCGCAACCTGCCACACTACAGCCACCTACTTGCCAAGATAATTCAAACTACTTTCAATTATTATGGTGTGTGTCATGAATTCAACAATAGGAAATACTAGGCAAATAGAATGCCGAAAAAGAATCAGAGCACAACCATAAGCTTACATAAACAAGTCTAGAACATTTTAGGCTTTTAAGAGAACGACACACATTTTTTTCATTGGGATGGCAATGTGAACTAAATACAAGCACCTTATTCTTAGGTCTTTACGGGAAACTAAAACTGATTAAGTGAACTTATAGGGCCATTCACTTAGACTATGGATGCAGGAGTTAAAACAACACAAAAGTACTGTCAACTTAAAATAAAAATATTTTTTTAGGAACTGGAAAAATTGTCAACATACCGGCCAGATTTAACTCGGTCCCTATCCTGTAGCTCTGCTTCAAGGAAGCGATATCCACGCATGAACTTTTCACTCTGATAGGAATCTTGCTTGCCTAGAAGGAACAGCAACAGAATAACTTTATATCACTTTTACCATAAGCTTTATCTACTGTATTCACTGAGTAGAAATACGAATAAATACCAGTGCGCAAAAGAAATGGTGACAATCCCATTTTGTCATATGTATTATCATCACGAAAATGAAGGCCAACCAAAAGACTGTAATCCATAATTCCCTCGGATTCCAAGAACTCACAATCCCGCTCCATTTGCCTGGAGATGATATCAAGACAAGATTAAATCAACAGATTTGTATAATTCTTCACTGCCTAGCAGTAGCTCAGAAAATCTTTAGATAGGACAAGCTCAACAACTTACTTGATGAGATCCCTGAACCAGTTCCTTTGTAAACGAAACACAAAATTGAGATCCAAGTCCTTGAGGGTAGTAGTTTCATCAATCTCCTCCTCAGACTTATCAGTTGTACGGCCATGTGAGGATCCTTTCAAGTCATATCGTCTATGGATAGGATACTCTGAGCAGAAAAGATTGCCCATCACAATGAACCGGGTCTGCATTTCATTAAAGATAAATTCTCAGGAACTGAGATGGATGGATGGATGGATGGATGAACCCCTTTAAACAGCCACAATAACAATGAACTTACAAATGCATACCTTTTGGCCTCCAATTGGCTTGACACAGTGTACCCCATAGAATTTCGTCACAAGTGAATTCTCATATCTAGAAACATGTTGGTAATAACTTCGAAGCATCCGAAGAAGCACCTATAAGTTGGTCACCAAAGTCAAGTATCAATAATAACATAGATGTGCGTCAAACCAAAGACCCTCCAAGATGCAGGGATCATTATGCAACAAATTATTTGACTGTGTAATACATCAATTAATTCCTAAAACACAATGGAAGACCTTTCTCCACGAAAACCCAACTCCGTGTGCTATGCATGGAATTTAACTACCCGGTATATTGGAGTAGCAATTAGGCCTCACTGAAACAGAGACACAAGTCTATTTGGCCGGTGACCAGCGAAAATGATAAGTTGAAGCCAACTGTGAGACTTATTCAACGAGTAGTTTGAAAATTGGACAAGAGACAATTTCTACAAGTCTACAACACAGGAATTTATCTAACCTTGACTTCGGATTTTTTCACTGTCTTGATCATAAATCTGTCATCTTGGGTCAAGTAAAAGAAGCTTCCACTCTTCCCAGGAGAGGAAAGCTCCCTGAGGGCATCATCCCCGCATATAGCTAACATGTAATCAGCAGGATCCACCTGAAATAGCTTCCTCAATTGCCTGAAACCACAAAAAAAAAAGAATCCAGTCAACAACAAAGCAGTAGGCAGATAAAGCTGCAGCGATAAAAACCCCCCCAACAGTAAACAATTTAACCAAAAAGGGTAAAAAAAATAATAAAAGACATACCTAAATACCATAGGGCAGTAATCCTTCCATCGGAAATCAACTGACTGATGCGGGGCGTAATCTTGGATCCTTCAGGTGGAAACCTCGTCCAGAACTTCTCGTTTGGATCAAAATCACTCCCTTTAAGCTCTCTCGTTATGGAAGCTTCCTTCCCAACAGAGTACCTACCAAAAATAGAAAGCACAGAACCATGTGAATCCAGAAACAGTAAATAAATCCCAAACATTGAATACAATCTCAGAAGCTGAATTCTTTTTCCTTACCTTATGCCCAATTGGAGATTAAGCATCAAATCATAATTCTTATGCCCCTTGGATATAGTCTCCCCGGGCCTCTTCACCTCCCGAGAGAAACAACAAGGGTTCCGGTTCCTCTGAAACTTCTTGACACTATCAACATCCTCCTCCTCACGATCCGACCCAGCCCCATCGTGATACAACATGGACACATTATCGATAATATCGCATGTGATATCCCCAGCTTCACCATCCGATTCCCAAATACAAATCTTCCCAGAGACGCTCCCTCTTGCGCCCTCAACAGAAGACCTCTTCCTCATAGTGATGGTGAAGTTATCACCCCAGAAGGGCCCCTTAAGGGACTGCTCCTTCCCATTCCCAGGGTAGTAAGTCCCCTTAAGCTGGTGCATCCTAAGGTCCCTGTTCCAGCACCCAACATAGCAGCTCCCATCAGGCCACGTGAAAACGCCTTGCCCTTTAGGCACGCCGTTCTCCCACTGACCCTCGTAACGGTTTCCGTTAGACCAGATGAGTGTCCCTCTCCCGGAAATCACGCCGTTCTTCCACTCGCCGACGTACTCGTTGCCGTTCCTCCACACGTACCTCCCCTGCCCGTCCTGCACGTTGCGCTTCCACGACCCTTCGTAGAAGTCCCCGTTCGCGTAACGCTTCTGACCGTACCCGTGTTTTTTGTCGGAGCTCCATGACCCGCGGTAGGTGTCGCCGTCGGATCCGGTGAAGGTTCCGAACCCTTCCATACGACCCGACTTGAACTCGCCCTCGTAGGTGGCACCCGAGGGCCACGAGAATTTCCCTTTGCCGGAGGCCTTGCCTCTCTTCCACTCACCTTCGTACATGCACCCGTCCGTCCACAGGTACTTCCCGGATCCGCTCGGCGTGTTGCCGGAGAAGCTTCCGATGTAGAAATCGCCGTTTGGTAAGAGCCTCTCCGAGGAGGAATCGGAATCGGGTTCGATGACGAAGCTCGTTGGCGTGACTCTTCGAGTCCCGCCCTGGGACCTGCTCCGGCCGGATAAGATCACCGCCGGCAACGGAGGCGCAGCCGCCGCCCTGTGCGGCTCTTTGTCTGAGTCGGACTTGGTGAGGTCATCACAGAGAAGTGGTTGGCGCATTTTGCGGTAGGCGGTTACGAAACGGAATTAATGCATATCTCCGGCGAGCGTTTGTGGTAGTGTGTGTGTGTGTCAATCTGAGCTGAGCTCAACCGCACACGCATTACCTGCTGCACCGTGACTGTAAGCCTCTCTCTCTCTCTCTCTCTCTCTCAATTTTCTTTTGATTATGTGTGTGCTGCTGCTTCTGCTTGTGTTGCTGTTTCTTGATCTTGCTTTCGCCTTTCTCTCTCTCTCTTTTGTTGTGTTTTCGCGTTTTTTTTGGGGAAATGGGTGGACGAGAGAGGAAAAGTAATGAAGAGAGAGGGTAGTGTGTGACCCGATGTATGTGTAAGTTTGTATCTACCATTTTATTTTTTATTTTAAGGAGAAAAACAAAATTAAAACTGATCCTAAAAAAAAATAGAAAACAACGGAGAGACAGTGAGAAGGGGACAGTAGGAGTAATTAATTAGGCGGCTTTGCCTAGGAAACGCTGCTAATTGTGAATGGGTAATGGTGATACTGTAATGCAGCAAAGTTGTCGAAATAAAAACACAGCTAAGCGTTCATTATTTTATCGATGGGACGAATATACCCCTAGGCCACTCTGTTAATTCCTTGTCTTGGCCCAATGACACCCGTATCTGTCTCTGCCTTGGTTTCATCGTGACGTAACGGGATAATCGCCTAGGACTCTTTGATCCACTCTTTTAAATTCTTTTCTTTTTTGTAATTTTTCCATATGGAGCGAGGAGAGCTTGTAATTTCGACCAATTCCCACGTTGCTGGCCCTTTTCATTCAGAATTTGAAGCAGCGATGTTTAAGGACTTTTTTTTTAATTATTTTGAAAAATTCAAAGTTTTCTACGATGGCAGGGAATTGTTCTGGTATTTATCTTTTTTCTTTTGAGTGTCGGTATTTTACATGACTGGCCAAATGTTTTACTAAAAGTTTAATTTGTATGTGCTATTGATTGTGAAATAATTTCATATTATTTAATCAATAAAAGTTTAAAAAAACCAAATCATATTAGATATGAGTTTAATTTTAATACATTAATAGTCATCCAATCAAATCTCTTTATTTGTATAATTTTTCAAGGAGTTTGAATATAAATTAATCATATTTAGTGGCATGATATTACATGATCTGATGAATATATTTCTTTACATTGCCCCATGCCTCAAAATTAAATCCTTAATCCAATATAACTAGATACTTTTTAAAATTTCTATTAGTTAATAGCAAACAGTCATATATAAAAAACTGCTCCCTCCATTTTACAATAATTATCAAAATCAAACAATACACATGGTAAAGAAAATAAAAAAAAATATCTTAGTAATTGTAAAAAATTATATGAATTGACAAAACTATTATTGTTTAGTCATTATTATTTATTTTGATAAATATATTAAATACTTGACTAATATATTTATATTAAGGATATAAATAAAAGAAAAAAATTAATGCTACTTAGATATTATAAATGGATAAATATTTTAAAATATAAAAAAATTAACAATTATTACGAAACAAAAAGGTAAAGTCTTTTATTTATCAACAATAAACTTAGGCACCTTCAGTATTACTTTTTCAATAACAAACTAGTATGCCTATCATTTTCTACTATTCATTAATATCGTAACAACTTTTTATTTCGATCAGAACTGTATAATTCGAGTCGGGTTGTTGGTAAAGTATTATTAGTTATTTTTTAATTCAAAGTTATATTTTAATATTGGATACAAGATTATCAAAATATGTGATTCAATTAATAATTTGAGCTAATCGTGAGGTAGAGGTTTGAATTTCGTCAGGAATGCCTCTTACTAGAACTAATGCTAAAAGGATAGTTATTAAATGGCACAAAATACTATTAATTGAGATTACTCATTCATATCTTATTTTGTTCTAGCAGCCAAAAAAAAAATCTTATTCTGTTCTGCGATCTAGCAGATCAATTATCATTGGTTTGTTTTCTTGAAATGTTTCATTTTGGGAAGAAAAAAAAAAAAGGGCTTCGGTGCGTAATTGAATGTTGAACGGAATCTGATTCTCTGCGCGGTCGTATCATAACCCAGAAAAATCAAATAAAAAAATCAAATGATTTTACTTTCAAAAAAACAAATACATTTACTGGATTCCGCGTCCGTGGTTGGGGGTTCTTGTTTTCGTTTTATTTAATCAGTTCTTGTTAAGCCCCTAATGAACAAATTTTGGAAGACCGAATCAAAATGAAGCATGGGTTTTGGGGGTAATTGACAATAAACAAATTTTTAGAAAGTGCAAAATGATACTTGACTTTATGTGAGCTTCGGGAATTGTGGTGGCAAAATGGAATTATAGCGGAGTGGACCCATTTATGCCCTATGGCCCACTTTGTGGCCCAATTTCAGCAGTGGATTTTCCAATTAGATTTCCCTCCTTCTGCTCACACCACATGCTGTGTTTGCAATTAACAAAGGGGGAAATAAAATTAAAGGAAGAAGTAAAAAAATAAAAAGGAGTTAATAAATTCGTAAATCATGCTATCTGTACAGAGATTCTGTAAATAATTTAAAATAAAATAAATTATATTTAATAGTATTATTATTCTAACACATAAAAATAGGTTTTTAATTAGAACATTTACTCCATTATCATTAGATGTAATAGATAAGTAAAAAAAATTAAAACCATTATCACATTTAATAATAATAAAGTAGGTGTTCCAATAAAACACCTAATTTTTTTATGTTAAAATAATATTTTTTAATATATATATATATATATATATGTGATGTATGCAATGTTGGGATCACCATCAAGGTCTTGGTGCCTCTTGGTGTGTATCCACTTAAGTAACATTTGATTTCTGTGTCATGATAGAAGAGGCAAATATAATAGAGATAAAAAATAAATTCCTATTTTTATATCATATTTGGTTATAAAGTATAAAATATAACAACTGTCTCTATTCTATTTACAAATAGGAAAATTATAAATATATACGGATATTATTAAAAAAATATTAAATTTCTATATTCATATCTTATCCCAACCATCTCTCAATTTTAGAGGTATAGATTTTTTTTATATTTTGTATCTCAAAAAAAATTTTGCTTCAATTCTTATCTCCACAACCAAACAATCTAATGTTTATAGTATCTTCATATTTTCTCTCCCAAAAGAGAAATCAAATGCCACCTTACGGACTGATTGCAATATATGGGTCCACGGGTGTAGAATCCTTGCGAATTCTTTCATTTCAGCAGTGTCATGGATGACAAAGAAAAATTATTATTATTTTTTTAAAAAAAGTTCAATACATTGTCAATGTGTGTATAAAAAACTTATAGTTATTCAATTATACAATATTATGTTAATGAAAACAGTCGACTCTAATATTATTATCTTTAAAATCTCACAAACAATAATATGTAAATTAGATGATAATATAAAATTATTTTACATATATTTAAATTAAATTTATATTGTTATTTCAAGACATAATATGAAAACTTTAAGTTTCAATAAGGATGATATTTATAATAATTTTTTAATTTTAATATTGTCATCCAATCGTATATCGTCATAAAAATAAATATTGTTGATGGTCATACTCACTGCTTGAAAGACGATGTAAACAAAAAAAATTTATTGGGATAACATTATAAAAGCTTTTACATCATAAATGTATTAAAATTAAACTAAAATTTACATTAAAAAAATCTCAAGTGTTTTACATAAAAAAAATTGACTATAATTTTGTTTTTTATATTTTTAATATATATATATATATAACTACAATGATTTAAGTCTTTTGTTGATTAGGATTATTAAAATATACAATTTTTAATAAGTGAGTATAGTTTAATATGAGAATATGAAAGTTCCAATGACACAAACAAACAAAAATTGTCAAAAGAACCAATTAACTATTAATCATAACATTATCACTATAATAGTGAACTAGTATTACAGCAATTTTAGTGTAAAATGTATTCTATTTAAATTTTAAACCAAGAGTACTACTACTTGGATCGAATTGATTTTCGTCAAAAGCAACAAATTGGCTTTTAAACCAATCACAAGAGGTGGTGATGTTTAACCGAGGGATATATGTGCAGCATGTATTATCACAATTTACACGTCGTTTTATTGAATATTGTTCGTGCCATTAACTATTTCTCATTCAGGAATATGACAATTAAAAAAAATGCAATAATTACACCAAATAAAACAAGAAATGCTTCCAGCCACATGTGGCTCCTATGCTATTTGAGGATTTGCCTTCAACAAACGCTTATATAAGAAACAAATATAAAGAAACAAATTCATAAAATGATCATACAAAACAACTAAAAATTATATAATAAACGTTTGAATTGTGCCTAATATCATTTTTCACATATGTTAAGCAGTATTTTTCAAAGGAATAATGAGACAAATATTTCTCTTATTCTTGAATATTCTGTCCATGTTCAAAAGGTAATACTCAAATCATGAAAGGTATATGAAATGCTTATCCGTTACCAAGTCCTCAATCACTAGGTTATCATTTGGATTTTGTGATTTTGTTTCTTGCAACGCCATCTGCTCCTTTTCTTGCAACCCAAAATCCAACGCGATATCAAGCTTTGTTAATTGATGATGGCACCATGGACCATGTTTCTTGTAGAAACTATATGCACCAGTCCCACGGACGGGGTATTTTATTTTTTTCTTTTTTCTATACTAATAATTATTTAACTTAACAATATAATCTAATAATTATTATCAAGTAAATTATATATAATTATAATTAGTATGAAAATTTGCATTGTTATATAGTATATGCATATAATAAAGATAAAGATAAGAATCTAATTTTATGATTAATAGTAAAAAAAATATCTTATAATTTTAACTAACATGTATTGTCACGTAATAAATAAATATGTTAGTTTTCAGACTTATTATTTAAATGGACTTGCAAGTAGAATGGTTTAATTAAATTTGGTATGAAAAACTTTTGTATCACCATATTATATCATGTAAATAGTTAAAAATTTTCTATCAAGTTCACATTCAATTTTCTCTTCCTCTCGTTTTCTAGTAATAAAAAATGGCACAATAGTTTTTTGAAATTAAGAATAAAATTAAATCAATACTTGCTACATTATTTTAAATTTGATAAAATAAAAAAATTAAAACAAAAAATATAATAAATTTACTAATCAAATTACTTTTATTTTTTAAAAAAGTCTAGAGAAAGCTCCTAAGTTGGTTTTCATAAAAATAATGTTAGATAAATTAGTCCCTCAAAAAAAAATATTCTCCTTGGTCCCTCGCAATTAAAATGACAAATTAGTCTATTCTTAATATTTCGATAGACTTATTTATCCTATTTATAATTTTGTCAAGGATCATTTTGATTTATTTTTATAAATCGACAGTGATCAATTTATCCTATTATAATCATGACAGACCAACAAAGGTATTTCTTTTCTTGAGGTATTAAATTTGTTCAACATTATTTTGTGGTGGACCAAATTAGGGTTTACTCAAAAATCTAAATATAAGAATTGATTAACAAGATAAATCAAAATGTCAGTTGTGTACCTATTGTCACTCTTATATATTAAATTAAATTTTATTTAATTTATCTAAAATATTTTTCTTCATTCTTTAATCAAATTAATTATTTAAATTTTTTTATAATAACTCTGATTTTTGTTCAAATTCTTGAATTTTTTTCAATTTTTATAAAATTTAATTTTTGTATATACATTGTTAGTGATTAAAAGTTGTATACAAGGATCAAACGATATATACTTCTTAATTAATCAAGCATATACAAATAACGGTGCGTTGTTTGGATTCTAGAGTTTCAGAATCATTTTTTTCACAAAAAAATCACATTTCGGACATTTGAATAGTTTTTAAAAAATAGTTAAAAACTAAAAAAAAAACTAGCTTTCAGTTTTTTTAAATAAGCTAAAAAGAGTAGCTTATAAAAGAAATATCAGTTTTCAATTTTTTTAGCTATATATAAAATTTAAGTTTTATAATTAATTTTTTTAAAATATGAAACAAAAGTATCCAAAAACTATTTGATTTAATTTAATTACTTCCTTATAGATGTCTAATTTTTTTAAAAAAATTCATATAAACAATGGGTATGATTTATAGTTATAATTTAGCGGTTGAACTAATAAAAATATATACTTTATGGAAAGTTATTTATGGTATAACTTTGTCAAATCTTATATTGATGTCAACTAACCCCTCCATATTTTTGTAAATAAAAATATTCTAAACATTTTGTTTTCAATTCATTTGAAACACTCGTCAAAAAAGTCATAATTTTTTTTTCGTAAAGTATTAAGTAAACCCCTTTTAAATTAGTGGCCAACGCGGTTAGATGCATAATTTCAACTACCATCATCAATATACATCGACCATTATTTGCTCTTCCTGGTTCCTTTAATTTGTTGGCTCAACTCAACGCATATTAACATAATGTTTGTACTTACTTTCACCCAAAAGCAATTGTTTCCTTTAATAAAAGTAAACGACCCGCTAATATAGTTAGTTCAACCCCAAGTCCGATCCACAACTTCGAATTAGAGAATATGTACTAGTAATACTTTTTTTTTAGTATTATTTTCTATATGGATGTCTTTAAATTGTTATATAGCATAAAAATCCTATAATTATATAGCCCCCGTGTGATACAACTTGCCCCCGTGTGTGTGTGTGTGCGGAAGATTGCATCAGATACAACTTATACATAAAAAAGAAGCTGGTAATGTATAGTGGTGGTGGCTTACCTTTAAAATTCCACGTTCATGTAATTATTTAAAAAAAAAAATACACAATATAAACCAATTTCCCTTGTTGTGTTCCCAAAAAAAAGTTGTAATTATATAATTGAAAAATGATTTTAAAATAAGTGTACATGACGTTCAATCCTATAATATTTTATAGTGTACATTTATATATATATATATATATATATATATATATATATATATATATATATATATAAATCAATACACATAAAACATGCGATAATTTTCAAATAAATTAAACTATACAATAATACTATCCCATATCAGCTTTTATTCACATGCTTATATGTAAAATGAAGATCCACTTTTTAAAAAATAAGTTTTCACAAACTTATTTTAATCAATATATATATATATTTGTTATTAAACATTGATTTTCATTAAGTTAATCTTGAATCAAATGTTTTCACTAAGTATATCAAGAGAATATAATTTTATATAATTTTAAAGGGATTTGATATTAATTTTGACATATGATGTTTTTTGAAATATGAGTAAATATTAACAATTAAATTAGATATATGTTAGTATCTGATTTTTCTTAAATATAATCTAACATAATTTTCAAAATAATATCATATAATTTGACAGTTAAATTAATGAAGTTTGACTATTACATATGTTATAAACTGCTTCAATATTTAGAAAATACTGTAAATAGTTTTGATCCCTGAGAATGACCCAAGTTCAAATCCTTATTAGCTAGGGAGCCAATTTTTATTCATGGAACACTACCATAACTCTTATGTTCTTACGACTGAATAAAAACATAAAGGAAAAAAAAACTCAAATCATACACTACCGTTAACTCACTTCTAATGACTAGATCAACAAATCCTTTTGTCTATGAAATCTTAAATTTAAACAGAACTTTTGTTCTCATAGGTCGAGTTATGACAGCCGCGTATTGTGCTGTCAAACAGATGAACTTTCGATTTTATAGTAAGTCATCGACAATATTATTCATAGACTTGTATGTTATGGTGATTTTTAAACTTAACGACAAAAATTAAATGATTATCAATAGGAAAGATAAAAAGAGTAGGGCAGTGATTGAAATAATTCTAAAAACAATACGAAAACAGTATATGTATTTCACCTAATTTAAACTGAATTTAACCTTTGATGTTTTATTGATGTGTAAACAAAATTTTATATGCAACCATTGAATAATGTATTACTATGTCGTTTGACTCTTATCATTACCACTTCAAAAACTTTATGAATAACTACTAAAATACTCATGTATTGAAACAAAATTATCTCATTCAAAATATTAAAAAATCAGAATGAAGAAATCAATTTAATTAATTAGGTGATTGTATTATTTTTTAGCATACATATTACTTTTAATTATAAAATTGGGTACTGAAATTGATATATGGTGGTTGTATTTTAAGTAAGTAAAACTTTAATTATATAAATATCATTAGTTAGTGTAGATTCATTCATAATAACATTGCATTTAACATTTATATAACTAAAATTGATATTTTCTTGAAATGCCATCACCACATATTAGCTTAGATGTTAAAAAAAATCTCTCTTTTAGCATAGGGAAATGTTATATATTCTTAAAAATTAAATTTAAGTCCATTTATTTGATTCTTTTAAAAAAAATTAAATGAAATATATGTATTTAAAGTCTCTTTTTAATAAAAAAACAACTAATCCTAGAAAAGATATTTTAATAAATTAGAAAAAAATAACTGTTAAAGAGTTCAAAAAAATTTATATCAAAAAGCACTTTTCTTTTTTTAAGATTAGTCGAACGTACCCTTAATCTTGAGGGCAGTGATTGTGCTTTTAACATAATCTATTATATGTGATTGTGATTATAATAAATGCTCATACCTTTTGAGTTTGAAGTTTATCTTACCACTTGCCTTGATGGTCAATATGGCATTTTTTTTTTATTTGCTAAGTATATTATATTTCTATTTATCTTTGTGTGTGAGTTATTGATTTAGTCTCATTTAATTTATCTCATTGTATCTCTTATTACTTGTACTACTAATGATTACCTTTCAAAATACCATCTTAATTGCCATTTTAAATTTAAAAAATAAATATGATATTTTTAATCAGGCATATATAAATTCTTCTTTATTTTCAGTTATAACTATATTAGTTATTTATGTTTTTCAAATCATAATGGTGGTGTTTGGATTAACTATGGAACTAAAACAACTTCAATAATCAATTATAAGGGTAATTATTTTTTAATCAACTATGATAAAATCAATTTCATGTTTGGATGTCTTAATTAAAAATGGTTTTTAACTTGCCAAAAGAATGTGGGTCAAAATTTTGGGTTGGGGAAATACATGATTGTATATCAAAACTTATATATTTGACCTTGTTGGTTGAATGAAATATATATGACCTTTTATATTATATACTTTAATTATTAGATTGTATAAAAAAATTGTAAAGTAAATGACCAAGCAGAGTATGGATATGATTTGTTTATTTTATATACTATTTGATACTTAGTATTAATTTGATAAAAATATCATAATTTTAAAATAATTAAAAAATTATAATAAAATAATGTTGAAAACTAGCTTTCACTTATAAGCAGATTTCACTCAAAAATAAAAAAATAAAATCTCATTTGTGCTTAGAACCGTTTAAATTTTTTAACCAAACATGTCAAATTATGGCAAATAAAGTTAAACAACTTTTATCTTTTTAAAAAATGATGTTTTGGCGTATATACTCCCAAACGTGCACTAATTGTAAGAAGATTACTTTAAACATTTTTAATATTGTTTTTTCTTTGTATAATAAAATTCGGATTAAAGTGAATGCACCAATGGTTCATAGTGCAATTATCATTAAAAACACTAAAGATTGTGAATGCAGTAATTTTGCTGTTGATGTTGATGGTATTCCAAAAGCTTTCTCAAGTGTGTTCATTGAGCGTGAGTTGTGATGATCATCTGAGTCACCTCCTTAATCATCGGCGTATTAACTGAATAAATGATACAAATAAAGCTAATTTTAATTAATGATGTATCACTTATCACTACATATGTATTAGCCGGCTAGATTAATTAATAAAACATTAAAGTCGAAGATTAATATATGTTACATTTACTTTTAGTCACGGGATTAACTAGACTTGATTTAATATTAGTGTGACTTTTTGAGAGCTCTTGAACTCTCAAAAAATACTTTAAAAGTCATAATAATATTATTTAATAAATTATTATAGAATTTGTTTTCAATATGGGAAACCACAATTGTAATAATTTATAAATATATTATAAAAATACTCTTAAAATAAAAAATAATTATATAACAAATATAGATATAAAAGAGGATAATTGAAACATTTACTATCATTAAATAATCTGATGCCGTATTAATTAGTCTCTTAATAAATTTTAGATCTTAAACTAGATTGACTTAAACTTTTTATGAGTAGAAACACTCCTATGGAGAGCACTATTAAAGCACGCTAATAAGGTGATCAATCGATTAGGATAAATCAAATAAAATCGACTGGTTGGATTTTAAGAGAGAGCCAAAATTCGGAGATAAAAGTTGACATAGTATAGGCGAAGAATAAAAGCACCTATTATATATGACCAATAGCTGACAAGAAAGAACTCCAAACTCAAACAGATTAATTGAGAGCACTCACCGAACAAAAAGAGCACCTATGAGGATAAAAGGAGCATCTTTTTCTCAAGTTTTAATGATGACAATTACGCAGAATGAATTCTGTTGGGCAATGGGCATCAAGGATTGACGTTCTGTTCTCTAAATTTTCCAAAGTATATAGCCTTATATGCTTCCATACAGTGTCCCAGCATATATGACAGGATCAGACTAAATCTTAGTTCCCACATGTACACGCACAATTGCTCCCATAAATATGCCGGCTCACTCTTAATTAATTAGTGATACTTATTGGTGAATGGTTATTAGTAAGATTTAAATTCGATATCATTTTGTTGATGTTGTTCAATCTTGCCACTTATAACACTGTTTAGTTACAAGAGGGCTTTAAAGTGGTTTTGTTTCATAAAAATTAGATTTCATGATCAGAATATAATTAAAGAGAATAAAATATAAAAGTGGTAAGTATAAGAAGAGAAAGAATAACTCTTTAAATATGCTCTCAAGATGTATAATTTTAAAGTTTAAATAACATTCCTCAAATATTACACGTATGTTTCAATTTGAGGCAATATCCGTGCAGGCTTTGTACCAAGAGTCTTTCTTTCTAGCTAGCTCCGTTCGCCCGTTAGCTGAAATAATTAGTTATATCCTAATTAAGTGTCATGAGAATTTGAGTTTTGGAAGAAAAGGGAGAGGAATAATTTTACATTGTAGATCCTTCTTCTCCTCCCTTCTAGCTCTTTCAAAACCCCAAGCTCACAAATATACATAAGAGGATCTTTAAACTTCACATCATTGGTCGTAATTATAGGAGGAAATTTGAGTGTAAATGATAACCTGATAGATGGTCTCATCTGAAATGATGTACGGTGTGGTACTTTTGGTTTGTGGCTTTGATGGTCGGCAGGCTAATCTTTATTCGGAGCTTTTGGCTATAAAGCTTGATTGGTAGAGATAAGGTATTCATGATCAACCTCTGATTAATTTGTTGAAAGGACTTCATGGCTATATATATGTGTGCTGCCCTCAAGAAATATTGATTTAATTATGCTGTTGTTCTTTCTCCCCATCTCGATTTATGCTTGTGTATGTCTAATAGGAGATAACCAGGTAGGGGCGGATCTACATGTAGAGGAGTAGGACATGTGCTCTCATAAAAAATTTAAAATTTTATAATAATTATATAAATTTATTATGTTTTTGTTCCCATTATTTTCTTGAATTTATTTTCATATTAGTTTTAAATAAGATAAAATAATAAAATATAATACATTCCATTCCTTTCTATATTGATATACTATATTTGCTTTCGGCACTAAAATTTTCTGATCCGTCACTGTAGCTAGCCAATTCTCACGTTCTAATCAATCTCTGTTTATTTTTGTCCTATTGTTCAAATGGGGAAAACAAAATAATAAATGACAGTATGCAAACATAGATTGGAATCGGATACATTAAACTTTACGAATAATAAACTATGCAATAAAGTAATAAACTCTATTTCAAAATAGCGATCGATAGATGCAATTGAAGGCATCATCCTTTTTAACTATATATACAAATCGTAAGAACATACGATATGTGAACAAAGAAGTTATCTATTTAATTTTTTCAAAGCATGGAAAAATATAAAAAGATTATCACACTGTTTCTTTTATCAGTGTTCTAATTAAGAATACTTGTTTTTAATTATGCAATTATTTTGTGTTGGTTTGATATTTGATTGAATTATTATTATCATTATCTTCCAAATCAAGGAGGTTTGGACCAAAGGGCAAGAACCAGTAGCAATCCGCATGCATGAAGGACCCACGCAGCCTGGCGTTTTAGTTGTCTTTGCGGACACTAACGTCATCGTTGCTTTCGAATCCAGACACGCAGACGTGCCATGCTGCTAACTGCAACCTCTTGGGACATCCTTGTCCATTCTCCACGTGTCCCTCTTTTTCAGTTACATCTTTGTTTTATACTCACCTAATCATAACGGTTTACTTAATTAATCATTTTTATCTTTTTATTCTTGATAGTAGTTTCGTATAAATCGATTATTTATCCTTTTTTGTTTTACATTCATATGATTTTTTTTCTCTCGTAATTAGTAGCCAAAATTATTTCTTAAATATTTAGCCAATAGCTCAATTCTTAATTATATATATGAGGATAATTTCGTGATAAAAACAAAATTTAACTCTATAAATTTTATATTTCAAGAGAATTAATTACTGACTTTATGGGCTTATAGGAAAAAGAAGTTTTATGTATGTGAAAGAAGAAGAAGAATATTAATCTCTCAAATCACGATCATGTTAATATTCTAGGAGCTTATATCCTATGAAGCTGTATCTTCATCATGATACAACCCAAACTACAAAACTGAAAGAGCCATGTGTCCATGACTTAAATTTTATATTTGTTCCTCAAGAATAGAAGAATATATCCCGATCAATAATGAAGTGGTCGTCGATCGGGACAACAACTACGTGTTGTGTTGAAGTCAACTTTAGATCGTATAATTAAGTAATAATAACGTGTATATCCACTTCTTCGTAAGTTTCAATTGTAAATGTTTGATATAACGTTGACTGTTGGGTTCAACGTTTATCAGGATTAAATGGTTACTCTAACGTGGTAATAGTATTCATGCTCATCGTTTATCATGTTTAGATGGTTGCAACTCACAAAAGAAGGGAGCAAGGAACTCGTTCCAATTTGTAAGGGACTATATGCGCGAGAGTATAGGATGGCAATTATCATTGACTCATTGTTATGATAGCTCGGATGGAAAAGAAAATTCGGAAGGGTATATATACAGTTCATAAATATATATTTTTTAAGTATACCGTTCATCTTTCAAAGGAGGGAAAGAAAATTCAGAAGGCCTTGGGTAGAATATGAAGTATATACACATAAGTATGTAAAGCTTTATAGTCAAAACTTGGCTAAATAGTTTAATTTTAATGGATTGATAGTGTAGAATATTTTACAATATCATTCAATCATATTTTTCCTTTTGAATGACTTTTTAAGTTTATTGAAAGGAATCATATTTATTGATATTCACTATATATTATTTAATGTATAGAACTTTTTTATATTGTTATTTAATTAAATCCAATCACATATGTGTACTATGTAATTAGAATCGTGTATGTGACATATGTATTCACTTAAACCAGAAAGTCATTGAGAATATATTATTATTTTTTATATTTTAACAACTGTATCTGCCTTTAACAATTGATCAACGTTTTTTTTTCCTTTTCATACTACAATAGATCGACTTAAGTACCCATTAATATACTATTCACAAGCATTGCTGATTGTTATTTGGCTCGAAGCAGTTTTCGCACCTCATTAACCAATCAAAAGCATGGTAGAAATGATAAAAGGTGCGGGGATGAGAATGTGGCGAGATTGTTGGGATAGAGGTCAACCAAAATAGATGTTAAGCAAATGATGAATATCGTTTCCGCACCCTTTATCTTTTTCCTATATATATATAATGGTGTTTGTGGATATCTGAAAACAAATCGAGAAAAATGAATTGAGGTTTCAAAGGACTGTAGATTGGAAAAGCTGCCTAAAGATTGCCCTACAAGGCTATAATTAATTAAGACTGGTATATATATGCTCTTTATTTCAATAGCATAGTTTCTCCACATACATGATTAACATTAGAGCTAAACTAAAATCGCTGACCATGTTAATTATTGGAGTTCAGAACAAAAATTATAACACATTGTCCTCCATTATTTGTTCCACTTAAGCAACCATGAAGTTATACAGGGATGTCTCCATCAGCATCGCAATTTTGCATCTGATTTTGTTTTAAATTAATTTATTTCTATTGTTATCCACCGCCATGCTTGACAAATAATATTTTTCTGCACGTCTAGCTAGCTGTTCTTTGATGTGAACGAGAGTGGGAAGACCACCTTCGTTAAAATCTCTCAATGATTGAATACAAATTTATAAAAAATAAATAAATGGTAAATAACAATGATACCCCTCGAGGTTTGCTAAAAATGCACTTAGCCCCATTCTTCTCTAAAAATAACACTCCACCCCACTAGTAAATGTCACTAACAATAACCATAGTTCACTATACTTCCCGAAAGAAAAAGGAAAAAAAAATAAATAATAATAGCATAATAAAACTGAGATACATCTTAAGCCACTTTGCTAAAACTACCTCGTCAGAGCTATGGGAGGGACCAGTTTTGGATCAACAAAAGTATGCACTTTGATCTCTTGGAAATCATGATCATAGTGTAATCTTTACCCAACTGCATTAGCACTCTGAAATTGGTTTCGCAGTTAAAAAGATGACTGGACATCAATGTGGTTGATCTTTGAAGCAACTTTGATTCTCACAATGTGGAATAATTTTTAAAAACTATAATTTAAATTAGCCAATTAATATACTACAAATTCTAGAAGAAATTTTACCGAGATTATTGTATTTATTAGATGAATTGGTTGAAAGGAGATGGTCCTAACCCACAACATCATCCAAGGTTCTGTTCATGGGTGTGTATATTGGAGTGACGAAGGGGATTGAAACATGACACAAAAAAAAAAAATGGTGGGCGCGGGGGATTGAAAGAGAAAGAAGTTTGAGAGTTGGATGGATAAGTGCAATGATGTGAGACTCTGGGGGGTTTTGGGGTTCAACGAAGAAGAGCAAGTCTTATTTGGGTGAGGAAGCCAGCTTGATTGGCTAGGTGATTTGATTCAATGTCTTGTAGAGGTGGAAATTAATTGGCGTTAAGTTCTTGATGAAGGGGAAGGGAAATTAGGCTTAAAGGATGGTGGGTTACTTTGTCACTTTGTCTAACATGGTTAATTTCACTATTTAACGATGGTTCATTGTGGCAACAACACTGTTATTTCTGGAGGGGTTGATGGTGCGGAGTGTCAATTGTTGGGAAGTTTGGGGTTAGGTGTTATTTCAACAAACTTGAAGGGTATTGAGTGTTATTTACCCATAAATAAAATATCAACGCAAATTATATAGCTTTGTTTTTTTCCTATCGTGCAAATCTGCTATACATAGCCAAAATTTGAGGCCAATCTCTAAGCTCAACAGAAAGTCACTGATTGGACTGACACACACATATTGGCATATTGCCCTTTTTCTGTATATATATAAAAAAGGATATTTGCATATCTTCGGTGCAGAGCTAAATATCTTTAGAACGTTAGTTCAACCTTGATTTACAAGATGTTTCAAACACCAATTCTACAGATGAAGTCTATCCACATAAAAATTAATTTACCAACTGAAGCATAACTCATGGCACATAAATACATACGTATATGTTTTGATGCTTTATCTACCATGTCATATATGAATATTTTTTTTAGTATATATAGAAGAATACATGCATGTATATGCAAATTGAAGTTTTAACCAAGGAACCAGAAACAAATACTAATTAAAATGGATGTCTTCAAGATTCAAATGATAATATAGTCCCGAGCATGCATGTATGCTGGAGCAGGACAGCCTTAATTCCTGCTTCAGTAACAAAATTAGCGGGACCATTTAGGTCTTGTTTGACCACTCAGAAATCTCTGGAAAGTCACTCTTACAAGTTATATATGTACCAGTAAAATTTAATGCACCATATTAATTACATGCGTTTTAAGTGATGCAGCTGCAGAAAGGTGAATATTCTCTGGCACTGCCAAAACTCGGCGATTCCAATCCCAAAGCACGATTGCTACCTTGCTTCCTCCTTCACTTTACACCTAAATATTTTCATCTATACATAGCTAAACTAAACTAACTACAGAGGTACGACACATGAAATATTGCTTAACTTTTATGTCAATTTATCAATTAATACGTTGACAGATAGTAAAGGGATTTTGATTGATGGATTCGTATTCTATGGATTTCTTTTACCTAGTGCTTTATTTGACGGTATTTGTCGTTCTTTTTATTATTTTTTACCCATTGTTTTAAGGATGAAATAACAAAATCATATGTCTCATCCTGTTTTATTTTCTGCCTTATTAATATTATTTTTTTTACCACATAAAAAATAAATATTAATTAAATTTTATTTTTTTAATAATTACTAAATATATTATTCATTTTCTACACGATAAAAAGTAATTTATGAGATAAGAAAAAATATCATTTGAAGGAAGGTAATTAATTTCCATCATTATTTTAAAATAAAAGATAATTTTTTTTTGACAGGTTAAGATTAGATCCTCAACAACAAGTACAGAGGATTACTTTGATCCTTATTTCTCTTGTTCACTCTACCTCTTGACTTAATTAAATGCAATAATTCATTGTGGATTTTATTGAAAATATTAAGTCAAAGATAGTGTTGAGTAAAAGTAATTTTAAAAGTTGATTTTGATATATATATTATCAAAATAAAGTGGCTATATGAAGGTATTGGGTTTTGAAAGTCCAGTTGTTGGGTAGCAACTTAGCTCATGGAGGAGCTCCGGTGGCTGAGGCGATCTTCGATGATTGTTTGGTTGTGCGACTGTGTCTGCTGTTTGTTTTTGCGTTTATCCATAATGGGCGAGCAATAGCTACCTCAATTCCTACTTTTGATGATGTTTTTTGTGTGGGCGATTATTAGTTCATTGCTTTGGAGACGATTCAAATTTCAAGTCTCTTGAAGATAAAACATTTTGTCCCAAAATTGATGAGGCTCGTTTGGTGAGGGAGGCTCATTGGAATTGCGCCTAGTTGAGGCTTGGAAGAAGAAGTTGTTTGGTGATTTTTTTTTACCTCCTGGTCATATGACTTGTTTTTAGGTAGTTTTAAATATAGTGTTTTGATATATATAGTTTTGGGTTGTATCACTTTCGTAATTATATTTCGATTTTGGATAGTTTTTATATTTGGTTTTGCCGAACGAGGCATCTCTCAATATGCATGTGTTAAAACTCTTGGCAATGTAATATTCTTTTTTCATGAAAATATGTAGTTGATGTAAGTGAGGGACATAAAGAAACCAGCAAGACAGAATGGAGACTCGTGTATGTGTATAGCCGGCCTACCTGCATGCTTAGCTTTATCCATAAGATAAGCAAACATCACATCCTCGAAACCTTTTAGCCTCCACCGTGTAACAACAGGCGAAGAGAAAGAGAATTCTAGCAAGGAAAGTGTCCATAAATGTTTGTTGCGGAGATGATTAGACAAAAAACAAGCTAGAGATAATTATCCAATTAGATCTGAACAAGAATTAATAATTTCATAAAAAAGAGATAAAAAGTTAATTCTAATAATAGGAATATAGCATGTCAGTTAGATATGCGTCCCTTTTGCAGACAACGGATCGGATGAACATCTTTGGGCAATGCATCCTGTGGCAATCGGCTCAAAATAAATCTGCAAATCTTTGATTTCGCTATCGGAAATTACGAATTTTAAATACATCCAATTGAATTCGAGATCAATTTTGGTTCTTCAACATAACTGTGATTGGAAGGAGATATTTCTTTGAGTTATATTAATATCATGCACGAAGAATGATACGTAAATCTTGTAATATAGATTAAATATCTATTTTAATCGTACGAGTCTGAATAGATGAATTAATTTATTATTTTTTAAAAATTTTGAGGATTAATTGGAGACTTTTGAATATTAATAGGCTAATTTATTCTTTGATAGATTTCTAATGCACTATTTTGAGTATTTAGTCAATAATATATTTTATATTCTCATGTCTCTTTTTTCACCTTTCTCCCATAAACATTTATATTATTTAGCACAAATTTTGTGTACAAAATAATATTCTCTGTATTTTTCAAACTTATTTAAGGTTACTGTAAAAAATAGTATTATTTATATTTATATTTTATGGGATATTATATCAGTATATTTTTATTTATTATTAGATGAGATATAATTCTAAACTAAATAAAATTTATATTTTATCTAATAATAAATAAAAATATATTAATATAATATTTTATAAATAATAAATATAAATATGTGTATTATATATATATATATATATATACAGATTGATGGTGAGGCCTTCTTCAGCAGCCTCCGATAAGTCTATCATAAATAGCAAAAGTTCAAAGTGGGAGAAATACAGAGAGACGGCGCATACAGATTACTGCATGGTTTGGTGGGGAATGTGTATATAGTGTTGCGTTCTCGAATGCATATATCCCAAACTTTGCGTCATCCTATTGCCAAACAGTAAATAGCTAGTAGCTAGCTAGCTAGAGCAATATTCATTATTCAGAGGGAGTGGTTCGGTAAAGGCATGGCGTGATACGTATATGGTCAAAGAGGCAATTACAGAAGTGCATGCCTCTTAGCCATTTACTATTTAGAAGAGAAGAGTCTCAACTTTCAAAGCTCTAAGGAAAAAAGTTTTTATATATGAGAGAGGACGCTGAGGATGCAGTATAGTTGTTCTGTTGTTGCTGAACAAGTTTAATCAGTCTCCACCACTGTCTACAAGTTCAGTCGTCCACTTTAGCTAGCCCTGTTACCTAGCTATCACACGTCAATCAATTTGATTCCCATATTTTTAAACACAAAAAAAAAGAGTAGCTAGAGGTGGAATAATAAGAACAGTGATGGTAATTCGATGTAACTACACGGTCCTTGCCAATAAAGTTTTCATGAGATCTCCATCAGGTGCTGTTCAAGCAATTGCTGATTTAATTATTAACAATTATCTAATTATTTTGCTTACACTACTGAAGGACTAATCGTTGTAGTTTATTACCCCCAAAAGGAAAAAAAAGGGGGGGGAAGGATCATTGTAATTTGGGAGGATCCTGACCCTTGTTCGGGAAATTAATCATCTCATATTTATTTAACCTCTGAAACTAAAAACCTGATTTTAGAGTTTTTCAAAAATAAACCAAACGTGTTACAAGATACAGTAAACGTTTGGTTATTGATTGAATGAACCTGTAAATTATTACATTAACTGATATTTGATTAAAATTAGCTTTTATCATTGAGATTAATTATGTTCCGCATCATTGATATTCATCAAAATCTCTTCATGTAGTTTTTAGAATAAAAAGTCACATATACTATTATCCATAATTAATTCAGTAATGAACAATTGTTCACTTTAATTGTATATATTCATTTTTTTATTTCATAATACTATGGATTTTCGGTAGAAAAAAAAATCTTCTAAGCATTTCAAAGAAGAAAAAAAAGTCTAAATCCGAATAAAGGAATCCAAATAAATTTTCTTTTTTGTTTGCAAAATCACGATAAGGTTGCAAGCACCATCGGTTGCCCTTTGAATAGTGGCACTTGGTTGTTGTGTTTGGCTGTGTCTAGTCGGATAGAACAACATGGTGGCACATGCACGAAGTTCGCTCGTGCCTATTTTTGCTTTCTGTTCATGCATACATCCTGCGTGAACAATTTAACAGTATTCATATATATATATATATAGCCAGCTTTGTTATTTTAATACTTATCTTTCTCAAACACCTAAACACCCTACTCATAAATAATATAGGTTCATCACTTACTTTTTTTTTTCAACTTATTCTCCCTCAATCACTCCTCTCACACCACATCTTACGTCTACACCCATATAATTGTCAAAATATAATTATTCTATATATAGCTAAGACAGAAATAATAACAATAAAAAAAAATAGGTATTAACCATTCAGTTAGATTTTACCTTAACTTTTGAATGGAACAATTTTAAAACTCTTGATGTTTCTATCCTTTAAATGCAAAGGCGGAGAAAGGGGACTAGAGGTGCCACGGTCCTTCCCAAATTCTACACATTTGTTATATATATGTATTATGGCTCCCTTAAAATATCCAATCATCTCTATACACAGTGTACACAACAAATAACAAAAGTCTTTTAGTATAGTAGCATGTATGTTATAAAAGTATAAAACATATAAATAGCTCTAGAATATATTTTTTAATATTTTTCTCTTATTAAATCTTTTATCCACTTAATGAAGTTTTTACTTATTAGTTAGTTATTTATTATGCTATATTTTGATATTAAATTATATATTGATGCAAATATTGTTTTAGGTTTAGCCTAGTCTGAGAGATGTTTAAAAAGAAAACTATTAATTCATTTGTTAAGAGAAAAGAGAAAATTAATGGCAAAATAAATTATAGTTTACCAATAATTTTTATGAAAAATACTATAGAGTTACTTATTTTATGTTTTCTATATGACAATTTATTTTATTTTATATTATTTATATTAACTAATTTAGGTCTCTCCTCTAAAATTTTAGGCTTCGCCACTACTTAAATGGTATGTAAGAGGATTAGCTAATGAGGAGACAAAAAAAATTTGGAGCTCTTACCATTTTGTGTCTACATTTTCAACAGCTTTGATTTGCAGGAACAAAAACATGTTTTTTTCAAGGCCTAAATTCCGCAAATGGTGCAATGATACGTGAAGGAAGTCTTCCAATTGATAGATCCAGCTCGTTCCTTTAATTTGGTGCAATCACCACCGTCCATTGGGCATAACATATATAAGCAAGTCAAAATCTCAAGTGATCTTAATGAATCCTCTGAAAACAACAGCACATGGAGGTTCCCCCACTGTAGAATGGACCTATGTTTCCTGCCAAACGGGTAATCAACAAGAAAAGAACAGGACCAGTTTCTGGGCAACGAAATTCACCAGCTAGCTATATACTTCCTTGTCTGACAGGTAAACTTGGAAAAATTGCTCGACATTGTGTTCCATGTGTAGAAGAATGAATTTATTTTTGTCCCTTGTCCACATATGAGATGATATTGATAGCAGACTATAGCAGAATTCACACATTGTTGGATGAGTAACCTGGGCTTCTTTCTTATGGTTCTTTTGTTCCCATTTCCGGTTTGGTTTGTTGTTTTAAGTAAAATAAGAAATTGTAGTTAAGTTTGTTTTATGTGTAATATATTTCTAAAAATTTCATTTAATGCATAATGCATTTATCCTTGTAAAATTTTGGTTTCCCCCCCCCCCCGGCATGGATCGTCAGCATTTGTGTTCTAGGCATGGTCTAAATGTGAACATCTCTTCAAACTAAAATCCAAATTGTAACTTGCACATGTAGAGGACTAACTCCTTCGGCCTGACCCAATCCTCTTGTTGGTTATAAAATTTTAACTATTTTTAAATTCACATTTATCGCCCACTATTGATAATTGATAATTCTGTTCGAGGCGTGACTGAATATTGAATGTGATTACCCGTCCCAATTGAGATTCAAATGGTGGGTCACCATATTGTGGGGACTAACTCCTTTTGCTAGACCCATTTCCTTGTCCTTGTACAATTTTGATAAATTAGTTAATATATATATATATATAGAGAGAGAGAGAGAGAGAGTTAAGATTCATCAATACTACAATTTATTCTTGTTATTACTTATTAGCTTTATGATTGATTTAATGTGTATGTTCTGTCAAAGCAGCATGATGAAAGAGGACAAATTTGTGTTTCAAATCGATTACGGATTAAATTGTACCAACCACAGTCGAGAGCAAGAGTAACCACATGGCCAAATAATTGGGCCTACATGCACCAATTTATGGCCCCATTGGTATGCCGTGTCTTATTGGTCGGCAGGACTTAAAAGGAGTATGTAGACAACCAAAAAAAAACCCAATAAAACATTGACAAAAAGAAAGACATCCAAAAACATAAAGAATCAAGCTAATAACTGTTATTCTCCTGTCACAAACGAAGATTAACACCAATAATGTGAGTTTCGAAGAAATGTCGTTCGTACCACGTTTTTCCAAACTTTGGGTACATTGATTTATTTCATAGTTTACATTTGTCTGGAATTAATTTTCAGTAGCTGCTGGGATGACATATTTGTTTTGGGGCCTATCTGTCACCCACACCACCAATGTGCATGATAGATAGATTAATAATAGTAATGCCAGTAATGCTTCTTGAACTAATTGCAAGGCATAAATCCATTTTCCATCCATAAGGTTGCCCTGATGTAGCGGTAAGAGAATTATAACTTTAACATAAATTAAAATATAATCTGTAGAGAATAAAATATCTTTTTCCTAAGTCCACTCATATACCCTGATAAAAAAAAATTAAGTTACCAGCGTAGCATGTGTAAAAATGTTTCGTATCAGTAAAACAAATTATATTAATCTCATTTCAGACGAACAAGTTCATCTTCATAAGAAGAGAATACATTTCCCTCTATTTTATCTACACCAATAACCAATATTTCAAATCAACTGGAAAAAAGAAAACAAAAGTAAGGTAACACGTCTCATTGAGACGACGATAGGCGTGAATCGGATTGATGGGTCTCAATGCCTTACTTTTCACCGACACCGTTTTCCAGCCCAACCATATTCACGTATTCCAATCCTGAAAGCTCCATCTAAGAAAAGAAAGAAAAAGCTAATCGTTTTACTGTTTAAAATTTTACCTGTAGACAAGTCTGGGATATTTTTCCTCCAAATATCACGGGAAAACTTTGGTGGGTAGGCATAAGACTGATAAGAGAGAATATCATCTGCAAAAAGGAAAAAAAAAAAAGAAACTTGAGAAAATATTAATTGAAAAATAGACAATGTATGTAATGATGAATTGCTATCTGAATCTGAATACCATTTTCAATTTACAAAAGTATTTTTAACTTAGAAAAAAGGTGTTTGATCATAACCTTCAAATATTTTGCAGGCAAAGGGCTTTTGTCCAGTATAAATTGACTAGGACAGAAAGTCAGAAACTCTGACAACTACATCGATCATCAGCAGCGTAAATTTGTAATGAACAAATTCAGCATAGGTCGCTATCTAATTTATCTGATTAAAACTGCCCAACAAAAACTGGACATAAGCTGAAGGTTTCACCGGACACTCTGTCCTCTTTTTATGAGTCAGACCGGGACACTACGTCCTATCAGTTAAGAGTTGACACTTTGAGCTTCCTTTCATCTTCATCTTGTCTCACAGAATAGGCTATTATTGTTCACCACTGCTGGATATTAAAAAGCAATTAATCCCAATTACACCAATGAATAAGGTTAGGCCACAGAGATAAGGGGTGGCTCAACGTAATACATACATTTTTGCTGACAACATCATACATAGAAAATGAATTGGTCGCCATTGAGCTTTAAAAAATCTCTGACCTAATGGCTGCGATAGGGCTTTAAAATTGGGGTTACTGTTGCTTTGAATCAATCAACCATGGAGCCCAGCAATGGATAGGTCATAACAATTGACCCAAAAAGGATCATATCATAACAATGGTACATCATCCTATAAATTCTCCTTCATGATAAAAAGAATAAAAAGATACATGAAATTCATGTCTTATAAAAGTAATTAAAACTTCATTTAATTTGTAAGAGAATTTGCAAAAAGATTGTGTAGAAGGATATATTATTTCTCATTATGTCATAGGTGGTCGCATTTTCTGTTATTTAGCAACAAAGTGATTCTCACGCACATCAAGTTCTTATTTATGCATTTAGGCGCTTGTCGAAGAAGTTCGACCTAATGCTCAGTTCATTTGAGCTAATGCAATGTTTATGGACTCGGGCAACTTTTGCTTATACTTCCCAACGTGCTATTCTGTTATGATTATTTAATCCATTTTTGTCACTCTCAGAATATAATAATACTAACATGATGATTTTGTATGTCCCAAATATTAATGATTCTGCCAGTAGACTTGGAATGAACAGAACAAAAGAATTACATTATTACTCGCTCATATTTTCATCTTGATTGGCTTACATGAATTTCATGGATGTAACCAAGACTGCGAACTTGCAGTCATTTGACACCCATGGCCATCAGTAAAAAATTTGGATGAAAAAAAAAATTGGAAAACTAAGATGTAATTTGACCTTCTTCAGAAATATGTTCCGAGGGAATTTGGCCAAAGATATCAGGACAGTTGTCCCAGTTTCCTTGTTGCCTGGCCTCCCAATACCCTCCTAAGTAGCGGTAGGCACCGCTCGCTTTATCCTTGGCAAACCACTGTGGTTTCCAACCCCTCTCTTGCATCTTCCGAGCCTGAATCACAATCAAACAAATATTAAGATCAATTGTCATCTGGAACCAACAAAACTTACTTAGGAAATGACCATATGGCACATCTAATATGTACAATTGTACACAATGATCGAGTCCCATATAATTGGCCATCTATTGATCATAACGATATTCTATATCAGTAATCGAGATCATGCAGTCAAAACTGATGAAGACGGCAAATTTTCCCTCTTAATACCTGATATCTTTCCATGAGGAGTCCTTTTCTAACATTTAAAAAAAAAATAGAAGATATAAACTGAAGATAAATGTTTACACTGCCCATGAGATTTGCTTTTAATTTGTGGAAGCAAACAGGAAGACAAAAGGGGAAAACAACTCTTAGGTTCGATTCCTAATTTATGCCAACCTTGGAATGTTCCGCTTCTCCTCCCCTTAATTATTACCAAGACAACTAACTATAGACCAATCTTGCACGGTCCAATTGGATTGGCATGGCATTGCAATATTTTTTTTTCCAACCAGCAGCATAGCTGATAAAACCATGCATGGGAACAACCTATAGTCACACCAATGTCTACTGAAAATTAACAGCCTGATTTTCCATTTGGAATCCCAAAACCATGGTTTGAGCAAAAGCTATAAAATAGTAGCTTTCGCCAAAATTATGATTTTGAGGTTTGACACTGAAAACCAAAGCAAGGTTTGTCTGCTTCTTGACATCCACAAGAAGTATATATTTGATAATCAATCAGATTTTGTGAATTCTAGCAGGATATGACGCACCCAAAAACCTACCCATATTTCTGCAAGTGAAACCAACAGAGCAAAGATATAAACACGTAAAATATAGTAAGCACCTGCCGCTGCCGCTGCTCTAGCCGTAGTTTCTCTGAATTTGCCATCTCATACTCCCCGTTTTCCAGATACCTTTGGTCTGGTCTTAACCTGGAGTCTGTTGGTGGCAATTTTTCCTATGTATTCACAAATTAAATTGATAATCAGTGACAAAAGGCCAAAACATGGCGCGCGCGCGCACACACACACACATATGCACAATATGATGAGACAACTATTCCTTTCTTTTCTTTGGATTTTCTTTTAACGTTCAAATGATCTACACTCCATTTTTGTTGGAGAAAGGATAAAATATTTCCTTGCTGTCGCAAGAACCAAGTCAACAACATCGGAAGAATCAAGAATGCGTATTTGGGCACAAATATGCAGTAGAAAATACGGAAAGTATTTGATTTTTTCTGGAACATTGTTTTTCTTGAAAAAGATGATACGCAAAATGACAACACAGAAGACAGTATCTGTTATCAAAACACACCTTCAAGCCAGGGGTAAGTTCGTTTAATGTGATGGCAAAGCGAGTGAAGTTATATCTAGTGGGAATCTGAGGAGGCTTGCTTCGCTTCCAGAGTAAACGGGCTTCTGACAAGGATTCATGACCTTTTCCCTTCCCAGGGTAGTCTCCATCAACATAATGCATGCTTTCATCCCATTTTCCAAACAAAGTTGATACCGTTTTCCCATTCCTATCTTGAACGATACCATGGACCTAAAAAAGAAGGAAAACCACAATCAGAAGAGACAACACTCTGCAACAAAATTTCCTATATATTAAGTACTATAGTATTATGGATTTATGGTAATTGGTAAATGTAAAGGTCATCTGATAGCATAGGCCTCATTTTTCTCAAATAGAAATGTTAGCGCTGATGAGGAGGTTTGCATATGAAGTCCATACACGAAGACAACTAAGACATATACAGACCAAATAGAATACATGCAACAGATAAGTACCTGGTGAGGATTTCGATCAATTATTGATTGCTCCTTGAATTTCAGTTTACATGAATATTCTTGATTTCCCTGTATACGCATTGTACCATAATGATCACAGTACAGCTTTCCCAATATGAGATTGTAAATTGATGTAGTAACCTGAAAGAACAAGTGAACTTGAATTGAACTTGAATTTAGAACCAAACCAGGAAATCATATCAGTTGGAGCAGTTAAAACTTTAAAGAATATACCTTGCTCCACTGGAAAACCTCCCCATCATCAAATTCCAAAGTCAAAACACCGACAGGGTCAAGCTGAATTGATCGGCCCAGAATTTGCTCTTTAAGTTGCTATCCCCCCAAAATTTCCAACCTGTACCCTCACAATGGCACGCAACTATCATCGGGTGATGACTGACCTGAGAGAAAGCAGAGATATTAATTTCAAATAGGGAACACAGACTGGAGAGCAAAATTGTAGCTAGATGACAACCAAATCCAAATTGTATTGAGTTGATAGGTTTCTACAGAACTCATGGACTCAATCAAGCCTTTTATCATCAAATATGTAATGTAGTTTCTGAAGATGTTGTTTCAGATAAGATATTTCCTCAAATTATGGGAAAATGTAATATATTAATAACATCATGCAAGGTAAGATTAGACCTTCTCTGAGAAAAAACGAAGGCCTTTGTCTGGATAGTTAGCCTCATATGTTTCCCCGAGTAACGGATTAAATGGTTTGCAAATTCTTCCATCAGTTGAAGCATAGGCAGATACAGCAAAAGCAGCAACACACAGAATCCTCATGAGGCCGTTACCCTGCATGGCATCTCCAATTTGTTAAAAATGAGAAAATGCACCACTGCTGATGCATTGAGAGGACATGACAGCAGCAAAAACTTAAATGGCATCTCCAATTTGTTAAAAATGAGAAGAATGCACCACTGCTGATACATTGAAAGGACTGACAGCAAGAAAAACTTAACAAAGTGTGAAATTTTTCTCATAAGAAATATATTTTTTTCAGTGTATTGACACCTAGATCGACATGTGGTCATTATATTTCAGTTTTGTATGTGTTAAAAATGCAATGTTAGAGAATAATAAATGTACAATTGTACATTGTTAGTGAATGCAACATATTGATTCGACACTAAATAATATATTTAAAGTGTGATGATCACATATCAATTTGAATGTCAAAATCACTGTGTTCAAATAATGAAACTCTACTCATATCAAATAAGCTATTCTATTAAAGCACTGAATAGAGGCATCACAACTTTATGCTGGCACAGAAACGACAGAGCAATAGAGACCTGTTGGCCAAATCCAGACTTACCATTCTCCCCCATTCGTATGCTTGGTCCAGCAGATATGAATACTCCATTTCTTCAAAGCATTTTTGCAGGGAGGAGAGAGGCTCATTAAAATAAACAGGGAGACAAACTTTTGTTAGATCCTTCCCTATATTATCCTTAATCATTGACCAAAGACTGACACCTTTCTCTTTTTCTATTGGGTCAGGCAATTTCTTACGCCGCTTAACATGAGGGTAGTTGCTTCCAACAGATCTAATTGCAGGATCTACATCCTCCTCTGATTCAAATGCATAGAACCCATCCTCATCTGAAGAGAAAGACGATACTCTATAATCAGACCCAGTACTTTTAAAAGAACTGGATGATAGAAAATCGCGAGTATCAAAAAAGGCATTGTCTTCATCATCTGTTTCTTCCTCTGCTGCATCATTTCTCTCATTATCATCCTCAGATTCACTTGCACTTCCTTCTGAATTAAAAAATGGGAAAATAAAATTCAAATTGTAAAAGGCGGAGTTAGGTTATAACAATTGGTCAGCAGGTATGAGGAGTAGTCATCACCAACTATCTCAGTGTAACATTAAAAAAGAGAGAGAGATGGAAAGAGTGCAGAAAGGCAGTGGAAAGGAGGGAACATCAGTGCGTCAGAAATATCAGTCTCACAAAAATGCATCACCAAACCAACGACACATCCACATTAACCTTGCTGCTGATGCAGAGATGTCTCACGTCTTTTTTTTTTTTGATTAGGAGATGTCTAGTCTAAACCATTGTCAACATCACGAGAGGCCATAAGAACTGAGCTACGACTATACTTGACTGCTACGCGCATGGGAGAACAATTGCCTAATAACATGCCATTTTACTAAAACTTACCACTAGATTTTTCCAGCCTTAATCTAGAGGAAGCCTCTTGATCATTCCACTGTCTTTGGCTCTCATCAACGACTGTATTCTCCAGATCAACTTTTTCTGTCTACAATATTATAAATATAAATAAAAGATTATCAATACATATGAAGATAAAAAATCTGTCCTTAATCAATATGTCAAACACGTAAAAGAAAGTAGCATTTGGAAAAAAAAAAACACAAGATCAATCAATAACTCGCGGTGGAATAATGAAACTATTTCTTAAACAAAGGGGAAACCATGAAAACTTTGGGCAATTCAGTGGATTTAAACGTCAGTGGCCACATTCATATCATCAATGCGGGAATTAATATATCTAATTAGAAAAACGGGATAATAAAAGGTTCATCCTATGTAGAACCTACCCAGCTCTTTACCCATGAGGCAAGATAGTTCCTCAGGGTCTGCGCGGTGTTGTCTGCCATGATAAAAGAAACTATATTTTTCACTCAGGAAGGCACACTTGCAGGATACAGATGAGGGGTGAAATAAAACCTTAATCTATTACATTTTGTGTAATTATTTAAGAACACTTAAAATTAGGTATCAAATTTAGCATTAGTGTTGATCGCCTGCATGGCCTTTAACTGGTAAAAAAATCTGAGAGCAAGGCATTTGAACACAATAGATATATGTCTCACTTCAGTTTATGCAAATTTATATAAAGATAGCATTTAGTTGAACAGATATATAATAAGTTGGCTTGAAGGCATAATTTCTGCCAAGATCCTGCAAATAATATAGTCAATAGAAGTCACGAGAATAATAAAGAGAGAATAAAGGAGAGCTTTGAAACTTCATATTAGCCTTCCATTAACCATAACTTCCAACTGTATAGATTAAGATTTTAGATTTATATAATTTGAAGACAGTATATGATACCAAACTCCTTCCCGAGGTATCTATACTAGAAATTGTAGATTCCTATTCTGAATACATACAAGACGTGGAACTGATTGTGTTCACAGAATACTAGGGAAAAAGTTGGCAGAACAGTGCAACAATTTATTGGATGCATTTCCACCTCTCAAAAATAAACTGTAGAAAGAAGCCAACATTTTTTGACTTTTGTAATTGGTTGTAAACATACAAAATTATAGTAACCAGAATAACAAAAAAAATCAACAAATCACAAATACTGTAGCGTTCCCTTAAAAATGGGGGTTAAAAAAAATGCGGGACCAGATTAATACGAAAACTGAAGGAGCACGAATTTTTCAGCCCCAAATTTAAGGAAATACTAAATGAACTGTGAATAATGAAAACCCTAAACCCAGCTTGATTGGCATCACCATCAATTCATCATCATCAAGGTTTTCTATACTTTTTCTCTGGATGTACCTCTAATTGCCGCAATGTGTCAATGAGAATCGATTGCTTCTGCTTGAGCAGCACGAGCTGGTTCTGCAGCGCCGCAAACTCAGTCCTCATAATCTGCTCACTGTCCTGAATCGCCGACTCCTTCACTCCTTCTTCTAGAAGCCTCTGCCTCAGCTTCTCTGTCGAAACGGTTACATTGTCCACCGGAGCCATCAACTCGCTGTTCGACATCCGCGGGAACATGTCCTTCACCGCTTGCAGCGCATCCATCCACGCCACTCGATCGTCACGCGTATCCGCCCTCAAGTGCATCCTCTTCGTTCCCGTGAACACCGAGAATCGCTTGTCATCGGATTTGCTCTCTCGAATCGTCGAAACCTACACAAATCAAGGAAAACAACAAATCAGAGATTGAAATTCCAATGGAAAACTAATTAGAGTGAAAAAAACAGAAAAGAAAAAAATCAGAGGAACCTTGAGGTGGATTTCGCCGAAAGGCTTGCGACGGTGCTGGTAGGGATTGGAATTGTTGCGGTTGCGGGAGATCCTGCGCATGGATTCCTCGCCGATGACCTTGGAACCTTTCTCGGTCTCGGGATTGACGACGATCTTATCGGGACCGTGAATCTTGTAGTAGGAGAGAACGCCGTCTTGGAGCACGAACCACCGAGGTCTCCATCCTTTGCCGTAGTTCACCCACTTGTACAGTATTCCGGAGATTCCGTTCCCGACGAGGTCGTTAATCTTCACGTTCACGTTCACGTCCACAACCGCCGGCGCCGGCGAAGCCTGCTCCCGCTGCTGCTGCAACTGGCTCCCCCGGCCTTGCTCGCCGTTGACGCCGGCGGCGGAGTGGTTGCTTCCGTGACTGTGATTGTGGCCGTGGCGTGGAGCCGAATCGGATCTAACGGCGGCGGCGGGGAGAGGAGGCATGGAGAAGTCAGGGAAGGGAGCCGGAGAGGGTTTGACGGGGAGGACTGGTCGGAGACGGCGGAGACACAGCAGAAAGGATGCATGTGTGAGATTTCTTTTGTGTTATTACTGCGAGGGAGAATCGTTGATTTCGGCGGCGGTGAAAACGGCGGCGCAGCCGGGAACGGCGGTGACGGCGGTTGGAGGAAGCTTCATGCCAGTAGGCGATCACTAGCGGAGACACACGCAACGAAGGGGGATTTTCTATCCAAGCGGAAATCGCGTGAGATAGAAACGGTTACGTCTCAACCAAAAATTACAAGGTACTAAATATATATAAATACCTAAATAATAAATGTAATAAATATATATATATTATGATGATGGCATCAATTGTGAACGGAAAGGGCAAAGTCTAATTTAGAATATTAAACAATGTATGGTAAGTAAGTTTATTAATATTAATAAAAAATAAATAAAAAAGAAGTGATTACGAGGTGTGTTTTACTCAATTGGTTGTATTTACTTGGGAAGAGCAAGAGGAGGGGAAAGGAATTGGAGAGGGAGTTTCTTCTTTTTTTTTTCCGGTGAAATGAGGTGGCAGTGGGGAAGAAGCAAGAGAAAAAAGCGAGAGAGAGAAAAGTGAAGTGAAGCAAACAAACGAAGAAAACCGCTGGAGTTGGAGTTGGATGCGCTGCTCTCTCTTCTAAATATGAGGAGGTTAGTTGAGATTTATGATTTGCGACGATAATTGACTCGTCGCACGCACCGTTTCTCTCATTCTCTCGATTGACGGGTTATGATTGCCTGCAACGAGGATGCAGTGAGAAAAAGGCCGCCGGATCAATCACAGATTGACATGCGGCGTGAGCAGGAAGGGACATGTGGAAGCTGCTCAGTGGCATTATGTGCTTGACGCAAAATTGAGCGTTGGGGGATTATAGATGCCTTCCACGTTTTGGAGGGAATCAAATTCAGATTGAGGTATCGGGGAAATTGAAGGAACTAAACTAGGCAACCAAAATCTAACCTCACTATTGGGACTACTATTTTTGTGATTTCTCTTTCTTTTCTTTTTTTAATTGACCTATTAGGACTACTATTAGAGAACCTAAATAGTGTGTTCAGAATGAGAAAAAAAAAAAGGGAAATGATTTGCTTTGTAAATCAAATTATTTGTTTGGAATTGAAAAAAAATTGAGAAATGAATAGATTTGTAATTCTATCAAATTTTATTGTTTTAATTTTCAAATCCTTTGATATTTTTTTATAGGATTTGAATAGAAATGAGTTGATTTTAAAACTTACATAAAATCAAACAATTCATTTCCTATTTTAATCATTCCAAACATAATTGTATATTAGACATAAAAATTGATTTCTAAATCGATTCATTTTCTATTTTATTTAATCATTCCAAATATAAGATTTAACTTAAAATTAAATCAATTTATTTCCTAATTTTAATCGTTGCAAACACTACCAAATAATTTTTATTAAGTATCCATAAATAATGTCAGATCCAGCTAGCATACATATAGCAAGTTATGGGTGGTTTGACGGAAATCATTGGTGGTCTAAAAATAAAAGATCTACCTATCATATTTAACAAATAAATCTATAAACTAATTTGTGGCATATTTTCTAGTTAAGAAACATTTTTCATTTTTATTTTCTGCATTTTAAATTTTTTTAGAGTTTGATTTTAATATTCTAGTAAACATCAAAATTAGTCCCTAATAATTTCATTTATGGATAAATTAATCCTGACAAAAAAATATATTAGTGTTGAAATCTTTCATAATTATAAAAATAGAACAATATAGATCCTTAACAATTTCATTTATGGACAAATTGGTCATTGACAATAAAAAAAATTAGTATAGAGATCCCTTACAATTGTAAAAAGGACATATAGATCCTTAACTCACCTGAAATGTTAAATGTATACATGAATTTTAATTATTGATCTATATGACACCATTAATCCTAATCAACACTAACTAAAATACATTCTTTTATTTTTATTTTTTTGCAAATTTGTCCTTCACATGTTCCATGTTTTACCGTAGCTATTATCAAGAAAGAAAACCTTGGCCTACAACTTACAATTATAAGAAAGAAATATGACTTGGAATTGAATTCATTATACTTTATCACTACCTTATTCTAAGGTATTATAGTACTAATATCATAAATTCATAACCATTTCCCCAAAATAGCATAATGATTGCATATTACAAAATAACATAATAGAGTACTATTTTTACAATTGTGAGAGATCTCAACACTAATATTTTTTTGTCATGGACCAATTTGTCCATCAAAACAAAAATGACAATGACCTATAATGCCCGTTTTTGTAATTGGACCTCAATACTAATTTTTTGTTAGGGACCAACTTATCTATCTATGAAATTATCAGGACCTATAATGTCATAGTTTTGTAATTGGAGGAATCTCAACACTAATATTTTTTTTTAGGAACCAATTTGTCTATCAATAAAATTATCAGGGACCAATTTGGGTGTTTACTCTAAAATTTTAGTCTTTATGTGTAGACAATCAATCTGTCATTAAATCATACATTTTCTTATCAACCAGAACAATTGACTCTCATACTTACTTAAAAAGTCATGCAAATTAAATGATTTAATTAAATGATATTATAAACATTTTTACATCAAAATTAAACTCTTATTTTAATACATTGATAATGTAACATTTTTTAGTTCTTATATTATTATTCAATCAAACGTTTTAATTTATATGACATTTTAAAAAGTGAATGTTAAAATCAATTTTACTTATTAATGTAAAATACATAATTGAAGTGATAATATAAGATATCAATGCATCACAATTAAATCCTTTATCTATCTCTTCAAATATATATATATATATATATATATATATATAAAGTTTAATATATAAAGTTCTTAATACACTTAGTATCAGAAGTGAGAATGAGTCTTTACACCTTCACTCTATTAAATAAACTTCTAATGAATATTAGAACTTCATCAGTTTAAAATACAATCTAATACTTTATTATTATTCTTTATTTTGACATAATATATTTTAAAAAAAAGTTAATATCAATTGTTAACTAATATAACTATTAATTTCTATTTTTTTGAAATTTAGTATGTTTATGAATTAAGATAATATCATTAAATTCAAAAATTAAATTAATAAATATTAAAATTTTGAAAATTTTTTATCCATATTGTAACTGAGTAGTTTAGTAGGAGGTTACCTGGAAGATGATGCAAACACAACGTAGCTTTTCCTTCTTCTTGTCTCACTTTTGCAATGACTGGATGGAATGTGGGTACTAATTGCAAGCATTGCACCAAAGGTATCATTAGACAATAGTGGTTTGAGATTTAGCAATATATGGGTATGAATGTGTACCTGTTCCTCTCATGGATTACCCTTTAAATAGGAGGCAAATGGTTTGTTGCCACTACCTTGGTATTTCGGAGGGTAGTTAGGGGACGAGGATCATGACACCACATTACTCAGATCGTGGGGGTTCGCAACAACGTGTTATGCTAACTCCGAACAAAGAGCATCCATGTTGAGCATATGATACCTTTTCAAGTTTGGGCTCATCTTTTGGGCTTGACTAATATCAAATTGGGCCTCAAAGTGGGCTCTGGATTGGGTCATAACACACAGATATGTATGCTAACTCTGAGAACAGAGAGCATCCATGTCGAGCATATGATACCAGCTTTCAAGTTTGGGCTTGACTAATATCAAATTAGGCCTCAAAGTGGACTTGTATTATTGGGCCATAACACACACAGATATATATATAGAGAGAGAGAGAGAGAGAGAGTTATGTATGAAATAAATGGAAATTTTATATATAGAGAGGGACACACACACTTATGTCTGAAATAAATGGATTATTTTCCCTTGAAAATGTTTAAAAAGAAGTGAAAGGACTCACCCAACTACCGCAGAGGAGGGAAATGCCGACGTTTACTGTATTGGCATGTTGCCATTGAATTTTATTGTGAAAAATACGTTTGATATTCGAAAATAAAAGGCAAAAAAGTTCGAATGATATTGACCACGTCTAATCTTTGGTGTACGGAAGTTAATCTAATAGTAACGATAATAATCGCATCATGTTTTGTTTAAGATAATTCTGCAGTGACCAGTGTTTTTTTTGGTTTTTTCTGGGCTGGTTTATGTCTGACTGGTTCTAAATTGAATACTTTATATAATTATAAACCCCCAAGAATGGAAATGGTTGTGTCAAGTGCAGGAGCAGGTAGCGTGGCACGGGGGACAATGAGAAAAAGGGATAGAGATTTGGGGAAGGGATTAATGAGAAGCAGAAAAACAAGTACGACCAATGATGCTGTGATATGTGAGGAAGTATATAGAGTAAGGGGGTCGGGGTAGGCTGCAGGCAGCAGTATTACGAGAAAAATTTATATACTCTTTTGACATTTAATGTATGTCCTAGAAATATTTATAATAATATATTTTTTATTTTTATATAAATTTTAAGTATTTTAAATTAAAATTAAATAATTATAATGATTTATTAAGGACGTATTAAATATATTCTAGAATGATGAAATATTTTTCCAGTATTACACCCCAGTACAGTATGGGGAATAGGCTTCCTCGGAATTGTACCACGCCGTTGAAAACGCCTTGTCTGCTTCGTGGTTTTTACTCATTTGCCCGCGTTCATCCACTCCTTGCTTATCTTACAGTTGAGCCATCTTATCTGCATGCAATTTTTTCTTGTGCGAAAATTATGTATAGGCATGTAGATTCCGTGAAATAAAATACTTTGAAATTATTTTTTAAAAATTATTTAAATTAAAATAAAATTAATTTATTAGCAAAATTATGTTAGTTTCAAGTTATATATTATTTATATTATTTAATTTTAATATTATTATAATCTGATTTTTTAAACTGTATATCATAATATGATTCTTGATCAGTTAGTTGATTAAACATTAATGCTGTTTATTTAACTGTCTACCAGAGCTAGTATTGTAAAGGACTCTTTTATAAAAAAAAAATTATAATGCTTTTTTTTCACTTTTTTTTTAGAAATTTATTTTAAAAATAAAATATTTTTATTTATATAACCAATGATGACGAAAGTTATTATGATATGTGAATTATATCGGGACTCATTATGTTAAAAATCTACATGAAAAATGACTAAATACTTAAAATGATATGTAAAATATATGACACTCAAATTACATATATTGGTCCTCTATTCTTTTTTACATGATCAATTTAATCTTTGATAATATAAAAACAAATATTAATTTAAGCACCAAATTGAAAATCACATACTATCTATTTTAAATATCAAAAACTGATGATTTAATATATACTATAAAATCCTTGCATATTTAGAAGATGAATTTAGACATTTACAATATATACTGAAATTTTACATTAATGGCTGCTCATTGACAAGCTAAATTTTGTTCACAATAAGGCCATGTTTGGTTATGGATAAAATTGATGTGAAAATTTTTATAAATAAATTTCAAAATGTAAAATTACACATGAAACTTATTCATTAAAATTTTCACCTAAATACTACCCTCTAATAAAGCACATCATAAGATTTTATTTTTACGATAGAGGTCTAGCTAGGTGGCTTGGGCGATGATGATCAACCAAGAACAAGGTAAACTCCCATGACTCAGAAGGCCGGGAACGACTTGTAAGATTAACTACCAGATGAGTCATTATATTAATAGAGAGAATCAAACTCATGTTCTTATGGTACAGGAGTTTGTTTTTTAACAATTATTGTGCCAATCCTCTCTGGTTCCAGGAAGTTGTACAGTGTGAATTGTGATTTATTACCATGTTATATTAGTTTTAGAAAATACTCCTATATCAATGTATAGTTTTCAGAAAAATATAGACATAGGTTAAGTGTGCAGAATACATAATAATCACTTTTGACTTTGTGTAACATCGTTCATTGTTTTTAAGAACAAAACGGAAATTTGGAATGGTGCGGGCAGTCCTTCCTTTGTTTCAATAGAGGTGCATACATCGTACATCTTGGTTTGCAATATTAAACATATATCCGCAATCATATTCCGCACCATAGCATTTAGAATCTATAAAGTCTCATAATACACCTAACAATATTGTTTTAAGTCAATATAATTCATTATTTATTACCCTCAAACTTAACCCCGAAGGCAAGGTGAATTGTAGCATCTAGAGACGTAGGATATATATATATACACACACAAATACAAATGAGAGAAGTGATTTTATATAAAAGTAAAATGAATAAATTGGAGCAATCATATATATATATATATATATATACACACACAAATGAGAGGAGTGATTTTATATGAAAGTAAAAGGGATAAATTGGAGCAATCAGATCTTATATTAATGGTTAGAATTAGAACATAAAATCATGTGATTTTTTCAGTGATCATGTAATATTTTAATAACATTTAATCCTTATTACCTATGTATAGTTACATGTGTATACACACACACATATATATATATATATATATAGGATAATAATGCAACCTTTTTTCATCATTTCACAACATGTATGTATAATTAATATATATTTATGGAAAAAATTCCATGTTAGATTGGTATAAATTTATGATATATTATATGAATTTAATTTTGATGAACTAACAATATAAAAGAGTTTAATAGTGTGGAACTTAAATGTTTGTATTTGTAAGAATTTTAAAAAAGTAAGTGGTTAAATCAAATTTTTTATTAAGAATTTAACTTTTATACACTAATACTATAAAAATATTTTATACAACTTTCTAGGATTGGAATTTCCAACCTTATAGGTAAAGTTCGTCTAATTAAAACTCATACCCATTTCTATTAAGTTAACTCCATTGAGTCTATAGTAGCCTAGAATTAGGGATGACAAATGAAATGAGGTGAATTGACCCATTTTAATTATTTGATTAAAAATATCAACCCATCCCATTAAAAAGTAACGGCATCAACTCTTTTTTACCGCCCTAGCTAGAATTGACTAATGTTTAAGCAACTCCACCGGAATTCTTTACTTAATTTTCATTTGTTTTTGGTACAAAGCTATTTTTTATTTAGAAGCTCGAACAAATTCACCGGTGTTATGCTAACAAATTGGCATACCGAATGAACGAAAGGGGATGCCTCGTCTTTTTATTTTTATTTTTTAATTCATCTCATGTCGATGTTGACATTTTTATGATATCTAAGGTGACGGACGAAGACCTGAGTTACAAAGGGTCCAACCCCAAATAAAATTATTTTCATTCCTCCGCAACTCCGTGTTGGAGGCCGAAGACGACCGAAATTAATTAGAATTCCAAGCTTTTAGTGGAATCTTAGAATCATTCTATTATCCTAGAGGAGAAAGAGTCTAAACCGTGTCCAAGTAATAATTTTCTGTTGTTACGTGTGCGCTAGATAGAGCGATAGCTATTTCAAAATTGCCAACTTTGTGGTCCTCTCCTTTTAATTCTTTGTTTTGTTACGTGCTTTTCTCATCTTTCTCTTTCTGTCAAAACTCAAAACCAAGACATAGCCAACCAGCAGCACGGGAAGTGCAAGAAATAAATTTCCTCTCTAGTTTTTAAATTTAAATTTTGATTTAAAGACAGAATTTGGGAATCTTTGATTTAGGATATTCATACATTTTTTTATTTGGTGGTTTAAAGTTTCGGTGGCGGAAAAGACTCACCTTAATAGGGTATGCTTTGAGACTCTAAGCTCATCAAATGTTTATATTTACAGATTATCTATCAGTAAATAAATTTAAACATTAAACCCAAATTATAATCATTAATGAATTGACAGGCACTTGTGTGCTTATCAATTCACATTTTTTTTTTTTGTAATTTCTTTTAATTTCTTTAAGTTTTTTATTTTGCTGTAACTTCCTCTAACTTTTTATATATCAAAGGTATTTTGAAAAATAGGAATTTTGGATACCAAAAAATAGTTAATAGGAACTATTTACTCTATATATAGTATAGATATATGAGAGCTAAAAATCAACCAGGTGAGTTAGTGCTATGCCTATTAGCGGTTCATACTTTTGTGTGCCTGATTTAATGAATTCCACAACTATCTAGTGGCACGCTTTGCACAATCAAAATCTACAATTTTTTTTTGGCAAGGACAACTTATAAATTTTATTTTAACATAAGAAAGCAGATTTTTCCTTTTATATATATAAATTATAAGAGAATTAACTCAAAATTAATTCTGAACATATTTTAAACTAAAAAGTTATAAAAATGACACGGGAAGGAGATTACTTATTGTATTAAAACACTAAAACTCAATAATTAGTGGAAATTTATCTTTGAGATTTGTCAGAAGCTAAAAATTCAAAGAACTGTAAAAATTATATTGATAATATATTTGATCAGCATAGGAATATATTGTCTGCCATCCCCAGGCACATCTGGCTTCATCATAAGCTCTGTTGGGATTGATAAATAAAACCCTTAGGTTGAAATAACTTTCAAACTTAAAATAAACGTTCTTAATTCAGTTACTTAAAAGAATTACAGGTTGAAAAATATCAAGAGTCCAAGATCTTGGACTCTTGATATTTTTAACCTATCTTTTAAGTAACGAATAAGTAACTAATATTTCAGACTCTTATGAGGAAAAGTTTTTCAAGTGTCACAATAAAAATGATTTACGGCCTACAGTTTTAAGAAATTAATTATTAATTTTTTTTTTGAAAAAATAAAACTACAATTATAACATATTATTAGAATATCATTGACAATCATTAGTATTTAATAGCAGTATTGTACTACAAAAATTAAATATATTTAAAACTTATCGATATTTAATTAAATGTATAATCTATAATACTAATATTCAATACTTCTTTGAATTTTTTAGGTACAGCTTTTAGAGTAATTTAAAACCCACAAATTTTATAACTTTAATAATTAATATTTTTTAAAAAAATTATAATCATAATTATTATATATCATTATTTTATTATCATTAATTTATATAATTTCAATATTCATAAAAATCATTTTTAACATTTGAGTAATTTATGCTAAAATCTATACGACAATAAATATTGAACATTATTTTGATAACCTTATATATTGGAGTTATTTAAAATAATTAGTGAAAAATAAAATAAATAAATAATCAAAAATAATTTTAAATTATAGAGTTTATTTTTTAAAATATAAGTCTTTGAAAAATGTTTAAATCGGATAAGTTATGTTGCTCTACTTATATACTCCTAATTATCAATTAATTAATTAACATATAATATTAGTTAATTATTATATAATTTTTTTATTAATTTATAATATTTATTATAAATTAGAAATTCAACCTTGATATACTAAGAGTATTCACTATGATTGTTTATCAATTTTATCTTATAACCCTTTTACTATTTTTATTGGTTTTTTTTATTTTATCTTTTTTTAAGTATTATATTTATGGTCTTATGGTTAACTATCACTTTTACATAATGACATTTATAAAAATTAAAATTTTTTAAAATATTTATAAAGTTAAAAGCTAAATTTTTAATATTCATAAAAGTCAAATACATATTTTAATATATTTATATAGGGGTTAAATTTAAAATGATAGAGACCAAGCAATTTGTAAAATTACAATTTTCTTATTTAATATAAAATTTATCCTTATTTATCAAGCTAACGTGATTTTTTAAGTTTTTTTTAAAAATTATCCTTAAAAAAATGATAAATTCATGTGCTAAGGTCATTCGAAACTTTTTATTTTCCATTTTGGAAGCTTAATATATGAATAGAATTTATCAAAAACTTCTCATATAATTCCTAAACAATGAATTTATTGAAGGTATAAAGGAAATTGTTGAGTTAGTATCTAGAAATCAGTTAAGAAAACTCTTTGTTACATTATTAGTGACAAACACAATAAACATGCCATAATTTGTATGGAAGCATGTTTGGAAACTTTAAGAAGATGAAATCTTATATGACTTGAGAAGCATATTAAATAATTAATGTAGGTTTTAGAATAAGTTAAGAGTTTCATATTGTCATAAAAAAAACATTTATTTTTTGTATATATTTCTATCCTAATTCCATAGCTAAATAATTTATTTTTAATTGAAATTGAAAAGTTATTTATTTCAAATGGAAGATCTCTGAAAAGTTTAAGTTCATGTTATATCCAAATGATTTTTCACTCAATTAATTTTAAAGTCATTCTTAGCTAAAAAACTAGAATATGATAGAGAGTAATTGTTTGATGATTTTAAAGGGTGCTTATTTTCAATGAATGAAATTCAAAGGATAATTTATGATAATATAATAGACTCAATAACCACTGAGAAATGAGATTTTTATTTTGTATATGGTTATGGAGGAAGCTGAAAACATTCATTTAGCAAATATTTATTAAAATGATGCAGAAGAAAATGAGGTGTAATTAAAATCATGTAAATTAAATTTATTTATTATTTTTTATTAATTAGAAAGTATATTTTTATGTTTTTATAAATTAAAATTAAATATTTTAATTTACTAAAAACATGTAAATGGCTAGGATAATTAAAAAAATCATCAAAGTAGGTACCTATGGGGATTACTTGAAAAAAAGATGAGAATGAAAATACATTTAGTCTTCATTAGGACAAGAATAGAATCACGTTTGTTAAATGAGATAAGGACAATGAATGAGATCTATGCCACATTGAAATCTAACAATTCCACATTTACATAAATTATATATATATATGTATAAAAGAAAATCTTAGCACATATTCATTTTTTAATTATCTTTATTAGATTTGTATTATGTATGTATTTTTATTTTTAATTTGGATTATATTGCATTAGTCGTATTTGTTACTTCATTACTTTCAAAATATCTGCAATTTTGGAGAAATATGAATATTAAGAACGACAATAAATGACATTGATAATTGAGTAAAATATAGTGAATGTACTATTGTATCTCTAAATATTAATTAATATAGAAAACTAATATTAAATGGATTGCTTTGAAAATGTGAAATTCATTAAGGGTAGTATTTGAAGAAAAAAAATTAATGCTTTATTGAAACGTGAAATTGATAAATATTTTAAAATATGAGTTGCCTGAAGGTTGACAAATATTCTAAAGGGAATAAGTATTATGCATATTTATGTTTTAAATATCAAAATACTTTTTAAATATTTTTTGGAATCTATAATCTATAATACTAATATTTTAGACTCATATCGATGAAAGTTTACCAGGTGCCATTCATAGGATAATTTAGGGCCTACAAATTTCATAACTTTAATCTATAATTATTTTTTAAAAAATTACAATCATAATTATTATAAATCATTAAAATATTATTGAAGATTATCAACATTTAGTGAAATATCTCTTTTATCATTTAAATAATAAATATGATGATCTATCTATTTTGAATGTCACCAAACCCTTCATTTTTTTGTTATTTTTTATAATCCTTTTTTTTTATTATCAAAGATAGATATTTGAACAAATATTACCATATTTTGTTTACATATTCTTAAACTGTATTTTATCAACTTAATGTTCCATATCTAAAATTAATTTATTATGCATATAGGATTAATAAAAAATAAATAAAAAATAAATGAAATAATAGCATGTGCCAGCATAGAACCCCAAAACAAACAAAATGTTAAAACACAAATATAAAAGGTGGAAAAACTAAGGGATAGACAATAATCCTAATTATTAATTATTTTTTAAAAAATTGATAATTGATTTTTTATCACACTTTATTTTTGCAATTGAATAATGATTTTGGGGCTATTTAGTGTGTAAATATTGATTTTTGGTCTAAATTGGATTTTGGGTTTTTAAGTGGAATTAATCATAACTTTTGTTTCAGGTGCCTGATTAAAGGCCAACTTCGGACAACAAGGTAGTCATGAAATGCTGGAGCAAAGTTTAGTTAATTAAGTGTCCAAATTGCATGGGACCAAAGCCATTAATTTCGGTTTTTGTTTGGCCGATTTTTGTCCTTTGAACGGTTTATTTTATTTTGGTTTTTAAAGAGCCTGAAATAGGGACTCTAAAGGTTGTAAAATTCCAACTTTTCTCTAAACTTTGAGCATTGTTCATTTTGTTCAACTTCTTATTTTTATTTTTCGGTTTTCATTTTTGCCATGGTTGGCTAAGGCGCTAATCGACCAACCCATGAATTGAGTTCTCTGTTAATCCAGAAGGACATTTTTGCCTAATCCTAAGTTCGTTTCTCCTTTTTCCCTCTGTATTCGATTCTGGATAACTTAAGGGAAGGGGTGTTGAATGTTAGATTTAACATTTAGGTTGATTAATCAAAGGGTTTAAAATCAAAACGGGTTTAAGTGGGCATTGTACGTTGAATGAGTGAACACGCGAGTTTATGATAAAATGCTAGGTGATCACCTAGTAGCTTCGATTTTCTAGATGAATGCAGGGATTTCGATTTGTTTATGATCAACCACGAATTTAGTGAGCAATTGTCCAATGACGGATTTTTAGGAACTCCAGGATGGGTTGGTTGCTTTTTAATTGTTAATTTCGTTTTATTTGTTGTCTGTTGCTATCGAAATTGAACAAACCCCCTTTTTCTTTTCTGTCGAGTTCTTATGTGCCGTTTTCAATTGAGCGAATTGGTTCATTGCGAATTTCTTGGGAAACGATTCAGGTTGCTCTATATTACAAGTTTTACTCTTTATTTTATAGCCTGATTAATTTGAATGAGCTTCAACCACGTCAAAAATCACCTTCATATCTCTCTATCATTAATACAAGTTAAATACCCAATGTGAAATATTATGGCATTTATTGTAAATGACAATTGAAATAAGACTAAACAAAATATTATAATTAAAATAATTGAACTTTGAAATGAAAACAAAGAAGATAAAGAAAATAGCAGCCAAATGTATTATTATAGTATTAAAACGTTATAATTATAATATTAATAATTAATAATAAGAAATAATTAGATAAATGAAATAGCTATTATAAAAATATTATTATAATAGATTTTTTGAAATTGTTTCACCATATGTCATTTTCTCATAATTTATATTATTTAAAAAATTATTTTTACTTCTTAAGTAAAGGGTACTCTTTTATGGAAAATAAAAGGTATATTTAACATTTCATACAATGTGAATACAATTAATTACAAAAATTTCAATTTCAAATTGAAAACCATATTCAACGGATACATATCATTTCACATTTATAATAAATATCAATTACAAAATTCAAAATCATATTTAAATAAGAAAATATTTTCAAATTTTCTAAAAAAAATAAATCTAAAATAAATACCGAACCTGTTGAATATAAAAGAACCATTATGCTGATTTAGCTATATTTTTAAATCCCGTTGAATTTTTGAAAAATTCAAATCTATATTCTATAAAATGTATTCTTCCACATTTATATACCATGTGTCATTTTTTCATAATTTTTTTAAACTTTATTTACTTCTAAAATAGAAAGCATATTTCAAAATTCATATAATTAATCAATTAAAAAAAATACAAAATTTAAATTTTAAATTCAATATCAACTTTAAATCAATGTATAATATTTTCATATCCACAACAATAAATCCTAAGTTTCAAATTTTTCAGTATAAATTTTCATTAAGATCATTTTTTGCTTAACAAGTTGTCACGACCTTAACTTACACGTGAGAAATCTCATTCTACGTAAGCCTTCAGACATGTATTATTTCTATATGCACAAAAATCCATGATATAGTTTTTATTCTTTTCTAAGTATCATTCACCTGTTTTCAACATCATAATTATAAAAACAAGCTTTTATAATCTATTCAAAGTATAACGCTATATTAACACAAAATATATAGAAAGTCCTTATTATACAAAGTGTCTACGAAAAGTCAAAGATTTATACCTGTCCAAAATAACATTCTAATATACATGATTATGCAAAAGATAACATGCTCTAAGATCCAGAATCCTGCGTCACACTGGAGCATGTCTAGAGCAAAAATCCCAAACTCCTCACCTAATAGGCACGGCAACTTGGAATCTAATGCTGGGAGGAAGATGACATGGAAGAATCCGGAAGGCTGCCTATATCTTAGAGAAAGGAGAGGAGGGGTGAGTTTTGTTACCAAAACCCAGAGTGAGTCCTCACCTGGAACCCTCCCATAAAGCATTAAAGGGCATGTATAAAATCACAATGATATAAATACCGTTCAACCAATCAGTATAGTTATAAGAATGTAATTATATGCAAGAGTACTAAAACACTGTATCATGTAAAACACTTCAACAATATCTCAATAGAGAAACAGTAATATTTGCTCTGGTTATGCATAGCATAACAATATCTCTGGTCACATCTGGCGTTACGTATCGCCGTCCCAGTGTGACAATAATGGGTACCTAACTAGGTCCCTTCTTTGAATACTTTGGCCCTGGGCTACTTGGTACAAAGGTTAGCGGATTAACTCCGCTAACACACAGCCCGTTTCTCTATAGCTACTGCTGTCAATCAAAGAATACAGTATCATTTCCAAACTTTGAAAACAATGGCATCTACCATGGGGTTCAAACTCAATCAAGTAAAATCCATGATTCTACAAATCAGATCACCATTGCAATAGCTCAACAAGTTATGTTCTCACATTCAGCTTCATCAAAAGTACCTTTCATCCACATGGAGTTATTAAAACATGTTTTCATGATAAAACCTATGGTTCATATAGAACACAATAGAATTCTTACAACTTCTAAGAAAGCCTCTAAAGTTCATTATTTAGGCTATATTTCAATGAAAATAACTTTAATGCATGAAATAAGATTGCAGATGTGAACCCACTCACCTGAGTGGCGGAAGTTGAGGGCTCAGCATTGACAGGGTTCCTTGGAGTGGAGATGGCACCAGGATCTATCATAGGAGTGATAGAACCTTTGATTAATCTCTAGAATCACTAAAAAACCTTAAGTTTATCTCTAACATGGAGGAAAAACTCCCTTTACCCTCATAGGCACAGAAACCCCTCTAAAACAGGAAGAATGAAGAAAATAGAGCAAAATTGAGAGAACTACATACCTTAAAGCCTTAGGATTGAAGGATTGAAGTTAGAATTGAAAGATAATGGAAGAAAATGGGGTTGGAAATGAAGTTTAGGGGTGAAAGAAAGAGAGAAAGTGAAGGTTCTGGAGGTTGGGGAGAAAAATGCATTTTGGGTGTTCTGGACCCGAAACGACGTTTTTATGCTTGTTGTTTACCGCCTGGGCGGTTATATGACCGCCTGGGCGGTCCCGCCCATCTAATGCATCAACTTACTTCCCCTTCCAGCCTGCCACATGACCGCCCGGTCCTCCAGAAGCTCCAGATCTCACTTTACTCTCTTAACTGCCTTAGGCCTTTCTACTTAATTTTCCAATATTTTATATTAACTTTACTATGTAAATAAACACCCCCATTTGGATTCAAATAAAATATAAAAAAATCAAAAACCCAACAAACCAAAATCTAATTTTTGGGTTTTAGTTCAAATTCAAGAATTTCGACAATTTATAAACTTTTGGGCTAAAAACGAAATGTCTAGAGGTTCCATAAAATTTGTTAAAAATCACTCTTCAATTTGTCTATCTTTAAAGAACAATTACCGGACTTTTGATCCAGGAAAATGGTTCTACTATATAGCCCTCCAAAGGCTTGTAGGTTCAGACTTAGAGAAATTTAGGACGTATTGACGCTAGTGCAACTAGCACCCTTCTTTAATTCGAAAAAATTTCTAACCCTTTTTATTTAACCTAGGGTATTACACAAGTGTCTCTCAATATTGTTTTAATTCGTTATGTTATTCTATATTTTGTCTTGATATATCAGTTTTGAAATTTTCTATGTAAACTACTTTATGATTATTTATTTTTTTACTCTTAGTTGTTGTCTTAATTTATTTTTATCTTATTTTATTGTTGATGAGTAGTATTGTTGATTTCATTTTGTGTTTTACTTATCATTATTCTACAACTCTTGTATTCCTTCTTAAGATCTCTTTCATTCCTTTTTCTCACTTATTTTCTCTCACTAACAGCCATTGTGTATTTTTCCCTCAAACCGCCATTATGGAACTTTTGCAATTGTTGATGTCACCTTCAATGCCATCAAACATTACCTTATGTTCAAAAACGAATTTATTCATTTCTTATTTTTTTTTCAGGTTAGATGAGTTTCCTTCATTTCTCCAAATTTATTTTTCTTTCTTACTCTTTCACTATTTTAATCTATTCATTCTCCCATAATTTTCATTATAAATTTTTATTCTTTTATTTTAGGGAAAAAAGCATTTTACCCGTGTATTTTAGGTCATGTGTAATTTAGACCTTGACTTTTTAAAACGTGCAATATGACCCCTATGGTTTTCACACAGTGCAAGAAGGTCCTCTATTAATTTTCCATCCATTTACACCATTAAATTTACATATGCCGAGTCACATGACCATGATTTGGACAAAAATGCCCTCCAACTTCAATCCAAACTCAACCAAACACTAAACCCCTCACCCTTCTCCTCTTTTCACGCAAAACAAAACAAACACCATTCCATCAAACCAGAAACCCATCCCTCTATACCAACATTCTCAGCCAAACTAGATACCCAATTTAATTCATACAAATCATCAGTCATCAACAATCCATCTTAACCAAAAATCCCAATTTCAAATCAGATCACAATATAAAAAAAGAGGCAGAAAAGAAAGGAAGATAGGGAGGGTGTTCCGCCATCGCGACGGCCACCCTTCCATCATCTTCATCCGCAACCTCTTCCATCATCACCATCATTTCGATCCTACCTGAAATTTCAATTCCAAAACATAACCAAACATAGATTCAGATTTTTTTTTTACAAAAAAAAAATGAAGCTTTAATATGAGGAAAAGTGGGCGGACCACCATCTCTACCAGCCACGTGCCGCGCATGACCACTGCGCCACCCACCCCTCATCATCCTCATCTTCCTCTCTCTAAACCAGGACAACAACCAGCACACCCTCTCTTCCTCCTACCTTCCACCTCCAGCAACACCGCCTTGCTTTGAGATCGACCTCCCTTGCCACCACCTGAAACCGATCCAGCCGCCGCACTAGTTCCTCACAACTACCACCACGGCGGCCTTCATCCAGCGTGCCACTCTTCAAATCGACCACGATCTCATCACTCTCAGCACCGGCGCGCCTCCCATCCATGAAGAAGCCACCGCGAAGAACCAGGTGCCTCAAAACCTCCCTTGAGTGGCCTGCACCTCCCTTTATGCGGTGGTGATCCTGCCTTGTCTTCACGCCTGGCTCTTCCTTCTCTTTCTTGCTCGCCCCAGGATGAATTTTGGTTTTGATTGTGGATTTTGGTTAAGTTTGGTTTTGATTTTGGTTTCTGTTATGATGGGTGGTATTTGTTTTGTTTTGGGTGAAAGAGAGAAGGGCGAGGGGTTTAATGATAGGTTGAGTTTGGAAAATTTGATTGAAGTTTGAGGGTATTTTTATCCAAATTATGGTCATGTGAATAACACATGTAAATTTAACAGTGTAAATGGATGGAAAATTAAGGGCCTTCTCACTGTGTGAAAACCATAGGGGTCATATTACACATTTTAAAAAGTCAAGGTCTAAATTGCACATAGCCTAAAATATAGAGGGGTAAAATAATTTTTTCCCTTTATTTTATTATATATTGTTATATTAATTATGGCAAATAAATAGTATTGTTTGAATTTTTAAGATTGATATCATTTTTTAGATATTTTGTATTTTCCACCCCCTCTATGCATAAGAACATGGTACCCGTTCAGCTATATTTCTTTTTATTTACTTCACTCTTCTATTTTTCGCTTTTAATTAATTCTCTTTTCTATAATTTACAAGGTTTTGCTCATTCAATATATTTCCTATCATAATTTCAAACAACTCCATCAATGTTAGAGTTTTGGCATAGGTATCTTATGATATATATTATAGCAAAACGGATTCCTGTCACCTTTTTTTATATATAATATAGATTTTATCAATTTGTATTGGATTGGATATGGATGTGTTTTGATTGTTTTGTTTGGATTTGTTGTTATGATATTCTTTAGGGTGTGTTATTGAAATTGAATTTTAATGTATGTCACTAATTTAAAATTTTAATTGATTATAATTCAAATTTAAATGTTTGTCCAAATGATGTATTGTAAACTTTTATAAGCAAATCGTCACCTAAAATATTTAAAAAAATGTAATGGGAGGTATTATTTATTTGGTAATTTTAAATTTTTTAGGAGAAAATTTCTCTCGCTAAAAGTAGAAATACATTTAACAACACATATTCTGATACAAAATTTAAATCTTCTTTTAAATTAATGCATATTCTTTTACAATCTATCTATAATTTTAATAATAACAGTATCATAATAATTTATATTTCCTACTATAACTTAGTCTCTCTATCAATACTTATCTTTCTATAACTCATCAATAATACAAAATCAAATAATAATTCTTTTTTTTAATTGAACATTCCTCTATTTATCATATACAATAATATAATTAGTATTAATATATATAGTAATATAATATTAATTAATCTATCAATATATATATATATATATATATATATATATATATATATATATATATATATATATATATATATATATATTCAAGTTCCTAAGTATTATGATTCAATTAAGTTAATGCACTAGAACAATATTATGTATAAAGATATATAATATTTCTAGTACATTCAATTATAATAAATATCATTTGAAACTTGATTTGATTTGTATTTAATGTGATTCAACCCTTTTAAGAAGTATTTTGATTTGTTATCTTATTTAATCATATCACAAGAATTTTGTCATATAATTTATCAATTATCATAAAATGGATGGCCTAATTATTGTCACATAATTTTGTCACATCTCAATAATTTTATCTTATATTTTCTCAATTTTTGTATCATAATATGTCAATTATATTCAACATATTATATTTTTATTATTATCATTTATAAAAATTAATGCACTTGCTATTATTCATTAGATATGTATATATATGTGTGTGTGTGTGTTTTCTCCATTTTTTGATAAAATATCTTAATTAATTATTTATATTAAATTATTCTTAATGTGTTCAATGACCTCATTTATGAATTTTATTTGGAAGTTTTTTGGCTGTTGCAATCAATATGGTTTCCCATATCAGTTATAATAATGGGTCCTACCAATTTCATATTAGAATTCTTTACTTATGGAACATCCTAGGTTATTAAAATTTAAAGTTCTATTTTCTATCGAGAAACAGGAAAAAGATAATTTTTAATGTCATCAAAATTTATACGGATAGGTACTACACCTTATTTTAATTTACATCAAATTTTACTACCATTAGTTCTAAATATTTTTTCTCTTTATTATTATATTTATTTTTTTTTATCTTTTGTTACATATTTAATACTTTTCTTTATTTTAGATATTTATTTTTTTACAGTTCATTATCACATTTGAATTATCTTCACCTATTGTTTTAGAAGCTTCGAAAATAGTTCGAGATTAGAGGAACAAGTTACGTGATCGAGAAACATCCTTCAACAAACACATTGAATTGTACAAGTTGCTCCGAGAAGAATATTATAGTTGAAAGGATATTAATTTAGCTATAAGTTATGTGACTAATTTTATATGGTAATAAAGTTTAGAAGCATATGATTATAATCTTTTTTGGATTCATGCTAAAACAATATGAATGACATAGCTACTACATATGTTGATGGTTAGTATAGGTAGTTTTAATGGTATAAATTTCTAAAATATTGAAGATTATATATATATTATCAATGCTAATGATTTTATTGGAATGTAATGGTTTTGGTGTGAACTTAATGATATATTTCAATAAAAAAATCCAACTTACAAAATATTTATGATCATGTTTTCAATTTTGGGTTGCTAATTCAAAATTTGAATCAAGGTTGTAAAGCTCGATTCCATTTTTTACCTTTATGTATTATTATTTTATTGATTTTTTTAATCCTAGATTTAATTAATTTGAATTTAGTTGCACAATTTTATTGTCTCAATTTTGATTAGGATTCTATAGATGAATTTTGTGCTCTAATTGAATACAATTTTTTTAGGTAAGTGTTCTAATTGAATATTAATAAAAATCAAATCAAATATTATTATCATTCATATCCTTAATTTCTTTTAAAAATAATACATCATGTGATTTAATAAATCTTATCAAATTTAATTTTTATTTTTAAGATCATATTAAATTTGATTAATTGATGGGGTTTAATTTTATTTTAAATTTAAACTCAAATTGAATTTATGTCTATTTTTATTTATTTTAAACACAACTTAACAATAGTATGAGAGAAAAAAAAACTACTTAATAGATTTTAAATATATAAGTGATTTGTAAATCAAATCAAAATTTATTTATTCGATTAATATGAATATTATATATAGTTTGTAAAAAAATTAATTTGAAGTAAATTAATTATCAATTTTAATTAATTAATTGATGATACAACACAATGATTAAAATAATTATGCTGAATAATAAAATAAAATTGAGGCAATTTGATAAATTGACTTTATGTTTTATACTCATCTAAATTTACTTTTGTTTTATATTTCATTTAATTTTTTTCTAACTTTTTACAATATGACTCTACTAATTCAAACAACATGTTACTTAAATTTAAGTTTTTTTTAAATTTTTTAACATATAATTTAATATTTAATTTCTCTACAGTTAATGTTGATAAATTAAAGTCGATGAAATTATAATATTTTTTGTTCATAGAGTTCATTTAATTCTATCTAAAAGACTATATAATAAATATATGATTCTATTTGAAAAGATAGTGAAGTAAAAGACAATTAAATAGGAGAAGATTATTTTAATTTAGAATGAATATTATTTACTTCAAATGAAAATAGTTTTAATTTAAAGATTTTGATATTATTGCTCACAATTACGGTGTTTTTGCAATGTCAATGTTTTCATTTTTCTAAATGAACCAAATGATGTTTAAAATTTGTTAAACTACACTGATGATTATAACCAAAAGGATTATAATTATTGTTATTATGATATATTATTGATACTTCAATTTTTATTTTTATAATTAATATTAATTAATTAATAAATTAATAATGAATAAATATCAATTTACCTACAGGTGAAAAGCCTTCAATTTTTTAACATTAAAACTTTTTTAAAAATGGCTTCAATTCCACAATTTACCTTTCTTTAAAATAATACTAATTATTTATTAAATTTTATGATACTTTTATATTTTATTCATTATTTAATTATTTAAATATTAACTTATATTTAAAATTAATTTATATATTCAATTTACCATAAGGTATCTTTAATTAAATTGTTATTTCTTTTTATTAATGTCAACAAATTATTTTTTAATATTATACCATGCATCGCATGAGTTAAAGGACTAGTTATTTTAATAAATCCATAAATATCTCGTAGGATTCAAATCCTTGTGAGAAATAGAGAATAAGACTTAATCTGGAATAAAGATGGGAATAAGGGACAAAATTCTAAACTAGAAGATGTGTGCATATCATTCTCATGGATACCTATTATCATTTATATTAATGATATATGATATTGTAAATATATCCACTTATTTTATTTCATTATTAATCAATTTCAATTATTGAAACGTGCAAAATTTTTATAAAATAGTTTTTTCATTATTAGTTAAAGGTTATCTATGGACATTTTCTTAATCCTATAAATATGATATTCAAAATAAGATATAAAATAGAATAATTTATTTCAGATTCATACTTGTTTATATTTTATTTATTTATTTAATTATTTAACTGTTAACTTATTTTCAAAATAAGTTTATATACTCAATTTTTTATAAGATGTATTTAAATGAATTGTTATTTTTTTAATAAAGATCAATAAACTATTTTTATTATCATCTTGTACATTATACGGATAATTAGAATATATATATATATATATATATATATATGATACTATTTTTTTTATCATTGAATTGATTGATTTTAACAGATAAACGGTACATCCGTTTTGTCAAATCCAACATTAATTATCAATTGGTAAATGAATTTGACGTTTTGATTGGTATAAATGAAGCTTCTGTTTTCCTTATTTAATATGTTCGGTAACATTGTGTCACGTGTTCGATTCTGATAAGTAATTTTCTTCCCAAATTTTTCTATTTTTTTATTGGAAAATCAATCAATTCATTGATATAAAAAAATAGTATCATATATATACATATATACACGATACGTTTTTTTAACAGATAAACGGTACATCCAGTTTGTCAAATCCAACATTAATTATCAATTGGTAAATGAATTTGACGTTTTGATTGGTATAAATGAAGCTTCTGTTTTCCATTTTTTTGATATATGTGTTGGTAACATTGTGTCACGTGTTCGATTCTGATAAGTAATTTATTTTCCCAATATTTTATTATAATTATTATTATCGGAAAATTTCGTACTATAATATTAAATCTAATGACTCACATTAACTCCATATAGAGTTGGCACATATTCGATTCCAACTATTTTTTATCGGAGTACTATAATTTAAATCTATGACAAATGCCTATTTAAGTAACTTCTTTTTAACTACTAAATAATGAACTACAGAACCAATCATGGTAGGCGGCTCCTTGATATGTTAGAAAAAAAATAATATAAAAAATCATGAAATCTATTAGTTGAACACCTTAAATATTTAGAGAGATTTATCCTGACAAAATTTATTAATAAAGGAGATCTTTTGAATAGAAGCTTATTTCTTAGTTTAAAAGAGCTTCATGCCCTTAAGAGATTGGTCACAACTGCCAATGATATATACCATGGAAAACAAAAAAATTGATATCAGTCTTTCATATTAGCTAGGTCCTACTTAATTACGATTTTTTTCTTTAAAGAGTTTTTCGTTTTTTCTTTGATAGATAAAGAGTTTTTGTTGATGAGTACCTTAAAAATATTAGTTAAAAAATGGAATATGAGATATTATTAATCAAAAAATAAAATTTTAAAGTTTTTAATATATTGAATACACAAAAAAAGTGATTTTTTATGGTTTCTTAATCGGTATAGTGTCGTTATAGTACTTTCTAATAAAATTATATTTTTAAATAGTCTCAAAGCAACTGTTTTTTTTTTTAAAATAGATATTTTAAAATGAATTTATCTTTAACGCAAAAAAGTGATGAAGTATAAAACTCATTCAATAGTTTATGATTATTTTTGTATTTACATACAACTTGCATAGACAAGGATTCTTTTTAAATCTAAAATTTTATTGTGTGTGTTTGTCATGGGAGTTATCAGAGAAACACGTGTTGAAGAGTCACTTTCGGTTGTGCTGAACTCTGAAGTCTGAACACAATCAAGAGATAAGGATTAAACAGAAGGACGTGTTAACGTGTGCCCAGACACAGAGGATCACGGACAAACCGTTTTCTTTTTGGAACAGTTTGACCAAACAGCCCAGTCAGTCAAAACCCAAAAACGCTGCGTTGCTGACAAGGATAACACGTGGTGACCGTAGGCCATGTTTGGTGCCAGCGTAGAGGAACATCTTTTACTGCACAAGAACCAGATGCGTACCTTTTCTTTTTTTCCTTTTTCTTTTCTTTTTGTTTTTTTTTCCCTTCTCTTTTGGCTTGAGCCTCAGAGTGAGAGTGGGGGTGGGGCTAGGATGCTGCAGATGCGTACGTTCATCTGAACGCGTACTGTTAAAGGGAAGGGCCACAAAGCTTGAATGGTCTCCTCAATTTTTGTGTTGATTGCAGATTTGCATTGTACCCAATGTCACCTACTTGAGGTGGGAGACCCTTACGTAATTTTAGCACAAGTATAAAAGCCAAAAAGTGTTTGTATTTTTATGCAAAGAAATTGATTACCCTTCACTTCACATATCAACTAACCCTTTTTTTTCATGTTAAAAATATTTTTTTATTACTCAATACCCTTAGATTCCGTGCCAGACATAATGTATTACCATCTTTGAATTCTACTAGGGACTCACTTCAAGAAAAAAAGGCTTTGGTTTTGTTTTTCACCTTTGAAATTGAAGTTAGATGTATGTCGATGAACACTTTGTTCCAAATAACATCACTCAAATCCTGACAGGCCACTTGAACATATGCCGAATGTGTTGCTAATTCATTTACTAGTTATCTGGTATCATTCTATAATTTATATTATTTAAAAAGGGATTTATTTAACACCATATAAAATTTATGGATATCGTATTTGTTACATAATTTATGGTTAAAAATTTACTATGTGTCCCATTAATTAAATTTATTAATATTTTAAACACTCATAATTAAATCATAACTCTTTGATTTAAAAGAATACCGACATTCTTAAAGTACCAAAACAACTATTTAAAATTCATAAAACTCTTTAATTATATTAGTTGTGTAATTTATCCTATAAATAATATAAAATATGATTTAATTTTATTATATTGATAATTATACTATTATTTAATCATGTATGATTATATTAGTAGTTAATTTTTATCTTCATATTTAAAAAGCCATGGAAATAAAAAAAGTTATTTAAATTACAGCTAATGCATTCAAAATTAAACACTGCAAAATAACCCCTAAACTTTGTACATTATGCTAATTACACCATGTTGTTTAATAGAATAATAGTTAATGTATGTCATAGGTGCATTGCTTTTAATTTTTGTTATCTCACCTCCACCTATTGCTTAGATTGTGGTGCCTTTCGGTTCATGATTAATTTAATAATAAAAAAAAACACACACACATGGTTGTCAATAGAAGTCTTGACAGGTAATCTCTTCGCACCACGTTGGGCACTAGCCTTGGCCATTAACAAACTTAAGGAGGAGGTAGACCTATGTGCTCATGAATTAATTATGCAAAGTCCTACAAAATGGTCAAGTTGAAACTAGGGTCTTTTTTTAACATATAGGATTTGGGACGTATTTATATCAATATGGTATATTGGAAAAAAATCATGCAATATGTTTTTTTATAATAATTTCCTTTGAAGGATTTAAACAATCAATCAAATGATTAAAATTAACATAGAATTCTACAAAAATGGATTTAGAAATTAACTCAAAATCATAATCTTCTTAAAAAATAAAATAAAATTCACCATAGACGGATTTTATAAATACCATATCCAAGTAAATTTACCTATTATCTCATATAAGTGTAAATCACCTACCAAAACACCATATACAAATTATTTTTTCGTCTAAACTACATCCCTACATATATGCATTATTTTCTTCCTTGGATTGATACCATGTATGCAGGTTAAAGGTTAATTTACACAATTTAAAATTTATGAGTAAATTGAACGTGAAACAATATAAATTGAAGGGGTTTTCTGTGAATTTTAACCATCTATTTATGGGTTTGCCATTTTGCTAGTTTCATATATTAGCGGTGGAGGCTCATAAGGAGGGGAAAAGAAACCTTGACATGGTAATTAAATTGGTTAGCGTATATAGGCCCAAAGAGCCGAATACCACTGCTGTCTTATATCATTTTCAAGATAGGAGGATATTTCGTCACCCAAACTCGTATTTAATAATGCATGACCAATTTTCCCAAGGATATGAAGCAAAGCATAGGTGTAAAAGAAGCCACGGTATATACACAGAGTAGCAATCTGTCTTGTTCCAACATCCCTCACAAGAAGCCTCGCCAGTACCAACAAACAACAGTTTCATCTGACCGAATGCTCCAAAACGGTGCAACGGAGCAAAAGGCTGTCACAGTCCGTCTTCCAAATATAACTGTATTCTTGAATTCTTTTATCACGTAAAGGACCCACAACCAACTTCTCATTAGCAATCTTCATAAATATAGACGTTTGCATTGATTCAATTAGTTCATCATTTATTTCTCATCAATAAGATCTCAAATCCAACTTCTGTAGAAGAGAAAATAAAAAACTACTCCAAAAGCTTCAACTCAAACGTATAGACAAAAAAAAATATATATTTTCTTATTGCCAGAATCTTCAATCGGATTATGTAGTCAATTTTCCACCTCTATCCTCTTTAAAGCTAGCACATCTTCATTAGTCGTCGTTGCTTATTTGGGAGCTTGTCAATGTTAAAACCAACGTTGATACACTATCAAAGATATAAAGTGAAAAAAACAGTGGTTGACAAAACAGCCACTTTGCACTTCTCAAGCGTAGAAAATAGATATATATATATATTTTCTTTGGTTACTGTTGTTTTGGCCGTGGCTTATCCAATTAATTATTGTGAACACCCCTTTTGATGATCTCACTTTAATGATTCAGTTAGTCATATCTACTTCGATAATGGCAAGATTATCATTAGTTTCCATTGTACATGATTGAGAATATGTATGGAAAGAACATTAGTCATAGATTGAAACCATGCTTAAGATCTTAATAAAGCTAAAGCGTTAATGGGAATTAGAGTACTAAGCAACAAGCATCATAATATATATATATATATATATATATAGGCTTATGATATATAGCGTCTTATTCGGCCTCCAACTTCTTACCATACACTTTTTCTCTGTTGGAGTCACAACTAACTTGGCCCACCAAGCCTGCTCCCCCATGTGATCATCCAAAGGATCTTTGACTAATCTTCTTTTGGTTTTTTTTCCATTAATCATATGTAATCATGACTCGCGAATTTACATACATACTGCAGGCCATGTCTGTGATCTCAAGCATATTATCCCATGCCTTTTGTTTGTCTTCGAGTCAGATGCTTCTTAACCCGCACTTTAACTTTATTTCACAGCGTCATTTGTCGTCACTTCCAATCATCCCTTGGAGGCAGAAAAGTAATTGTACCTTGCGGAATTCATGCTTTATAAGGTTGAAATTAGATAGTGTACTATTTTTGCACAAACTTGTGAGAAATTTTGTGCATAATTTAAAATGTTTTTTAAAAGAATACGTGAAATGTACTTATATCATCGACCATCCGTCACAAAGAAGGTTGTGAAGAAGAGATAGAAAAAGAAAAAGAAAAAGAAAAAAACCTTGTTGACAAAATTTTGTTGTTGTGTGTTATCGCGTTATATAGGTACAAAAAACACATAGGCAGTATTCAATAGTGTGAATTTTCACTTTGACAACTGTTTCTTAACGCATTCCACTCACATGATGATTGCCGAAAACGTCATCAAACAGCATTGGAATATCTACGGACTCATTTCTTGTCAATAGCACCAACCTGGAGAGGATAGCATCATTCTTCACAATTTTCATTTACAATTTTCTTTTTGTCCACACATTGAACCTTTAATGCACATAAATGGTCTTATATACAGGGGCAGAGCTAGAGCATTTAGGCAAGAGTGGCCAATTTTATATAAAAATCATAATATATAAAAAAATAAATATTTTACTATCAAAACTTAAAAAACACACATATATACATGATATATTGTCTATTTGTAGTACTTAAACATCTAATTAAATTAAAAAATTTATAAAAATTAATCAAGTACAAATTTTAAGGGGGCCAAACAAAAACTTATATATACATATATATAAAGAAAATAAAATTTTTAGCCAAGAGGAGGCGCCCCTGCTAATATAATGATAAGAGAATTTAAATTTTTCCTAAAGCCTCTTGTAATGACGCAACAGTGAAAAGTTCTAGATCCCAAACCTTCGTAATAGTGCCAAAGAAACCATATATATTCTCTAGACAGCTAGACTAATTTAGGACCTTAAGCATTATTAATATTATTATTTTTTGTCATAAGCTTGTTCAGGATATGTGTGATGGCGACGTATACCAAAATAGTGTTACCAACTATTATCGTTAACCATTGCTAAAGAGAACTCCATGGGGCTCTAGACGTGATGACAAATAATAGCTAGCATCAATCGCAATAGTCACAAGGGCATTGTCTCATTAAGAGAGCAACACCCCATTCACCTAAAAAGCTTAAAGAAAACCAAATTAGGGGAAGAATGCGGGTTTGTCTAGTGGCCATTGGCTGTGGTGCTGGCGGATCAAGTATTCTCAAAAGGAGAACAAAGAAATTAAAAATAAAAAAATAAAAAAAAGCCTAGAAGCTTTCAATGCAACTAGGCTTTCGTGAATGACCAACAGATGTAAACTGTGACTTTTGAAGAGGAGCTTCTATCACTTGCCCCAGTTGTTGCCTTTTGAGTATGACTAAACCTCTATGACTATGCTCTCATTGCTCTGTGATGGAGACATTGGGATGATGTTACATGAACATGCTTCATGCTTAGTGGCCTCAACTCACATATCAGCTTAGGAATTTTGTTGAAAGTAAGGGAAGGTTGTCCATGCATGTGGGGCGAGAGCGGTGTGGTATCTTACGTAACCAACAGAGATACAAACAAATGGAGACACACAACCTGAAAGAGAAATAGCAAGCACCCCATAACCATAGAACATGTCACTCCCCACCAAAAAGGACGAGAATGCTTGTGTCAAATGAGTATTGGCCATCGTGGATCCCTCACGAGATACTACTATTTGCGAACTGCATTTTCAAAGTGTATGCATGACTAATGCGGCATGTAATTGGTAAAAGTTCAAGAAACAATTTTGTGTCATATACGAGGAGAATTAATTGAGTGAAATACTTAAATATGTTTGGTTAGGGAATAAAAATAAGGTATAAATTTTTATCAATAAACTTTATGTGTAAAATTATATATAAATCTCATATTCTCATGCAAGAAAAATTTGTCCAATTTTTACTTCTCAATCAAACATACCCATACTATGTTTGGTTGGGGAGAAAATATAGCGTAAATTTTCATGAATGAGCTAATAGAGCGTAAATTTTTATGAATAAGCTCTATCATAATATTTTACACATAGCTAGCTTATTCATAAAAATTTACACTAATTTTTTACCCTATAACCAAACACACTCTAAATATAATTTTACATTGAAAGCTCTATATGTAATTATGAGAATGGCCCAAATTTTTTTGTGAGACCTAGTTTAATTCCTTCATATCACATTTATTTGAGATATGAAGGAATGTATAACATTCTTTGAAATGTGAACCCTTGCCAAAAAACCGAACATGAATTATCTCCTCCATAAGGGAAATTAAAGCATCACATTTACGACTATATAAGCAATTTCTTAACTACTAAATGAAAAGTAACCACTAGAATACAAGTTAGTATGACTATTACCTTGCTGACTTTGGACTAAAATGTGAGAAATATACGTGTATATGCAACTATTTTCATTTAAAGCCAAACACGGGAAAACCGGTGCATGTTTAAAACGAAATCAAATATGTCATAATGGCCTAAGATGAGTCCAATTTGGAAAAAGCGACAACACCTCGAAATTACAGAATGTATGACACCTCGGTCATGATGGGGAGGTAGATGGATGACAGACAGTCAACACAATCTGATTAAGCATCTAATTTGATCACACTTTAGTACGAAGCAAAGGCGATTATTGAGCACAACAATGAATCACAAACAATTTTTTTTCCTCAAATCATTTCATAGCTGGCGAGAAGGACCACCTAACTATCTTACAAATGATTGACCAAAGCAATCATGAACTAGGTCCTATCAAGAGAATTGAAAAAAAGTGCATTTATTAAATTTGTTTGCAACTGCATTATGTTTTTCTAGCATGCCATTATGTAGAAGACTTTGCTTGACCAAACAAGGAGGGCGCGTAACAAGTTTGAAGGAGATTCACAGATGAAATATATACAAAGTGCATAACAGTTGTGTTGCCTCGTGTGGAATGCATCAAGGAATCAATCCCTCTTCAGTCAAGTTTCCTACTGACCAGTCCTTTGAAAAAGTCAAAGCTGTCACCACAGTGGAAAACTATTTTGAATTTCAATTGATAATAAAACATGTCATGCTAGCAGTAACATATTTGAACCGTTCATCTCATCTATAAATGAGCCAGATGAGAATGACCACTGTTTCTGATAACTCTTCGAAATTGAAAAGTTGACAAAGCCCTGTTTTGTTTTGTTTCAGCAGTATTTTGTGGGAAATTAGTGGGCTTGCAAAGACGGTTTGTCCTCTCTTATGTTAAGAATAAAGTATAGAGAAAAGAGATTTGTCCATGACTAATTAACGCAGTTAGAAGAAAAAGATGTGTTATTGATTACCTATTACCATCAGGGTGGAGCTCACACATTTGATTGTCATCACCGACAGCCAACAAATATCCTGAGGTTGTCAAACCCTACACATAATAAAAGGAGAATTAAATGATAGAAGGAAGACTTATATCCCTTCCTAGCAATGATGACAACAGAATTTAAACCATTAATATTGGTGTTATGCAAGGTTGTCAAACTTAGGTTTATCTAAACTGTGGAACCAAGTTAAACTTGGACAGCAGACTCGACTCATGAACTCTAAAGAGTTTATTTGTTTTAAAAACAATATTAAAAATAGTTATAATATCTAATTATAATAAAATATATTCATGATAAAACAAAATATGTAAGAATTTCAATTACAACATCATAATGATGTAAATACAAGTCATAAAATATGAAATTCAAATTAAAATCATAAGACATGTAATAGACTAGAATTTTATTTAAGGTGTGAAAATTGAAATAACTTGCGTCAATACATCATAACTTTAATTTCAAAATGTATAATTACTTAATTTGCAATGCTTATTATCAAATTATATATTTTATTGCTTGAGAGACCAAATTCTAACTAAAAAAGTTATCTTGTGACTTTACCTCGAGTTTACTTGATTTTATCTGAGTTTATGCTACTTTAACTGAGTTTACTCAGGGTTTGCAAGCGAGTTAACTCAATTTGGGACCTAAACTTGTAAACTCGTAAGAGTTTAAGAGTTAACTTGAGAGTTTGATATCCATGGTGTTACTCACTCTTGAAGCAACAGTTTCATTTTTGAGAAATTTCAATGCCATCATCCATGATCAATAGCAATATAGCATAATGGCCTATTTCTTCTCTATCAAGCTAGTAGTCTCTACAAAATTTAAATCAAAGTACAAACTCGACATGTGCTTATCCAAATCTATAGCAAGTTAGGGTTAACAGTTTTCATCTCCCATACCTGAATAGTTACCACATGTTTGACCACTCTGTCCTCGTTCTTTTCTTGAACAATAACTCTCTGTCCACTGCATGACATCATGAACATGTAGATAGATGATTGTACAGTCAAACCATTTCACATATAGGCATAAACAGGATGATGAATACTTCAGTTCAACCGCTAACTAAAAATGCATTTGCATAGCCAAACTCGGATGTTTAATCATGAAGAAGTCGAATCTGAGTTGCCAAATTCAAATGCAGGTGATTTAGTTTGTATAGTCTCTCTCTGGTTTACTGGGACTGGTGAGATTGGAGATCACAAATAAATGAAAAGCTGAAAGTCTCAAAGTAGCATAAATAGCAGAGAGGCCCCACAAAGCTCAATCATGTAGTGATCAACCCTATTGCCACGATGATTCGATGGATCAACACAACTTTCATTTAAAGCTAGGGAGTCATAGGGCTAAGGCTGCTCCTCTCAATAGAATATTAATGATTTTTACTCTCAATATAATATGCAGCCACACAGGATTTATAGTTATCCACTGATCACTATGTCAATCACCCAGAAAATCAGGGAAGACAGTCTCTCCAGAGTAACAATTCTCTGATTTGATTTGAGGGAGGCAAATTAACAGAAATCAATCACCCTTAGTTAATATACTACAAGATTGCAATCTCAATTCTTCCTCACTACTCTACCCATGCTCACGAAATCACAGATACGCTTTCATTATCATTCCAAATCTGTACTCAACCCCCTATTCTAGGTGTCATCCTATTGACAATAGATACCTGAAATTCTCTGCCTCTCTCTTTTGCACGCTATATATATATGGGTTTTTCTAGCAAGTGTCCGTAAGGCGCTCGTTAAGGATTTCAAAGTGGTTAATTTTTTGTTGATAAGTGAAATTTTTTGTTTCCACTGCATTGAGCCCATTAAAAGGTTTGAAAACTTACCATTTTTTATTCCTTATCGAGTGCTAGAAAAACCCTATATCTATATTACATATCTATATCTACACTATATATAAAGGGAATTCCTTCCTTTAACTACCTTTTGGTGTTCAAATTTTAAATTTCCCAAAATGTCCATATAACAATGAAGGGAAGTTAAAACAATTGAAGGAAGTTATAAAAAATTTTTTAAAAAATAATAAATTTTAAAAAAGATATAATAAATAAATAAAAATAATACATTTTAATTTTAAAAAAATGTGAATTGGTAGGCACGCAAGTGCCTATCAATTCATTATATATATAGAGTGAAATACCAATGGGATACTTGAGATTGTTGTCACCTGTGCAACCATGTCTTATAATATAGCTCCTCTAGGCTTTGAAATCCTGTGTTCAATGGAACAAGCAAAATTCAAAATTACATTTAATGGCATACACGGTGATGCAAAGTATTGGGCTAAATTGGTTACTAATCAACACAAAATACAGTAAGTTTAATAAAACTTTGGAGTACGGAAACAACTTAGCGTATGTTTGTGAGTTTAGGTTTTGCAGGGGAAGGGAGGACTTGTAGTATATCTACAAGTCCTCCCTCCCCTCTCTTCCCCTCCAAAAAACATATCCTTAGTCGTAAAACTTTAACTGGAAAAACACCATTTTGTTTTTATTACCTTCTGTTATTATCTTTTTCTTTGAGAAAGTGTCTATTTTGGCCCTCCAAAGATACATTGACATTACTGCAAAACTTAAATTAGTCCTTCAAAGACAATAAAAAACTATCAGTTTTGTTATTTAACAGACCAATTTGATATCTCTCTCAGGATCAATTTGATGGCAAACATGGACATTAAGTGCATTTAGAAAAGCTTTTGGGAAAAAATGCTTCTAAGACAATACTCATACTAAACTTATTAGATGCAGAAGCTATTTTGCGCTTAGATATAATGATAAGAATCACTTTTTATCTTTTAATTCAATTTCTCTCTCTTCTACTGCATTTCTAGACAACAAAACAACTTCTAACATGCTTCTCAAAAATAGTAGAAAATTGTTTTATTTTTTTATTTGAGTCTTTAAAAAACTTATCCAAGCATAGATTTTTTTTTTCTTTTTTTCGAAATAAGTATTTTGCTAAGCAAGATCAAATGCACTTTTGAAGGACCAATTTATGTATTTGTAAGAGGAGTATCAACACAAGGAAAAAGACAATATCTTTGGAGGGCCAAAATTGACACGTACTCATATTTCTAAGTTCTTAACTGCTAAGGCAAAGGCCAAGAATTGAAAAGAGGGATCAAGAAATGAATAGGAGGTAAGGGAAAAATAGCTTGTGATTTTCATCTTATAAGCCAAAGGTATAGTTCTTTCTTTCCTTCATCTTGTATAGAAAACCAAGGTACAGGCAGCTTAGTGCAGAGGCTCCTACTGTTGTAGGGTTTGAGGAGGGTCAAACGTACACAACCATACCCCGTGTATATTTTTGTGCCCAACATATGTTACCATACGATCAAAGGGAAGCAAGGTTGTCATTGCACCAAGCTACAGACCTTTAAAAGAAATAGTAAAGCCTTAAAAAAAGGGAAAAGAATCACTCTAACAAAGGGAGTTAGAAGCTAATGAAGTTTTGCACCTACAAGGGTTAAAAAGCAAGCAATTTCCAATGTCAACATCTATCCTTCCCTCCTCGTCTCTCTCCTTCCCCAAGTGATGTGTTGATAGACAACTACGAAGCAGAATGAGTTAGAAAATGTAAATTCCCAAAATTCCCATCTTTATATTTGACAACTGGTTTGATTCCGATTATTAGAAATTTTATCTATGCATAAGTTTTTCTGAAAGAGAGAGATGAACAAAGGTGCAAGAAAATAGATGATTATCATAATGGGGGTATGATGTCAGAGATGATAAGAACAACCAATTGAGATAATTAGCACAGTACCTTGATTAACAAACAGATTACAAAATTTCTCAAATTTGTTAAAAAAAGCTGCCAGAACATCTTCTCTTCGAAAGTGGTAAGCTTCCACAGACAATTCTCTTAGAGCTGTATTTAAGCATGTTGTTGGCTTCTCATTATTTACATTCAAGCCTATGCCTGCAAAAGCATGGGATGGTTATCACCTTCATCATGAGCATAACCATTAAAATCATTTTACTCTAACCCAAATGACATTAAGGAAAATCAGATCCTCTGCAGAGAACAGGGATTTAATAATAAGACATAGAAGTTGAATCAGTCACCATTGAATATCATTTGCTACACAAGAGTGCCCTATTACCTGCACTGACATTGAACTTCTTAGATTTATAGGTTGAGGTGCATAGAATGCCTCCCACTTTAAAGCCATTTAAGTAAAGATCATTCGGCCACTTGATTTTAATATCAATGCAGGGTAGTCCCTGGAATGTAAAGTGTTGGAATTAAAAACATTTGAGACGTGAATCAATGAGAAAACAAATGAATACTGAACAAATCATTTGGCCACCTGATTTTAACATCAAAGCAGGGTATCCAGTGGAATAGAAAGTGTTGGGATAAAAAACATTTGAGATCTGAATCAGTCAGAAAACAAATTAATAATGCAAGATATCATACTTGTTGGTTTAGGAGTTTTTTTTTTTCCTGTACCAAGAAAGTGAATAACCATCCAGCTTTTGTAACAGTATGGGGCTGAAAGTTGACTTTTCTCTATCTTTTGGAAAACTTGCTGCAATGTGTCCTTTATGCTTAATAGGTTAGTTCTCACATTGTTAACATCTTTAGCAGTAAGACTGACCAACCAAGCTCGCATTTGGCCAACCAAAATGCAATTCTTTCTAATAACATCATTCTTAGGACTGTCTACAACTTCAGTTTTATGCCAGAGTCACATAAAGAGCACCATTAGTTTTCACAAAAGAACTAACATTTTCATTATCTTTTTATCAGTAACTTGTTCATGCTTGCATAGATTAACTAGAAAATGGATATGGGTAAATACGATAACGAAGAGTATTTCAATAATAGTAATTTCCCCTAATCTAACTCAAATGGCAGGCTAGGAATTAAGCCAGGACTTTCAAACCAAGCGCTTACATCTTTGTCACAGATATCCTTTACAGCCTCGGTAATCGCCAGGGAGACCACATACTGCAGTAATGGAACTATTCGCCCATCCTCCATTTGCAGAGTAAAAGAAAACAGAAGGCAACCTAATGGAGACTCCCAGACATTCTTTGACCGACCTGAGAACTTACATACTCAGCTCTACTTTGGCATAAATTAAAGCATATATTAAAAAGGACTGAGAATCACAGCAATACAAGATGCCATATCAAACCTCGCCCCTTGGTCTGTACATCAGCAACACAGACTGTGCCAATGGGAAGCTCACAAAAGTTGCTACACAAAAATTTGAATAAGATTTAGGATTCTACGATGATATTATGCAATGGTGAGAATGAAAAGGGTAAGTAGAAAATGAGATAAAAACTTGATCAGAGTAAGACATCATTTGAGAGACAAGAAAGCTTAGAACTAAGTGTGACCATTCTATTCTTTGCCATGCCCCCCAATTTGGGAGCTTTATAGATATGGAAGAGAATGGTTAATAATGGAATAGAAAAGAAATATGAAGAGTGGAGTAGAAGAGAGTATGTGACACTCTTGTTTTGATGTTAAACAAGTTTAATGAGAGAAGGGAAGAAAAATTGTATCTATTTTCTCCTTGACCCCCCAATTTAAAGGGTCAAAAAATGAGAGTTTAGAGTGACAAGAGAGGGATACATTGTCCCTTCCTAGCCATTCCACGCCCTCAACTTAGATTACTTTCAAACATGGTGTACTTAACTTATGCATGCTGTGTGTTTGGATTAACTTATTTTGAGTTCAAAATAGCTTATAATAAAAAACCTTCTGAATCAACTTTCGATAAAAACAATTACTTCTCATAAAAAAACCGGTTAACAAATATGTCATAATAATTTTTTTCAGCAGCTCATCCTGAGTCCAACCAAAGCATAGGCTAAAAGCACAGAACACAGAAAAAGGCAACAAAAGTAACAGCGCAAGACATACTGTGAGATAACATCATGAGTTGAAGCTAACAGCGGAGACCAAATGAGAAGCCTTCCAAATGTATCAGTGGAAAGAGAATTCATGAAGGAATCAACATTGAAGGACCCTTGCAAAACAGTTTCACCATCCAATTCCGACCGCAAAACAACCGAGAATTCTCCATTGTCAGGGAGCTTGAGAGTGTTATTGCTCTTAATCGCTTTAGCAGTTTCATTCTCTGCTAATGACTTCCCGCATAAAAACAACTTGCAAGGTGAATCAGTACAGTCCCCAACTGATAAAAAAAAAAAAAATGCAGGAAAAGCTTCTTCATTTTAAACATTCAAGCTTTACTAATTCAAATGGTTCAATAACTAAGGATTTGATTTAACCCATCAAAGTTAAATAACTGTGAAGCTATAAACTTTTAACTAACCCAGTTGTGACTACCCATTCGTTCAACTAACGTTTTTTATGTGAAAAAAACAGCATTGGAAAGAACACAAATTGATAAGGTGACCGAACCTGAAGAAGACATTGCTGTAGATTTAGAGAGATTGTAGTGGTAGCAGAACCTTTTGTTGACTAGTTTTGATCTCACTTTGTTAATGGAGAACGACGAAAATGTCAACGAAGAGTTCCTCAGAGAGCAGAGAAGCCGCAACAGCATCTAACCTGCGTTTTTTTTTTTTCTTTCTCCTGTTAGGAAAAAACAATATAGTGATCGGGTTGGACCCGATAACTGACCCGAACCGAACCAATTAGTTTGTGGGTTCGGGTCAACCCGACTTAATGACTTACTCGAGTCGTAGTTCAGAAAAGCGAGCGAAAGCATCAAGCACACAACACAGTCGAAGGTTGTTCTAGACAGAGAGAGAGAGGAATGGAGGATTTGCAGAGTGCTGTGGAGGATCGTAACTTGACAGTTTCTACCGTCCCAGAAAAGGGTCGTTCTCTCTTTGCAACAAGGGATTTTTACCCTGGTAAGGTCCCTCTCTCTCTGTTTCAAGCTAGTTGTTAGTTTTGTTTTACTTGCTTCATTGCCCTGTAAGTTGGTTCATTTCGTTTCATTGTTAGGACTTAGGAGTAATTAAATGGTTTGGGTCGTGGTGTTGCAGGGGAGGTAATCATAAGTCAACAGCCTTATGTTTGTGTTCCAAACAACTCCTCGGCCCAGAAAAGATGTGATGGGTGTTTCACAACAACTAACCTTAGGAAGTGCTCCCGTTGCCAAGTTGTGTGGTATTGTGGAAGCACATGTCAGGTGTGCCCTTTTTTTAATCACAGCTCTGAAATTCTTGTTACTTGAGGAGTTGTCCTTATGTTCTTTTAAGCTTGGGGTAGGTCCAGGGTGTTGAAGAGATGCTAGATGATGGTATATAGTGCAATATCAGCATTTTTGTTAACTGGTAGCTTCAGCTTTTACATGGTTGAATACTGCTAGTACTTTCAGCTTTTAAATGTTGCATTATTTTTCAATGATTTTCAGAAGTCAGAGTGGAAGTTGCATCGTCTTGAATGTGAGGTCCTCTCTAGGCTGGACAATGGCAAGAGAAAATCCATCACACCATCCATTCGACTGATGGTGAAACTTGATCTTCGAAGGAAGTTGGAAAATGAGAAGGTAAAAATATAAAGGAAGTTAAATTTAGAGTAAAGTATTAGTGCTAATAAGTAATGACTGGTTTTTTAATGTGCCTATGAAGTCATTGCTCAGCTTATAAAAGCAACGTCAAAACAATGCAAGTCTCATTGTTTATGTCACAACTTGGAAAAATCAAGCTTTCTTAGCAGCTGACTCTTGTCTGTATGTACCGGTTAATAACTTGCATTCTGATAATGTGTTTGATTGTATCGTGGTCTTCCTGAAGATGACATGTGTCACAACAATAAGCCTTAGTTATTGACTGAAATATCGTTTTAGTAATCATTGTAGCTAATATGGCAATGTTGAAAGCTTATCAGGGAGGAGGTCAGTTTGAAAAATTACTGGAACTTGCTTTATTAGATTTCCAACAGCTTAAATTGTTGACTATTGTGCTTTATTCAAAACTTGTTTGTAGAATGCCATTATTCTTTGCTAACTTTTTGTCGAATTGCACTTGCTTTCCTCCATCCTTAATTTCTATATTCTGTTGCATTCACATTTGGCTTCATTAAGCTGTGTTTGAGGACTTGCTTTTCCTTAAAGTTCCTTTTTATGCCTTTAGTAGTTTTTTTTCCATGCATCTAGAAAGGATTTTTCAACATTAATCTGAAAATTGAGTAGCTAGAGATTGTTGTATTATCATTTTATTGCCAGATCATCCCAAGCACCGCTATGGACAACTACAACTTGGTGGAGGCATTAGTGGCTCGTATCCTTTTTACTATTTTTTCTGAATGTTTAATGTAATGAACTTAGATTTTTGTCCATTTTCTAACAAATGAATAATGATTGTTCATTTTAACTTTCACTTCCACAAAGACATGTCTGACATCACTGAGGAGCAGCTGCTGCTGTATGCACAGATGGCTAATCTAGTAAACTTTATTCTACAGTGGCCTGAAATCAGTATAAAAGAGATTGCAGAAAATTTTTCCAAGGTCCTTTGCCTCAAAACCTAAATGAGCTAATGTAGTTGTTATAAGTTGTTCTTTTGTGAAATCACTTGCAGCATCTCCATTGATTGAAATGCTATGTTTATGTGGTTTACACAATTTTTAATATATATGTGGAAGTGACTCTTTGATGGAGGCATTCTAAGCTCAGATTCTTCTAATCCTGCAGTTTGCATGCAATGCACATACCATTTCTGACAGTGAGTTGAGACCATTGGGAACAGGATTGTATCCTGTTATTTCCATTATCAATCACAGGTAACCACTTAATTCCACCCCCTCCCCCCTAAAATAAAGTATTATCGTCCTATTTCTTGTTAGTCTTCTAATGTTGGTTGTACCATGTAGCTGCTTGCCCAATTCTGTGTTGGTTTTTGAGGGAAGGTCAGCATCAGTTCGTGCTGTGCAACATGTACCCAAAGGTACTGAGGTAAGTATTTCTTCTCCTCTTGCCTAGGTACAAATATGAATTTCCAATATTTAGTTTACTAGCTTATAGAGAAAGAAATTTCATTTGAAGATTATTTAATGCAACTTGGGCTGAAAATTAGGATTTAACCTTTTCTTTTCACAATAGTCTTGTCTCGTGTTACAGCTTGATCTATATCTGTGTAAACATGAATGCTCATGCATCATGATTAGCTTCATCTGCTTGGTTACTCCCCACTTTATTGTACCTATGCCATTGTCTTGTTTAGCTACAACCTCACATCACTGTTACATCTCTAACTCATTCCTTAAAACTTTTCTCCTCCATTATCATTCTATTCTTTTAGATTATCAGAACTTAAGCTTTGCTTATCTTCCTCTTGAACTGCTATGGTCATGTACTGTGGTATATAAAACATCCAGTCATGCTATAAACATTTTTTATGATGCAGAATTTGCTGTCTTTATCTTTTAATGTCAATTGTATTAAGGAAAGCCCATGGACACTACATAATGATGCCAGTGATTAGAGTGTTTTGGGGCTAGATAGGAGCCTTTGATGCCACAAAAATCTTTTCTCTAATCGACTTGATTGGCAGCTTCAACCTTTTCCTTTGTACTCAAAACAGTTTTTGGGTTGGGCACATCTCGTATCCAATAGTTGATGATGGTTGTCAATTTTAAATTATTTTGGAGGATGGGTGAATTTTATCTTTCTTCTTTTCCTCATCAAATGAAATACTTATGGTTTTCTTTAATTTTTAAAGATACTTATAAGCTATATAGAGACTGCTGGAGGCACTATGACTCGACAGAAAGCTCTCAAAGAACAGTACCTATTCACTTGTACATGTTCCCGCTGTTCTAAAGTGGTACCAGCTAGATCACTTACTCCAGATATATTCTTGTTGCCTTCATGACATGTTATGTTTCAGTAAAAGTGGCGTGTTGTCATTGGCTAATTCAGTTAAGTTAGTTTTGAAGGGCCAGTATGATGATATCCAAGAAAGTGCAATTCTAGAAGGATACAGATGCAAAAATGAAAAATGTGATGGTTTCCTGCTTCGTACTACTGGTATGTGACTGCCTGTTGCTATAATAAATGTCAAGTGGCTTGAAGAGGAACACTCTAATCTTTTACTTAATATTCATTTTGTAGTTCGATGTTACATCATCCCCTTTATGAACAAAAGAGTGAGATCAAAGATAGACAACTTACCACGTGCTTTTATAACTTCCTTATCAATGACCCTTTTTTGTTATAATTTGCTAAAATTGAAGATGGAAAAGGATTCCAATGCCAACAATGTGGATTGCTTAGGGACAAGGAAGAGATAAAGAAAATTGCAACCGAAATAAAATCACTATCAGAAGAAGAGGCGTCTAAGCTTTCGTCTGCTGGCAGTATCCTTTAATGTTTCTGAGAATTTATCACTGCAATAGCTATCACCTGAAATATTTTTCATTTTTTCTTTGCATTCCAATCTCTCTCTGTCCCCTCCCCTGATAGCTTGATCCATGTGCAAATGAAATTTATTTTCACTTTTTGATATGAAGTCAAACCCTTGCTACTTGTAGATTATCAAGAAGCTATTTCCATATATAAAATGATTGAGAAACTGCAAACAAAACTCTATCATCCTTTCTCAATCAGCTTGTTGCAAACTCGAGAGAAGATTTTGAAGGTAGGCTCCTTCTTGTAGTTCTGTCTATCTTGCTACTATTCCCTTATTATATTGTCTTTTTTGATGATATTAAGCCCAAGCTTTCCATGAATGCTTTACTTATTATAGTGCCTGTGGCAAATTGTTCAGTGCGGTGCAGATCGTAATTATTTTTTGCTGTTGTGTGGTCAGTTTAATATATCAGATTCTAGTTGATTAACTTGGATTGGTTACATTCTGCTTTGGATGGCCCTGCAATGGGTACACTGGGAAAAAGATTGTCTCCTTTGTTTGTATTCAAAAGCATAACTCCTATTCTGATTTCTTTTTCTTCTAACTGAAAACTCATTTAGTCATTTATCAATTGAAAACTTCTTGTTTTCTGATGTGTCATATCTTTACATTCAAGGGCTTATTCTCTGTAGCACATGAAACAATAACTACAGTCTATTTCTACAATAGTTAATGTTACAACTCTGAAATAATGGATACAAACATGTAACATTTTTGCCCTCTGCAGTCATTGATGGAGCTGGAACACTGGAGTGAAGCTTTAGCATACTGCAAATTGACCATACCAGTCTATCAAAGTATGTTATACTGGAACTTAGATCTCAGTAAATGACATAATAACAAGCTTCCTTAGCTTTGATTTTGCTTGTAGTTTCAGTTGTCACTTGTTAATGTTATTTCATTGTTGCTATTTAGGGTGTGTTTGGTTAGAGAGTAAAAATGAAGGTAAAAATTTCCCAAATGAGTATCATGTGTAATTTTATATATGAAACTCATCTAGGGAAATTTTACCTTCACTTTTATTCTCCAACCAAACATAACCTTAGTATTACGTTAATTACTGGTTGAATGAAAAAATGAATATTTCTATTTTTTAACAGTAGTCATGTAAGGTATTATGGAGATAAAGCAGATCAAATCTAAAAAGGAAAAAGGAAGGTTACAACTTATCTGTTATCTAAGCATCTTGTAACATTTCAATCACATCAAGGCTATACCCAGAGTAGTGTGATGAAATTTTTCAAGGAGAATAATGTTATAAGATAAAAAGGGCAACAGTTTCGACTGTTTCAGAAGACTGAGGGACAATAAAATATACAGGCACCCTTTTGCAGTTGTCAAACATTGCAACACATGAGTGTTGCAAAAATGTACCCGCCGTGTCCATTAACAACGGCTTTTTGTTTTTCACTTGCTTCCAAATTGACATAAGAAAATATCAGGTCGCTGAACTCTGAACTCTGCATAATAGAACTTTAAAGTGATGTAGATTTTCAATTAAATGGTTGCTTCTATTGTTTTATATCAGTTGAACATATGTTTTTGAATAGAATGGTGATAAATCCAAACCATCTTAATCTTTCTTATGTAGTTTATTAATCATCTGCTGCCTGACTTGCTTTGTGAGCCCTAACTTCCCATTCATTCCGTTTGAGGAAAAAGTTAAAGGTATGTTGCTGATATCCAGTGCCGGACGTTTTACTTTGTTGCAGGAGTGTATCCAGCTATTCACCCACTACTTGGCTTGCAATATTACACTTGTGGAAAACTCGAATGGTTAGCATCTGTCAACTGAAGCTTTGATCCATTCTATTCCTAAAATGGGCATAGTTTTTTGTTAATTTTTTTTTTCACTTAGTGGAGCATTTGTGGGGACATACAATAAAATACTTTTCTCTTGTAATTGTAAAAAGTACAGAGTCTTTGTCTATATATACCATACCATATACATCACATTCCGCCAAGATTAATCAATTTGTAACCAAGTATAATAATGTTCTTTTGATTCATGCAACTAACTGACCCCCGCCTTGTGGGTGCAAGGCTTTATTTTTCTTGATACTGAGTTCATTGGTGTTGATACAGGTATCTAGGAGAGACGGAGGAAGCTGTTAAATCACTGACCAAGGCAGTGGATATACTACGGATTACTCATGGGACAAACACACCTTTCATGAAGGAGCTTTTGATGAAGTTGGAAGAAGCACGTGCTGAAGCCTCTCACAAATGTTCCACTAGAGAGGAGGAGGAGGAGTAGGAATAGAAGGACTAGTTGATGACTACTGTAGCTGCTGCTGCTGCTGGCTACAACAAACAAGTCTGTCACTAGAGCAGGTTTAGTTTACACAAAGGATTAGTAGGTGTTATTAATGCTTGCATTTTTCCACCAATTAAGTTTGCTGTGTCAGTCACAAGAAGCTCAAGCTTGTGTTTTCCAATATATCTTTTAGCTGTCCGTCTGAATTCTGAAGGTTATATACAATTGTTTGTTAATGGTGTTTTTGAGCATTTTTACTTTCCAGTATTTGAAATGAGAGGCTCTGATTGCAGAGAATGTGGGACATCAAGCTGACTCTCTATATCTTCCTGTCCAGTGAAGATGGGAAGCACAAATTTGAACATAATGCCGTGTAATGAATCGCTGGGAAAGTCCACATGAAAAAGGTTTACTATAATACAGAGATAATGGTACACACACTATAACAGCCACAGGACCAGGTCAAACTAAGATTTCACGAATATTTAGAATGGAAAATGCAAATCACATCTCCCGCTAGGGCTACTCTTGGATATTTTGTGGTAAATGGAATGTGATTGAATGGTATATAGTGTAATGGAATGGAATTGAATGGCATATTGTGGAGTGAAATAAACTGAACTAATTTATTCAATCTACTGTCTTAATAAGAATGAGATGAGGAGATATTTTTATCACGTTATTTATTGTAAATCTATTGGAACCAGTAATATATTTCATTCCGTGCTGCTTTAAAATACCTAAACAATGAAAACATTATCTCAGTATTCATACGTAGCATAAAATAAAATAGCTAAATGTACACTTCTTTTGATTGGAAAATTACATTAACCTTCAATGTTTTAAAATTTTTTAGCGAGAGGCTTTCTATTTTTTAATATTCCCTTGTAACCTCTTTCAAGATATCAGATGACTTTAGCCACTAAATATTTAACACGAAAGAAAGACTTGACAAAGAAAAGCTTGTCCCAAGTCTAAGGCAAGCCCTAAACTACTGTCTACTGGGAGGGACACTTGCATGTAGCTCTCCAATAAATGAATCTGAAAATCCCTTTTAAGACATGTTTTATGTTAAACTAAAAAGAAGAGCTATACCTTAAACTAAAAGAAGAGCTATACCCTAAAAGTAAAATATCAAGTGGTAAGAACAGTTTACATTTTTAAACAAACAATAATTGACCCTGATCCTGCAGCCTGGTTCACAAAATTTATACAAAATCTGTACTGAAGTGATTCACTTGCTAGTTGCTACCCACAGTTTAACCTACTCTGAATAATATGAAATACACACAATGCCACACAGTAAACTGCTGATCTATGAAAATATGGTATGACGATGACAACTGCATTATTACAAGTAGATTGAAGGAGATATATTGAACAAAGCCCAAAATATTTGAATAGCCACCAATAAAAATCACCATCTTCATTCATCACCTACTTGTTATCAAGATTTGTCAAACGTTCCTGCAACTGAATACAGAATTCTGATATTCGGGACAGCAGTTTTCTCTGTTGATCCCGTGAATCTAGTGAGTGAGGAGTAATTAACTTAAGTGGATCACCAAGGACCTGTTGGAGCTGACTACATAACTGGGATGCTTCGGGGTCATATGTACAAGTTTCAGCAATAAGTTGTAGCAATTTACAGCCTTGGTTTTGGGACAAAGATGGAGAACTTGGTACAGGAGGAACAAGAAAGGGGTGTTGGAGTAGCTGAGGAATTCTCCACCTTTCATTGCGATCCCATGCTAGGCATCTCTTCATAAGATCCATAAGCCAGGGGTTTGAAACTGGTTCATAGGTAATTTCATGGTTTGGATCTGTTATGACTTTGAATTTCGCCCAAAATGTTTTGTATTCAGAGAAAGGCGTTCTCCCATATACCATTTGATAAAGGATGCAGCCTAGGGACCAGATATCTGATGGCCGACCACACTTTATGAGGTTTCCATTCGCATCTGTCTCGTTACACATAAATGCCTCTGGAGACATGTAACTAAGAGTACCTACCTACAAGAGTTGACAACAAATTGGGTAAATTGGGACGAGAAGTTCAAGTATGAAAGTCATAAGAATTCTCACATAAATCTCATTCTAAAAATTTTCACCCACATTGTTAAGTAAATACCAAAGTGATTTTTAGGGTTGCAGTCTGTTCTGTTTAAGCCAAGGAAGGTAGTCACTTTAGTTATTTCCATGATTCTTGGGATGCAATCATTTTAACCCACGAGGGAAGAGTACTTCTGAAATATCTGATCTAAAAAAATGTTTTACAGTTGCGACAACCATTCCTCTACCTATAAATCCATTCTAAAAAGAATGTAGCAACTGATAAGAAACACGAGTCATTTTCACCACATGAATCAATTTCACCAAAACATTACCAAAAAATTGTGTTCTTTGGACTGAAGTCAATAAAAATATCTGAAACTGTAAATTCTTAAAAAACAGCAATGAAGGCCTGAAAAAATACAACTAAATCACCCTCACGAGAACCACTTATACAGTTCATACATCACTAGTATGTGGTTACACGTTGCATTTAGCAATACAAGAAAAATTAGGCATTGCTGCGCTTTCCCAATTGTGAATAACGAAAGAAAAGGCAGTATAAAAAGTCACCAAATGAGACTCGCATCCAAACTGTAGCATTTGACCATGTGAATCCAAAGGAAAGAAAAGAATTGGAAAATAAGCATCACCTGTGAATCCCGTTGGATGTTAGTTGTATCACTCATTATTGCTTTGGCTATACCAAAATCAATCAGTTTCAGGGAACCTTTGACAAGGAGGAAGTTAGCTGGCTTCAAGTCAGAGTGCACAATACGCTCCTCATGAATAGTGTTGACAGCTAGAAGAATTTGCTGCAAAAAGATTTCAACAAAACTCTTCAGGTAATATACTCAGGAAGAGCTCCAAAATAATAAAATTCAACTCCATCCAATAAAGAAAGTGGAAATCCAAAAAAATACACATGGTCATAATTATTATGAACCTTCTCTCCCAAAAACCTAAATTGTTCAACAAAAACACCTGAAACACACCCTCTCACACAAGATCTGGTTGGGCTTGAGGCGTGAAAAATGCACAACATAAGCCCACCTTATCTTGTGATGAAATTTGATTTTTGTATAGGATAATAAGGGCATAAAAAATCAAACTCTAGATGACTTGATCATAGAGGTTCCAATACCATGTTATGAACCCTCTCAAAAACTTAAGCTGTTAGACAGAGGCACATGGATGATTTTATATCAAACAATTATCATATATTACACTTTGTATGTAGGTCAGAAAAAAAAAGAGAGAAGGTGAGAAAGGGACAGAGTACATGAATTAGTGAGATAGTTTTCTGATCTTACAATGAGGGTATTGTGAACGTAAGGATGAGTTACTTTCGTCTCTCATCTAGAAACTTCCAAAGTGAATTAACTTGGAGGGAATGGGGAGACTGTTACAAGTTACAACAGTCTAAGTCTAACTACCACTGAGTCAGCACTAACTAGTTTGCTGCATTATTATCAGCTACACTTGCATCTATGTTATACTCCAGCATCATATAATGAAGAAAAGTGGCACCAACTGTGAGAGAATATCATTTTCAAATTGTTATGAATAAAGGAATAAGTGAACTAGTCTTTAATTTGATGGCCCACCAAAAACAATGCTAATTTTCAGATCCTATGTGAAACTTGGAGAATTGATTAAACATGCAGAACACATAGAAGTAAACATGGATACAGGTATGGAAGTTTTATTTACAATCTTTTTGGATAATTCAAAAATGAGAAATTTCAGTCACTGAACGTAGCAAAAGTAGTCATACAACATGCTAGTTCAAAGAAATAATAAGGTAATTTCAAAGTTTCATTGTTGATTTTGAAACCTGCCAATAAAATTGAAGCCAGTTCTCATCTATGGTCTGATTGCACCCATCCAGTTCCTTCCACTTCTGGGACAACATGTGAGCCAAATCAATTTCCCCATATTCAAGTACCATGTATATATATCCATCATCCTTGACTCGACCATCCTTGATACTGAAGGAGCCTTTCATGACTTCCTCAAGCAAAGCCTTGTCAGTCACCTAGTACAAGGTTGAGTAAAAACAAAATACATCAGCAAATAAATAAGGTAATATCTACAAACAGCCCACAGAAAATGCAAGATCATGAAAACCATCATAAATAAAACATCTAATATGCATGAAAATCAACCCCCAAAACAAATCCTGTTTCTAAATGCAAATTACCCAACCCCAAAAATGAAGAGTATGAATTCATAACTTCAGTAATTGTAACTCATCATATCATCAGTCGTCTAAAGAGATGTAAAGCAGCAATAACTAAAAGCAGTAACTGCAGCATTTCATATCAGAAATCAGAAGTTGAACATAGTACCTCATAATCTATAAGCTGTATAATGTTATCCTTTCCTTTCAGCCTATTTAGATACTCAATCTCTTGACAAAACCCATATGCAGTAGCATAATCACGACCCTTGAGCTTGATCTTTTTAAGTGCATAGATCTTACAGTCTGAAGAAATCACTTTATGCACCTCACTGCTTCCACCACTGCCTATCTTGCCAAGCCTTTGATAAAGCTTGCCATTGACTTTGAAAAACAAATCCGGGTCATAGGTCCTTCTCCGAGCTGCTGTTGAACCTTTACTACTTGCAGCCTTCTCTTGTTTTTGTAACTTAGAAGACTCCAACTTCACATCTGAGGATGAGGTTTGGGGCATTGGAGCCTGAGATTGTAGGTTGGAAACATCTGCAGGCTCCTTCGCTATAGTCGATTTGTCATCATGATAAGAAGAATATTTTGAAATGCTGGTTTCTTTTAACATGCATCCTTGCTGCTCCTTAGATGGGTCACTCTCCTTGAGTGCCAACCCTGCATCAATAGGAGAACAACGAGCTTCGACTGCAATTGCTGCCTGATCAGTTGGCATTCTATTGGTGTCTTTTAGGGAAGTATTTGCAGGTTTCATAACCCCTTCCATTACAGGTTGAGGATTAACATTAAGCTCCCCCAATGGTTCTGCCACAACACATGAGCCGCCATCTACAAGCAAATGAGAGTATCGGGTTGTTGAATTTAACATGGGAGCTGAAGTTGAATGGACTGAGGTAGTTGTAGCGCAGGAAGGTCCAACTACCGAACATTGTGTTGCCGGCTGACTTAGAAAGTTTCTGAACTGCTGGAGATTATCCTGAGTAACTGTTGTTCTCTTCGGCAACATAGAAGTTATTCCTCCCTCGGATCTCAGATTCGCCTCAAACTCTGCGTGCTGAACCCTTTGATGCTTTGAATCTTGATTGCATCCAATTGGTGCTTCGGGCTGGCTGCTATCAACCCACTCCATTTCTGCCAATCCAAGTGAACCCATATGAGATGATAAGTTCTCCAGCTCAGTGGCCTTTCCATCATGGGCCCCTGCATTTTAAAAGAGGAGAAAATATATATGGCAGGCGATACTGACACATGTTTTGGGATATGCACAACATCAGAAATTATATCTCCAACCCAATAATAATAATAATAATAATAATAATTCTTAAACAATGAAAGAATAAACTCATCAAAGAAAAAGCAGTCCCTTATTACCCTGCGCGAGAGTGTTGGTTCCAATTGAGAACTGGACTTTCTTCTGACCATCCACATTTTGAGATCCTACCTGCATACAAGGCACGGATACATTGGCTTCACCCTTGCCCCGATTTTTCCCTTGTACATCGAATGGATTGCAACCTTCTTCATAGGTATTGTTGCTAGTTCCAACTGAAATCGACGGAGGCGTGATGGACGCGTCTTCTGGGGCTTCACCTACAACAGAGGCAGTAGGATTTTGTCTGCGCGGAAGAAGCAAGTCCTTCAACGACGACAAGTCTTCAGAAGGAGCAGGACCCACACTGGAAGAAGCACAAGTTTCGAGTACCTTTCGTTGCGGAACCACGCCGCGCCTCGGCCTTATAACATTGGACTGCATCGTTCCTAACAAAATTCCAACCCAACCAACCAAAAAAAAAAAAAGCATAAACCCTAGAATCTATAAAAGCTTGCGCTCGATTAAATAATGGAAGAATAAATAAAGTGAGGAGCGTGATGAATTGAAAATTGAAATGGGAATATTAGTTACCGAGAGGGCGGTGGCGCTTCAGGGCAGCTTGAACATGGCGGAGGAAGTCGGGGAGAAGAGGAGAAGGAAGAGGAGGAGGAGGAGTTTGTGTTGGTGAGGGTGTCAGGATTGGTCGGATGGTTAGCCTTCCCATCCATGGAGCAGCAATCTCCACCGCATGCTGGATCAACGATCAACCCTTCTTCTTCTTCTTCTTCCTATTCCTATTTCCACACATCCACCATCATTGGTTACTTTCCTTACTGATGCAGTTGATGGATGATACTGCTGGTACCATGCCAGTCAGTGGCAAGTACGACTGTACGAAGTAGAAGAAGAAGAAGAGTGGAATGGTATACAAAGCACTGTTCTATTCTCGCTACTGCACTGGTGTTGTTGTGGACACTGGACGCAGAGAGCTACGAGAGGCTGAAGGGAAGAAACCCAGAAAAGAGAGAGAATTTCGAAATTGAAATGCTCCTTTGGCGCTTCCCCCATTTCTTGTGGGCTTCTTTTTGGGCTTTGCTGGATCCAATATGCATCTGCCTCTCCTATAATTTGGGCTCGTTTTGTTTGGGTTTTTTCATGCAAGATGCAATAGACGTTTTTCAGACCCATTAAACACGACCAGCTTCCTGTGCATGTCTCATTTTCTCATTACATGAAGTTTGTGTTGATTGTTATTCTAGTGAGTATATCCAATGAAGAAAATTTGACCTAATTGAAACGAATTTAAGGTCCTGGTTAAAAATTTAGTAGTTAAAAATGAATATAATAAAAAATATATATAAATATAAACATAAGATTAATTAGAATATAAATAAATATATTAAATTATTAACATTAACATAATCAACAAAAAAATATTCATAGGTTTATAAAATAAATATAATCCATATAAAATTTCTCTAGTCTCAACCTCACAACATGGTCACAAAACATTTGAAAATAATATTTGTTAGTTAGTTTATAGTAAGTAGCGACAGAAGAATAATAATAACCCAATAGTTTTTGTTAGTGCCCTTCTTAGGTTTTTTGTTTTTTTGGCTCTATAACTGCCATAAAATATTAATATTTAAGCTTTGAAAAAAATATTTAAAAAAAAAAAAAAAACGGTCAAACTTGATCCAGGTTTTCCCTGGTTTGACTTCTTCCATTTTTTAGAGCTTAATCGCAGTGACGATTCCGGTCGAATAGGTTGGATTGGCTGGTCCAACCTGGTTTCTCTTCCATGAGTATGTCTGAATAGTGGAGTTTGAATTGTGAAATTGGAAAAAAAGAAAGAGAGAGAGAGTAGTTGATATCTTTGAGATGCTTGCCTCACACTTTTGTTACTTTGGAATACAACACCTAGATAGTGTCAGTTTGTTGAAACTTTAGGGTTTAGGGTTTATCCTCCTAAGTTTTAGTTTTCTACTTTGTTAGATGAAAAAAAAGGTAGAAGAAAAGAGTGCATCTATCTTTACACCAAAACAAGAATGTTTGAAATCCAAACAAGTAACAAAGATTTATCACCAAAAAAAAACAAAGAACTCATTCAATTGCCGCAAAACAGATTTACTTGTGTGAGTTTTTCTATATTAGAGAAAGCTTGCATTAGATCAGAAAGGCTATAGATGAGAATTCCTGAGACAAAGAAGGTGTGTTTCTCAATGCATCATGTGGCTTGCCTACTATTTGATGGGAGCTTAATTAGGGTTTGGTTTCAATATAAGCACCTTACATTAGGCTCTTATGTATTGGGCTTATTTCCTCTCTCAACCATTTACTCTTTGAACTTTAGCTTGATTATACCTCCCATTTAGACTTGGATTTTGTTATCAATGAATTCCAAATTATGCAGAAAAATACTAAATTAATATAAACATATTTTTTTTCGTTGTATCTATTTACTAGACAACATTATGAGAATATTATGATTTGCAACATACACATTACTATGATTACATCAGTATAGGACTCATTTTTTTTTTTAAGTATCTTATTTTGATATCTTATCAGATGTTTGAATAATGAATGAGTATATTTGGATGGATAGAATTGGGTGAAGTGGAATGTTAAATAACTTTATTGTTTGGATATATCAAAGTTTGATGGAGTGGAGGGGAGTTGGATGGAGTCCATTCCATCTAATTTCATCACCCCTCTCTATTTTTCTTCCCATCCAAATTGGACAGAATGAGATGAAATGAATTGAAACGGGTTGTTAGATTTAATAAAATTACTACTCTGTCCTTATTATTAATATTACTCTATTTTAACTTAAGGATATTATAAAAACTAGTCGCTTGATAGGCATTTCGTGCCTCTTAAGATGCGTTTATAGTTTAACAAAAAATGCAATTTCTTTCTTATGGAAGAATAGAAAAAGTGTAGAGAATATGAGTTATGGGTTTATGACGGTTACTTAATAGAATATCACAATTGTTTTTTATTTATTTTTTATTTTTATTTTCTTGTAAATGATATAAGTTATATGTTCATGGACTTTAAAAATGAGTTCAATATAGTGAGGAGACACCAAAAACAATTACCAAACCTAATCCCTTTTATAATATGGCATAGATAAAAAGTTTATAATTGTAACAATTCGTTCCATTCTATTTATGTATCCAAATAATGGAGAAGGACATTATTTCATTCAATTACTAAAATATCCAAATAATTGAGTGGAATGATTATACCTCTTTGCTCCACTCTATTTTATTTCACTTTGCTCCGCTCATTACTTACCACAATCCAAACATACCCTTAATTAATCAATAAAAAATATGATCTTCCTCCTCGACCATGTCTGCTCAAGTGCTCATGATCAAGCTTGAATATTTGGTTTATGAATTAGACAGAGTGAAAGTCTTATACTAATTGCCTCTTAGAGCGAAGGTAGCCGATAATTTGGTCCATATGTGTTCCAGAGCTTGTGATGGTACTTTGATTACAACCATTAGATCTGAAAAAGTATTGAATCAACGACTAAAATTAACAATAAAAAATATTATGAACTACTTGTCAAAAATATAAATATTTTATTGAAATATAATACAAAGTCAAAAGTACAAAAATATCCTTTAATCCTTGTGCCTCACTACCACTCTTGCAATTTTTGCACAAAACTTATATTGGAGTTCTTGCACTTCACCATCATTAAGGGTTAAATGTATTTTAACCTCTTAATTTTAAGTCATGTACAATTTGCACTTACCTTTTAAAATGTGTATCGCGACACCCTAAATTTTCAAACTTGAAAAACTCCTAATTTTCAAACAATGTAAAACTTTAAGTTATAGTAGGTGTTAGGTTGCACACAATAAAAAAATCAGGAGATTAATTGCACATAGGAATCACAGCAAGGTGTCAGGTTGTACAAATTAAAAATACCAAAGGGTTAAGTGCTCATAAATCTTATTTTCATTAGTTGCAAAAATTATACTGAGATGTTTTGATTTTGAAAATTTAAAGTGTTGGATGTACATTTTGAAAAATTATGATATAAATTGTGCAAGAGCTAAAGTTTAGGAGGTAAAATAAATTTTTCCTTAATTTTTATGTGAGTATTGAAACCCTTCCCATCAGATACCCACACCTGGTGAGTTGCAATTCAAGATGCAAGAACCCCAAAGAGAATAATTTTAGCATCAGTTATATTGAGTTCGTTTAGCGTACAAATTCAAAATAAATGTACTCCTAATCTATCTCTTATGGTCTTTTAAGCCCAGCTCGTGAAATCTTAACGGATTCGTTCTGACAACTTTGTATGCCAACTTGAAGTATCAATTTGGTATGAGACTGCTTGCACTACAATTGCCTTAAACAATTTTAACGATAATCAAGGCAATCCAAGGTACACTCAGTGAAATCATACTCTGTAATTTTTGAAAGAGAACAAGCTACACGTTTTTACATGAAATATTGTTAGAAAAATAAGTTTTCCAAATTAAAAACAGAAAAATAAAGCTCCGAAGTATTATTTTGTGTTTGAGAAAATATATAAAATAAAAAGAAAAATATTTTCAACATAACCCAGGTCATCAATAATTTATTGGGGTAAAAGATTTTCTTGTTACTCAGCAGGTTCTTTAATCAAATGCCACAATGCTAGCTTACGAGTTCGAACCACTTTCGTGCTTTGAATATCCTAATACTAGGGGTGTTTAAGACTCAAATCCCTCAATCTATCCTAATCCAAAACTTATTAGATTGAGTTCGGATTCTAGATTTAACCGGTATAATTTTTGGTCTGTTCAGAGTCATGTTTCTGTTCCCAAGCTTTAAGTCACATTTCTTTTATAGTTATATTTCTTTTATAATAGTTCGTAATAAATTATAAGAATTTATGTTTAAATTAATACATTTTGGATACCTTTATATTATTTTTATAGTTAGATAGTTTATTTTGAAATATGTATCTCAAAATATCTCTTGAATTTTATTTCTTATTTATAAAATTTTATAACTTTATTATGTATGATATCAAAATCTTTATAGGTTATTTAAAGTTGGGTTAACCAATTTATCGAATTATTGGGTTGAGCTGGGTTTAAAAAGCGACTAAAAAATCAGGTTGGTTGAGATTTATTCCAACTATTCTGACTCGTCCATTGTACACCTCTACCTAATACCATACTAGCATGTACTTTATACTAATGTTATCTCCAATTAGAGTAATGTTATTTAAACTTTCAAAAATAAAAATCCTATTTAGACATTTATTTTTCATCTTTGAATATAATAAAAAAGTGAAATAAGTGAATACTAATATTACCATCCAACGGTGATAAAAATATCACACGTTACTTTGTGTGACACACCCACACCCTTTGGGTGTAGGGAGGACAATTGCAATAAAAGTTGAAGCTTCTTCTTACAAATATGTAATGTGTGTCTTTATTGTCTTTTTCTGTTTCTTACTTACATTACTTTTTGTGCTTTCTCTTCCGTAACCTTGTGCTGCAGCTGACACTTTCTCTACTGGCCAAGAGGACCCCAGCATTAAATGTCTACTTGTACATCCAACAACCGCAGAACTGGCCCTTTTATTAATGAATGAAACAATTCCTGTACTAACTTGCGTTGAACTTCTACATCCAGATTTTACCATTAAAAATTACAAGTGCACTTTAACTAACCATAATGACATCACAGGCTAATTTAAAATTCAAAACATGCGCGTAGACCGTAGTGCCTGCGCTGCTATATGTTTAGTTATTGTTTTTAACCCAAGCAAGCAAATGGTACAGTTCTTATCTTAATGTAATGTCCAAACTAAAAGAAGTAAAAAGTAAAAGATAGTTAGGTGACTGCCTACCCTTTGGAAGTGTAAAAGAGAGTTTCACTTCCCCAGCATAAGTGTAAATCACAAGCTCAGTGTAACAGCAAGATCAAGTTCCAACGCCTTAGCATTTGGTCAAAAGGATTATGGGTTCAAAATTGGAGTAATCTTCACACCTCTTCTAACGGCAAACAATGTAATCAAAATCAAAAGCGCCACAGACTTTACATAGCAACGGCTATGTTTTGTGCTAATGCTCTTGCAATAGAAATAGAATGCATTATCCCCGCTTAACACATTCATTCATGCTGGAGTTGGCCATGGTCCAAATTAGCGGTTAAGGCAAATTTTTCAAAACTTTTCGGGAGTAATTACTGATTTTGATGTTAATTTAAAGTGCACAGCTTTATTCCATAGCATATGGGCTCGCATGATTTTGAGGCAAAAGGAATCAAATTATCAGCTTTTCCCCATGGGGGAGGCACCATTATGGGGAAATTATGGAGTACCTTGCAATTGGTGCAACGCTCTTAGCCCAAAAAAGTCCACCTTGGGCTTAGAATAACGACAAGCCTAATTAATTCTTCAACTCTCCCCACCATAAATTCATGCCGGGCTTGGAGGTATGAAATGAAAATAGCTATAACCATTAGATGCATTTTCTAGCTGGGATAGGGAAGTTTGCCCAGTCTCGTTGTACTAATAGTATATTAATCAATTTCCCGTCAAAAAAAAATAGTATATTAATCAATTTAATACGCTCTCTACCTTATAAAATAACGGTTAAATTTAGATAAATATAAATATTAAAAAATGTGACAATTGATATGGAAATTGAGTATTTTTATATAAAATTATAGTATATGGACTAATATACTCTATGAATTCTTCAAAAATCTTTTTAATATACTAATGTTCATTAATTATGGTAATTGATACTAGGGATACTATTAAAACAAAAGAATTATACTTCATTAGAATATGAAATTAATAGATATTTTAAAATATGATTTTATCTAAAAATAGATAAATATTCTAAAATGGGGAGTATAAAAAAACATACTCCTATATTAATCAATTACTCTATTAGATCTGTTAAGATATGGTCCATGTCAGCAATTATGGCTGATTGATATAGCCATGGTCTTTCTCTTAAAGCCTAAACTAACATTTTCCAAGTTAGGGGAAAAAAAAAGAGCAATGATGATATAGTTTTGAATTTATAATGAATTCTTCACATAACAACATATAAACTATTTAAAACATAATTTAAAGTTATAAATGCATATATACTATAATAAAAACACTAGTTAAATTTATATCACATACAAGATTTACTATAAACTCAAATATATATTAGTATTCCTTTTTAAAATGGAAGGTTCATCCAATGCTTCTACAAAAAAAATAAAAATAAAAATGTTAACAAAGTGTTTGAGAAACCACGTAATAATGGCAATCCAAGGCTGTCCATGTATAAAATATCTGTTCAAGAATTGTGTACACATGAAGAATGGTAGAAATGTCATAGAAGTAGTAAAATTGAAGGACTTAAATATAGGGCAACTACAATATCCACCGTATGCACCTCGATGCATTGCATCGATTAAAATTTTATGGACAGATATACGTGCATGTTCTAGAGGTAGTTGGGTAGCTGATTCTTACAATAAATACTGGCATTGAGGAACAAAAACAACAATTATATCATCGAAATTTGAGCACCAACACGATCCACTTTTTATTGAAACGTGATGGTCAGCAGATTAAAAAAAAAAACAGTACATTAGTGTAAATAGAATTTATGTGAAAATTTAACATAATTCCATGGTACTAGTATTTCTTTCTTTCTTTTTTATTCTTATCACAATGAGAAATAAACAGAGAAAGGAAAGTTTCACCAAAGTACATATTTAAAATTTGGATTTTCCTATCGTACAACCTTAGAACACTCTTTTAGAAGTTTGAAGTAGGTTTTTAAAGTTTTTAATGTATTCAATGCAACGAAAATCTAATAATTTTTTTTTAATTTTTCACTTTAAACTTCTTAAAAAGTATCCTTTGAGTATTCGTTAGCAGAATCCTTAATATGCATTTGGATTAATTAATAGTAAGTAACAAAGTATATTAAAATGGAAAAGAGTGGAATGGAATTTCGTATATCATTTCATTATTTAGATATATTAATAGAATGAATTGAGATTATAAACTTTTATTTTAATAATACCTCTTAACTAGAATATAATAATATTAGTAATAAGGTGGCCCAATAATTTTATTAAAAAATAAAATATTTCTTATTCCCCCCTCTCCTAATTTGTTGGGATAAAAAACTGTTAGGAGATGGTGCAATTGAATGGAACAAGGTTCATTCATCTCTCATTCTACTTCACTCAAATTTATCATTTCTAAATAATGGAATTTCAAAAATTCTCCTCCATCAAATGCAAGTACCTTACTCATCGTGGGAATTAGGTGCCTCTTGACTTGAGGCCAAAAAAAGATGGTCAGTATGATATTTAACGAACGAATGTTTACTACTATACATTGGACAGGCAAATCATGAAAAGGAGGGGACCGGTAGGCCATATCTCTTTTACTTTCCGATTTAATTAAAAAAGGAACTCTTCAATCAAGATAAACTAATGGTTAGATATAATCATAAGTCATATATCTCCCAAGGAGGAAGAACTACAGATTCCTGAAAGCTTCATACATATCAAAGGGCTAGCAGGTGGAAGAGTCCACTCACACTCCCAAGTCCCAAAAGACTCAACTTCAGAATAATATTCTACTTGTCCACTAGTTCTATTAGAGTACAGACAACACTGCTGCAAATCCCTAGTCCCAATCCCATCCCAGCTACTGCAATGCTCCATGACATATAAACACCTATTCCTTGTGACATAAACCCAAAAGCCACCATCAGCCATCATTTGTAAGGCTGAAGCAACTGCCATATCCTTTCAACGATGAGCAAATCCAAAACCCATAAAAAACCAACCATAACTAAGCATGTCAGCAAGAACCAGAACCAACAGCCTCAGAAAGCAGAAAAACAACCCTCTTGGGCAGTGGTCAGAGGCCTATTGTCTTGTAAAAATGTCCAAGTCCAACAACCTCAGCAGCAGAAGCAGCCGCAGCCGAAGCCACAACCACAACCACAACCACAGCCCCAACCGCCGCAGGAAGCTAAACAACCAAGGAAGAAACAGGAACAAAGAAAGCTCCAAGAGGAAAGAGTCCCGGAAGAGAACAGCAAGAAGTGCAAGAAGATGAAATGTTCAGGTTCGATTTGCAATAACACCAAGGTCATGGCAAGGCCTGAAACTGGAACGCCAGATATTCACAAGAGGAGGATGTCACTTGGCTGCAACAACAACAATGATGCTTCAAGCAGATCCATGAAGACTCCTCTGACTGAACTCAATGGGGTTGTGTCTGCATCTTCTTCTTCATTGTCAGCAGCATCTTCTAGTTCTTCTGCTGGTGGGTCTTTTAGGGGCATGCCATTCAGGAGGCTCTCTGGTTGCTATGAGTGTAGAATGGTGGTAGACCCCGTTTTGGGTTTCACCAGAGACCCTTCTCTAAGGAGTAGCATTTGTTCTTGTCCTGACTGTGGTGAGATCATGAAAGCTGAAAATTTGGAGCATCATCAAGCTGTCAAACATGCAGGTATACATATCACTTCTTCCTAAAAAATATTTCAAGCACCATCCTGAATTTACCAAATCCTTTGTTATATGAGCTCACTCACTTATACAAACATCAAGTCATCAATTGTTTTCAAAGAGAGATTTTCAGTCTCTGGCTTGCAATATTCTTAAACCGGAATAAGTCAAGTTATAAACCATGTCTATAGACAAGTCATAAAGCTCTGTGAAATATAGAGCATATACATTTAGTTTTTCTATTCCTTGTCAATGCATCATCACTGAATATATGTTTTATTAATGTTTCCCATGTTACCAATGTCAGTTTCTGAACTGGGTCCAGAAGATACAAGCAAGAATATAGTTGAAATTATATTCCACTCAAGCTGGCTAAAGAAGCAGTCCCCAGTGTGCCAAATCGACCGCATCCTTAAGGTGCACAACACTCAGAGGACCATTACCAAATTCGAAGAGTACAGAGATTCCATCAAAGCCAAGGCCACAAAGCTCTCCAAGAAGCACCCTCGCTGCATAGCAGATGGCAATGAGCTACTCAGGTTCCACTGCACCACCTTCACCTGCTCACTAGGCCTAAACGGGTCCTCCAACCTATGCAACTCAATACCGCAATGCAATGTTTGTAGCATAATCAAGCATGGTTTCAAGGTCACTGGTGAAGCCAGTGGTGGAAATGGAATCTTGACAACTGCAACAAGCGGTAGGGCCCATGACAAAGCCGGCATTGCAGATGATGACAGTAACGACAAGAGGGCAATGCTGGTTTGCCGGGTGATAGCAGGCAGGGTGAAGAAGAATGCAGAAGGTAGCATGGATGAGTATGACTCAGTTGCAGGTGCTGTTGGGGCTTATTCTAACTTGGATGAGTTGTATGTGTCCAATCCAAGAGCTATATTGCCTTGCTTTGTTGTAATCTATAGAGGCTTTTGATTTGTGTTGGTTTTTTTTGTTGAACTTAATTTGCTATCAGTTGCATTGCTTCATTAGCTGTTTTCAAGTTTTAGAATCATCTAGTTAAATTACTGGCACTTTTTGGGGAGAAGTACATATCAGTTTCAACTCATTTTTGTATGCGTTGGTGGGTATCACTCCCTCCCCAATCTATGGCAGACTTTATCTAGAATTGTATATTACAGCATTTAATTTATCTTATGATTTTGTCAAAGCCATACATATATGTGGTAGTGGCTAAAACTTTTGTTTTCTTTCTTTATTTAGTGAGTATTATCTTACTAGACTGTAGTAGTGTTTTCTTTTGTTTCTTGAATTACTAGTCCGAGAACTTAATCTATTAAATGCCTGAGGAAAGAGCATATCGTCTAACACTCACGATTCTGCTTATTGCCATAAGATTTTATCAGCTTAATGATTTGACACCATCAACAGATTTAGTTAAATAAGTTTCTTAAAACAATGAATTAGCAAATTCAGGTCGGAATATATCCCAAGGAGATAGTGAAATTCAACTTCAAGTTATTTTAAAATTTCATTTCATTAAAGTGGAAGGAAGCTATGGAAAGAAGGTCAAGCATCTCCTGAACACTCAACTCAAAATTTCTCTAACGAGCAAAAATTAATGACCACAAAAAATGGTATTCCAATACTCAAAAATGGATATCAAATTAGGACACTCACTCTGTAAGGGTAGATGTAATGGTGGTTAATTTTCTCCATTCATCCATCATATCCAAAAATAATGAATTAAATGTTCCAATTAGACACTTATTTTTTGATGTTAAAATAACAATACTCTTAACAATATTAAATGGGAAGAAAAACTTAAGACAAATATTTTTTAAATTCGTGAATTATATATCTTTTTACTTTTTGATCAACTTTGCATAAATGTAAGCAGATATAAAGTATTTTATAATTTAACCCATCAGTGCAAAAGGCAAAGATTGACGTCAATGGATAAGTTATCATCCTTGTAAACTAGGGGCATTTCTATCCTAATTGATTCCTATTGTTTTAAACCGCAGTTCCTTCTTCGTGTATGACTTTATGGTTTTATTATAAGGAATTTGCAAAGCAGCAACTTTAGAGCATTGGTTAAAGAAATAAAATATAGAAAAATATTAAATGAAATGACATTAATCCATATTTGTTTATAAAATTAAAAGCATTTAGTGGATTGTTAATATTCTATAACTAGAAGCACTTCTTAATAAGTCATTGTTAAATTACCAACAGAGACTAGCACTTGTTTTCCTTTGAAGTTGAATTCTATTATACAAGAAAAGCTTCATAACTATTATAATAGCTCGTTTGTGCAGCAACCTTTTCGATTAAGTGCTTCATTTCATGTCCTATTAATATTCATAGTTTAGCCATCGAACTTGTTTCTTATGATGCGCATTAACACAGTTACGCGGTTTAAGGCGTCTTCAGTGTCGCGCGTGCGATCTAGATTTGTGTGGTGCGTTTCCAATTTCCATCGATTGCGGAGCTACTCACACCACTGCTTGACTCTTGTTTTGTACTCATTGTAGCATGACAATCGCCCAAAACTCTGTTACCCAAAGTTGGCAATAGACCATGAATTAACAATCACCAACAATATCAAGAGAAATTATTAATAATTAAAACACAAGTTCCCCCCCAAATCCACAAAACAACACCAAATAGAAAACGAAGCACTAAGCACTTTTATATTTTATTTTATTTGTTGGTACACCAATCAGAAGCCGAGTTAATTAATAACTAGGATGTGGCAATCTAGTGACTGGTCCATGCAATGCTTGTGGCGTAAAAAAAGGTCCGTTTGAGCTTTGATTGATTACTGGCAGCATGAGGCACTGTGACCATTAAGCTCTTCCTCATAGCCAACTGAATATGGCGCGAAAAGAACGGGCAGAAAGAATTTTGACGTGGGAATTTCGCGGTAACTTTTGCAGGGTACTTCTGTTCTTCCAGTTATAGGGAACCGTGAAGGAATCAGAACTTGACGTGCCATGCCATGCTTTTGAAGACCGAAACAAAAAGAAAAGCTCGTAACAAGTCAGAGTGAAAGACCAACGTGGATGCAATGATTGAGTAGGAAAACCAACGTAGCAAGGGAATATAAATTCCGGAAAGCTTCAAAGAATAAAATTCCATGGAAGACACTGCCACTAGCATGCAATGGTGGAGACATTACATAGTAGAATTATAGAAATGAGTCGGCCTTATGCAGGCAGCTAACAGTGGGAATGAGGAGGTGGGGTTGAACACTTTTCGTCATGCCTTAGTGGGACCTACCCATTTTATATTTATTGGGATTGAATAGGAATTGTGTAAGACCACTTTTAGGTTCTTTTCCTTTTCCACCAGTTTGCATTGTTGCTAATAAATGGCAATTTGCCAAGAATACAGTGTGCAATTTGCAACGGTATTAACAAGAAAATAGAAGATAAAGAAGTGTCCCTCAGCTACCTGCTCAAAGCAGCCATTTCACTGAATAGCTTGGGAGAAAGATCAAAGATTATCCAATCACGGCCAAGCCTAACACCACGCCAAAATCCCCGCATAAATGACCTTTAAGTACAAAAAACATAGGAATATTAGTAGAATATATAACATAAGGGTTTTTCAAACGAGTGCTCCTAAACAAATCAAAAGTAGTAAGTTTTAAAACTTTTTAATTCATCCAATGTCTTGAAATCTTTAAAAACTCATCCTTCAATGTACAACTTGCTATTTTTTTTTTTCTTAACGAGTGCTCAGTAAAAAAAAAAAAACCATAGCATAAAAGTTTTTTGTGGTTTAATCAAACCATGAGCAAGGTTTTATCCTTGTTTCCTCTGACCAGTTAGCTAAAGTCCTCTCCAATCAAATAATCGCAAAAGTCGTAGACATAGCTCAAGAGATGTTTGCGTCTGCCCCAACAAGTTCCCAGTGCTGCCTAGTGGTGTCTCAATCTACTCTCAACCTTGGGCACTAAGGACAGAACAAGAAAAGACAAAAAGAAAAGTGATGATGTTGGCCCATGGTGGCATCTCCAAATTATGTGTTTCATGAAAGATCAGTTAAACAGATACATTCATGTTTAATAATTTTATATTTGTAATATGTATCCAATAGGTGATATGCAAAGAGGCAAAGTTCACTAACCCATTTTTTTCTTTCAAAAAAATATGAGATAAAGCTCAGAGAGAAAAACTTGAGAACCTAAGAGTATGTTTGGTTTCATTTTCAGTTTTAATTTTTAGGATTTTGTGAGAAAAAACTGAAAATTCAAAATGAAAATTGAAAACTGGATTTTGTAGTTTCACAAGTTTTAGTATCTCTTTTACAAAATCTAAAAAATTATAAAACTAAAAATAAAAACTGAAAACTAGAAATTGAAACCAAATAGGGCCTAAATATTTAGTATAAAAGATAAGGGAATTATCATGTTATGCATCAAATCTAACAGTCAATCCTAGTCCATATCTTTGTAATCAGTAATTTATTGTTATTATTAATTATCATCAATCATCAAATCTAAAGCCCCTCTAGGACCACTAATAAAGAGACTTCGGTATATAAAGAAAAAAGAACTATGGCACTTAATGATAAAATAAGAGAGGGAATTCTTACCACATGCTCATTAGATGGAAGCTTTGCAAAGAAATGCTGAAAATCTCAAGCTGCTCAACCATGCTAAAACATGAACTGAGACCTGACGACTCTCACAAACCAGCCCTGAAGGCAACCAAAAAAAAAAAAAATCAGAAAAGACATGTTTGTTTATTAACACTACTAGAGTACAAAAGTCTCTGTAAATTGGAAAAAAAAAAATTGAAGAAATAAGGTACCAATCTAACTCTTAAAACTATGGCAAGTTCTATGACACACTACCACTGCACCACCTTTGACCAATTTGGACTTCATGTGAACCACTTAGACTGGTGCTTAACAAAATAAGTAAGTGTTTAACTGAAATTAGTGAGTTGTGCATGGTTGATTCTAATGTGGTTAATCTGAAACTGCAATTGATGAATTAAAACTAAAAGTGGTTTAAGCTTTTTAGTTTTTACCTTTTCATTGGGGGATCCAAAATTGAGGGTGTGAACCTCATGGAAATAGCAGGTATAACAAGCTTATAAGATTGAACTGCTGCATTCAGTGTACTCAATTTTGCATTTTTCATGGTGCAGTCTCTTCTATCCAGTTGTCATTTAAAAATGTGACATTTCCATGCTTCTCCCTTCTCATTGAATTGATGCAGTCAACAGAATATGAAGACTGTCTTTCATGGTTCAGACTTCAGACAGATGCCATTACTTACAAACTTGATGTTCAGTGATGCATCTCAAAAAATTTCATACATTACTAGCTGGACCAAGCCGTTACCAAAATCAGCATAGTCAACATGAGATCTCAATCCAGCTTTTTCCAGCTCCTTTTAAGCCTACTTTTTTGACAGCTTCCCTTACTTTGCTTAAACTATCCCACATTCCAAGAGTTGCATAAACATTTGACACTATTACATAAACAGAAGCATCTTGTGGAAAGGTATTAAGAAGATGCTCAGCAACAATAGTTGCAAGATATTGGTCCTTGTGAGTTCCACAGGCACCAAGCAAGGAATACCATATTGTTTTGTCAGGCTTAAATGGCATGTCACTAATCAATTTCAATGCTTCTTTGAAATGTCCTGCTTGACAAAGTAGATCAACCATACAATTGTAATGTTCTGGGCATGGTATCAATCCATGCTCTGTTTCAATAGAATTAAATATGGTCCATGCCTTTTCAACTAGACCAGCATGTCTACAAGCAGTAAGAACACCTAGGATGGTGATTTCATTTGGTTTTTTACCAGATTCTATCATCTTATGCAAAAGACTAATTGCTTCATCTGCTCTTCCATTTTGTGCACATCCCACAATAATCCCCGTCCAACACATGGTATCTATTTTTGAAAGACCTCGAAACAAAGCTAAGGCATCCTCAATCTCACCACATTTTGAGTGCATATCGATAAGAGCTGTTGTAATAACTCTCTCTGATTCATACCCCTTCTTAAGACAAAAAGCATGAATTTGCTTTCCACTCCGATGAGATGCCAAACTTGAAGAAACTTTCAGAACAATTGAAAGAACAAAGTGATCAATCTCAAGATTCAAATGAACCATATCCACAAAGAGGGACAAAGCTAACACATCTAAGCCAAATCTAGCACAACCAGCAATCAAACTAGACCAAGCCACAACATCTTTATCCGGCAACTTTTCAAACAATCTTAATGCATTGTTAATATTCCCCTGGTTTGCATAATTATCAATAAGAATGCTTCCAACAACATAATCCGACTCATAGCCACTGGTGATGACCAAACCATGTACTTGAGATGCCAGCCCCAAGTTCTGGAAGTACATAACCTTTAAAGCAACACTAAAGGTATAGGAATCAAAATGTGCACCAACACGATGCATATGTGCAATCAGACTAAAAGCCTTGGCATAATCTCCATTGGAAACATACCCAGAAAGCATAGAATTCCAAAGTGCCAAGCTTTCAGCAACAGGGGAGTTGCTGGAGAATTGATCAAATATCATCACTGCTTCATCCAACAACTCGCAATTTGAGTACATATCAATCAAAGCTGATGTACAATAACAGCAAGACTCAAACCCTGACTTGATAATACAACAATGAATCTGTTTCCCCATGGTCAAGTCACCAAGATGACCACATGCTTTGAGAGCACAGGGGAACGTGAATTCATCTAGTTTAAAGCATTTCCAGTGCATCATAGCAACAAATTGCAAAGCATGCGGACAACCATTATCCGCAAGACCAGCAATGATGCTGTTCCAAGAAACAGGATCAGGTTCTGGCATTTGATCAAACAGGTTCAGCGCATCGCCAAGCAAGCCTTGTTTCACATGACCCAGAATGAGGGTGTTCCATGAAGTCGAGTTCTTACGAGGGATTTCACGGAAAACTCGCTGCGCATCCCTCAAGGTCCCACATTTGACGTACATGTCCAAGAGCGCATTCATCAGAACAGTGTCAAATTCTAACTCCGCTTCAGATATACGTTGGTGAACCACCTTACCCAGTTCAACATTTCCCAACAGACCACAAGCCTTGAGAACCGCAGAGTACAAGAACCTATTGGGTTGCTCTGTTGGGGATTCCATCATGTGACTGTAGAGTGAAAGAGCATCATGAGGCCTCCCAGAATTGGTGTATGCGGAGAGCATTGTAGTCCAAGAAATGATGTTTCTGTGAGGCATTTCGTCGAACAGGTTTCGCGCTTCATCGAGATGCAGACACTTTGCGTAGACAGAGATCATGTGGTTTAGAAGGAAAACGTGACTGAGAAGGCCGAGTTTTATAATGTGAGAGTGAAGTGATTTGGCGCGTTTAATAGCTTGAAAGCTCACACAAGAGCGTAGAGCTAACTGGATTTTGGTTAAATCCATTGCTACGTCGTCACGTGGACGCTAGCGCTAACGGATATGAATAACATATCCTCACTCCATTTGTTTTCATGAAGAATATGAATAACGAAAAAGAAATGCCATCATATGATATTTGAGGGGAAGCAGTTTACTCACCATGAATTTGATGACTGAGTTCAACTCCTCTTTGCCCAAGCCCTTGGTGGCGATGCGCGGCAGGAGCTGTCATTCGAGATTTTTTTTTGTTGGTCGAATGTCATTCGAGACTTTGAAGGCGTTATTCATACGATCAGCCACATGGCCCATATCTCCTTCGATGGAACCCCATAAGGTCGATGGCCTTGAAGTTTCCGTTTGATTAAATACTGCTGCTTGGATTTGGTTTTGGAAACGGACAACCCGGAGGCAGTGTCACACGCTATTTCTAATGAAAAATGACGGGTGTATCTAAGGGTGTCATAACCCGACCTTCTACTAACCCAACCCAAAGCTCATGGACTAAGGCCTTGAAATTTGATCTGGATATTTTTTAAGATTCAGTCATATATCGAGTTGGTTCGCACAAAAGTAAATAATCTCTTAATAGATATATATTTTTACAATAATTTATGAAAAGTTATAAGATTTTAAAGTTGAATTAATATATTTTACATAACATGATGATATTTCTATATTGATATGGTTTATTTTAAAACCTATATCGTAAAATATCTTTAAAATTTTGCTTCTTACTTGTAAAATTTTATAACTTTACTATATACAATATTCAAATTCCCATATATTGTTTGAATGTTGTTAACAGAGATATAGTAGTCATTATTGGGTCTTAAAAATTAGCCCAAAAAAACATGGCCGAATTCAGGTTTTGTTCAACCTTAACCCACCTATTGTACACCCCTATGTGTACCACATTTTTGTACAATATATTTATAATATAGATAATAAAAAAAAACATAGGCAAAAAAAATATAAGATGTGGGTCTATTTCAATTTTTTATTTTCTTGGACCCACCTTCTTATTTGTTTTTTTGTCTATGTTGTAAGTAAATTATATAAAAATATTGTACACATATTATTTCTTATTTCTAATAGGTTCACTATTGATAATTATTTTTGGAGGGTTATATCTAATTGCTTATCATTATTACATTGCTTTAGGTCTATTTCCATACTATATGTGAAAAGAGATGGTAACTATGTTGCCCATGAGTTCGATAGAGATGCCCTTACCAATCCTAATGTTGTTTGGATGGAAGGTGCTCCAGACAATGTTTGTTCCTTGGCAATTTTGGACCTTCTGTGTCCTTCTGAGGACATTTCAAGAAGCTCTCAGGACATGTGTGGATTTGAACGCAACTTTCCATCCACAGACAAATGGTCAGTCAAAGGGGACGATTTAGACCTAGAGAACATGCTCAAGGCTTATGTTTTGCATTTTGGTACGAGTTGGGTGACCACTAGTCACTGATAGAGTTTTCATACAACAACAGTTACTTAATGAGTATCTAGATGATAATACCCTAATTTTAAATAGAAAAGTTAGAAAATTTTGTCGAATCAAGAAGGATTTGTAATACCCAAAATACGAAATTTATTAGTATCTAAATTATTATTATTATTATTATTATTATTATTATTAGTTGGTAAACATTTTATTAATATTATAACATATTATCGTTTTAATAATATTATTTTCAAATAACGAGATGCACGGTTATACGTTTTAATAATATTATAACATATTATCGTTTTAATATTATTAACGTGTTACATGACGTTATCATTTTAATATTATTAAAAGGATTCGTGTTACACGATTGATATTTTTATATTATTATTACTATCATTATATATATATATAGAAAACGAAGCCACTAAGTGCAAGGTTTTAGTATATATACATATGAATGTAGTAGGGAGCCACTAAGTGCATGGAACGCGTTGCAGTTTCATTTTTCAATTCTATGTTGTCCCTTAGTATATTTTTAGTACATCATAATACTTTCAAATATTTTTCTAATTACCCTAGCTGCCTAAGGATATTTTCCTTAGAAAGAAAAACGTGGTTTCTCTAAACTTTCTTCAATTAATCTTCTTGGTAAGTGATCTTCATGAAATTTAGCTAATTCCTTCCCCTTTTTATATAACCCGTAAGTTTGAGTACTATTAGGCATGATTTTCTCACAATCCCTACTATCACAAACTCAATTTGAGTGATAAAATCAAATTGTTTATATTTTCATTATATTGTTTGGCAACTATTGATGTCATTCTAGCTCCCTAAGTCAAGTTGCTGGTGGAAACACACTCCCGGCTACCAATTGTGAGTGGGTTTAAGCTCATGACCATACTCTTGGTCATTATTAGTATTTTCCTAGTATTATATAAATTGTTTATGAAATTCTAGAATGACTTATGCCAAATACATGCTTTCACGGATTATGGCAAAATTTCAGAAAAATTATTGTTTTTCACAATTATCATGAAAACCTTATTTTAAAAAGCTCATAGGACCATATTTGATATCTTGCATGTTATAAAATATCTTTTTCCAATTTATGAAATTATGAGACCTCAGTTTAATGTTTACAGCAGAAGTATTGATTATCATATTTTCAGACTATAGATTTCCTATTAAGATTTTAGGACATCAAATATGATTTATTGAAAGTGGGGAACAAGGTATGATTCATAACAATTATCAGATACATACTATGTAGGCTTCTGAAATCACTATGTCTACAAGCTTGGTGATCTCTTGGGCATGATTTTAGAACCTCAGTTATGCTAAAGTTAGATTGTTAAAATTATATGAATTAGAGCTTTACGATTTTATTCAGTTTATTTACAAGTTATTTTGTAATAATTAGTGAAAAACAAAAAAGGAAGTTAATGGCTATAGTATTGATTGTTAACCTTAGTACCAAGTGGTCCGTTAGAGAATTAGCTCACTCACATAAGGAACCCAGTGTGGTGTCCATTTATGGGACCTAGTTAGGTGCCCATTAGGTTAGCCATTGGTTAAGGTTTAGCTATTCAGCTAGTTATTTATGTACAAAACCTCTCCTATTTCTCTATTAATTATTGTCATGAATCTAGTTAAATTATGATTTTTAGTACAGTTGTATGTAATTATATATAAAATATTCTACATTAGTCGCATGTATATGTTATGTATATTTGTTGTTGTAGGTTGTGAGTGGAGGCTCACTCATTGAGTTTTGATAAACTCACCTATCTCTTTTCCTCCTCTACAGATAGCTCAGGTTCAGTACAGAATCCCCATAGTGCTACAACTTCTTTGGTGAGTTTCGCTTTGAAATGGAGCTTACTATTGGTTATGTCAGTTAAATATTGCTCCAATAATTGCGTAGGCAGGATCCAAACATGCATTCTAGTTATTTTCAGACTTTCAGTTTTATTTAATTATGTTTGGTTTCGGCCGGATTATGGTTATGACACAGTTTTTTATTCAGGATTTATGTTTTAGAAATATTTTCAAAATTATGGAATTTAGTTAAATTTCAGATATTTTGAATATATTTGATTTATTCATATATACTAGCCAGTCATGTTAACAGAGGCTTCCGAGAGGACTCAATCCCTTACGTCCTGGTACGTTCTATGCGGGTCCTGACAATGACATTAGTCGTGCATCTATTGGCTACAATTTCAAAGAGACCTTCAGAATGCCAATTAGTCAGTTTGAGTGTTTTAATGCTAAGTGGAACAGTAATGCTTAGTGGGAGAGTAGAAGGATTCACTGTTTCTACTATCCACCAAAGGTTATAAATAAGAACACAAGGAAATGCAATTGACAATTTTGGAGCATTTAGAGAGTTTGCTTCTTTTTGAGAGAGCTTCCTTTCAGTTCTTGGATAAAAAAAGAACTAATATGATCTTATCAAGGAAACTTGTGGCGATCACACAAGACTTATCACTCACCTTCTCATCTTCTCTTGAGTGTGGCGTTTATATCTTCTATATTAAACACCAACAAAAAAAAACCCAAAACAAAACAAACACAATCCAAAACACTAACCTATCTTGCAAGGCGATCCTGACCCATCTTGTTCTTCAATCCAGCAAATCATCTTAAGCTGGATTTTCATATCAACAAATGCATTAATGATTTCTATTCTTTGAGATGATATGTATATTGGTTTTTTTTTGTAGCAATATTTATTTAATTTGATAATAAGACATAGAGTCATTTTATCACATTACGTGATATCTCACTTTGTAATTTCTAATGATCATGTATTAAGTCCAAATTAGATTTGATGACCGGCATAATTTTATACTTTTACATATTCCAAATTTCTATCCCAAATTTCTACCCATTCTCAAAGCTCTCATGCGACATGCATACACATCATCGCATGCCTTAAACCTGCAAAAAGAATGGAACCTCGGCCAATTAGTCAATGAGGTGGTTGTCGGCCCAAACTCAATGCAATGCAATTGGTCTCATCTTTTGCTTGTTGTTGTTGGGTTCGAAGTTTAATGATTTATTTGGATTTGGTAAAAAAGTCATCGGCTGTTAGATGATACTGGAAAGATGGAGGCTGCACAGGATGGGGTTTGGCCGTTTGGGAAAGGAGGAAAAGGAGAGAGTGGGAAGAGAATCAAAATGAAAAGGGTAATTTTATTTCATTTTTTTATTATACTATTAACCCGGACCAAGTTGGTCACAAACTCTTTAGAGTCTGATTGTAAATTTGGATTTTAGAGGGAAATAAAGGAGAGAGGGGAGTTATAATATAATTGTATACTACAAGTCCTTCCCTCTTCTCTTCTCCTCTAAAATTCAAAATCCAAAATCACAAACATATCCTTAGGGACCATTGCAGTATTCACCATATAAGCTCTAGTTGTTGTTTTGGAACACAACTGCTGCATTGCCAAATATGAAGTCAACAGTGCCATAAATGTCACGCTTCTTTGATGAGTTATTAACCTATTATTGGTGAAAAATTAGCATGATTAATTGTTTCCTGATTCTCCTTGTTGCAACAGATGATTGATCGGGCTCAGGTTTGCTTGATGATGATGTGGAACGGGTTTGCCTGCTCACAGACGGCTGGCGTGATGAGTCTTGGCTCCGTTTGTATTATGTTTGTTTTCGTTTTCGTCTTGAATCTTATTTGATTCATGATGTACTTCAGTTGTTATCCATTACTTTCCGTGGATCTTTCTCGGTTGGAATCCTCTCTCTTTCGACACAGTTACATGCATCGGCTGAAAATCCAATCATAACGCCTTGGCTAACACTTAATTAAACCCAATATATGAAAATCAGTACTATAAGTTTCTAGCAGCGCAAGGTTCAAGAACTACAAGAAGCCACAATTTTTCCACTAGTGGAGAACTAATAAAGAAATTAAAAGAAATATATCGAAACTATACTAAGTTAAGCCACCGTAAGTCACCGAAATTGTGGCCTATAAATACTAGAATCGAAGCTATAATGGTGTGCATTGGGAAGTGCTTATCGTGAATGAGTGTGCTAGTGAGATAGTGCTCGTGTGCAGCAGGGAGTTAGAGCATGGAAGTGAGCTCTAATAAAGTGCTCCATATAGAAGAGTGTGTGCCGTGAAGGGTTGGTAAGCAAAGTTTAGTGTGCTCTAGTGTATAGAGTATGTAGAGATTTTCAATAAATAATAGAGTGATTTATTTTCAGTGCCTCCTTAGTCCTTGCTCTACAAGATTATAGCAGTTATTTTAGTACCTCACACTAAAGCTGACAGGATTATAGCAGTTACCTACAAAATTTTCCCAAGAAATTATTTCATTATTCAAAGAAAGAGGTTAAAGACACCTTCCATCCACATTACATGTAAGGATATGTAAGGAAATGGGTCAATATCCACTCAGACACCCCGCAACATGTAAGAGGCACCAACCCTATCGCGTGGAATCAGGCGCAGTTCTGATCCATGCTTAAGGAAGACATTCCCTGAGAAAATATCCAGTATGTCAAATGAAATACAACTATAATCAACCCCTATATCACATAAATTTATTCAATGTCGTGATATAATCACTCTACAAGATCATGATGGTAACTCAGAACCATGTGAATCCAGCAGTCTCAACATCATCATTTCAAATATATCAGTAAGTTTAATCAGAATAAAACCATCCCAACTGTTTTGAGTGACATGGTTTTATTTGTTTCCTGAAATAACAATTTTTAAGATGTTTTCAAGAAGAAAAACCTTAATCGAAAACCAGATTTGAAGAGAAAAAACCGGTGATCATTTGGACACACTGGCAACTTAAAGAAAAGACGATAAAACATTGACATACCTGCACTCTGCTGGGGATTTATGCCAACACCATCTGCACGCGTAAGTAACAAATATGAAATGTAACAATCGAAGATGGACATCAATATAAATAAAAGCATAGGCTTTCCTACTGAAAGGTGTCAGTAAGGAGAAAAGGATTTAAATTCACTTCACCAAGTATACATACACAAAAGCACTACTTAAATTAGGTGTTGTTGCATTCATAGGATCCATGACAGTATTGGTACTGGTAGCTAACATTTGCAATATTCCTTTTCCTTAACAAATAGAGTTACAATTTTTAGTGTAGTTAATGCTCAATTTAGTCCCTGATTTTACACTCATAAGTAGATCTAGGTATGCAAGTTGGCCCGGTTCGTTAGCCTGGTCCGCAATGGGCTACAGTTAACGGGCCGGACCGGGTAGTCCGTTTTCTAAATGGACTTCACTTTATGCAGGTCTGCGTCCGCTTTGCGTAAGCCCGCTAGTCCACGGACCAATCTGTCTCATTTTTTAGGTTTTTTTGGCCCTTTTCAGAACCAAAATTGCAAAACCCAACAAAACCACATCCTCAGGAATGAACAGACTTTACCAAAAAAAAAAAGAGAGAAAGAAATGGACAAAAAATATAGTTAAAAGATATCAGAATAAAAAGATGAAGACCCACATGCCATAGGCCACAAGATCGGTAGGTGCGATGGTGTTATTGCAGCAGCAGCACCGCGGTCGAGGGTCTCAACAGCTGCGCCGTCAAGGTCTCGACAGACGCGGCGAAAACACCTAGGCAGCAGAAGCTGTGGTGATGCTTGGGTCACTGGCGACAAAAGCATCTTGCAGGTGAATCGAAGTGGTGCAATGGCAGTGGGAGGCACGGTTGGTCAGGGGCAGTGGCGGTCTTGCTAGAATTGGAGTGAAAGTGGTGAACTACTTGGGTACGGGGGTGGCTCTGACAGAGTGAGAGCTTGAGAGAATGTTCTAGGCTTCTACTTTTCTTTTACTGTTTTGGGGTAATGAATCGGATTTAAAAATGAGAAAAGAGTGAGGGATTGGGAGAGTGGGAGGGCCGTGAACTACTTGGGACTTTCTTTGTTTTTTTTTTTTTTTTTCGAGCTTGGGTTAGGCTAGTCACCAATGGTTGTGGGCTGACAGGCTGCATAATACTTATAATTTAACTTATATTTAAGCCTTAAAAAAATTATGTGGACCAGCAGGTTGGTCCCCGAACTCGTGGGCCTAACCCATTTAGCCGCGGGTTAAGCGTGTGGAAAAAAGTTCACGGGTTGAAACTAAAATTTTTGGTCCATTTTCGCGTATCGCAGGTTAAACAATTGGTCCGTGGATCACGACTTGTATACCCAACTCTACTCATAAGTCATTTAAGTCCTTGACTTTCAAGTCCTTGATATTGCAAAATGTGATTCAAGTTAGTCCCTCATCCCATATTTATTTAACATTTTATCAATTAAATGATGATATGTAACATTAAGTGATACCTTAACATACCATGTTTCATATGAAATAGAATGAAGTTTAAAATAACTTATTTCGATGTCTAACATTGCAAAAAAATGAGTCATGACTTGAAATGGAGATTTAAATGATACATTTTGTGTAATTTTAGACACAAATATGAATCATTTTAAACTCCATTACACGTCATATGACATATGGCATGTCAATGTATCACTTAATGTTACTTATTATCATTTAATTTATGAAATATTAAATAAAAGTGAGTTGAAGACTAACATGACTCACGTTTTCCAATGTCAGGGTCCAATTTGACTCATTTTAAAGGTTAGGGACTAAAATAAACATTAAATCGTTTTTAGTGCCAGCAAATGACAAAGTAACAACCTATGATGTTCTCATCAACTAATCAGTAGTTAACCAAGCTTTAAAGTTCAAATAAGTAATTTATCACATACTAAAACAAAAATGGATTTTGCTAACCAATATCCTAGGAGCAATGGTTAAGGAACCCAAATAGAAGTAAGTTTAAGAAGTTTTAAAGGAGTCTTATGCATTAAAAACTTAAAAACTCATCTTCCCAACACATAACTTTCCATTCTTGATTCCTTAACCAGTGCCCTTTAGTGCCCTTGGTTAGATAAACCCAAAAAAATTCAAATAGGCAGTTTATCACATCTGTATTTGAAATTTTCATTAATTGGAAGTGGGGAGATCCCATTTTCACTGTAATTTAAGGTATTAGTGGACAAAACAGATAACTAATGAGGATACAGCAATCAGATGTCCCATCAATATTTTGCCACAAATCATGTTAACTATGACAATATTTATCAGCATCAGAGATAAAGCATTTAATATACAACCTAAGAGCAGCTCCTTGAATCCATTTTATTCCAGTTCACATATAACTCAGCAAAACAAGCCACTACTCCTACAGCACTAATGGTTTGAGTCATCTTATGCATATAACCATGTTGTAGGTTCGAGGTGGCACAATCCAAACACAGCAAAACAAGAAAGTGTCACAATGGGTATGTTTGGTTGGGGAGTAAAAGATGATACCAAATATTTCATGGATGAGCTTCAAGTGTAATTTTACACATAAAATTCATGCATGAAAATTTACACCCTATTTTTACCACTTAACCAAACACGACCTAAGCATCTTCCAGCATCAAAAGTTAGAATCTTATCTTGATTACGAATATCAATAAAAATTCACAAAAAAATTGCCCTATGCACCGAGTACTCAGCATCCACCATGCAATCAAAACACGATTTCTCAAATCAGAAAAGCCCTCTCTAGATATCCTCTGAATATAACCCTAAACTTGAAAAAATCAAATCACTAACCTAACTGGAAAAAATAAAAACGAACAAACAAAAAAGAAAAGCTTGATCTGGTGAAAAATTAAAAAGAGGGAAGGGGAATTACCGTTGGTGATAATAGCGCTGGTCTGAGGAGGGACTTTGAATTCTTCAGCAGCGAATTTGAGAACGGCCGTAAAAGGTGCAGCCTCAGGAACGCTAAACCTGAAACGATTTCGGAAAAAATAAATTTTTATTTATACATTAAGAAAAAATAAATTGAAATTGACATTGATGAGAAGCAGATCAGATCAGATGAGAATACACTTTGAAGGGTAGCTTTGGATCGGAAGTGAGCGTCACTTTGAACGACACCTTTCCACCGCCCGCCATTTTTCCGCTTCTTCTAACAATCTCTGTCTCCCTCTCTCTCTCTCTCTCTCTCTCTCTCTCTCCCTGTGCTGCTTCGACAATACTTGTGTCGTGCCCTTGATTGATATTCTAACTTCTTCTGCTGCTGCGTTTTTCCGACGCTATTGTCGTTTCACCTTTAAAAGTTAAAACAACGGAGTAAGGGTGAGTCAATGTGGACACTTGCTCAAATCAGTATAGTTCCTTGTTCCTTTTCGTCTCCTTCGTAAGTCTAATTCAGCAAATTTAGAAAATATTTTTCAGGGTTTACTTCTGATAGATTTATTGTGAAAAAAATATTTAAATAATCTTTATTAGTAATAAATATGAGAATTAATTATATTTTTAATATGTTACTGCATGACTGGATTATATTTGTAAAACTTCTTCATTGTATTGAAGTTTTTTTTTTATTTTTGTTATTTTTTGTTTACAAATTCCAACTTTTTTTTCAATTATATATTAAATATGATTTATATATAAGATTTAATTTTGATAAATTGAGAGAGAGCTTTTAACTTTCATCATAAAATTATATTATATATAATTTATACACAAAAAAATATGAGCAAGAAAGCACTTGCTTGATCTATTTATTAATTGACACATAAGTTTCTAGGTCATTATTGTCTCATTTTTCCTATATTTTAAATCAATAACTAATATGTCAATTAATAAATGGAATAGAACAACTATTTTATCTTGATCTAAGAATCTAAGAATTTCTCTTCATACACATTATTTAAAATGTCATTAAAAAGAAACATTGAGTTGTTTTACATTATCAGCAAGAGGAAGTTTGTTTAAATATATATTTAGTTATTCCAAAAGTAACTACTTAAAAATGATATGTTCTTATATCTTATAAGTTTTGCAAAAATTATTTTCGAACATTAATTATTCCTTGAAATCTTATTTTCACAATAAAAGATGGAAATAAAAAATTTTCATTACTTGAAATAACAAATATTAATAGTTAAAAACCACTCCTACTTCTACCTTTTAAGAAATTTTTAGATTATCTTAAAATAAGATAAAATATTTGCTATTCCTTCATTTATCGATTTACAAATCAACTATCACATTAAAAATATAGAGAAGTGAGAGATAATAATAATCTATAAAGCTATATGTTAATTAATACATGTACCAGAGCAAATATTTTTTTGCTTCCAGTACACTTAAATATTTTTTTTCAAACATTAAGTGAACTGCATACATATGATGTGACAAGCTAGTTTTCTCATACCCGTTTTCGCAAAGACTCCATTATAATCAAAGTGTAATTTTAATTACTCATCAATGACATTAGTTTTTAGGTCTGTAAAACGCTCAATTTCTCCTACTTTCCCTTTTGCATAAGCTCTTTTTAAGCATAACATGGTCAAAACAATATAAACATAGGTACCAACTCATTAGCGTAAATTGGTTTCAGACCAACAAGCATTTATATTTTATTAATATAACAGACAATTAAATCTCACTACACAATATAAGGAAAAGAATGTGTCTTGCAGCAGATCTTATTTACATAACAACTTGTCTCCACAACAGAGGTCCCATACCATACGAATTGTGAATCACCAATGGTAGTCGGAATTCCATTTTTCCGTGTACACACTTCCATGGATCTAGCAACCATTGTGCATGCTATGATGAGTGTTGCTCGGCTGGAGGACCCATAGCTACGAGAATCGATGTCCATGTCTATATACGCTACAAAGAATATTTTTCAATGGCTATTGGTTAACATTGAGAACACACCACGCCATGTATAGCATTTTTCAGATCTCAATGCTTAACAGTTAGCATCAAAATGGTCATTAGATTGTTTCTTGTGATCTCAATTATCATCACATGCTAAGCAATTTGACAATTTAGCATTAATGGGTTATCGTCTAGTGACTAGTGCCTACTATCACCAACATGGCTGATTTTCCGCGTCCAATCAAGAGAAAAGAAAATAATCTGATTGATGATAGCAAAAAAATTTAAGGGGAGAAAAGTTGATGTCTGTATAGCGAGCACCAAAGTCAAAGTGGGGTATTTCCTTGCTTTTGAACCTTTTGGTTCTTTATTGGTCCCTTATCTATGTGTTCCGAGTCAGAAATCAAGAAAGAAGGCAATGACATTCTTATGCCCCCATATGCAAGGTGGGGTAAGAAAACCATTTGCTCAATTTAAAGTGACGATTAGGCTATCATCAGTGCCATCACCATCAAAATCAAGTTTCACTGACTGAAAATGACCATCCAATATTTGATCATTACTTCATTTATAAATTTGAATAAAGTGATTGTTGTATAGTAACTATCTAGGATCTAACATAAAGTATGATTCATATGGTTTTCATGATCAGAGGCAACTGGCAACCATTTCGCAGATAACTTAAATTCAATGATTGCCCATATAAGGTGGGGAGTTACCATGCCGAATTTAATAGTGAGGACAACAACATACAAGAGGAAATAATTGATGGTTGGTGCAAAAACTTCGATTCAAATTGACTTTGGTGCTTGCTTTGCATACATCAACTTTTGCCCCTTTAAATTTCATGTTGTCATCAATCAGATTATTATTTTCTGAGGGATTGACAAAACTAATTGTACTACGCGATTAACAATAAATATAAAGTGATTAAAATTTATAGAAATATACAAAGTCAGTAGTGACATAAACAGTTTCGAACCAAATTTTCAGAAATTTACAAGCTCCACCTACCATTTTTTCTTGTAAATGATTAGCCAAAGTTTTAATGAAATAACAATCGCCTATTTATTTTCTCTTCGCTTTGGAAGCATGGCTGTGAACAGCTTTGTCATAAACCATTGCGTAAATTAAAGTTAACTAATTTACCGGAAAATTATATATATGTTTTGAGCATTCAGCAGGAGGAAAAAAAAAAAAAAGTGGTCTTAATTTGAAGTTCATCCAATGGTCCAACAATTCTCCGAGACTGGGCCTAATGGGTTTGTAAGGGTTGGGCCATACCTAACCAAACAATCTAATCAGACGTAACGCCCATCTTCTTTTCTCGCTTCGCCTTTTTGACCAAAAGATAAGGATCCCATAACCAAGTCTCTAATAATTGGAGTGATTTTTTCACATTTAACAAAGTTAACATGTCAAGAAATTCAATAGAAATTGTAAAATTGCGAGTTATTTGGACTCTGCCATCATTAACTAATTTTGAAATACTCAAACAAAGTGTGTATTTTTTTTTTTGACGGGAACAAAGTGTGTATTTATATACTAGAAAAACGGAAAATTCGGAATTTTCAAATACTTGTAACTTCATAGGGCAGGTAGCATCATCATGAGTACATATCCCACTTCGATGGCCGAAATGTACATCACATTTAAGATAATCTAAGATAGCTGGCTAATGAAAAAAAGTGAAAACGAAAAGAAGAGGAAGATGGGGGGCTTTGCAAGAATTTTTTTCAAGTGAAGCCAGTTGGAACACGTGTGGTACTAATCATGATTAGCACTAAGCCCCTGTTGAGAGCAATGATACGTTCCATCTTAGTCTCCCCACATAGACATTCAGACTCCAAACTTTTTCTAAATCTCCCTCTGCAGAAAATTTCACTTTTTTATTAATTTTCTTCTTTGATCACTATGTACATTCATGATCAATCAGTGTGCATGGGCTCTATTAGATTGAAGAGAAGAATAGGCCAATGGTGGGCCAGCCCGCTCGTGCACTGCAGCTTGCCATGGCCCATCATAGCCCACAAAAATTGATGATGATGAAGTGAAGTTGCACCTTCACAACAGTAATTGGTGAGAGAGAATTATTAAGGAAGAAAAAAAGGGTTTACCCACATGTGATTGTGAACTAAGGAAGGTCCCCCACAAGGGCCATTCACTACACTGCTGACATAAAAGTTTATATAAGGAAAGGGAAGGAAGGGTGCATAAGAATGTGTTAAGGGTTAGGGAGGGTGAAAAGAAGCACTTCTCCTATCTATCTTTAGTTACTTAGTCCCTTGTCTTCCCTCACAGCTAGCTAGCCCAACCCACACAGCACTTGAAGGAAGACAATAATTAATAACAATGGCTTCTGAGAAGGTTGAGACTGTTGTTGCAGGGAATTACTTGGAGATGGAGAGGGAAGAGGAAGATTCTAAGTCTGCTGCTAGCAAGTTATCTAGGCTCTTCTGGCATGGTGGCTCAGTCTATGATGCATGGTTTAGCTGTGCTTCTAATCAGGCACTTATTCTAGAATTAATCATCACACTGCTTTGATTATGTAAACCTTCTTTTGGTGTGGCTGACAGCCTCATAATATACATGTTTTTCTCTTGGATTTATTGTAGGTTGCACAAGTGCTATTAACATTGCCATATTCCTTTTCACAACTTGGGATGGTATCTGGAATTATATTTCAGCTTTTTTATGGACTGATGGGAAGCTGGACTGCTTACCTCATCACTGTCCTTTATGTTGAGTATAGAACCAGAAAGGAGAGAGAAAAGGTTGATTTCAGAAACCATGTAATTCAGGTGAATAATACAGTTAATTTTCTAATTTCTACTACTCCTTATTCTTCTTCTTCTTTCCCTTGTATGAATAAATGAGCTAGCTAGCCTGTGTAAGGCTGACAGCTGACAGTACACAGCCTGCGGATGGGTTACTTTAGATTCTTCTAATCTTGTTTGCTTTGATTTGATGATTGTTTGCAGTGGTTTGAAGTTCTTGATGGACTTCTAGGCAAACACTGGAGGAATCTCGGTCTCTTTTTCAACTGTACTTTCCTTCTGTTTGGATCAGTAATTCAACTAATTGCCTGTGCAAGGTAGGCCTTAGATAGATATGATTATTCTGACGAATGCATAATCTGTGTGTATGTATACATTATTTTATATTTTATTGTAGCTAACATTTATTTTCAAATAATTTTCATATACCATGGTTCAGTAACATATACTACATAAACGACAATCTGGACAAGAGAACTTGGACTTACATCTTTGGCGCATGCTGTGCAACAACAGTCTTCATCCCTTCTTTCCACAATTATAGAATCTGGTCATTCTTGGGCCTCATGATGACCACATACACCGCATGGTATATGACCATAGCTTCCCTTATCCACGGACAGGTAATTGAATTAAAGGACTGGTCATCAGCCTCTCATCATAAAATACAACTAAAGCCAACTACAATGATGCTCTGAATGATATAATGTTTGTGAAAACATTATTGCTTTTTGCTTATGCTCTTATTCAATTTGTGTGTTTTTTAAGGTTGAGGGGGTGAAACACTCAGGGCCAACCAAATTGGTTCTCTACTTCACCGGGGCTACCAATATTCTCTACACTTTCGGTGGACATGCTGTTACAGTGTGAGGACTCGAAAGATGAATAAAGTTTACTTATATGAAGGGATTTCATTTAATTTATTTTGGCTGTAAAGGGCTTCTTTTCCACTATGCGCAGCATATGGTTTTTGAGGAATTAAAAGGAGAACTTTGTCCTAGCTTTTCAATTTATTTGGATTTTTGGGGTTGCCATCGAAAAGTTTATATCTTCATGTGCTGCATAAATCTGACAGTCATGTAATGATTTTATTATATTGTAGGGAAATTATGCATGCAATGTGGAAGCCACAGAAGTTTAAGCTGATATATCTGATCGCAACACTGTATGTGCTGACACTAACTTTACCATCAGCTGCTGCAGTGTATTGGGCATTTGGGGACATGCTCCTTACCCACGCTAATGCCCTCTCTTTGCTCCCAAGGACAGGGTTCAGAGATACCGCTGTCATTCTCATGCTCATTCACCAGGTTCATTAATATCATTCTACAAATTAAATAAATCTTATTATACATATATTAAATATTTTTTTAATCAGAAACAAAAGCAAGTTGTAATCCACACCATCTAAAAGGACTACTGTTTTTGTTGTTGGTGGCAGTTCATAACTTTTGGATTTGCATGCACTCCTCTATACTTTGTGTGGGAGAAATTCATTGGGGTGCATGAAACCAAGAGTTTGTTCAAGAGGGCGTTGGCTAGACTTCCTGTGGTGATTCCAATATGGTTCCTGGCAATCATATTCCCTTTCTTTGGTCCCATTAACTCAACCGTTGGATCTCTCCTTGTCAGCTTCACCGTTTACATAATTCCAGCCATGGCACACATGGTTACCTTTGCTTCAGCCCCGGCTAGAGAGGTTAGACACCTACAACTTAATCCTTGTTTGATAAAGAACATGTTATTTATTTTTAAATTAAAAGTGGACAATATAAATATAAATAAAGGGAAAAAAATACAAGGTATATTTGTGGTATTAAATGAGGCCAAGACTTTTATGCCTTTATGGTCTATCTCCACTTTTCATGTCTATTTTAGATGTACAAGTATATGTTAATCTTTTTTCAATCTTTACAAGTTGCACTTCTTCAATTTTTCTTACTTTGGTCTTCATGTGCTACCTAATTATATTTCTCTCCCTCTTTTTCTTTTTGCTTTTTACAGAATGCTGTAGAGAGACCACCATCAATGTTAGGAGGGTGGGTAGGATTGTACTCGATGAACGTGTTTGTGGTGGTATGGGTTTTGGTGGTAGGATTTGGGTTGGGAGGATGGGCAAGCATGCTTAATTTCATTCACCAAGTTGACACATTTGGGTTATTTGCCAAGTGCTATCAGTGTCCCCCTCAAAAGGCTTAATTAAGTACCTTCAATTCTCGAGTTTCTTGCGATATTTTGAGATCATACATGTGTGTAAAGAGATTGGCATTTGTACTCCTTTTTTTTTTCATTTATTACCCTTCATTTTTTTTTCTACTGTACGAAGCCAATTGCTGTTAATTGTGTCAGCTAAAGGTGTGATGGCAGTCACGGCCACCCCTATACGAACTCACAGTTAGAATTTCGTGTGCTGCTTAATCATTTCTTGTTGTGCAACTACCTTCCCATATGCTGGAATTGCTTTTCTTTCTCTTTCTTCTACAATTAATTATATGAAAAAAAAATACTTGAATATTAAATGTTATTTGTTGTACTTATATCCGTGATCAATTACCATCATGTGATGAGTGCTGTATTTTTTTTTTCCTAATCAACTTATGTTATAATTGGCTTATATATGTAGTGATCAATGAAAAAATAAATTGTGAGGCTACGTTAAACTAAAACAATTAAAGGAAGCAAAACCAGACCTATCGTACTTTGGTTACGGTAAAACACTCAGAGAAAAATGTGAGATGCTTAAGATATGGCAAATTAACATCAATGAGAAGTTTCCTCTTTAGTACATTTATACTTTAAGAACAATTGCAAAATAAACCACAAAAATGTCAAAAACCCAACTCTTTAATAATTGACATGAATTGCTTTTCAAAGTTCAACTATTTTGTAATCCAATAAAAATGGTACACCTGCTTTAAGATTTGTTAAGGATGGGAAATATCATGTTAGAAGATCGGTAACGACAATGACCTAAATCGAAGTTGCATGGATGATATGTTGGATCGAAGACGTAGCTTAGAGCTCAAATCTCACAGTGATTATGGTATGATCTCATCATCCAATCTTATCTCAGATCCTTTGCTTGCAAAGAGGAAAAAGGTACTTTCTCTCTTGATGGATTTCTCTAAATTGATTGATTAGCTGTTGTGAAATGAGAAGTGTGAGAAATTAGTAAGGTAAATTGCAGAGTCTAAGGTATGTTTATTTCAATTTTCTTTGACATAAAAGGTTCTTTTTAAACTTTCTTTTTTTGGTGACAGGTACTCATATAAAATTGTACTTAAAGGCGTTAAAAGAAACAAAATTATTTTTTATTTTTTAGTAAAAAATTATTTGAGTAATTTATATGAAAAGTATTTTTTAATTAAAAATTACTTTTATGTCAATAAAAACTAAAGAGAACCCTAATTCGTTAACAAAAATAACACAAGAAAGATACAAATATAACGTATAGTATTGGTTTATATTATCATATCTAATATATCACCAAATATCCTAATGCACAAACTCAACCCATCTTTTGTCTTAACTCACAAGTTAATAAGTTAAAATAACTTTGAAAAATAAATTACAAAATATAATTTAAACCGTCAATTTTTATAGATTATGCAGATTAATCTGTCCAAATTCGACTTATTTTACTATCTCTACATGATCCCTACCGCGATACACGTACTGTATGATTCAGGAACTTATCACTTAACTTAGATTGGCTGCTGCCCCATTTAAAGTATTGTTTGTGTGCTGTGGCAGACGACAAACACAACGAACAAACAGAACATCTTAAAATTTTATCAACTAGTGATTGTATGAATATTGAATGATGTGGAATGTGAATACATGCAAATTGGGATAATTGAGATATTTGAGATATATGAATCATTAAAAAGTGACTTTTATCAAAGTCAGGGTCATAAACCTTGGGGATAACTTAATACTGATATATGTCCATCTAGAAGAATTGAATTTGTGATAATTTTGTGGAGATTCTTCAATCATACACCATTTAAATTATTTTTATTTGAAGAGAAAAAAACACAATAATAGAAATGTACAAATGATGAGTTAGGGCATGCTCTAACCCTAGATTGGGATAAATTTTTACCTCAACCTAAACTGTATTTCATAACCAAAAAAATCTCAATAGATTTATGCTTCGATGTTTACTTAAACTAAGGTCAATACACAATGTTTATATACTTTTTAATTTTTATACAGTATAAGTTTTTAAAACATTTTCCAGTGAGAAAACAGTGTGTTTTTGGTCAGAAATGATAATTAAAAAAAAGTCCATATATTGAAAAGCAAGAAGAAAGAGCATTACATTCCATTGAGTAATAACAAACACCACTTGTTTTTTCCTCGAAATAACAAACATCACTTAATGCAATAAAAGTGAAAGAGGGATAGTTTTTTACATCATGCCACGAACTAACTCGAACAACATGGGCCCGAGAGGTAGATGGGCCCAAATTCTAGTGGGCCCACCATATCGTCCTTGGTTTCGTGCCTAAAGTTTATACGACGCTGAAAAGTAAAATGGCTGCAACGTGAATAAAAGCTTTGACAGCTACCTCATCCACATGCTATGCTCTATTCAGCATTTCAGCTCCAGTCTTCTCCGGACCAAAAAATAAAAAACTCTTCAGTCTTCTGATGAAGAAAAACTCTTTAGTCGTGTCACACAAAGAAAGAAGGGGGGGACTCTATAGTCTTGACCTTACACAAGGTTGTGAAGCTTAAGAAGCATCATATACTCTCATGATCTAGTCCAAGATTCTATTACGACAAAAAAGTGTCAAGAGTATTAGGGTCCGATTAATTAACATTAGTTATGACTTTTAACTTTTCAAAAGTTAAAAAAAAATCACATTTTTTTTTGCTGTGTTTAACTATACAATTTATTATTTTTTAAAATGTCATTTTAAAATTTTTTGAGAAATTAAAATGTCTAATTTCTTAAGAATCATTTTATAGCTATTTATCCAAATCAACCCTTAATTTCTCAAACAGAAATGGCTAGAAGGAGGGAAGTGTAATGTCATGGAAATGGTTTTCTCTAAATAATCGTGTCTCTAAAATAATAAAGTAAAGGGGATATCTACTCAAAAAATGATTTTAATTAACCTTTTGATTAGATATCCTTCACTTTCTTAAGTTTAGAAAATCCTCATTTGAAGAGAACTTTTTTACCAATGTCCAATATGGGTATGGTTAAAACTGAAAGAGAAATAAACCAGAAAAATGAAAGTGAAATGGCAACAGGAAATTTGTGTCCTGTAGTACAAATTGGTGGCAGTGATCAATTGAGTGCTTTGAATAACAAGGATATGGCAGGAAAGCAATCTACAAACAGTGATGGGGTAACCAACAAGGCCACAAGCTCACATTTTCTCAAGAACGTTCCAAGTCAGGGATTGTCAAGTAGTTCTCAAAGAATGTTTCAATTATTTCTCTTGTGTGGCCTCACTAAAACGGATCATTGAATCTGATGATTATAGAGAGTAGGTCTTAGCTTTTGACCAGCCATCCAATCAACAAATATCACTGGGTGGTCCCTATTCTTTTAAGTGCCAGCAATAAAAGTCACTTTAGAAAAAGAAAAAGATGGTTCTATATCCATGATCTGGTTGGGGGCAAAGGCCAGAAAGATAAGGCAAAGTAAGGTAAGAGGACCTGTAACTAAGAAAAAAGCTATCAACAAAGGTAGCATGACCACACTTCAAACAGTTCAACACTCCTGTTTAGTAAATTAGTTGCCTCAGCTGTAACAAAATTTGTGGTACTTCACAGTAATGTGTATTAAGCCAGCATTTTGAATGTGACATGAAAAGCAATGTCTCATTAATTTTAATGGGAAATATGGACCTAACACAGAAGTATGTTTCTTGAAGTAACGCTTCAGGAAAAAAAAAGGACTGAAATACCCATATGGAGAGAGACAAAGTAGACAACAATCAACATTTGAGGCTTAATTAATTATTTCTCTCTCTCTGCAATTTATATCTATATATTTCAGATGACTCTTACTCAAGTGTCACTTCCCTCAAAATCACTTATGCTATGCATGCAAGGTGAAATTGAAGCTTAATCCCACGTGTTGGAAAATGAAAATAGAGGCTAGACACTAGTACATACACACTTATGATTATAATTGGTTTGGCAACGATAAACGCTAGCATCCAAAGCCTGCCAAGTAAGACCTTAATTTAATCCTTTTGTACTGATTCGAGTTGTTGGATTGCAAAACAAGGATCAAGATATACATTGATCAGAGCCAAGCATATCAAACAGCACTGCTGGATAAGGAACATATATAATTGCGGGGTCCGAATTGTCACCTTGTCAGTGTGATACAAGTGGTGATGTCAGATTACATGTGTCATCATATGTTTAGAAAGTCTATAGGAAAAAGTGGGAAAAAAAAAAGAAATAACAAAACTTACATGTGTACGATATGGAGTTACTAGAAAGCATTAGTGATCACTTGGATATTTCATTTCAGATTCACACAAGAAGGTACAAATTAATCGAACTAGCCTTCTCCCAATTCCCAAGCTCTTTGTTTCCTCCATCCTAGATGAAGTTGCAAGCTTCAAACTGTTCAGCTCAAGAATGCAAGTGAGATTGATCCATATATAATGCGTTGCATGTGGGAGTATGACCTCACAATGCGTTGCTGATAAAACTCAATAATTGTTTGTGGATAGTAATATGTCGGAATGATGCTTAAAATTGACCATAGTCCATGGGGATCCGGCAAGAAGAATCAGATGGGACTTGTATTGGTTTTAATAATAAGAAGTTTTCTTATATTCATCATTATGGAATATCCTCATAATGATTTTTGCAAACTACGGACACGTAGCAATAGTCCATAATATATGGACACAGGCAAGATGATGTTGAAGAGCTTCCAACAAGCTATATAACCATAGGATTATATATATTGGCCCACCATCTACCCCTACAGTTTTGAAGGGGAGAGAAATGGATTATTAGTTGGAAGATTCATGGAGTGTGGTGGGTCAATGGTCAAAATGCCAAGTGGTATACATGGAAATGTTATCTTCAAGGCCACAATTTGAGTGGTATATATATAAAGCTAGATAAGGGTAATTCCAGTAGGTTCTGTATGATTTGTCTTTGTCAACGAAACCTTTGCACTCCAAGTTCCCTTCATCCATTCCTCTTTTCTTTGTAGACGATGGCTTGATACATGCATACCAAATTTTGAACGGTCAATACAATGCAAATCCAGTTGGTTAAAATTGTCGCGGCTGAAGAAAACATGTTGGAAACTTCTCAAAGCATATGAAAAACAAGATGTTGCCAAATAATAAATAAAAGAGAAATTCTTAGGTACTTTAAATAAAGATAAAGTATTTGTTCTCTTCTCATTTATTTATTGATAAATAAGTTATTTTATTAAAAATATAGGAAAAATAAATAATACAAAATTGATGTGTCAATTAATAAATAGATTAAAATAAGTATTTCTCTTTCTCAATGCATCTAAGTATTTCTCTGAATAATAATAATACTACAGCATTGAAAGGAACTGGTGCGTTTGTTATATATACTTCCCCAATTGATGAACCATGAAGTTTGGTCCTCGGGATATGACTTACAACGAACCGTGGATTAAATAACGTAATAATCTGGTAGCACTTCCCAGTAGCAGCATGTCACAGCCGACACAGATAAATCTGGTGCTCATTCCCTCCCTATTTTTTGGCTAAGAGTCATTTTGTCTGGTTAAGAGCCGTGTTCACACATCACAGATTGATTTTGGATATCAGAAAGGTCAAATATATACATGTTCATCAACATGATCAAATCAATCGAAAAGAATACTGTAGTACTAATAATAATGCTAATTGTTTCATAACAATCCTTTGAGCCTCTTTCTTCCAACGCATTTTGTTTTTGAGAGATTAAGGCTAAGGTTGTGTTTGGTTGGCAAGTAAAAATTAGGGTAAATATTACCTAGATGAGTTCTATGTGTTATTTTATACATGGACTTTGCTATTTTGACCCAAATTCTCAAACACCCAAACACCCTACTTACAAAATCCATGGGCTTATTTTTTCTCCCAACTTATTCTCTTCCTCATCTCACACTCAAATGGGCTCTACACCTAGGTTTATCGCTTACTTACTTAATCACTAACTCAAATGGTCCATCCACATATATATGTCAAAATAACATTATCCTTTATCCATTAAGCTTATTTAGGTCACTTTTACCTTCATTTTACTCTTAAACCAAATACACCCTAAAAGTAACATATGATGGATATTTTTTATTATTTTCTATCAAAATGTCTTCATGTACATTATTCTTAGAGTATAAAATCATTTACATGTTTCTATTTATTGTCTTAAACTTTTGGAAAATGATTTCATGATATGGTATCAAGGTATAACTAGATAGTTAAGTGTTCGAACCCTCATTTTCATAAAAATATCATAAATGTTCACGTTAAAGCCCCAAAAGAGCATTCGCATGAGTGAGAGTATTAGAATATAAAATCATTCATACATCTTTACCCATTAGTTTAAGCTCTTGGAAAGAGACTCATGGCAATTATGATTATAAAATTAATATTCAATTTTTTAAAAAATCTAGGAACTTTTCAATATTTTCCTTTAAAATTTACTTCAACCTTTGCCTTTTGTTTTTTTATTTGCCAAAATAATTTGTTTTTTATTTGTTTTCTTTCATTGGAAAAATTATTAGATTAATTTTTTTAGATGACTTGACGTTTCTTTTTGCTTTCACTAATAGTATATTTTAGAGTTTGCCGTTTGGAGGGAAATGGAGAAAGAAAAAAATTGTAGAGTAAACTTTCAAATTTTATTCTACAAATCTATCTCATTCCCTTTCTTCTCTTCTAAAATCAAATTCACAAGCACACCATAAAGAAATAAAAAACTATCCTCCCAAAAAAGGGCTATAGCCTAATATTGTCATGACCTAATTTGAGAACGTGACGCGTGAAAAACTCACTACGTGAGCCTTATCGCGAGTCATACTATATGCATATTTTATTCATAAAATCTATTTCAAATCGTTAACTAATTTACATAACCAAATCACTATAATCATAATTAGCCATTTTCCATAAATGAAATCTAATTGTAGCCGTAATATAAAATATATTGAGTTGCTTGTTTACAAAAAGAACCATGATATTGTATCATTTTAAATACAATAAATTATGGAAATCAAAATGCAAAATATGTATATATGTGGTTGGGACTCAGATATATCAAAGTGCTCTACAAAACATAACCCGTCATGACAATGTAAAACTCACCCAAACTGAATATACTACTAGAGGAGAGGAGGTGATTCAATGTGCTCCTTGTATCTATAAGGAAAAGGAAAGAGAAGATAGGTGAGTTTTATCATAAAACTTAATAACGATTCTCACCCATAATATACATGGGATATGAAGAAAGATACATAATAATAATAATAATAATAATAACAATAATGCAACATCTCAAATTGCCCCTGGCAAGTTTGCCGTGAAATCACAAGTTTGCCTGAAATATAAAAGTCATGTGGTTTCTCAAGAAATTACAATGAGAACAAACTATTTATAAACTGTAAGGTAGTACTTACTTCCTAGCAAACAAGAGCATCTAGTTGAGATCTTAATGGTTTTTGACAACCGTCCCCTGGCAGATCAAATATGGATAAATTGCCCCTGGCAGCATTGATATACCAAGGTTAATGATTTAACTATCGTTAACTCATAGCTCTTTCTCTTGGTAATTCCCTCATCTAAAATCATCCTGAAATCAAAAGGGGAGTTCCATGTTTCTAAGTTCAACATGTTCCATTTCTCGCAAATGAACATAAAGCTTTACATTCCCTTTCATCAATCATATTTAACTTTTATCATTTTAATCATTCAAATAAATTTAATCATATAAGAGCATTTATCCAGAGCAAATATGGTCTCATTCATTTTCAAAATCATAGATTTCCATGAACAATTTCAAAAGAAGCATTTCTAGATGTTGCACATTTTTATATAAAACCCATATCATGTGAAAACTTGACCTTCAAATCTCCAAATGCTTTATATATAGCACTAGAAAATAGCAATGTAATGACCAAAATAAGACCATGGGATTGAACCCACTCACCTGAAGGGATGGAACGTGAAGGAACAACTCCAACTGAGCTCTGGAAGCGAGGATGACACCAATGTTTGCTATAACAACCATAAACTCATCAATAATCTATGGGTACCTCTAGATTGCCCTAAATCAACTCTAACAATATTGGGAGCACCCCTACTTAACAACAATGAGAGAAACGATAATGCTATACTATAATACATGAAATGGGCAAGAAGGATTCAAGACATAAATCAACAAACCAAACTTACCTTTGAGCTTTGGCAAAGAAGATTGGAATGAGGTTGAGAGTGAGGGAGTTAAAAGGATTATGGGAGTAAGGTTTTTGGTTTCCTGGTGGGAAACTCGACCAAGGGGTTTTTAAGGGTTGGGCCATTGGGGGCTCATTAAGTAAAAATATGTCGTTTTAATTCTGTATTGTCATTGAGGGCACTGTTATATCAAAGGCTTGTGCACCCTTCCTGGTCAACACACGACCGCTATAGTGGTCCATATTTCAAGAGGCTTGTGCACCTTGCTGTCAACACACGATCGCTATAATGGTCCTGGACCACTATAGGGTTGGCAGAATGCCAAACCGCCTCCCCATTCCCATACTTCTGACCGCTATCGATGACAGCTACCAGATTCTCATAAATAGGTCATTCATGTTTCTGGGGCCTTCTTGGCAATGCAGATGGGTCTGGAGGGACCCTATTGTCGTATGGAACTTGTCTATGGACATGTGTACTCGAGGTATTACAAATACACCTTATATTATAAATGCCAATTTGGCACATAGAATTGAGTCTAGAATTGGAGTATTTGGAATTGAAATTGGAATTCGACGGCCAATTCTAAATTTTATGTTTGGTAGCCCTTTTGAAATGAAAATCATAATTTCATATAAAAATTCTATGGAATTGAAAAATAACTAGCTCAAACCCTTTTCCAATTTATAAATTATACCTTAAAAATTATTAATTCCATATCTCATATTTTTCATCGTTCTCTAACTTAACCACCTCTCATTGCTCACCACCAATGGCTACCTGGTGTGCCGTTGGCCAATCGCCCTACCAGGAGCCAATCGCTAACCGATGGCAAACACAAGCTTGGTCATTGTCAATCTTCGACCACCCGGCTACCATTGATCGATCGTCCTTTGTCGATGGCACCACCTACCGCGGTTGCTATAGCCGCCTGATATTGGTCGTTGACGTACCTCGCGTCGTTACCGTCGCCTGCGGCATTAGCTCGATGTCCTATCACCCATTGCCAGTTGTTTGCCTACCACAAACTTAATAAGCGAAAATATTTTGAAATTATAGATCACATATCCAAGCACTAGGAATGGAATTGAACTTAGAATTCTAATTCCAGTCCTAATTCTTTATAAGAATAAAAAAAAAATTAAGATTTTGAGTTAATTATAATTCCACGTGCCAAATGAACCCTAAATGTTTTTTATTTACTGATACTCTTATAAATGTTATCTACAAACATTTTAGGATTCGTTTGGATGAGTTTTTTTTAACCTCAAAATCACTTTTTAATTTTCATCCCAAAAATCTTTTAGTATATTTGGATAATTTAAAAAAATAATCAAAATCTGAAAAAAAGAGTTTTTAATAAACTATCTTTAAAAAAAATCAGTTTCACTCAATTTATTCCTCAATTTAAAATCTTCCAATAAAATCTTCCAATAAAAAAGATTGCATCTTATGAATAAGCGGGTATTTTTGTAAAAAAAAAATGTAGATCTACTACTTTCATTCTGAAATTAATTCCAATGACAATAGTTTAAAATTGTAACACTATACCTTCGTAATTCGAAGTTTGCACTGGTCTTTAAAATCTTCATTAGTTTTCTCAAGTGTACGGGTTTGTAATATATGTAATGTTTTATTCTTGTAGTATTATAGGAATAATGATATAAAATTGAATAACCATGACCGAGATGAGTTTATAAGGGCACTCTTCTTTCTTAATTAAGTGTTGATGGTTTAATTATTGTATTGAAAATTAAACAATTTTAAATTTTGTGGCCATCGTGTATCCCTTAAATGGGTCGTGGACACACAGAAAAAATTTAAAAAAACGGCTAATATTTTTTCATTGAGCTTGTATAAAAATTAAAAGAACCAAGACTAGTTCTAAGCTCATTTATTGTCGTCAATGTGATCTAGTTATAATGGGTTTGGATATAACACAACCATGATCCATTTCTTTAGAAAAAATGAAAAACCTATATGTCCTAGTAGTTTGAGTGCAATATGGAATGATAATAAAAGTAGTTCGTTGATCATTATTAAAAATAAATAATTTATTTAAATATATTTTATAGAAAATTGAGTATATGAATTTATTTTGAAAATAGGTTAATAGTTAAATAATTAATTAAATTGACAAAACATAAATATATCATTCTATTTTATATCTTATTTTGAATATCATATTTATAAGGTTAAAAAAAATCTCGATAGATAACCTATAACAATAAAAAGCCTATTTTATGAAAATTGTGTACATTTCAAAAGTTGAAATTGTTGAACAATGAAAGAGAATAAATGGATAATTTTATTATATCAAGGTTATAGAATAAAATGAATATCTAAGACAGATAAGACATGTCCTATGGTCAGTCTTTGTTTAGAATTTTGCCTCTATCTCCCATCATCATTATCATCATAGGTCCCAATTTCTCATTCCATGTAGGAATTTGAATCCTTGGGCATATTTGTAGATTTATTAAAAGAATTCCAAAAAGAAAAAATTTTAAAAAGATTTTAAAATTTGAAACATAAATATCTATAATAACAAATATTAGTAATACAACATAATCCAAATTAAAAAATAAAAAATACATACACAATGTAAATCCAATATAAATAATTGAAAAAATAAAGATGTATTATCCCCCCTACCCAACAAACACGGACCCACCCATGAAGACAAAATTTGTCCCTATTTCTATCTTTATTATGGGTAATCTCGTCTCACATGTACCTACTTTATTTTTTTTTTCATCAGCCATTTAAATCTTTTTAATAAGTTAAAATATTTGATTTCAATTACATCCCCTTTTCTTGTACATACTTTTAGTAAATTAAAATATCAATTTAAAAATATATGTTATAATGAATGTGTTATAATTAGTAAAAAAAATCACATATAATCCTAATTTATGTCATCTCAATTATTGGAGTAGTATATCAATTATACAATTATTTTCAATAAAAAGTTATGTAATTATTTAATTTTTAAAAATAATTAATAAATAATTAGTATCATTGTCAAAGAAGTGTAAATTGTGGGATTAATTTTTTTAAATATTTTAATGTTGAAAAATTGAAGTCTTGTTTTTCAAAAAAATTAATATGAAACAATTGTGGAATTGATAAGTTGGAATGTTTAGGTTATAAAAAAAATTAAATATAGTATAGTGAAACAGGTAGATCTAATTTTTTTTTATGATTTTCAAAAGCTTTACACTTATTAGAAACTCTCTCTCTCCTTTAACTCGTTCATTTAGAATTTTTTTTCTTATCCCCATTCTCATACTCGTCATGGGTCTCCATTCCTCATTCCTTGCAAAGATTTGAATTCATACTAGTATTCATTGGTTTATTAAAAAAATTTCAAAAATTTAAAAATTTCAAAATACTTTGAAATTCAAAACACAAATATCTATAATTAAAAATATCACTAATGCAACATAATTCAAATTAAAAGTAAAAATACATACATGATGCAAATTAAATCCAATAAAGATAATTAAAAAATAAAGGTGTGCTAAGGTTTTCTTATTATCATTAATTATTATAATTATAATAGTTTTGTTATCATTAATACTATAATTATAATCATTAATTATAATTTTTTTTGGTAATGTAATTATAATAGCTTTGTTATCTTTAATACTATAATTATATATATAAAATTTTAATGGTGTAATACATTAAATTATTATTTTGTTTATATTTTTTGTTATTTATAAAATAATTTTGATTGAACTATTTTGTTAAATAATTTTAGTGGAGATAGATATGAAGGTATGATTGGAAAAAATAATTAATAATCAGAAGGTAAATTAAATCCAAAAACTTATTTTAAATATTAAGATTGTGAAAATGGTAGGGCATAATTTTCTCTATGAATGACACATAAAAACTGTCCATGTAATGAATCTTAATTATTAGTATTATAGATAAATTATGGATTATATTAAATCCTTTGAAAATACATTAACTATTATATTAAGTTTTATTAAAATATCAAAACTAATATAGTATAGATTGTATTATTATCAATATCATTACAGTATAATGTGGCAAATTTTATATATTATAACAATTTTTAATAATTTATATATTATACTAATTAAATCTGACATGCAAAAATAAAATGATATGCAATTAATGTTATTCTTTAAAATTTTAATTTAAATTTGAAAGTGACTAATTGATCATATTTATATATTAATTTGTGATATTAAATTTTTAGTTATAATTTGTTGACTATGATAATATTTAATGTGATTTTAATTAATAAAATAATTTTGAATTAATATAACTACTATGTCAATGATAACACAAATTTAAGGTTGATTCAATAATATCAATTTGATATCTTTTTTCTAAATTTATGGACCTTCCAAAGCTAACATAGTTATGATTAAAAAATATATATCTCATTAACTTTTACAATATATTTTTTCAAGGATTTAATTTTATTGCATTGTTAATATAAAAAGATATTTTACATATATAGATATTAAATTATATAAAATTAAACTATTTAATTGCTAATTACCATGTTTAAATATAATTTGAATATAATAAAATAAAAATAATATCATATTTAAACCATATTGGAAACCCTAAAAAGCCTCACAAATCCCATTTAAAATAAGTGAATAACTTTCATACTTGAAAATTTCATATTAAAATTAAATGATAATAGATATATATGAGTTTATAAAAAATACTCAAACATTAAATAAAGAAAATTCTCTGAATTAAAGTCAAAATAAATATATCATAGTAAATATTTTATATTTTTAAATGTAAAAATATATTTCAAAAGGTAAATTAAATTATTTAAATCAATATTGAATTAATTCTAGAAGATTTTAATTTATTTATCTTGATAGGCATGTTTTTAAATAAAATATATAATTTTAAAATATCCATCTAGTATTTATGATTAACATCATCGTGATAAATTACATTAATTGCAAATTGAGAATTGCATATTGATTGACAACTATCTTATAAGTTAATTTCAAATTATGTATTCATTAATAACATATAAATCATATGTTTCATATAGAACTGTAATACATTTGGAAGAAACCATAACTATATATTAAGCTAAATAATTTTTTGATAAATAAGCCAAATAATCTAATCATAAAAAATAATTTAAAATATATTAGAATGAAAAAATATTTTTTCATAATAAATTTAAAATATAGAATAAAAATTTGTAAAGTCAATCAAAAAAAGAATTTAGAAAGTGATATTGGTATATAATGTGTTTTGAAATTGGGTTGTAAAATGAGAGTGAGATTATGATTTATAATTGATATCTCATAATTAATAATTAATTATGATTGATATTTATCAATTAAGTGTAATAAATAAAGATTAAGAATTCAAATTTCAAATGAAAATTAAGGGTCCTAAATCACTTAGAAATGGCACCTATAAAAGTTTCCTCGTAAGAGTTTAAAATATTAATATTATAAATTATAGATATACATAAGAGTGAGTGTGTATATGTATAATAAAATAAATAAAAATTATTACATAATATAATTATTCTTTTCAAAAAATATAAGTAAAATCAAAGTAAATAGTAGCTTGTATAAAAATTAAAAGAACCAAGACTAGTTCCAATCCCATTTATTGTCGTCCATGTAGTCTAGTTATAATGGGCTTGGATATAGCACAACACATGACCTGTTTCTTTTGGAAAAATTGAAAACCTAGGACCTGTTTGTTTTCTAATTTTTCCTTCAAAATAGCAAATAAATACTTTTTACACAATAAATAAGCCAACCGCCAACCTTTGTCTCCGTTCTCCTCTCCTTCTCATTCTTCTTTCTTCCATTCTGATCAAACCTTCAATATCATGTGGATCCATTGGAAAACAACAATAGCTTAGGTTATAGCTACATAGCCTGATTAGGATTTGGAGGAGAAGAGATATATGTAACTGTGGAAACTAAGGCTCATGAGGCCGAAAGAGGGTGGGTCTGGTGGAATTGCAATGGAGAGTTAAGAGTTTGATCAAATACCGCGTTGGTAATGTTCCATTTCCTACCCTTTGGAGGAAGCGAAGAGCTCTAAAACAACCACCTTGATGATTAGAAATTTATCTAACAATTTTTAGTAAGCCATCTTTTTGCCTTATTTGAGATGTCCCTTGTTGTTTGGATTTTCGGCTTTTGTCTCTTGATTCATGCTTGAGTTTGTGAGTGTGTCAAATCATGAAAGATTGAAATTTGAAATGTGAATGTTATGTTGATGACTATGATCTCAAATTGTAAGATATGTTACTGGTATTTGACGACCACTGTTGCAAACAAAATAGGACTACTACTATCAAAAAAATTATTTGACCCCAAATGTTTGAGTCCTATTAGTTTCTATCTAATACATAAATGTTAGTGCTATATACATTTTATAAGAAATTTTTTTACATGTTTTTGGAGAAAGAAAAAATTAGGGCTTGATTGAATGCTCGACAGTTTAGTAATTGCAATATTAAAATGTAGTTATGATAGGAGATAATGTTAATGATGACCCACATAGTTAAAATATAAAAGATTTAAAGACATTAATTTTCTTAACTAGATAGCACCTAAGAATCTCTACATTTTTAGAACATTATTGATCTTTGGTGTTTTGAACTCTCATGGTTACTAACACATGACCACAGACCCTATATACATTCCAAATGAAATCCACTGCTGGTGATTAGTGACTGTCCACCCACACTCTTTGGCATGTTATGTTTTTAATTAATGTATGTGGTTTTAGCATGTTTAACATTCTTTTACAGTAATAGTCCTATTTTTTTCACAATAGTGGTCATCAAGTACCAATAGCATGTCTTTCAATATGAGATCACAATCACCAACACAACATTCACATTTCAAATTGCACTCTTTCATGATTTGACATACACATAAACACATGCATGAATCAAGAGACAAAAGCCAAAAACCTAGACAACAGAGGACATATCAAGTAAGGGAGAAAGATGACTTATTGAAAATTGTTTCATAAATTTCTAATCATCATGATGGTCGTTTCAAAGCTATTTGCTTCCTCCAAGGTAGTAGAAATGGAACCTCATCAATGCAATAGTTCTTTAGACTGTTAACTCTCCATTGCAATTCCATTTGACCACCCTTTTCAATCTCAGTCTCAATTTCCACAGTTCCATATATCAATTTGTCCTTCCATTTGTGATTGGAACTGTGATGACTATCATCTAAGCTATTATCATTGTCTGATGGATCCACCAATCCTTTGACCATGATGGCAATGCCGAAGAGGTTATGGGTGAGGGTTGTTGGGTACATTTCTTCTTTTTTTCACTGCTTGTTTTATGGGTTGCCTCTTTTGGTTTTTGGTTTTTGGTTTTTGGTTTTTGCTTGTGTTAAAAACTTGTGTGTATATGTTGGACATCTTGTATCTTCTTCCGCTAGTCATCCATTTTGGTTAGCTTGAGACATGCATTTATTGGGAAAAAGAAACTTATTTGTTAGTTGGGTTTAGTGAGTTAAACGGTGGTAAAGTTAGTTTTTCTGGTTGTATTAACAAGTTGTGCAGCATGTATATATAAACCGTTCTACACATCAAGAATACACAATTTTACCATTTTCTCTCAACCCTCTCCGTCATAATTTTTCTGATTGTATTTACAAGTTGTGCAATCTGTATATATAAATAGTTCTATACATCAATAATAGACACTTCTATCATTTTCTCTCAACTCTCGGTCATAATTTTCCGGTTGTATTATAAACAGTTCTATACATCAATAAACATCCTTTACCATTTTCTCTCATTTCTCTGAATCATAGTACTTATTGATCAATTGGCCTTCACCAAAACAAACTTAAAAGTTTTTTTTTAGATAAATAAAAAAAAAATCCAGCCAGCAAAGATAGTGAATAATGACATTCTTGTTTTATTGTAATATATAGTGTTTTATTCTTGTAGTGAATAATGATATTAAACTGACTAATTTTATGTAGTTTATCGCGCATACTAATAGAATACTAAATTTCCTTTGAAAAATAAAAAAAAAAACATGTCCTACACTTTTAATGTAGAGATATGTTTTTTTTTTTGTCAGATAGAGATATGTTATGTTCACGCACTCTGAGAGAGAGAGAGAGATTTTTTGGGTAGATAGAGATAAAATGTTGAGCCCAAAAGCATACAAGGACACGGATGATGGGTCGGAGTCCAGTTAGTCTCTTTGCTGAAGACCCAACTGCGCAACTACACGGTAGACCAAACAAGACAGGACTTCCACCAATTCCTTCCAATTCGTAGTTCGTAACAAATTGAAAGTTCATATACAGAGAACCGCAAAGAATATACAGCCTCTAGATGTGATCAAAAGCAGCAAAGAGGAACCAATGCTGACCATCCATTGTCTATCTGTACAAAGCTAGATAAGAACTAGGAAAAATGATTATCAACCATACAAATAGATAATTTTTGTTATTTTTGTTTGATTAAGAATAGAGAAGAACCACGTCGAAAAAATAATGTATTGTATAACTTGAAATGTGCCAATCAGAACGACGTTAAAGAAATTTGACAACTTCCACGGCAGTCAGAAGTGCAATTGCATTTATTACTTTAAAGTTAAGATTATAACTTAAAAAATCAATAGATAAATAATAAGATTATCAAACTAACTAATTTTCAAAATAAATAAAAATGATAAAATAAAAATAACTTCAAACTAAGAAAGAAGATAATAGCAAATTAAAAATTAAGGCTAAGAAAATTGGACCAAAGATTTAGCCGGACAAAATATTAGTTCGGATAGAATTCAACAAAAATACAATAAAAGATATATTTATATACATAAGTGTGTCTATATATATATATTCAATAAAATAAATAAAAATTATTACATAATGTAATTATTTTTTTTAAAAATAATATAAGTAAAATCAAAATAAATAGTAGCCTGTATAAAAATTAAAAGAACCAAGAATAGTTCCAAGCCCATTTATTGTCGTCTATGTAGTGTAATTTTAAATGGGCTTGGATTATAACACAACCCATGACCCGTTTCTTTAGGACAAAGTGAAAAAAAACCCCTACTATTCTTTACACAATAAATAAGCCAACCGCCAACCTTCGTCTCCATTCTCCTCTGCTTCTCGTTCTTCTTTATTCCATTCTGATAAAACCTTCATCTCCTATGGATCCATCGGACAACAACAATAGCTTAGATTATAGTCGTCAAAGTTTGATCACGATTTGGAGGACAAATAGATATGTATATATATAACTGTGGAAACAGAGGTTGAGGCTGAAAAATGGTGGTCTAGTGGAACTGTAATGGAGAGTTAAGAGTATGATCAATTACGGTGTTGGTGAGGTTCCATCTCTTATGACCTTGGACGAAGTAAAGACCTCTGAGATGACCACCTTGATGATTAGAATTTATTGAACAATTTTTAGTAAGCCATCTTTCTTTCTTACTTCATATCATCCCTGTTGTCTGGGTTTTTGACTTTTGTCTCTTGATTCATGCTTGAGTTTGTGTGTGTGTCAAATCATGAGAGATTGCAATTTGAAATGTGAATGTTATGTTAGTGATTGTGACATCAGATCGGAAGATATGCTACTGCTACTTGACGATCACTGTTGCAAACAAGACAGGAATACTACAGTCAAAAAATTATTTGAGCCCAAATGTTTGAGTCCTGTTGGTTTCTATCTAATACATGAATGTTAGTGTTGCAAACATTTTACAAGAAAATTTTTTACATGTTTTTGGAGTAAGAAAAAATCAATGATTGATTGAATACTCAACACTTTAGTAATTGCAATATTAAAATATAGTTATGATAGGAGATAATGTGATGACCCACAAAGCTAAAATATAAAAGATCTAAACACATCATTTTTCTTAACTAGAGAGCACCTAAGAATCTCTACATTTCTTAGAACATTATTGATCTTTGGTGTTTTGAGCTCTCATGATTACTAACACATGGCCGCATGCCCTATATACATTCCAAATGAAATCATCTGCTAGTGATTAATGACTGTCCACACACACTTTTTGGCATGTTATGTTTTTAACTAATGTTTGTGCTTTCAACATGTTTAACATTTTTACAATAGTAGTCCTGGTCGTCAAGTACTATTAGCATGCCTTCCAATTTGAGATCACAATCACCAACATAACATTCACATTTCAAATTGCATTATGTCATGATTTAACACACACAAACTCATGCACGAATCGAGAGAAAAGTGAAAAACCTAAACAACAGAGGACATATCATGTAAGGGAGAAAGATGACTAACTAAAAAATTGTTTGATAAATTTCTAATTATCATGATGGTCGTTTTAGAGCTCTCCACTGCCTCCAAGGTTGTAAGAAATGGAACGTCACCAACAGTAGTTCTTCATACTCTTAATTCTCCATTGCAATTCCACCTGACCACCCTTTTCAGCCTCAGCCTCAGTTTCCACAGTTTCATGTATCTCTTCATCCTCCTATTTGTGATCGAAACTGTGATAACTATCATCTAAGCTATTGTTGTCGCTGACGGATCCGGCCACCAATCCCTTGACCATGATGGCAATGCGGAAAGGTTATGGGTGAGGGTTGTTGGCTACATTTCTTTTTTTTTTTTTTCACTGCTTGTTTTATATGTTGCCTCTTTTGATTTTTGTTTGGGTTAAAAACTTGTGTGTATAGGTTGGACATCTTGTATCTTCTTTTGTTCGTCATCTGTTTTGGTTGGCTTTAGAAATGCATTTATCAAAAAAATAAAACTTATTAGTTACTTGGGGTTAGTAAGTTAAGTGGTTGTAAAGTTAGTTTTTCTAATTGTATTAGTACAACATATATATATATATATATATATATATATATATATATATATATATATATATATATATACACAATTTTTGCCATTTTCTCTCAACCCTGTCAGTCATAATTTTTTTGATTGTATTAACAAGTTGTACAGCCTATATATATAAACAGTTCTATACAACAATAATAGACACTTTTACCATGTTCTCTCAACTCTCAATCATAATTTTCTGGTTGTATTATAAACAGTTCCACACATCAATAATCCATACGCTTACCATTTTCTCTCATTTCTCTGAGTCATAATGCTTATCGATCAATTGGCCTTAACCAAAACAAATTTAAAAAGGATTCTTTTAGATAGATAAAAAGAAATCCAGCCAGCAAATACGCAGGAAGATAAAAGTACAAGGACCAAAACATAGAGGTTCAGACCAACAAAAAAAAAAGAAAAAGGAAGTGCATAGAGCTTCAGAAAAATGATAACAAAAAGAAAAACATCTCCAAGACTCAGAATTAGGCCATTCCCATATGTCGCATCCAATCATAGCTGTAGCCAAACAAACACTCTCGCTGGCCTAGATAAATATTTTTTGGTATGGCCTAGATTAATTTAAATCCCTTAATAATTGGGTCCTAAAGAACTGTCCACTATTAGTAGCAAGTCACCAACAGATCTGTAGATTATTTGGTGTGAATAATGTATTGTTTAAACTTATTCATTAAATTTAATTAGTCTTAGGAAAGTAGGATAAGACCTGATTAGTATTTAATATATAAAAGTTATTTTTTCCTATTTAATCAAATAATAATAAATAATATAATTAAGAAAATTATTATTAATTAAATAATAATAAATAAAAGAATAAAATATTTGATAAATAATATTTATATAAAAATAAATTATAAATAGTGTATTAGTAAAATATGTAAATAAATAATAAATGATATGTGATATATAAAAGTAAAGATTAATAATAAAAATGATGTAATGTAATATTTATTATTAAATTAAAATTTAAATAATTATGATAAAAATACTGAAAATATTAAATTGTTAAAAGAAATAATATTTTTATATTTTTATAATTTATTGAAAAAATAAAAATAAACAATAAATAACATTTAATATAAATTAAATTTTAAATAACAATATATACTTTTAAATTATATTTAAATAATTAATATAAGTATCATTGTATTTTTTTCAATATTTATTTATAGTTAGAGTTATTTGTATATATGTCCAAAAAAGCGTTATTTGTTAAAAAAATAATTTTGTAAACTTTAAAGTTATATTTAAATCATTAGTAAAAATAATTATTTTTTTAGTTTATATTTATGTATAGTTAGAATTATCTATAAATAAATAATAATATATGATAATATAAAGAGTAAATAATCATTTTTATCCTATTATTTTCAATTTGACATCAATTTGGTCTTAACAAAAATTTTTACATAAATTTGATCCTAACAAATTTTTTGAGATCAATTTAATCCTACTATTTTTAGTTTCAACATCAATTAGTCCTAACATTTTTTATTTACATCAATTTAGTCATTCTATCAAGTGGAAATACAAAAATAAATGACTAAATTAATGTCAAAAGTAAAAACGTATGACTAAATTGATATAAAAAAATATTGTTAAGACCAAATTAATATCAAATTAAAAATTAATATTAGGACCAAAATGACTTTTTACTTTATACAAAATATAATATCTTATATAATATCACACTAAACACTACATAATATTAATAGTTTATTAGATCTTATCCTAGATTTGCCAAAGGAGCCTTAATTTTCTTCATTAAGCATGTCCTGGATGTTTCAGCTGGTTTCATTAAATGTGAACAACAGCGGGCAAAATATTGAAAATCATGACCTATAAAACAGAGACATTGACACGACCACATAACACAACATAGACAAGAGACACATCAAATTTAAAAAATTATAAGACACAGACACAACATATATATATATATATATAATTTTTTCATTTTGTTGTATGATTTTTTTTGCCTTTTTTTGGTCTGAATTTTTTTGTCGTTTGTATAATTTTTTATATAATTAATTCTTTTTTTTTTTTTTTTTGTGATCAATTGAAATTTTTTTAATAAACTAACCAACGCACAAATCCAACTAAATAATTAGGGTTAATTTTGGACTCATGTTGGTATTAAAAATTTGAAAAAAAATGAACCAATTGCGCGTCCAAGCCATATCCACAGTAAGTTAGCGGTGTTGCTTGTCATGCGTGTCCAACATGTGTGTGAACGTAGTATGAATACCGATATCCAATATGTATCCGACACATGGACATCACACTAAATTAGTGTCCATGCTTTTAGATCATAACCAAAGGACATGAGCCAGACTTGCATCCGCCGAGAGGAAAAAGTCTTTTCCTCCAGATGCTATAGTGACCATTGATCATTATTGGAAAAAGAGAAAGTAAAGGAGAGAGAAACAAATCAAAGGTAAAATTTACATCATGGAAAAAGAAATTGATTTACTCCCAGAGAAAAAGAATTTTTCAAATGACATTCATCAACTGACGGAGATTGATCAAACTTAACAAAGATACACGTACTATGAAGGAAGTCAAAATTTCGAACTGATGACAGATGGTCCATTGATCACTGATGGGTAGAAGAGAAAAAACAGGATCTAGTCAGAGTGCATGACTGGACCGCTTATTCATGTTCTCGCCAGTACTTATCTATGATGCGGGTTTATCATGACTCGCATTCAAATACATAACTAGATGTACTTCCCAGGTTGTCACATGATCGAAAATAACCTTCAAGTATTCTACGTTGTAAGACCTCGTGGTAGACAATGAACTACTTTAAGTACGACATATTGAGGCATCAAATTTGCAAGATTATGGGAAGAGATTATAAGATTTTAACCTCCGATTCATTCACATCATACATAAGAGGAAAATCACTATCCGCATATAAAACATGCCTTGGCTGCACTATGTAGATGTCATCACAAACCTACCACTGGTTATATCTCTTACGCACAAATGGACAATATCATCACCAACCTACTAGCTATTTCTTCACATAAATGGAAAAAACATTCACGAGTCATTCGTGTTAACTCAGATAAGCCCCAGGCCCCCAGGCGCATAATTGAAGCAACAAAAATAGCGTACATATGCTAGGATCTTTGCAGCAATTATCAAGCTAGGCACCATATATGAATTAGGACAAAATATCAACTTACTGTGAAACAGGGATCCTAAACTCTATCATAATTGCGTGACAGGGATAAAACATGTCCATCATGATTGTTAACATCTGATGTGACCATTAAATAAAGTACACTTATTACTAGTTCTCTAATACCACTACTAGCAACACCATGATAATCATCCTTTTTCTATTTTTCCAAAAAGAAGTACGTTAATCTGTTAATGGATCAAATGAGAGAAAGAACATCCACAACATTTATTATGTTCAAGGATAATGAACAGAAATGATAATATATTTTATCCACACAGCCAACTAGAGGACTGAATAGACCAAAATGGATAAGATCTGGGAGATCTTGCCCCACATGATATGTATGATTTAGGGGGCAAAATATCAACTTCCTTCCACACAGCGAATCCGAAATCATCTTTTAGTAGATGTATGAATAGCTTAAAAGAAACGCATCAGCCATGCATATCCAACCGTATGGCCATTATAATATAGTCTCATTGAAGTTCAACACAAATATAGTTAACACTAATGAGATTATACAGGAATTGGCATTATATGATGAAGCTTTTATAGATAGAGACCAGTCACACCACAAACAAAATATTCTATCCACACATTAAACTAGGGAAGTAAAGTGACAAAACATGCTTCTCACATCGCATTGGCAGGATTTACATGCAAATCCACACACCCGTATGCAAATGTTAACAGAGAAACAGTAGTTGCCATTATGGTGAGAGATAGCCAATTAGGGTTTATGCAAATGCTAGATTTTGCAGAATTAGATTAATCATACTATGCCTTCCATTGCTTCACATTCAACACGGTCAACAACCATAACCACTTGAAAAGAACCCGCATTTAATGGAATTAATTAACAATTAGCAAATCCTGCAAAAACAAGGTAATTAAACAAATGCCAATAGCTAGCAACCAAATAAAAAAAAAATTACTTGTGGCTCATGTTGTTCTTGTTATGCGCCCAATCTTCGGAATCTATGTACCCAGCAATTCAAACAGTAAACAAACTCACAATTCAATTCAATAGAGCAAATCGGAATCATCACCACATTTTTTTTCTCATTCAATTTTCAACATTGGGACATTCCCTCGCAAAATGCCCTTCCTCCCCACAGTTAAAACAACCACTGCTGCCACCACTACCACTGCCGCGTCTCCGATTGCCGCCACCAGCACCGCCTTGTCCGTGGTAACAATCTCTCGCCAAGTGACCGATTCGTCCACAATTGTAACACTCAGGTCCTCCACCACCACCACCACCATATCCGCCACCTCCACCAACGCCGTAACCTCCTCCTCCTCCTCCTCTCCGACCACCCCCTCCGCCTCTACCGTAAACGTACCCGTAACCGTAACCGTCGCCGCGGCCTTCACCGCCGCCATAGCGCCCGCTGTACCGGCCACCTCCTCTGCCGCCGCCGCCGCGAAAACCACCAAAACGGCGAGATCTAGCCATGGACGTGACGTCGACAGCCTTGGTTCTCCCGGAGTCGCCGTAATCAACGACGAACTCCACCTGCTGGCCTTCCGAGAGGGTCCGGTAGCCGTCGGATCGGATGGAAGTGTGGTGGACGAAGAGATCCTCGCCGCCGTCGTCGGGAGCTATGAATCCGAAACCCTTCTGCGCGTTGAACCATTTCACTGTGCCTGTAGATCTCCGAGTCTCCGCCATGGCTTCCCACGAAAAAGGAAAGAAAAAGAAGGTTCTGGAAGAAACTAGAAGTTTCTTTTTACTCTTTGTTTAGTTTGGTTTGGAAAGGGTGTTTGTTATGTTGAACTGGAGTGGGGAGCTGAGCGTGGGAATTGTGATTCGTCCATTCCCATGGCAGGAAGCAAGGAATAGAATTTGTGAGGTGCTGATGTGTACAGGTTCTGTGTCAGTTCACACAAGATAAAATAAAACGAGAATAAAATATTAATTAATTAATATATTTCTTTTGGATGAAAGGCTGAAAGCTAAGTTTGAACCCAGGGAAAAATTCGCCAAGTGCAGGATAGATGTATTCATAAATGGAAGATTGATTTGGTGAATTAATCCTTAGCGTCATTCATTGATATTAATATTGATACTAGCATTTTTCCCTCGCACAGATTACATTGACCTTATCTATTCAATTTCAACTCTTTTTATTTATGAATTTAATTTTAATATATTAACAGTATAAAAAAAATTTATATTATTATTTAATTAAGTATCTCCTTTTGAATGATTTTAAAGTGTAATGAAAAATAATCATATTTATTGATATATCATTATATAATTGAATGTATTTGTAAACTCTTTATATTATCAGTATATTTAATTAAATCATTTATTTATTTGAGTGGAATTGAACTTTTATAATATATTGGAGATGAGGGTGATGTAGTGATTATATAAACTCAGGGAGCTAAGTTGGTATAATAATTTTAAGAATTTAAAAAAATTTGAGTAAGTTTCACAAATAGAGAAAACTCAAAATGAATTTTTTCAAATCTCATAAAACATTAGTGTAATTTTTTTTATTATTATTATGTGAGACAAATTTATTCCAAATCCAATCCCCAATTTGCTGGGTTATCCTTCGACTTTGGGACATGGGGTCGCTATCTGCTTTCCTGCTTTATCCAAACACGTTATTGCCACGTAAGCTCTATCTGCTCTTCATTTTTAAATTACTTTTTAATTTTTTAAGCTATGTTGATGATCTTATTATTTTTAAAAAATGTACGAGTTACTTATTTTATAATTGGGCTGAACTTCGAGCTTTTTTGTGACCTTTTTTTTTTTTGTCAGAGCTACATAGCTCAAAAGAAACAAAGCCCAACATGCTAGCAGGCAAACACAAACAAACATCAACAAAAGCTTGACCTGCTTGGAGAGTAAAACCCAATCAGACATTGGAAAACTAACACGTGAATCAGACTTTAACTTTCCTCTAGCAGTTAGTGTAGCATTTGAGTCTCTTTTGTTTACTTCCTAAACTGCCTCCCAATTTCCACAATTAGCACTACTCCAAGCACGCAACCATTCTTACCCAACATCAACAATTCACCTATGCTGAAATCATGGCCATCACCAGCAACTTTGAGAGGGTTCTGGAAAAGGAGCATTTGGAACAGTATACTATGGTTATGTAGGTAACACTCAAGTTGCCATTAAAATGTGTCTCCTTCAACCCAAGTATATAAGCAATTTGGGGCAGAGGTATAGGAGTTTACTTAAATTCCCTACTCTATCATGTTTATACCCATTCACATATGATATCATCAAGTTCACATAGCTAAAAGTATCACAGGCGAACCTTCTTACCAGAGTTCACCCACAAACAAATGCTTGACTGCTCTCCTTGGCTATTTGCTATGAAGACACCAATGTAGCACTCATCTATGGGTATTTGGAAATAAAGACTTATTGAATATATATCAGGTATTTAATTTAAATCTAGTATAATCTAAGTGGGGTCTGTTAATTTGTTCTCCTATGTTCCATTGTACTTGTTCCAGGATTTAACAATACTTGCTGAAGCTTATGATTACACCAGATAAAAGTGGAAGGTTCTTGAGTTGGAAACAACGAATCCAAATAGTAGTGGATGCTCCGAAAGGTAAAGGGATCAAAGATATTGGCTTTTTCATTTCTTTTGTGATCCATATGTGAATCTGTTTCCATCTGATGAAGTTAAATTGGATTTTTCTTAAATTGTAGGTTGGAGTACCTGCATAATGGTTGCAAGCCACCAATTTTTTACAGAGATATCAAATCAAGAAACATCTAGCTCAACGACAAACTTCAGGATAAAATAGGTGATTTTGGATTGTTAAAGATCTTTCTAACGAAGGTGACACCCATGTGTTCACAAGTATTGCTAGCACGCCAGGTTTTGTCACCCTTAGTGAGTTAGTGCTTATAGTCTAAGATTGATTTGGAGCATCTATCTATGTCATGTAGGTACTGTGTAACAAACAGGTTGAATGAAAAAAGTGAAGTTTATAGCTTTGGAGTTGTTCTACTTGAGCTAATTACTGGCGAGCCTGCTATCACTAAAATTGAAGAGAAAACTCACATCACCCAATGGGTTTGTTCTATCATCTATGCCGCTTGAGAGGGGGATTAGTGATATTATGGATCCAAGATTACAAGAAACATTTGAGGTTGATTCTACTAAAAGAGCCTTACATACTACAATGGCTTGTGTGGCTCCAACTTCCACAAATCAACACACCATGAATGAAGTGGTGATGGAATTGAAACAATGCTTGGCCATAGAGATGGCTCAGGAATATGATAGTGTTGGTTGCACTTCCAATTATTTAACTCAACCAAGTAGTCCTCGAAACACATCTAATAGGCTCATTGATATCTCCTTTGGTAGTCTTAGTGGGGAAAGTTTACTATTAAGGTAGCAATTATATCTAGATTGCAATGTAAATCCATTGTCTTCTTGCTATACTTATATCTTGGATGAATTCATATATATTCATTGATCTTCAGGCATGACTTAGTGAAGTAGCGCAACATGGAAAATCATTCATTATGGTTTATATTATTCCTTAGTATACTATTATGAAAACTACAAGCACTACTAATATCAATAGGAAATGAAGTTTCTAAGGTTAATACTCTTTCAGAAAATATCATAGAAGTTAATATCAAGTATGTTAACTAAGCTTAGCATAATGAAATTCATCCATGATTTTATCTTTGTATTTGTATTTAAAGTTTTAAGCTATTAAATGAATAATCAATAATAATAATCACAATTTTTGAAAAAATGAAGCAAAATTAATACTCCCCATGATTGTGTGGCATGTAAACGTTTGTACTTGTGGTAGTGCCATGAGACAAAATAGTCACTAAAAATACCTGTGGTAGTGCCCTATCTTGTTTTTTAATTTTTATTCTCACCAATCCAACCTATCTTCAACTCTTTTCTACACATGTGATTCAGTAATTGTAATAATTCAAAATCTTTTGCTTGTCTTCTAGATTGAACTTTCATAATAATAAACAAATAAATGAAATCTATCACGTATATACTCCCATTGAGATTTTTAAAATGATATATTTTACTTTTTTAATAATAATCTTACGGTTAATTTATATATTTTTACTACATTTAATTGTCATGTTGTATCCTGACATACCTATGTCTTTATTTTGTCAAAAATGGCATATTCATGCACCACGCTTATATCGTGTCGGATGCACATGCCCCTAGAGGTGCATCATATGTCATCATGGTATTAGTGTATTAGCTTTGGTGTGTTTCTCAACAAAATGAGTAACTATACATACTAATGTTAAAGAAATTCCGAATTCAACGAGTTAAAAATTGATGTAGGCCATAGAACAGATACTTTCTATTTCTCATTCTTTTTATGAAGAAAAAGTTAGAGTAATAAAAAAAATCATTTTTTATGAAAAAAAACTATTTTTCATTCATAGGTTCAAGCAGTTTAGTGGTATTCATTTAAAAACCATAGTGATTACAATGCTAAATAAGATGGCTTAAAAGTGTTTAGTCCTCATGCATATAAATCATTTTAATTTTAGCCTCTCTAAAATTTTTGTTTTGATTTTGGTACCTCTTTTTCACATTTTTATCTTTTTGGTTCCATTTGAAATATTTACAAGGACCAAAAGAAAAATTTTAAAATATTTAATATACAAAAATAATTTTTTCAAAATTTATAACAACAAAATATATATCAAAAAACATTTATTGAGACCAAAACTTAGAAAAATAAGGACCAAAAACTATAAAAAATGAATAAAATCAAAGAAAATTTTTTAGAAAAATCAAAATCAAGATAACCTATATTTACAAGAACTAAAAGCATATTTAAGCCTAATATTATTCATTTGACAATGGCCACTTTTCATAACAACTTTTTCTCCTAACCAAAAAAATGATTAAAAATAGCAGCAACAGAAATATATATATATATTCAGTTATGTCAACTTTACAAAATCATATTTTGGCAAAACTACTACCTTCATTAAAAGAAATATATTTCAAACACATAACCAAATTAAAATATTAAAATAGTAATAATAATAAAAATAATGACAAAGGAGAAATTTGAACTAAAGTTTGTATAATAAAATATATTTTTCACCAAATTTAATTATATTGATATTCAAAAAACAAAAATACATCTTAACGGGCACCATTGTACCCAACAAGCTAGTAAAATATAAGTCATATAGATTATAATATTTAAAAAATCTAATATAACTGCAAAATGATATTTCTTTTTCAAATATTAAGTTTATTTTCTTAATAGATTATGAGTTCTTTTTCAAACATGAAATAAAAAAATAACAACAACAAAAAGTAATAACAATGCTGAAGCATTACACTTTCCCATTTACTACATTTGCTTTATTACCTCTTGTTTTCCATGAGATGAAAAACATAATAAGGAAGGGAATGACAAAAAATAAGGAGTTGAAAAAAAATAGGAAAAAGATGTAAAGAAACAAAAAAGTAAAAGTTTAATTTTGATATACTTTATATTATCATCCAATTAAATCTCTCTTTTTATATGACTTATCAAGTAGTAGGATTAAAAGTAACCATATTTACTGATATGTCATGATATGATTGAATAAATGTATAAAACCATTTTATATTGTTAGTACATTCCACTTAAATCCAAAGTAAAAATAAACGATTTATCCGGATCAAAGTGTTAATTCTATATTGATATTCAATTATGTATTCTCTAGTTAATAAAAATAGTTGACTTTTATATTCGTTATCTTAAAAGTCTCACATTGAATAATACTTGATTAAATGAAAATATAATTACTTACTACATCAAAATTTAATAATAAAAAGTTAATAAATAATATGGAAATGAAAAATAAAGAAGGAAACAAAAAAATACAACAGAATATACAAAAAAAAATTATTAAAACCAAAAAGTTTGGAAAGAGATAAAATAATAGTAATAATATATGAATAGGGATTAGGCATTTTTAGTAAAATTAAATAGTGACTAGTTTGGGAGCAATCCACAACTAGAATTTCTCCTATTTTGCTTATCTGATCACCCAACACTTTATTCAGGTCTTCTTTATTAACATTCTTGGATTACTATTTTCTTTCTCATCTGCCATTGATTTAATGTAAAGGGTCTTGAACACCTAACTGACTAAAACTTGGTATTAGTAAAGGTGTTAGGTACCTTGATCATTTAATTTGAGGTCTCATATTTGAGCCATGAAAAATAAAAATAATCCTCATTGAAAGAACCCTATAGGTCATCTGAACTTTACCCCCCTAAAATTTGTGCATGTGTGTGTGTGTGTATATATATATATATATAATCCTCATCTCCTATAGTTTTTGTTTCCTTTTTTTGAAAATAATACTTCATGAGCAGATTTGAATTCTGCAAAATATATAAACTGCTAAATGGATAGTAAATTTGCATATTTTAATTTTTGTTCTAGAACATTTAGTAGTTTATATATTGGTCTTTAGGATCTAGGGGAAAATCTTTATAAGATGTTATTAGGATTTTGAAGGGATTTCTTTTGTTTCAATTCTACCTAGTTGTTAGGCTACAATAAGTAGAGTTTGATTAGTATAGTCAAGCTATTCATGACCCTTTTTTAAAATCTCTATTTTCTTGATTTATTTTAAAAGGGGTGGCATGTAGTTCTAAATCTTTATTTATTAGTATTTTTATTTGTTGTAATGGACGACGTATAGAGAAGACATTACTTCCATTTGTAGTTTTCCCTTTTTTTGTTATTGTAGTGTTTGTTTTGTTTTGTTTTTATTTATAAAGGGATTCTAATTCATGATAGTAAATTTTTACATCTTTTTCTAAAAGAGATTTTGTTACTTTACAATCTCCTCATAATAAAAACCTTTTTGAAAATAAATCATCTTAAAATTTCATAATACACAAGACTATTGAAAGTACTTCCTCTTCTATAGTACTATACTTTTTTGAGGTCGTGTCTATATTCTTGAATGATATCTAATAATTTACTCTTTATCAAATCCTATTTTGACTATCAAGAATTCCTAGATATAGAAGTCTTCTAACTATTTCTTTTAGTTGTTTAACATTATTAGTTATTTCATTATTCCGATTAGGGGCATTTTTTTTTAATCTTTTATATAAATAGTTACATATTATTTTTAGATTTGGAATAAAATCTTAAACATAATTTATACATCTTAAAAATCTTTGTAGCTGATTTTTATCTTTTATTTCATCTGAAAATTTATCAGCAAATTCTATTGAACGACTTATGAGAGTTATGGTTCCTTGATGTATTTCAAATCCTAAAAAATGTACTTTAGGTTGGAATAGTTTCATTTTTCTTGTTGAAACTACTACCTCATTTTCTCTTATAATTTTGTAAAATTTTTATAAATGCTCAAAATGTTGATTTATATTTTTTTAAAATATTACTCTCTCCATCCTTGATTAATTGATTAGTTATAAATGCTCACTCAAATTAAGAAAATGATTAGTAAAATATAAATGTTAATAAAAATTAGGAATTATGAATAGTTTACTAAATTATCATTATTTCTTTTCAATACTCCAACTTCCTCTCATTCTTCACTAATGAGTCAATAATATTTTATAGGGAATTATTAGTAAAAAATAATTAATACTACCTAAACTTTTGAAATGAACAATTTATTCTAGACAAGGCAAATTTTTGAAATGGACAATTATTCAAGGACAACAAGAGTCACACATCATCTAAATAAACCAATGTAAATTTGGAGTATAGGTTAAAGATATCATTTAGAAATTCACTTGGAGCATTTTTTAATCCCTTCGGCATTACATTCCATTCGTAATGTCCAAAAGGAACTACAAAAGCAGTCTTATATCTATCTAACTCTTGTATCTATATTTGATAATATTCTGATTTCATGTCAAATTTTGAAAATATTGCTGCCTTATTTATTCTTCTCATTAAGTTGTATTTGATGAAGCATACCTTATCCATTTTAAGACTCTGTTTAAAGGTTCAAGATTAATTACCAATCTTGAGGCGCCTTTTTCTTGTTTTGAGTCATTCTTAACATAAAGCCCTGCCCAACTTCAAGGAGATTTACTTAGCCTTATTAACCCTTTATCTAAGTATTCTTGAATATTCTTTTTAGGTAATTTAAATATTCTTAATTCATTTGGATAGGTCTTACTTTTGTGGGGATATTTTGCTTATTAAATCCATCATCATAGGTTAAAGAAACTATGTGTTTCTTCCTATTCCAAAAAGCATTAGGACGCTCTGCATATATGTCTTTTTCAAATTTTTGTTAGTTCTTTTATTTTATTTTGAATATTTTTATTTTTTATTAAGTGTAATTTCTTATATATATATATAAAATTTACGGAAACTACATATAATTTACACTTGCCATCAAATAAAAAAATAAACAAAAACAAATTCCTATATTTTCATTGGTTTGAAGCTCGTGTTCAACCCACCTTTCTTGAGTATTCCTTTGTTATTAACTAGGTTCTACTATTTCTACCCTTGTGAATAATTAATTTAACAATTTTTAAGGGTTAATAATGTAACTTTAGGTTGGTATCTACTTAACCTATACTTCCAATTTTTTTATTCAGTTTATTGCCCACACCTATAACCCTAACAACCAAATTAGGCCCAAATAGTCCAGAGGGAAGCAAAACCCAAGATAGGTAGGGCCCAATTTACACTACTAACTGAAACACAAATTGAAGATATATATACCTAACCAGGGTGATTTATGCGGTGAGAATGAATGAATTTGGTGGTCACTTAATCCATCCTTTAAAAATTTGAATCCAATGGTTAAGATGAGTTAAAAAAAAAGTATATGCTAGTAGTTTAATATAGTGTTCTAAAAACCAAACCGGACTAGTTGGTTCAATAGGTTGGACCAAAAACTATACCCATTTCCAATCTGGTCAAGCATGAAAAACAAGGGACTAGCAAAATGGTCAAAGATAAAAACAAAAAATTGGTCAAAAATCGGCCAACTGCCTAAACCAGAGGCGGTTTGGCAATCAATCGATTTAATGAAAAACAAGTTGCAGCCAACTTAGAGATGAAATTGGGCACCACCACGAAGGATGTTTGCCACTTGAACCACGACAAAGAGGATCCGGGAGTTTTGTTTGTTGTTGACAAGGTGGAGTGGCTATGGTAGCATATCCTTGGCATTTTTGCTAGTCTTCAAGCATGCTACATGGTGCCATCACTGTCACTCTCCTCCATATTTGGTTTGTTTTTTCTATGTTGCGCTGAAGAAAAGCAGCAGCAAGCAAAACTTTGATGTGGTGGACAAAGAAGTAGGCGGCCACAAGAAAAGCATTGCAAGAAGGGTAATGTGAAAGTGAAGCTTAAATGTATAGGGTTTCATTATGTGGATTTAGGGTTTATTAGGTATTGTTTAGACTAGGCCCAAGTTTTCCTAGCATAGGCTCATAATAATGATAAAAATTCTAATCCAAAAAAGTATTCTAACAATCATAAACCCAAAAAAACCACAATTCTAATAGCCTGTGCTCAAAAATATTAAAATAAAAATTTTAATAACTCTCGATAAGGCTGCTTTACTTGATGGGTTATTAAAATTATGATTGCTTTGTGTTTTTTTCATAAATTAGGTTGTGATTGTGTTATTGATTTTATGATATGTTTCATATTATATTTTTATATATTTATATGGATATATGTTTTATTATAGTCCGTTATATTCCATTGAACCTTTTAACCTTTGCCTTATCCAGTTTAACACCTAGTTCGATCTTAGAACCTTGGTTTAATATGTAAATGGAAAATGATTTTATGATGAATTTACAAGTGAGATTTAAACTTTTCCCTTTCTTATTCTCACCCTTGCATCCCAACCCTTTCAGACTTAGCAGCAACACATGACTTCCATGGCAACCCAACGAAAGCAACAAAAACAAGGTCCCTTGTGATCCTTGGCTCTCATATCCTTCACAATCTCCTTTTACAAAGACCAATGTTGCATTTGGATAGAGTATTCTCAAATTTTAGGGATTTTAAAATGCAAGAAATTCTAATTGCTTCAATTGAATTCCCTACATTATAAAATTGTTTCATTTAGATAAGTAGAAGATTTCATTTACAAAATACTTTGTTTGCATGATGAAATTATATCCTCCTCCATGGGTAAGAGTAGCTGATAAATTACGTGATATGCAATGACAAGCGAGTGGTGGCGGACGATAGGCGAACAATAGGTAATGGGCAACAAGACACGCGATGGTGGCCGACGTGGTAGGTGGTGCTTGGCAAGTGGCCAATGCCCATTAGGTGGTGGGCAGAGGCTACCGAGGCTAACGGGTGGTGGTTGATGACAAGCGGCGAGCATGTGGGGATCAACGAGGGCGACCAGGCAATGTTGAGGAAGTAGTGGTTGATGAATGGTTGTAAACTTGCTTGAGTGGAAGTTATGAGACAGATGATGGGAAATTTCAAAATTCTCTCTATAGGGACAAAATTTGAAATCCACTCTCTGTAAGAGTTAAGAATATAAATATAAAATTACTTGGAACTTTTGGAATACCCTACGTTAATATCCAAATAAGAAATTTCATACCAAATCATTTGAAATCCTCCCAAAAAATACATTACCCTCTAGAAATACTACATCCAAACACACTCTAGGGTGATGAAAAACCGCCACAAGTAATAGTCGTGCACAACAAAAGTCCCTTTTTGGTTCCATTGCTCTCGCTTGTGACCCACAACGTTAGCAAGGTGGTGGGCTTGAGGTGGTTTGCTGGGGTTTGAAAATGAATTTCAACGCTACAAAGCTTTTGGGTTTAAAAACAACGTTTTGGTGGATTACAACTCTGGCAACAACAATGGCGGTTACGTAATGATTGACTAGTTGTTTACTTATTCTGAGCCAGTTATATTTTGTGGTAGTCATAGTCGTTAGGCTAAAGCATTTTTGTGGCAAATAGGATTTTGGGTTGTCTCAGAGAGACATTGGGTTAATGAAATGTAATATGTAATATTTAAAATGTAAACCTTATAGAGGTTTTGGGCATCATAGACAACGTAGGTGGTAAATGTGAAAATTTTTAGAATTAATAATAAAATTTGTTGTTTTGGTATGTTTAATTCAACCAACAATAGAAAGATGGTCTTGTCTTGATAAACATGGTTCCTTTTGCTATTGGCAATGGTTGGACTTGGACATTGTTTTGATTATTATTTAATTAAAATGGTGAAATGAGAACGAACTTGACGTACGTAGTTATGATGCAATTCCATGGCTAAAACAGGATGGTGTCATCGGAGAAAGGAGAAAGTGGTGCTGTCGAAGAAGGGAAGGAGTGCAGTGGTGAACATGCGTTATTTTGTTATGTCAAAGACTAGGTGGTCACAAGCTCATTCATCCCCACAACAGAAGTTGCCACCTAACTAGTAAAAGAATTAAGTACACAACAAGAGGGACAATGGAGAATATACGTCAACACCACAAATCCCAAGGAAGGAAAAATGATAAGCAATACTAGCCGGTAAATATGCAACAAAAAGGCATAAAGCACTTCAATGAGATAAAGATGAAACAACTGAGTAATTCACATTGATTGAAGCCCTTTATAATAATCAAACTTCAAGTAAGACATTAAAACCCCTTACATGGTTATTAAGGTGCCAAACCAACCCCACCTCTCCAATGAATATTTACTGATATCATGACACAACCAAATGGATGAAGCATACAATGAAATAATAAGCCAAACATTTTGAAAAAATATTAAATAATCCTAAAATTATGTGATTTACCACAAACTTGTTCTAATATATCAAGTCAACTTTTAAGGTTATGTGATTTATCATAGACATGTTCTAATATATCATGTCAACCTTTTCAAGTGCCATTATTGAAAAGTGATCACTAGCCTATGCCAAAAGCTTGCTAATTTATTAATATTAAACTGGAAAAGAAAATCCAGCACACATGGACCTTTCAAACATCAATAGAGACTATTTTGCATTATTGCTCAAAATGAGACCTCATCTAATGTAAATAGGAAATAATGAACATCTTAACAAACAACCATGATAAAGACCAAACGATTAGTTATGACCACCAATTGACATTAGTAACAACTCTTAATAAAAAGTAATAGCCATGACAAAGACTTTGAAATACTTCAGCTCTTAACTAAAAAAAGAGGATTTAATTCCTCAAATTATTCTCTCAACTCAAGTATCAACTACATTAAAAGAGGGCCCTAACTTGGCACCCGGCTTCACCTTAACTTCAAAGAAAAAAGACTTTTCAATTAAAAGCTCACCACAATTTGGAGGATGACCATGAGAACCTCCATTCAATTGAAGATTTAAACAAAAAATAGATTATAGGTGAATCTAAAATCACATGACAAACCAATAAAAAAACAGATATGATAAAAACATTTTAAAGTTCACATGTATTGACTACTTTCTTTTTTTGACAAAAAAAACTATTTCAATACACTTCACATTTCAAAACATTATTAAAGTACCAAATAACCATGATATTGAAGTAGATGAGAAGTCAGGTAACATTCAAAACACATGGAATTGAATTAGAAAGCTACCAAACACTAATTCAAACAAAACAATACATATAAGTCAAACTCATCCTATTAGATCACAACAAATAGATAACTTCATTTTAGAGGGAATACATTAAATCAAATGAACAATGAGACATACTTAAAACTATGTAAAAGATTTTTAAAATTAACTAAAATGATAAAGATAAGATAAAAAACAGAACAATAATTTGGAGAGAAAATATTTTGATGAAAAATACAAAAGATAACCAAAAAAAATGAAAAGAAAATAAACTATGCATTCAATACAATCTTAGATGAAACTACCTAGTTACATAAAGGAAAATTCAAAATCACTTCCAAATCTGCAATGCAATACCAAATAGGTAGAATAAAAAATTGATAACTTCCACCAACAACTCTTTTTTCAATAAGACTAAAAAGAAAAAGGAAAAAAAAAACTCTACAATAGGTGATGGTAATGAATAGTAACTCACATGCAATCAAATCATCCAGATAAATATCATAAACAAATAAAAAAATTTCTACTTTAACTTCTTCATACAAACAAAGCTTCATGCAACCTATATTTGTGGTGATGAGAATGCCAAGCAAGATTTGGTATATGAAAATTGTTATCATAAGCCTTTATTAACAACACCAAAAGCACATTTAAAGGCATCAGTCTCACATCAATGCAAAAGCTAATAGTGCAACAGATTTTAAAATTTAAATGAAACTAATATAGGCACTTAATAGAGCAACAAAGTCCACATTTTAAGACCAGAATCTACAACTACAAATAACTAAAATCAGATGCAGAAGAACGATCAATACAAAATAAGATCAAGATGTGAAAGAACGTTAAATTTTTAAGACTATTGAGTTTCATATTGGACTGGTTGAGAATTTCATAGTAAAAGATATAGTAGTTGAGGGCCTAATCCAATCATATAGGGTGAGAAGAGGAAGATTTGCATAAGGAACGTGCTTCAACACACCAATTAGAACACAAAATCCCAAATATGAATATTCAAACTACTCCTTAATTCAAACCACATTTGCAATATTAAGAGAGAGAGAGAGAGAAAGAGAGAGAGATGACCATTAACATGAAGTGTCAAATGAATGTGACATATTTGTATAAACAATCACATAATAACAAGTTTTTGAAAAATCAATGACAATATAAATTATAAACAAAACCCAATAAATATAGATTCAAAACGTTCAACAATTCTTCGAAATGATAGCATGTCTATCACTGTTAACAGTAAAAAGCTAAAAGTTCCATAATCAAAACACAAAATATTAAAAAACTATACATCAAATTGAAAAATAAGCAATCCATAGAAGCAAATATCACAGTAAAACATGAATATCATGCGGACAAAGCTAAAGAAGAAAGAAAAAGGCATATAATTGTTATCATACCTCTAATAATAAGAGCTCTTTCTAGAATGAATTTCATATCCGATGAATTTCAGACCAAGCTTCCTTGCAAGCTCCTATAATTAGGGCTTGCCTCTAATGTAGTAGACCAAATAGACAAGACAAAATTAAGGTTGGAATGAAGTAAAATTTGGACCAAAGTTGCTTAAACTGAACACATTTCATGCAACTAACCAAGTTCATAATATAGGAGAATGGAGGGTAAGTTAGTTGCTTATCATAGTTCTCCTTTGATACTTGTGCAACCAAGGCTTCAAGCTATTGCAAAAGAAGTAATAGTTAGTCAATCCTTAGATTTTAACCCCTCACCAACACATGCTAGTATTTTGTTTTGTTTTTTTTTTAGTAGTAAATAGCACAAAGCACCCTTGAGGTTTCTCAAAAGAATGCTCCACCCCATTCACATATTTAACTAAGTTTAACCTAAGATAACCACCCTTGACAATTTTATCATATTTTTCATAGTTCAAAAATTTAATATAAGAAGATTATGTAATATTACCAACGAATATTTTACCCCATGATCTATAATTCTATCATATTCTCACATTTATTTGATGAATTCCAGACCAAGCTTCCTTGTAGGCTCCCTATAATTAGGTTTCCTTAATGTAGTAGACCAAATAGACAAGACAAAATTAAGGTTGGAATGAAGTAAAGTTTGGACCAAAGTTGCTTGAATTGAACACATATCATGCAACTAACCAAGTTCATAATATAGGAGAATGGAGGGTAAGTCGTCGTTTGTCATAGTTCTCCGTGATACTTGTGCAGCCATCGCTTTAGCTGTTGCAAAAAAAGTAATAGTTAGTCAATCCTTAGATTTTAACCCGTCACCAACACATGCTAGTATTTTGTTTTGTTTTTTTTTGGTAGTAAATAGCACAAACCACCCTTGAGGTTTCACAAAAGAATGCTCCACCCCATTCTCACATATTTAACTAAGTTTAACCTAAGATTACCACCCTTGACAACTTTATCATATTTTTCATAGTTCAAAAATTTAATATAAGAAGATTATGTAATATTACCAATGAATATTTTACCCCATGATCTATAATTTTATCATATTCTCACATTTAACTAAAGTTAACCCAAAATATTAGAAAAGGAAAAAAGACTTAATCAACCTAAACACATACATAATGTAATTATCTTAACTAACCTAAACACAGCTAGAACGTTCCATAGAGATATTGTCAAGACTCAAGGGTGCTTAAGTGTAAAGGGCGGGTTCCTTCCTAGTAGATTTTATGACTAACGACATGTTTTCTTATGTCATGATTATTTTTAGGCTTAGTGTTTTTAGTCCTACAAATAGATTATGTTGGTTTTCAGTCCCTAAAATTTTTTCTTGATGGTTGGTCCTTTTTTGACATTTTGTTTTTTGTCCCTGTTCAACACTATGAAGTGGTGATATTAATTAAAACTAAAAGATTCTTAAAATATTTATAAAATAAAATGTTAAATATTTTTAAGGACAAAATGCATATTCTAAAACACTAATAGAGAACAAAATTTAGAATGATAGGATTCAAAACAAAATATTGGAAACAAGAGGGACCAAAAACCAAGAAAAAAAATTTGGAGAAGCTAAAATCAAATTGACTTATATTTATAGTGACTAAAATGACATTTAAACCTTATTTAATGCCTAGAATAAAATCTTTTTCTTATACATACATACATATATATATATATATATAGAACAAAAGTAGAGAAGAGAATAATTCATAAACAAGAAGAAGAAGAACAAATCCTTATATAAAATACAAAATACTATAGATATGTATTCCCAAATCCTCATAATCACAATCAAAACCATAGATAATCATAGTAGTCACACCATGATCTTCATTTCTTCATAGGCAAAACATTATTGAACAATTAACAGCATTTCAAATCCACAAACAACAAATCAACAACTCTTCAAACCAAATAGAGATGCTAGGAGGAGACAGCATTGGTTGTTATGTGAATATACAATATTTGCTAGGTGATAGCATCTTTTTGTCAAGGCCATTTAGTAATGTGGGAAAATTCAAAATTTTTCATTTGGTTAATTATAATTCTATTGGTAGTCCAAAATGTTTAAGTCTTCAAACAATATAACTTCTGGAGTTATGAGAAAAAGGATTTTACCTGGCATGGAGGTTTGCTTGCATACATTTATGTTCTAAAGCAAGTCTTGTCCTCCAATCACTCCCTGTACAAGGGTGGAATGATACTTCAGTAGTTTAGTAGCTTCAACAGTCCAAAGACCAATAAATTTGATTGGCCAAATAAAGCACAGCAAAATTGAAGACAGAAAAACATGGGATATGTGTTTAACTCGCAAACCTTAGGGATATGTTACACAAACATCTTCTAGGAACTTAAGTTCTTCATTTCCTTCTGGAGCACTTTCTTTGATGATAACATAAACAAGATATAGCAACAACGACATCGTACTATAAGCATAAATCAAAGAAAATGAAGGGAATGAAAATAACAATAATGAAAAATATAGAACAAAACAAAGGGAAGAATACCCCACTATTACCAACATAAAAGGAACAAACATAATAATAATGAAATGTAAGAAACATAATGCCAAGAAGAAATATTACCTTGACTTGGCAATGAAAATTGCTTCCAAAACATTAAAAGAAGGAAAAGAAACCTTGAGATGGTTAGGGAAACAACATAAAAGAAGGATAACATCAACATAAAAAGATAAAAAAAAAGGAAAAAGAAAATGAGGAAGATTAGCTATGAATCAGTTGATGATGCAGCAAGTTTTCATCATAAGATACCACATTAAGTTCCAAAAAAAAAAACTTGGAAATGAACCATTACTTTTGATTATTTATCACTTATTATTTTAAATAACTTTAATATATAAAGGTAATCAAAATAATGTACAACATTTTTTGCCATGTAAGTTTAGCATAAATTACCCAAATATTAAAAATGATTATTATAAATATTGAAATTATATAAATTAATGATAGTAAACTAATGATATATAATAATTATGATTATAATTTTTTGAAAAAATATTAATTATTAAAGTTATGAAATTTATGGGTTCTAAATTACTTTAGAAGCTACACCTAGAAAATCCAAAAGAGTGTTAAATATTAGTATTATAGATTTAATTAAATATCAATAAGTTTAAATATATTTAATTTTTATAGTGTAATCATGCTATTAATTTCTTTTGATTGTCAATGATATTATGATAATATGTCATAAGTTCAGTTTTACTTTTTCAAAAAAAAATTGATAATTAACTTCTTAAAAATTATGAGCCCTAAATCATTCTTGCTGCGACACCTAAAAAATTTTCCCTCATAAGGGTCTAAATATTAGTATTATAGATATAAATTATAAATTATAGATTATAGATTCTTAATAATTTTTCAACATATACAATTAACACATCATTTTAAAAATTATATTTTATACCATTAAATAAATTATAATATCAAGATGATGGTTAGACCATAAAGCGAATCATACTAGATTGTGATATTTTGTTATCTCCATACTAAGGTGGTGTATTGTACCTATCTACGCAGCATGTTCCATTTGTTCAGCTTCATTTAGTTCGGACTGGTTTTTCATTAATTATATTTTATCACTCCCTTGAAGCCACAACCCACTCGATGTGAAAACACATTTTGATCAATAACTTGGAGGGTAAAAAAAACAGTGATAATATTTAATTAAAGATTACAAAAAATAAAAATAACAAAGAACAAAGAACAAATAAAAAAAAACAAAAATAAAAGAGTTTAATTTTTATGTCATGAAATTTTATACTTTCATTCAATCAATTTCTAGATCCATAGGCCTTAGTCATTAACTTACCTTTCATCCTCTATTCATATGTTGAGTTGCTTCATTAATTTGGTTTTTCATTAGCATCCTGTTGTTCATTGTTTTTGTAGGTGTAAATGTATAAAACTAATTGGCAATGGAAAATTGTTAAAAATTGTAGGAACAATTTTCCAATATCATATAATTAATGCAATTTTTAACTCTCCAGCTCCACGCAGTCAAAATTCGGCTATTATTATCATTATTACGATGAAAAATTGGAATTTTGTATCTGGTCAAATGGAAATTAGGAAACAATTAAGTTAGGAAGCACAAAAGAGGAGAATATAAAATGAGGTTTTCTTCTTCAACGATGGGACTCATGCAATGCAAATCAATGCGAGCATTCAGTTGCACCCTCCCCAATTGCAATTGCCATATTCAATTCATATCCATGTGATTCTTATTGCCTCATATTTCTCTTGACATTGTGGAAATTTTTCATCTTCACCATCATACCATAGTAATCGCATCCATACGGTACCTCAATCTTCTCTCCTATCCTTACATCTCCTATTCACCTATTTCATTCTCCTGTTTCTATGCCTCTATATTTATTGATCAGTTATTTAATTTTTCTAATTTTTTGTATGCTTACTTATCTAATTCTTTCTTCCAAATAAATGTGTCTCTTCCAAAAAATATATCTAATATTTTGTATGCTTGCATATTTTAATATATTTATATAGGGCTTCAATTCAAAATGATAAAGACCAATTATAATTTTCTTATTTAATATAAAAATTGAGCCTTATTTATTAAGCTAATGTAATTTTAAGATTTTTCAAATTATCCTTAAAAAATGATAAATTCATGTGCTAAGGTTATTGAAAACTATTTTTTTCATTTTGGAAGTTTAATATATGAATAGAATTTATCAAAAATTTCCCATACATATCCTAAACAATAAATTTATTGAAGGTATAAAGGAAATTGTTTAGTTAGCATCTGGAAATCAATTAAGGAAATACTTTGTTACATTATCAGTGACAAACACAATGAGCATATCGTAATTTGTAGGAGAGCATGTTTGGAAACTTTAAGAAAATGAAATCTTATATGACTGAAGAAGTATATTAAAGAATTAATGTAGATTTTAAATTGTAATTTAAATTTTTTATGAATGATTTTAATATTATATTTCTAAATTTCAAAGACAAATATTGCATTTTTTAGAATAAATTGAGAGTTTCATATTATCATAAAAAAAAACTTTTGTTTTTTGTATGTCTTTCTATAAGTTTATAGCTAAATAATTTATCTTTAATTGAAATTGTAAAGTTATTTAATTCAAATGGAAGGCCTTTGAAAGAGTTTAAGTTCATGTCATACATACCCAAATGATTCTCCACTCAATTAATTTTAAAGTCATTATCTCTTAACAAGAGCTAAAATATGAGAGAGTAATTGTTTTATGATCTTAAAGGGTACTTATCTTCAATAATATAATGGACTCAATAACCACTAAGAAATAATGTAGAAAGAAATGACGTATAATTGAAATCATATAAATTAAATTTATTCATTATTTTTTATTAATTACAAAATATATGTTTTATGTTTTTATAAATTAAATATTTTAATTTACTAAAAATATGTAAATATCAAAGCGAGTATCCATAGGGTTTACCTGAAAAAGGATGAATGGGAACACATTTAGTCTTTACGAGGACAAGGGCGGAGTCACTGATTATTAAACGGATAGTGACAATGAATGAGGTATCTCCATGGAGATTTGTGATTCTATATATATATATATATATATATATATATATATATATATATATATATATATATAAATGAAAATCTTAGGATACATTCTTTTTTAATTATCTTTATTAAATTTGCATTATGTATATATTTTCATTTTTAATTTGGATTATATAGTATTAGTAGTATTTGTTACTCCGTTTCGTTCAAAATATCTATAAATTTTGGACAAACATAGATATTAAGAAAAATAATAAATGATATTGGTAATTGAGTAAAATATAGTGAATATATTAAATGGAATACTTTGAAAATGTGAAATTAATTAGAGGTAATATTTGAAGAAAAAAAAACTAATGCTTTATTGAAACGTGAAATTGAGAATATTTTAAAATATGAAGTTGTTTAAAAGTGGATAGATATTCTGAAAGGAAATGAGTATTATGCACATTTATGTTTCAAACATCAAAATACTTTTCAATTTTTTTGAAATTATTTTAATAAATCTGCAAATACCCCTGATGGATAAAATCCTTATGAGAAATAAAGAATAGAGACCTGACAAGGATGAGAATTAGAACGGGGACAAAATTCTAAACAAGGACATGGTGTGAGGCATATCCTTTCTCTCATGATTACCCAATGTCATCCATATTAATAGTATATGATATTATAAATGTATCCACTTATTTTATTTCATTATTCATCAATTTCAACTATCAAAATGTACAAAATTTTTATAAAATAGGTTTTTTATTGTTGGTTAAAGGTCATTTGTTGAGATTTTCTCAACCTTATGAACATAATATTCAAAATAAGATATAAAATAGAATGACTCATTTCATATCTATATTCATTTATATTTTATGTATTTATTTAATTATTTAATTGTTAACTTATTTTCAAAATAAGTTTATATACTCAATTTTCTATAAGATGTATTTAAATAAATTATTATTTATTTTCAATAATGGTCAATAAATTATTTTTCATTATCATCCCATACATCATACAGGTCAAAAGACTAGTTTGGAGTATATAAGTAAAGTAACATAATGATCTGATTTAAACTTTTTTCAAACACTTATATTTTAAAAAATAAACTATATAATTTTAAATTAATTTTATTATTTATTTATTTTATTTATCACTAATTATTTTAAATAACTCTAATATATAAGGTTATCAAAATAATGTATAATATTTTTTGCCATATAAATTTCAACATAAATTGCCCAAATATTAAAAATGATTATTATAAATATTGAAATTATATAAATTGACAGTAGTAAACTAATGATATATAATAATTATGATTATAATTTTTTAAAAAATATTAATTATGAAATTTATGGGCTCTAAATTACTTGTAAAAGCTAAACCTAAAAAACCCAAATGAGTGTTGAATATTAATATTATAGATTTAATTAAATACCGATAAGTTTTAAATATATTTAATTTTTGTAATGCAATTCTGCTATTAAATATTGATAATTGTCAATGGTATTATAATAATATGTGATAATTGCAGTTTTATTTTTTCAAAATAATTAATAATTAAATTCTTAAAAATTGTGGGCTCTAAATCATTCTCATTGTCACCTATAAACTTTCATTCATATGAGTCTAAAATATTAGTATTATAGATTATAGATTAAATTGTTAGTAATATTATCATTTGTATCTATTTTTTCATCTAAACTTTTAGATTTAAAAATTTACCAATGTCACAATTAATTAATTTGGTTCATCCATACTAGAATATTCTTTTCCAACTAGTCATTTTTCAAATAAAAATATTATTTTGGCACCAAAATAATAGTGTCTATTAGAACACTCACTTTATCATCATTAGATGTAATAGGATCGTTTGGTTTAAATTTTAGTAAAATTGCTTGTAAAACGATCAATGTTGAAAAAATTGATTTTGAAAAAATTACTTTTAAAAGAATTGATTTATATTTGAAAAAGATATTAAAAAAGCGAGTTTAAAAAGATTAATGTGAGAAAGAAAAATAAAAAGTTAATATTTATAAGTTTAGTCAAAATCAATTTTGACCAAAGCTTGTCACTTCTTCCCTCACCAACAAGCACAAACCAAATAAGAACAATTTTTCTCAAAGCAATTTTTGTGAACACAACGGAAGAACTGTGATAAACTAAACAAATAGTCCCTACTCATTCTATCCATTCATTACATTTTATAAAGTCTTTATCCTAATAGAATATCCCTTTTTTGTGTGTTAAAATAACATTGTTGGAATAATTTTATGGACTAACGTAAATCAATAATGAATTTAATTTTGGACCCAAATTAATTTGATGTCAAACAATTATAATTTATTGTTTAAGCCTAATGATTTGTGATCGTTGTTGCTATTGAACTAATTATTGTTAAACACGTTTATTGTGGGTATGTTTATGGGTCCTTGTGTATGGGCTTCGCTTATGAATGACTTAGCCCGACACTTTATTAACACAAGGAGAGGTTTTTCGCCAATACATAGTGCTTGGTTGCCCAATTGACTCCATGACAAAGAAAATGTATTATGGAATAGGAGTAGTAATCTCCTGACTTTTTCTATTGGATTTCTCCTTGATCTCTTGCATTTGTGTTTTGTATGCGAGGTTAGGAGAAGCTTATGAATCTATTATCTTCTTCCTCAACTTTTCCAGGTAACTCTAATCCAACCTTTTGATTGTTGTTGAACATGTCATATTCAGGATTAAATTGATCTATGAGATATAGGAATTTTATCTGTTATTTATATCATCTGATATATATATGAAATTCCTTCAAGTAGTATTAAGAGTCGATTTAATTCTTTCTTATGGCTATGAATTGTCTGGAAGATTATGGGTTAATCAAAGTTAAAATTGTGTTTTGAGCCTAAATGTGAAGTCCAAATTTATTCACCAAATTGAAAGCCTTGAGCAATTATGATCAAATCGGTTTAGGACTTTGTAGAATGCTGAATTGTGAATCTAATAACACCAAGATCATGGATTTTCATAAAATCATGGGGAGAAATTAAGGAAGAACCGAATGAACCCCATATTTTGAATCTAAAACCCAGATCTATTATGGAGGCCAAATCACTTCAAATTTCTTTAGGGCTTTTGTAGAACATTCAAAACCGAATCTATAAACACGAAGAACACAAAATTTGGTGAAGTATCGAGAGAGAAATCGATTAAAACAGGTATGAGCACTAACCCTTCGCCCCCTTTGTTTGAAAACCCGGAACCTTTCATGGCCGATTTGTGTTCGATCTCTTTATGGGTTTTGTAGAGCTTTTCAAGATGAATCCAAAGAGACCAAAAACATCGAATTTCATTGAGAAATGAAGCAGAAACTGAACGAAATCCGAGCTTTAATGTGGGTGTTCTTCATCATGTTGGTTCTAGTCTAGAAGCCATGAAATCATATGATTCTTGATGGGTTTTGATCGCTCGATTCTCTCTTGATTTGGGCAAATTTCGCGTGAAGAAACGCTGAAAGTTGAGCTCAGAATGAGCTCAATGGCGGAACCCCCTTCTGGTTTCGGTTTAACTTGCCCGAGGAAGAAGAAGGCCTTATTGGGCTATTTAGGATGAGGCCCACTTGCGCCTGGAGAGCGTGAGAGGCCTATTTGGGCCCAAATTTCCACCTTTCTTCAGCCCAAATTAATTTCTAATTGAATATTAATTATTAGTGAATTCTTTTTTTTTGGGCTTTTTTTCCCTCTATATGTCATAATATTGTGTATACATTTTTTTTTATTATGTATAGTAATATTCTGAGATATTTTATTTTACTATTGAATTATGTTTTATATATGTCAGAAAATAAATTTTATACCTTTTAATTATTTCAATATTCTGGAATTATTTATTTTGTCATTCCAGATTTTAGAATGTTAAAAGGTGAGGCACTTAAATCTAAAGTTTAACATTTTGTGAATATTTTAAAATTTCTGTATATCATATTTTATGTACTCTTAGAGTTAATTTATTTTTATATATATTGGAAAGATTTTGTGCCTCATTTGAACATATATATTAATATAAATTTTGATTAAGTGAAGAGACTCATGAACCTACTTGTTAATACTATTGTTGGGAGAAGCCCACTTGATGATTGAGCATGGCAGGTACATGGGTTCAATATATCAGGTCAGATATATTTTGTGTATAGTTATAGTATTATTTGACACATTATTAATTTATACTCTCAGACTTATATAGTTTAGCTATATATTGTGTTGGGTATTTTTCATAATTGTAATCTCATATTCTAAGAGCAATTGTGATAGATACTAATTTGTTGATAATATCATATCATTTATTCTAAGAGATTCTTTCTGAGAATTATAAAATATACCATTTAAGTATTGTGTTGTGTTATGTGCCAAAATGAATTTTGAAAATTTTTAATTATTTCTTTTAGGATCTTGGAATTATTTAATTTGAATTTTAAGATTTTATGATATTGAAATTTGAGACATTATTGAATTCCAATATGGAAAATTTTAGGCACAAAAGTGAGACACTTTCAGATTTAATATATATTGGCTATTAAAGTATTGTTTATGTCTCTTTTATAAAATTTGGAACATTGTTGTTATGAACAATATTCTTCTAAATGTTGTTTTGAGTTGTTATTTAAAATATTTTAGCACTTTTTTTAGGAATATTTATATTTTGCATAATCTCAGAGTTAAAATATTGTGCATATTAATTATAAAATAATTGTTGTTGAATTTTGCATAATATTATGTTGAGATTCCTTGCCTACAACATTTTGAAACTATTGTTGGGCAACTTTCATAATTTTGAAGTCGCCTTTGCGGATTGATTGTAATAAAGTATTATTTGTGAAAATTGTGTATTATGTAATTTTAAAAATTATGAATTATTTTATCTAATATTTTATATCATGTTCCATATGGAAAAATATAATTATGTATTGTAGTTTTATGGGAAACTAAAATTGTTTGATTTGGTTTAATATTGTTTTGAATTTTCTTTATATATAAAGTTTAGGAACATGATTATACTCTTTTCTCCCATATTATATGGAATAATCCTTTTGTAAAAATTTTGTCATCTAATTTATGCAATCCAAGTGGGAGAATATTTGGTTTTGTATGGATTGTGTGGACTTGCATAAATTAGTATTGGATTTAATTTGAAAATCCAAAATTATTATGTATGAAAATATTATAGCACATTGTGATTTTGAAAATATTGAGTTTTGGGACTTTCCGTTGTTTACGTAAAATTTGTTATAGTAATAATGTCATTTGATTTTGGCTAAAATTCCACTTGACATAAAGAGAAAGTTATTTTGAGGTGACGTTATACACCATTATGAAATAAGAAAATAATTATGAGTTTGAAAATCTTTTATGTTTTATTTTACAGCCAATATTGTTTTATTTTGAGGGGAGTTAGCTCACAATCTTATACTTGTTATTTATTGTGTCTCTTTAAAATATTTTGATGCCTAATTTAAGATTATTGTCTTTGAATAATATTACAACTATTGTGGCATTAAGAGTTAAATTGATAATGAACTTTCCCTTTGGTTTGTCTTTATTGATATAATTCTTAATGAGTTGATAATCATGTTTTTGGAGTTTTCAGTATCCTTTTGGACTAGCTCTTAACGGCATGATTTTGTTGTGTATGAGCATTAGCTTCTGAATAATATTAGGAGTAATTACTTGTTTGTTGGGCAATTTTGTAGAAATCTAATATCTTATAAATCTTTTGCAAATATTGTTGGATTATGTAAATAATGAACATACGCTTCGGTGTGGCATTATTTGACATAATCATTGGATGATAGAGAAAATAATTTTGAATTAAATTGTTTAAGAATTTTATATTATTGTTATTATTTTTCTCTGTCACGTTAAAGAGTCTTGTATATTGTGATCTGCGACCCTTTGGCGGATTGTAATGATACAAGGACTCTAGTTCAATTAATCATCCAATTAATTAAACGTGAGAAAACCAAGTTAATTTTATGCTCATAATAATATTTTGTTGTATGGTTTTCTCTTTCCTTTGTTGTTCTGTCATTGTTACTGTGTAAGACCTATATAAAGAACATTGTTAGTCTCTTGGATTATCTCATGATGTTGCTCTTATTAATGTTAAAATTTTGTTATAGTGGGAGTTAGAGACTTTATATTTTGTTATGTCCTTATTGTTGGTTTGTAGGTCTAAAATGCTTCTGCCTGGCAACTTTGTGCTCAAATAAGCTTTTGATTATTATTTTGCAATGACAGAAAGGAAATATTTGTTGTACAATGTCAATTGGATATTGATTATCTCCTCAATTATTTTGGAGAGTATGTTAAATAATTTTGTGAGATTTGTTATAAATAGAAATGACTCTGACTCTGTGTCTCTCTATTATATTTTTTGCTGAGAGAGAATAATGATAAATTCAAACTTAGATTGAGTGCTCTACTATAGTTATCACTAATCCCACTATATATTTATTGTACTATTAGAGTATTTTGAAATTTTGTGGCCTCTAATGGGAATGTTTATGATATTTTGATGTATTGGATTAGTGGGAGAAGTGTGCACTATTATTATCATTATGTTATTGCCTCGAGATTAATTTAACAAGTTGTGATAAACTATTTTGAGTTATTAGAACGTATTGTTATTTACCCTAACCAAAGGCTAGCCATTAAAGTTTATTGTCGGTTACATAACCCGTATGGGTATATTGAGTCTCTTTGGTGTTTTGGGTTAGTGGGAGCTAGTTTTGTATATTTATTGTGACCTCATACGTTATTGCCATTTAAGCTTGTGTAGCAAATATATATATAATTGGTATAATGGCAAATTATTGAAATATTTTGGACACATTTTCAATTTGTTGTCATCTTGAGATATTTTATTGAATCCCAAAAGCAACTTGGCTAAATGCTTATACTGTCATATCTTGTTGTTGTTGCCTGTTGCTGTTAATGATATTATTTGTTGTTGTTAGTATTGTACACACTCTTATGTTAAAATATAGCACATTATGAGACATTTTGGACCCAGTCTCATTTTGTTATTGTGTGAGATTTGTTAGATCTCATTTAACATCTTGGGCTGATGTTGGGCCATTTTGTTGGGAATTATTTTTTAATCACATATTGATGTATAATTTTGTTGTGCATTCCCATTTGCTCATATACCACATTTGTTAGGTCACCAGGATAAGAGCATCTTGCATGTATGATATCAATACTCCTTTGAGTATGATTTTCTACATTGTTGAGATGTTTGTTATTCTATTTGCCATTTAGTTGGAAGTGCTTATTTGGTTCTGACATGTTACTTCCACATGATATAAATTAGTTTGGATATTGTTTTATAATGTTTTGATTTATGTTGTCCAAGTGGGAGATTGTTGGAATAATTTTGTGGACTAACATAAATCAATGAAGAATGTAATTTTGGACCCAAATTAATTTGATGTCAAACAATTATAATTTATTATTTAAGCCCAATGATTTGTGACCATTGTTGCTATTGGGCTAATTATTGTTAAGCATTGTTTATTGTGGGTATGTTTATGGGTCCTTGTTCATGGACTTTCGCTTGTGATGGGTGGCTTAGCCCAACACTTTACTAACACAAGGAGAGGCCTTCTCCTAGCCAATACATAGGGTGCTTGGTTGCCCCATTGACTCCATGACACAGAAAATATTATGAAGATAGAGTAAATATCTGACTTCTCTATTGGATTTCTCTTTGATCTCTTGCATTTGTGTTTTGTATGCCAGGTTAGGAGAAGTTTATGAAGCTGTTATCATCTTCCTCAACCCTTCCAGGTAACTCTAATCAAATCTTTTGATTGTTGTTGACATGTCATATTCAGGATTAAATTGATCTATAGGATATAGAGATTTCATCTGTTGTTTATATCATCTGATATATATGAAATTCTTGCAAACACTACCCATCTTTGAATACCATGGAAACCTGCTCAAGGTTGGAGATTTGGTGCGACGTTGTGCATTTGTTGCCATGGTCCCATCTCTCATCATTGTGTTATGTGGTTTTAAAGTAGAAAATACACTACAAGTAAAAGAGAAAAGCAAATACTGTTTATGGCGATTGTGAATCTTTAAACTTCTTTCATTTCAAGTTGACACCAATTATTTGGGTACAATTGTAGTTTTCATGTACAACTACCTTTTTTAATATGGGAAATGACAACATACTTTTGATTATTTGAAAAGAGTTTGCTTTCTAATTTTTGGAACACCTTTATCATCATTGGATGTGATGATGCACTCATCCTTAACATTGTTGCTTTCTAGGCCTGATATATAATTTCTTCATCTCTGTCATATCGACTTGCAGTTCACATAGGTACGTAGACATCTGTGACATATTATTCTTTGTTTATTTGTTGGAAGTTTCAATATTGGCTTCCTTTCTTGTTTTAAAAACTACAACCAAGTTGGTAGCACGGCTTATTTAATTTGCGCACGTGTCCATGCTTGCTTTCTAACTCAAGGCGAAGTAGTTCACAATCAAGTATCTATTTCGTTAAGTAGATGTTTTGTACTTTGGATTCATCCTAGGAGAAATGAAAAGCAAGAAAACCAATAAGAAAAGGAACAAATTTTATCACATTGATCTTTAAGTTCTTTTTTGTATATCTTCTAATGAGTTTGTAGTTATTTCAAAAGAAAGCAAGTTCTGGGGCTTTTGAGGAATTGATGATGGAGCACATGACCAGTTGGGGGTTTGCAATAAGTAGGCTTTTAGTGAGTCAAAGGTTAGATATTGATGATGTCGAGAGTGAGAGTACTGTCTTAGAGGCTGGAGACACTAGGGACCGAGTTATTCATGCTAGAAGGCACAGTGACGGCAGTGGCATCAGCTTTTCCCTCAATGGCACACCAGCAAATTGACGTTTTTCCATTTCAGAGGACCATGAGATGCACCAATTTCCAAAGACATTGAATTATATCGTCTCCGTAAATCCATCATCAGCACAGCACTCCACCCCTGTATCTAGTCATGGAAAAATTGGTTCTAAAGATATAAAACAAGTGGGTTCATTGGCAATTTTTTTTCGAGGTTTATTGTTTTTATATATGTTTGTTAATGTATATATAAGATTAGCTAATTCATTTTAGTTTAATTTACTCATGGTTGAATCATAAAGTTATCTTGTCTCTAGTTGCAGGAAGCTAACAAAAAGTTACCTAAGTTACTGGACTATGTTTCATATCTAACTCATTTAGCTGTTTTTCGAATTCTTGGGTAATATGCTAACCTCCCACCTTTTATTTATTTATTTATTTTTCCTATTTCCACTAATTGGTTTAGGTTATGCCTTAAAAAACTGTCAAATGGTCGAACTATGTTGATAAATTAGGAGGAACAATTTCACAAGACTTTATTTTGAATTATTTTACTGATAATTTGATTTTGGTTAGAATCCAATCTTTAAATGACATATAGCGGATCCCATTTCATGAGATGGCTTGATTGTTGTTGTTGTTGTGTAATGAGTTTGATAAATAGTGAAACAGCGAGAGAAATTGCAAATGCATGCTTATTCTAGAGATAAGAATTCTTTACTTAAACCAAGTCTCTGCCAAGCATTTTACCACAATTTGAAGCAGAACAAATATTTAAGCCCTGCAATAATGTCTTTGTGCAATCCATTAAAGTGTTACTATTATGTTTCTTGTCAATTCGTAGTGTAACGTGAAGTTATTATCATGACACTAATACACCAATTGCGTGCCACAATAAATATGCAGGTCCTAACAAGATACTGCAGAAGTTGTTTGGCCCGGGAGTTGCCAATGTAACCAGTGATCAGACTACTCTTTATCTTGACTTGCCCTCTAATATGGTTTGCCCCTCCCCCTTTTGCATGCACAGATTGAGTGCTATATATTATTACATTTACACAATGGAAAAATGAATTCAAAAGCCAAAACTATATGGTTTTGCCAAGGGGAAAGTAAAGAAGAAGAATAACCATATAGTAACAAGGTCAAGGTAGATTGTATACTAGTAATTTCAGGTTATGGCTGTGTTAACGTGATTCAAATTTTGTGCAAATATTCTGCAGGTTGGTTCCTTTTTGATGGGATGGTTTGGTGTTGTATTTGAAGGAGATATATCCCGTGTCTCTGAGCATCTAGCCGTTGCACTAACAACTGGCTACTTAGGTAGCTAACCACTTTCAGTGGCTGGAATCAGAAAATGCTTGAGCTCAGTGTCAAGGAACACTGGCTCTTCTCCGCTGTTGGCTTTCTGATAGGTAGGTAAATATGACACATTTTGACAAGTTTGATTAGTGGTATAGTACATTGTAGTATGAATGTCAATTTTTTCTCAGCACCTTCTGACATGAGGTTGCAGGGTTAATAAGATGAGTTTGTGAACAACTAGAATTTTGTAGGGTTGTTTCTTGTGGCTTTTTCCATCATCTTTGGGATAGAGACAGCCAAGGGTGTCAAGTGACTTCTCATCAGACCAAACATAATGCCAGGAACAGGAGGTGGCTCGTGTATCTCTAAGGCCAACTGGAAGATGGACAGCATCCAACACCAATTGGCAGTCACCATGGTGTTCTTGGTGTTGTTAGGTTTTTATGGGGTGTCACTGGTGCACTGGAAAAGGAGGAGTTCAAGCATGGTGGTAATGCAGCTCAGTTGTGGTTTGCTTGCTTGGTTGGCCCTCTAGGTGTGTGGATTAGGTGGTTCTTTGCTCAACCAAATGGGCGCGGAATAGGACCAGGGCTGTTGAAATGGATTCCATTTGGGACTCTAATTGCCAATGTCTCTGACGCTTGTATCATGGCTGCTCTTGCTACCGTGAAGAAATCAGTAAGTTTTGTCACTATGTTCTGTTATACAGAAGCTTCTTATGTCATGGTCGAGCTCACTATGTTGTTCTACTATATACATTTCTTGTGTATGTGGTAAGATAATCAATAATTAATGTAAAAGTCTTTCATCGGATTCAACAGTAACATAATTAAATTCTACATGTATTAACGCATGATTGATGATTGCTCATAGTTTTCTATAGGGCGGTTCACTAGAAATGCAACTGAAATCATCAGTTATTTATACGTGATTTCCAGAGTGTCTAAATGATATCCTCAAAAATAGTGTTTCTGTTTTCTTGCCCTCACTAAATTTTTACGCACAATTTTCCTCCAGCTCGGCCACTGCATTTTACTTTGAATATTTGTATGATTATATCTCATGTCCCAATAAAAATTTCTGACAATGTGCTATCATAATTGTGATGTATATCTGCTGTTTGGCTCAGGTGAAAACCAAAGATTGTGATACTGTTGTGGTTGGAATACAGTTTGATCTGTTGGGTTGTCTGAGTACTGTCTCCACCTTTGCTGCTGAGTTCAATGCAATGCGAGAAAGCATGCATCCTTGGAGAGCATATGCCTATGCTATTATTACATTAGGTGCATCATTTTGTTTGGGGATCTTAATATACTGGCTACCTGTTAGGGGAATGAGTGGGCATTGAGTGCGTGTTGGTGCCTATGGCTACTTCATGTATCTTTTTGATAAAGTATGTTATGTCTTGCATCAATTCAATGATGAATCTGCTAGATGAATAGGTTAGTTTAAAGCGGAAGAGATATGAGCTTAGTGGTAAGGCATCTGAATTTGATATCGCTTCACAGGTATGTGGCAGGATTAAGGGTATGGGAAAGGGGGAATGGGATACATTGATCCTTGATCTAAAGCAAGGAAGAGAAAACCAAACCAGTCATTAAACTGAATGAGGACCTAGTTCAAAGGCCATTAGCCCAACTATTTGACCCTTTAAATATATATATATATATAAATCATCTTAAAACTTATTAGTATTATTTTTCTTATGACCTACTTATTTTTTGTCAAAATGACCCTACTGGGATTTTATATAAAAAATCTTTTGCTTAACTAGGCCAAAAAATAAAAACACACCTGGCTCATGCCAAATGAATAAACCCTAAATTTTTATCATGGTTTCCTTAGTTGCGGTCCACTCAAAGATAAGCATCAGAAGTTCTGAACAGTGCAATGTCCTTTTGTGTGTACATATATATAAAGTGCAACATTCTTTGGTTCTAGGTGCGAAGAGGGTAGTTGGAACATGGAGATGTGTGGCTTAGTCGAGTTATCATGGGCAAGAAGTAGCTCGTATGGGGCTAGCACAATAGTAGCAGAAGCTTCATGGTTGTTTCTTCCTCTTTCTCCGACAGTAAAAGTATATCTATGGCTAAAATCCTCTCCACCCTTCACAATTTCTTTTCTTCTTCGCTAAACCGGTTGATTGCCAAACTGCCTTCAGTTGAGGTGGTTCATCAATTTTTTAACAATTTTTTCAGTTCACCAACAGTTTTTGACATAAGAGGTTTAAAACATGTGACTGGACCAGTCTGGTATCCAATTTCGGTTAAACCGGTCTTGCCGACCGGTCCAATCTGATTTTCTTATCTAGAGTCAGTCAAACACGACTCACATCTTGTGGGTTTGTGAGAAGGTGCCAGTCCCTGTTGAGGCATGGCTTCGATTGCCTCTCTCGTAGGTTATTAAAATGGGTCAAATATGTTGGGCCAATTTGTTTGGCTACAAAAACTAAGTCAGAAAGATTAAAAAATCTTTATCCGTTTGTTTAAGTTACTTTGTTTTCAAGTCCGCCCATTTAACTTGCAGGCTAAATGGGCCAGCACGCCTGAATTGCCTGTTAGTCGGTTTATTTATTCATCTTGAGAAAAGTCTTGAAAATACATGTGTGAAAATTCATATCCATGTCATGCGTCAGTGTGGCTGTGAGTGCAAGTACGTCTGGGCCTTTGACGCTTCAAAGGCGGTTGGAACCCAAAGAGCAGCAGTCCAAGGCAGGCTAGGTGAGAAAACGTTACAGGAAATTAATGAGATGTGGCACTGCTTACCCTTCGGTAAGTAAAACGGAAATCCAAAGAATAAGAACGAAAAAGATTCATCCATGGATTGGACGGTGCATGTGGACCCAGTGATGACCTCGTCTCCGCCCGACCACCGACCTTTTTAATTGCTTCTCGTGCTTTTACACGAGCCAGATGCATGCATGCCACAGATCCAAAAGCAAAACAGCATTTTTTTTTTCCTCTCTCTTGGTGCCTTAAAAAGTCCTATAGCATATTATTTCACCTCATAATAAAGTAAGAGACATTCTTGTATTCAGACGAGCCTAAAAACTCATATTTACACGCATTTATAATAAAAATATGATCCATTAACTTTGTTTAACATACAATCATTTATACATAGGTCATATCCACTTGCATGTGACTATGTCCAAATTTGAGTTTTGTATTCATCCGAAAAAAAAATCCAAAAACTTGAATGGTTGGTTTGATTGCATTAAATGATATGTTACCAGTCTCTCCTATCCAAGCGTCCATGTTTTGATAATCTTTTTTTCAATCTGGAGCTTACATACATAGGTGGTTTAATTGCAAGTTGGAACCACAACTTGGGCAGCTCAAATTGAAGATATATGTGAAGCTGTAATACTAGAAAGTTGTGGGCCGCAATCTTTGACTGGAATTGAACACACGAGCTGCGAAAATAATGGTGGTGATGGCGTTATATGAGCTTGGTTTAATGCCAACGTTCTGTAATATCTACTATACATTAAGGGCCGGAAGGCATATATTTGAATATGATGTGTTTGTTTCATTTTCTACAAGATGTGGATCTTATATTTTTTATTCATTACAGTTTCACATAGTGTGATTATGGATATAAAAAATATGAAGAGTCTTAAAATAGTAATCACACAATTTATTTGTTATCTTTATATTAAAGTATATGTGGCTTTGTTTTTGGAACCAAAATCATGATTTAATTTGGAGAAAAGCTTACCTGGCTCTTCAAAACTTAAACCGAACATGCTAACATGAGTCGGTGCCTCTTATATCATCCACGCAGCACCCAGCTTGGTTACTTTCACTCCAAGTTCGGCACAGCCCACACACGATGTGAAGACATTATGGTCAATAACTGGAAGGTTGAAAACAACATTGACGACATTTTTCTTTTTAATTTCTTTTAAAAATTTAGAAAAAATAACATTACAAATTAGAAATAAAAGTAAAAGGAAAACAAAAATAAAGTCGCAATGGTGCAATGGCAACCACAGAAAGCAAAAGGAATGGTGTAGCAGAAAAGCAATATCAATCAATCACTCAAGAATCAATAGATAACGTTGAGAGGCCCATAGCTTTTGTGAGATGCAGAACTTGATTCCTCGAACGCAGGCCTCATTCATTAACTTACCCTTCGTCCTCTGTTCTTACGTTGATGAGTTGCTTTCATTTGGATCCGTTAGCGTCACGTTGCTACTTGCTAGTCGTGTTGTATGTATAAATAAAAAGTATTGGCCATGGAAAATTGTCCACTAACAATTTCTCAATATCATATAATTAATGCCGTTTTTATTTCTTTAACTTGCGCTCCACGACAGTCAAAATCGGTTACTTATCGTCATTACTATTTATAATGAAAAATTGGAATTTTGTTTCTTGTCAAATGGAAAATAGGAGGCAATTAAGTTAGGAGAATTTTTAATTGCTATTAGAGTAACATAAAATATTTACTCTATTTTATTTATTAATTGATAAATCAGCTTTTATATTAAAAATATAAGAAGTGAAGATAATAATAGCACATAAAACTTATATATCAATTAATAAATGAATCAAAATGAATATTTCTCCAGCTTTCAGTGTACACAAGTATTTCTAAGTTAGGAAACAGGCAAAAGAAGAGAAAAATAGAATGAGCTTAATTTTCCTCTCTTGAACGATTGGACTCATGCAATGCAAAGCAACCATCGCAGTTGCTCCCCAGTTGCAATCGCCATAATCTATCCATTTCCATGTGATTCTTATTGCCTCATATCTCCTTGACATTGTGCCTTATTCTCTAATTATACTAACTTGTTTTTCCGAATACCATGGAAACCTCTATGGTCGAGGTTGGAGACTCGGAGAGTAGGAGCTGTGCTGCGTTTGTGGCCATGGTCCCGTCACCCTTTTCATTATTGTATTATCATGTGGGTCGTTTAAAGTAGGAGTTATACACTACAAAGAAAAGAGAAAAGCAAATACTGTTCATGGCGACTTGTTAACCTTTAAATTTCTTTCATTTTTAGTGCTGGCACTAATTATTTGGATACAACTATAGTTGTCATGTACAACATTTTTTCAATTCTTCTTCTTCTTTGACGTGAAACGACAGCATACTTTTGATTTATTTTCCATTATTTGAAAAGACTGTGGTTTCTAATTTTTGTAAATCACATTTAATTTTTGTAGTTAAAGCATACAGACGATTTTCAACATTTTCTTTTGATAATGCACTGAGCACTCTGCAAGACTCAAGTGACGGGTGAGAGCGTATACATTATGATATTAAAAACTTGTATCCACTCGATCCTAGTTATTTCTTTATTAGTTAGAAGTTTCAAGCCTGGCTGTACGTCTTTCATGTTTTAAAAACTACCAGGGTTGATTGGACTTCTTATTTGATTTGCGCACATGTTTGCTAGTAGCTATATATATTTGGCAATTATTTTAAATTTTTAATCTCTTTTGAGTTTTATCCATTATATGACAATACATGATTGGTGGGATAGCGAAGGAGATATAGTTTGAAAATAGAAGATTTTCATCCAACTATATTTAAGGCAAAGTTGATCACAATCAACTGTCTAATATGTTAAGCAGATGTTTGTACTTTAGATTCATCTTTCCTTGTACAGGAGAAATGAAAAGCAGGAAAAACCAAAATACAAGACATACTTAAAGTACTCTTATAGTAAGATATTTACTCTATCTCATTTATTAATTGACATTAGCTTTGCGTTAAAAATGCAAAGAAGATGGGAGATAACAATAATCCACAAAATTAATGTGTCAATTAATAAATGAACAACAACTATTTTTCTTCATATTTTCCCCAAAATATATATAAATGTAGCACCGATCTTTACGCGGTTCTTTTCTAATGACTTTGTAGTTATTTCAGAAGGAAGCAAGTTGTGTGGCTTTTGAGGGGTTTATTTTACGTAGAGGATGACCAGTTGGGATTCTGCAGAAAGCAGTAGGCCTTCAATGAATGAAAAGTTAGAAGATGATGATGCTGAGAGTGAGAGTGTCTCACAGGCTGGAGACATTGGGGATAGAGTTCTTCATGGTAGACAACACAGTAGTGAGAGTAGTGGCGGCCAACGCTTGTCCCTACATGGCACATCAGAAAGCAGACGTTTTTCCATTTCAGATTCAGAGGACCCTGAATTGCAGCAACATTCAGCACCACTGAGTTATGTTGTCCCAGTAAATCCATCAGCACAGAACTCCACCCCTGTCTCTACTAATGGAAAATTTGGTTCACAAGATATAAAACAAGTGGGTCCATTGGCAATTTTAATCAATTCAGTTTAGTTTAATTTACCCTTGTGGTTGAATCATGGATTTATCTTGTCTCTAGTTGCAGGAACCACACAAAAAGTTTCCAAAGTTACTGGACTATGTTTCATATCTAACTCATTTAGCCGTTCTTGGAATTCTTGGGGTAATATGCTAAACTCTTGACAATTTGATATAGCCCATCTCATTTAACAAGATAGCACTTGATTGTTGTTTTTGCTGTGCACTGGAAAATCAGTTTGATAAATAGCATATGCATGCTTATTCTAGAGAGACTAATTTTTCACTTAAACCAAGTCTCTGCCAAACATTTTGTCATAGATTGAAGCACAACAAATATTTAAATCCTGCAATAACATTGTCTTCACAAGTGACAATAATCTAGTACGATTGAGTACTCAAAGTAAAATCTGTTGTGACAATCCACAAAAAGCATTACTATTATCTTTCTTGTCAAATTGTAGTGCAACGTGATGTTATTATTGTCATGACACTTATACACGAATTGCCACAATAAATTTGCAGGTCTTAACAAGATACTTACTGCAAAAGTTCTTTGGCCCGGGAGTTACTGGTGTCACTAGTGATGAGACTATTCTTTACGCTGACTTGCCCGCTAATATGGTCTGTCCCTCTACCTCTTTTCTTGGCATGCGCAGATTATTAGACTAAAGTCTTGAGTGCTTCATGTTATTACATTTTCACGCTGGCAAAAAAATTCAAAAGCCAAAACTTGATCTGGTTTTGAACAAAGGCGAACGATAGAATAAAAATAACCATGTAGTAATAAGGTTGAGGTAAATTGTGTATTAGCAATTTCAGGACATGGTTTTCATGATGATTATATAGTGACATAAAATGGTAGAATTAAATGAGTTATAGTCATTATTTTTATTTCTTACAAATCCACAATTTATACATGCAACACCTTTAGATCTCCCTTATATGCATTGAATAGGTAGCTGATTTAGAGAGTGTTCTCCCATAGCTCCTTCAAATTTTGTGAACATTCTGCAGGTTGGCTCCTTTTTTGATGGGATGGTTTGGTGTTGTATTTAAAGGAGACATATCCCACATATCTGACCATCTTGCCGTTGCCATAACAACTGGCTACTTAGGTAGCCTAACCACTTTCAGTGCCTGGAATCAAAAAATGCTTGAGCTCAGTGTTAAAGGACACTGGCTCTTCTCTATGCTTGGCTTTTTTATAGGTAGGTAATATGACACATTTTGACTAGTGGTATAGTACGGTGTTATTGTATGGATGTCAATTTTATATCAGCATCATTCTAGTTAATAAGATGAGAAGATGAATGTAACCAACTGGAATTTGTAGGGTTGTTTCTTGTGGCTTTTTCCATTGTCTTTGGGATAGAGACAGCCAAAGGTTTCAAGTGGCTTCTCATTAGGCTAAACATGAGGCCAGGAACAGGAGGTGGCTCGTGTATCTCTAAGGCCAACTGGAAGGTGGACAGCATCCAACAACAATTGGCAGTCACCATGGTGTTCTTGGTGTTGTTAGGTTTGTTATGGGGTGTCACTGGTGCACTGGAAAAGAAGGAGTTCAAGCATGGTGGTAATGAAGCTCAGTTGTGGTTTGCTTGCTTGGTTGGCCCTCTAGGTGTGTGGATTAGGTGGTTCTTAGCTCGACTCAATGGGCGTGGAATAGGACCAGGGTTGTTGAAATGGCTTCCCTTTGGGACTCTAATTGTCAACGTCTCTGGTGCTTCTCTCATGGCTGCACTTGCTACCGTGAAGAAATCAGTATGTTTTGTCACTATATTCTACAATATATTAACTCCTTGTGTCATGTTTGAGCTCAAAGACTTAAACATGGGATGAGTTATGGTTCTGGTGAACATGATTGAACTCCTTTTGTCACTAATAATGAATATAATGCTTTTTTGACCGTATTCAATAGTAATATTACTAAAATCTATTGTTATTAAGGTATGATTTCTTTTATTTACACATAATTCCTCAAGCGTCTAAATGATATCCACATAATTCCTCCAGCTTGCCTACTGCATTTTACTTCGAATATTTGTGTCATTATATCTTATGTCCCAATGAAATTTGTGAGAATGTTACCTGCTGTTTGATGCAGGTGAACAGCAAAGATTGTGATACTGTTGTGGTCGGATTTCAGATTGCTTTGGGGTGTCTGAGTACTGTCTCCACCTTTGTTGCTGAGTTCAATGCATGAGAGAAAGCACGCATCCTTGGAGAGCATATGCATATGCTATGATTACAATAGGCGTTTCATTTTGTTTGGGGATCTTAATATACTGCATACCTGTTTGGACAATGGGTAAACATTGAAAATACCTGCTAGTGCTGCATATAGCTAATTAATGTATCTTTGACGAAGTATTCTATGCTCGACAAATGGCGTGTAAAAAACACTGCTTGTGTGATTTTGGACCAAACTCAATCCATTATATCGAATTTTCAAATAAAAAGGATTGACAAATGGACATTTTTTAGTTTCTAAGTTGATTATGTCAAAAAAAAAAAATGTCCACATTGTCATTTGAGAATAAAATTGACATAAGGAACAAGTTCTGACTTTTTACTAAATTCAAACTTGATATGAAAAATATATATGACATTATTTTGATTTTAAAAAAATATATGTGACATCAAATAAATTGATGGGTCTATAAAAATAAATCAAATAGATGTTACATATATTTTTCAGGGACTAAAGTAATGTCATTTGTATATTTTATAGACTAAACTAATATAAAATATCTTTTAAGAATTAGACTGACATAGGTGTATTTTCAAGAACAATATTGATGTAAATTATCTTTCAAAAACTATATTGAGGTTACGATTATTTTTTAGATATCAAATTACTAGTTTTAAATTATTTATAAATGTGAGGGCAGTCAAATTTTTCTATGGTATTATCGTAAATTGCTATATGAGGAGACAATACATGAATGTGTTTGGTAGCTATAGACCAGGCCAAAAGTTTGGATCTGTCTGACTCAAGTAATTGTCTTTTGCTGCCATCTAGTTGGCCGTTATCTGGTTTGGTTTAGGAATCAAATCACAACTTTTCAGTAAGTGCACGTCTATTATTAGGAGCGACGTTATTATCATACACATAACACTGGCTTTTTATTTTTATGAGTACCTTTCCCTTGTAAGCTCTGGTCCATTAGTAACTAAATTAGGTGTATTATTTTATTAATTTAGGATCACAACAATAATATTCTTAAGGCCTGACGGCGGATGGGTTCCTTAGTTACAATACATGAAAAACAGATGAAGAATAAGAAAAGAAAATAAATATTTATCAAAAGCAAAATATATTATTCTTTTTCCTAAGTGACAAATTATTTTGATTAAAATTATTGAGAAAATATATACTTTAACTTTTAAAAATCTTTTAAAAAAATTTTAGTTTATAAAATTTAATATCTTAAAACTTGATATTTTTCAGGAATCAATATATTAAAAATAATAATTTTTCAAGATTATTGTATATATAATTTTTCTATTATAAGGACCAATGTATTTAAATATTTAATTATTATAATTTGTCTTATGTTGATAAAGCAGATGATAAGAACTTAGTATCTTAATGCGTTCAACTCCTAGATCAGGGGTTAGCACTCCATTCCCCTTCCCAATTAAAAATAATAATAATAACTATGGGAGGAGAGCAAAATAGGGATAAATAAGGGATTAAAATTTGGATGGTCAATATATAACATGTATTATTACCAAATATATATAACATGTATTAAAGTAAATTCCTTTATTCTTCTTAAATGACTTTAACTGTTATTCTTTTTGCGGTGGAGTAAATTCCATTATTCTTCTTCAATGACTTTAACTCTTACCAGCGATTAACACGGGATTCAACAAATTACAAGGTTCTTTTAGCAATGTTGAAAAGAATAGGTCCCAAGAAGTTACTAACAAAAACTAAACAGCAAATCCGAAAGTGCCATGAAATGCATTAGTTATAATACCTGCATTTGTAATTTATTTATAGTTCGAAGTCTTTCCTTACAAGAAATCCAAATATTCTTAAAATTTTTAAATAATGATTTAACTTTATTTAACGACTTATATAATTAAATGGTTGGTGAGATATATTTTTATTAGAGAAATTATTAGGTGTCTCATCCTCATCATGCGTCGAGTTTAGGTGGAGGTGCAACTGGACTGGGTTTTGGAAGCTTGCAGGCGGTTTGGAACCAACCCAGAGAGCAGCTAGCAGTCCAAGGCCGACCGAGAGGAAATTAATGAGTTTGTGGCACTGCTTCCACTTGCGTGAAGGAAAGGGAAATGCAATAGAATAAGAACAAGAATCGATCGTGTGTTGGACGGTGCATGTGAGCCACTGACGTATTGCAAATTCCGTTGGCCCATCCAGGTCCACCTGCTTTTGTAATTGCTTCCCGTGGTTTAACACGAGTCAAATTCAATCCACAGGATACAAAAGCAAAAGAACATTATTTTCTTTTAGAAATCATATTTCTATCCCTGAAAAGTGGACACACACTTTATTATTATTAAATATAATAATAATTTTTATTTTTTTATTAATTCATCATATTTAGTAATAATAAAATAGATATTTTAATTTGACATCTATTTTTAGGTGTTGAAATTACAATTCCCTTGATCTTCATGCCTTGTGAAACTTAAACGATGCTATTATTACCATCTCAAAGGAAACTGAATCCTGACCTTGCAGAGGAAATGAATAAATTGAGATGAGCGTACTTTAATGAAAAAAATAAAAATAAAAAATCTTGAACGTTGTAAATGTTATTTCAAAGAGAAGCGATAATTTTAATTAAAAAAATTGATATCTGTATAAATCTCGAATGCTTTATGCACACCGCATGAACAGCTGTGGATACGAATAAATTTAATGATAAAAATGTTGTTAAATCTTGTTGAAAATATATGTACGAGGGGAAATATTTTATTTCGGGACAAATTCATTTGAATCAATTGACTTCTAAACATATTAAATAAAAATATATTTATATCTTATTTAATAAAATACATCATAATCGAAATTATTTATCTCCTTTAAAAATCTTTTTCCATCCACCTCAAAAGCCTGGGTTAATTCTTAGCCACATTACTTCTCCTCAACCCTCGTGTCGTAGACTCGTAGATCCACATCTCTTTTCAACCCATAGCGCCATCTTACGTACGATGTTTGTTTGACATATTACGCCATTTCTTGTTGTCCACGTTCAACAATACAACATTTTATTGAATTTCGTTGCTTATCCTCATTGATTACATATACTTAAGATCCACATATCCGTATAAAAGAGAGAAACTTCAAATCTTTAACCTTAGAATTCAGAGCACTGGCCTACATACTACAGGTATGCTTACATCATTGCTAATAACTTACCTTATCTCTTTATTTCGGGGTGTATTTTTTCCATATGTTTAGCTCTGTAATCATGTATAAGTCATGGCTTATGTAGGAAAAATATATTCTACGGTTCTATATAATCTACATGCATCAAGGAGAGTGTTTGTTTCATTTTCTTTATGCCAGGGGCAGAAATTGTTTATTATTTATTGAATCAAGGGAAATTATTGAGATGTGCTCTTTGGATATGGACAGTAGGATCTGTTATTTATTTTTATCTTCTAATAATTCCCTTTCGTAATTAGAATGAGAAATCTCCATAATAATAATAAAATATAAGTAGCACAATTTAATTAATAAAATATAAATATAATAAATAATAACATGGGTAGGTAGCAAAATGTTAATCAAACTCGTCCGATCCAGTGCAGCTATGACTAGCGGTGTAGCCATCTTAATTGCACTGTGCCACATGGGAAGAAAAAAAGGAAAAATAGACAAGAAAAAAAGGAACCAAACAAGTGCGTGCTGACCGCAACTGCATGAGTCAAACTTGTATATTAGGTAGGTAAGCTTGGTATTAATCAACGCAGTATTCTCGGAGGTAGCTAGCAACACAACACACGAGTTTCACTGCGTCGTTTTCTTCTCTTTCTCCGGGTAGTGTTCACACTTGACATGGAGAGAATAAACAGTGCGGGTTCTTCATCAATCAGGAGGCGTTCATTGAGCATATCAAGCCGTGTGAGCCACCAGGCAGACAACGATGCAGAGAGTGAGAGCGTTTCGGAGGCTGGAGACATCGGTGATCGAGCACTTCCCAGCAGGAGGCTCAGCGACACAACCAGCTTCCGCTTCTCCTTTGAAGAAAATGTTGTTGCTGGTTCCATCGCAGAGGAACACGCTACCTCTTCTGTTAAGCCTTTGCCACCTGAACTACGCGTCACCACCACTACCGATGTGTTATTGGGTTCTGAAGACGCTACGCAAGTCAGAAGCTACCTCTCTTCATCACTTTTTGATTTGAATGTGTGTTTGTTAATTAAGAAACCGTATCTGTGGGTATAACTATTCTATTGTTTTATATGATCTGTTTCTGCTTTTCAGGAACCTCGTAAAAGTTTGCCGGAGTTGCTGGACTATGCTTCATGTATGGTTCATATGGCTGTCTTCGGGATTCTTGGGGTAACATAAATCCTTTAACATTTTTACCTAGAACTGTTAGACTTGGATATGTGGACTCGTGAAACACGAGCAAAGTCACTCTTGTGACTAAAAAGAATTAAAAAGTAGGGAAGCATTCACCATTTGTGGCAAAGAAATAATAAAGAAAGGAAAGCATTCACCGAAAGTTCGAAAGCTGAATTGCTTCCGGCAAAGATAAGAAAAATAAAATAATGCAAACTTGAAGCGCGAGGAACGCGTGAACGGGGGAGGTGCTCGCATATAAACAGAGCTCTCCCCCATCATTTCATTTTCAATGAGTGTATTGAGAGTAAATATATATATATATATATATATATATATATATATATATATATATATATATATATATAGAGAGAGGTGTATTCTTTTAATATATGAGAGGTTATATATGTTTATCTCCTTATATTTAGAAAGCTATAGTTCCATCTTTCACAAGGTGAAAATTTTGATTTTGTCCTTTCTTCTCTTTATTAGGGGCTTTCCATATAAATATTTTATGTAAGTTTCAATTATTTCTAACTCTATTTTAATTGTATAGTTATGTTTCCATAACTCTGCTATACACTCATGATGACTTCAACCGCATTGGTATTCTTCCGGTGAGTGTCAATGTTTCCCACTTGGCCACTTGTGACGTCGACAAAAAGGAAAAATAAAAAAAATGTAAAAGGCACGGTACTTTAATTATTGAAATATGTGGTTTGTTAAAGAGAAATACTAGTGGTGACTAAAAAGTTCGATCTGTATATGTGCTAGTCTATGATGGATTTATTAAATATTTTAATTTAATAAACAGAGATATCTTAATTCCAGCACTGGCAGTGCAGAATGGATTATACTAACTTATATTTGTTATTGTTTTGCCTGTAATTGAGTAGTTATGGAACTTCTTCAGCTGTGATTAGCGCCATGATATCCTGTATATTGTCAAATTTTATGTTAGGACTTGCAGTTATTAGCAAGAATATAATCTAATGGTCATAATAACTATATATGCAGGTCTTAACAAGATATTTACTGCAAAAGTTATTTGGCCCTGGGGTTGGCAGAGTGACAAGCAACCAAACTATTCTTTACCTTGACCTTCCTTCCAATATGGTCTGCCCCTCTTTCCATCTTTGTTATTTTTTCTGTGTTTTGGTTGCATAAAGACTATGGTGTGTTCATAATAGAGGCACACGAGAATAACAGAATGCAGAAGTATGATAATCTGTATATTAACTGAGAAAGGCAGAAGGATGGAATAGAAACAAACAGAGAGAGAGAGGCCTTGAGCACTATACAGCTCCCAGCCAATTCTAACTGAATTCCTACCTCACTATTCTGCTCACCCAGGGAATTATACTCTTTCCCCATTACAACCCACGTGTTCTCTCATCACTCCTCCCCCCTAAAACCGTTATACACCTGATTCAGTAAAGGCCCCACAAGATATTTTCCCATCAGCCTAGTCAGCTAGCATTCCATTACCTAAACTGCCCCTATGTTTTTTCCTTCTGTAAACTCTTATTGGATCAGCAAACCTTTCCCTAACAGTTCACAATGACTAACGCCCCAGAATTGTGCGCACAGGAGCATAACTTTCACACATTATGGTGATAACATGCTTAAAAGCACAATGTATGTTAAATCATTCAAAAATATTGCTTTTCTAACAATAGAGAATTTGTTCCCCCTTCCACCAAATAAAGAGTGTTTTGATTTCTGACCTTGAAGTGGTTATTCCTTTTCCCAAGGCAGAAGAGGAGCTTCTTTTCTGTTGTGTACTTAATCTACACTCTACAGTCTGCAGGCTTAGGCAATTGCAAATTTGTTTTGAATCTAGAAATAATACTGTCAATCTCACTAAGGTTTTAATTTGTAGGCGAGTGAAGCTAAATGTCCTAATCTATAGAACTACACAAATGCAAATTAGTTTTGAATCTTGCTTTAATGGTTAGTAGTCGAAATAATAGAAGTTTCAAATTGCTGTTAGGTGAAAAGTCCATTTTACAGTTCATTCATAAAGCTCATTCATACAGCATACTAATGCAATTTTTCTGCTTATTGTTGCAGCTTGGTTCATTCTTGATGGGCTGGTTCGGTGTTGTATTCAAAGCAGACATATGTAATGTGTCAGAGCATTTAGCAATAGCCATAACAACTGGTTACTTAGGGAGCCTTACAACGTTCAGTGGTTGGAATCAGAAAATGCTCGAACTCAGTGCTGGCGGACACTGGCTCTTCGCTGTACTTGGCTTTCTAGTAGGTAAATAAGTGCATCTAACGAGGGAGTTCTTTAGTTATGGCTGTGATCTGTCTCGTTAAAAGTTTTTGTCATTTGCATTTTTGCCAGGCTTGTTTCTTGTTGGCTTTTCCATCATATTTGGGATTGAAACTGCCAGGGGTTTAAGGTGGCTTCTCAACAAGCTGAATATGAGTTCAGGAAATGGTAACTCTAAGATCAACTGCAAGGTGGATAGCAGCTGCTGTCAGATGGCAGTTATGGTGATGTTCTTGGTGATGCTGGCAACATTATGGGGTGTCAGTGGTGCATTGGTGAAGGCTAAGTTCAAGCATGGTGGCAGTGCTGCTGAGTTATGGTTTGCTTGCATGGTTGGACCTGTAGGTGTGTGGATTAGATGGTTCTTGGCGCGGCTCAATGGACGTGGATTAGGAAGGGCAGGGTTGTTTAAATGGATTCCATTTGGGACCCTAATTGCCAATGTATCTGCTGCTTGTATTATGGCTGCACTTTCTAGTCTGAAGGATGCAGTAAGTTTCTTTGTCATCATTCTTATCCTAAATCCCAATCCCCTCTTGTCTGCTGCATTTGCTAATCTCTAAGCTAGTAGTCATAGGATCAAAATTAAATTTGAGAGGAAGATTTACCTCTGCAGTGAAATTGGTTCTCCTTGGAGTTCTACTCTAGAAAATAGCATCTTGTTTGTTGCACATATTTCTGATATATTTTACAATGAGTAATGATAGTTGTAAGATAGGGATATTTGGTAGGAAGCATAGTTTACTGATGCATGAAAAAAAGGGGCAAAAACAAAAATCATGGGTGAGAAAAAAAAGTAGAAGTGGTTAACATAAAAAGGAATCAGCAAATGAGAGTCATTCGTACATTTAGTGTTCGTACCATAGAACATTATTCTATTTGTAAAGACTTTATTGTCACAAATCCTTCACAGGCTTGGAGGATTCATATGGACCATTCAGAAAAAGTTATAGTGGCACAACTGAGCTACTATCCAATGGCCTGTATCACTGTATGGAAGGCTATGAATGGTTTGTGAGGATAATGTTCGTGCAAGAATCTTTTTCTTCTATAACTGCATCGGATTGTGACTCTTTTACCTCTAAATAAAGAGAATCAAATTTTTGCTTTTGATATGTGGACTTTATATGTTGTCACAAAGACAGAGAACCTCATCACACTTTGGAGGTCACATGAGTATTTACTTGTTTGATGCAGGTGAACACCAAAGACTGTGACACTGCTGTAACTGGAATACAGTTTGGTCTATTGGGGTGTCTGAGTACTGTCTCTACTTTCGCTGCTGAGTTTAATGCAATGAGAGAAAGCAGTCATCCTTGGAGAGCCTATGTCTATGCTATTATTACAATATGTGTTTCATATGCTCTTGGAATCTTGATCTACTGTGTACCTGTTTGGACAAAGGGGTTTGACATTGACACATAGCAACTTGGCATAGAAAGCAATCTTGTTTTGTCACTTTTGTGGAACAGTCCAAGTTTCAGTACATGCTCCCTCCTAATTTAGAAGCAATGGAATTTTCTACAAAGGAGGAGTCAGCAATTCAGGGGCAGAGTAATGTATTTTACTTCTCAGCTCTCAAGCTCAACAATTTCTATCAGTATTGGGTTGGGGTGTGCAGGGACGCTTTAAGCTGATAGATCTTTGATAAATAGTGATGAGCTCACAAAGTTATATTAATTTCATCATAGAAAAAGTGTCAAAAGGATGCTAGATGGTTGTGCATTTGTCATTGGTCCAAAGTGTGCTATGGCTAATGAGTCCAAGGTCACGGTTGCTGCCAACTTTCACCAAAGCCTCGCAGAAATTTAGAAACTGAACCTGTTGCTATTAGTTGGAGTGATCTTTGGTTTCAGAGATAAGGTTATTTGAGATAAAAGAAGTTTCAAACAAAAGATAGAAAATAATAATAATAATAATAATTTGAAGCATCTGTGTAGCTTCTTTTTGGTTACCTGCAAGATGGATATATGTAGACAAACTTGCCAATGATGCTCTTGGAGCTACTGGCTTTGATTAATGTCCAAATAAATGTACTACTAATAATAAAAGCAGTGTTTTTCCCCTTTATCTGCATAATAGGATTAGCGAACACTGTTGTACTTGTATTTCTATAACTCAAAGTTTAGCGTTAAGTTTTACTTTTTTCCTTCTCCACGTCACTCTTTTATCGAATTCTGCCATCTCTTTCATTTTTTTTATATTATAGAAAGGAAAATCAAATGTATAAAAATGACACGGGGAGAAAAATAGGTGGATTCTCGCATGCAGTTAAAGGTGTATGCGTCAACGAAATGAGTGATGGATGACGGTGACTCCAAGATCTGATGCGGGGCACACAAATTTCAAAATCTATGGCAAAAGATCCGGGCAAAGTGCCATCAAATTGGTCATTGGAAAACCATCCGTCGCCGTCGCCTTGCATAGTAGATCACATCGCTTTTTTCCAATGTTAATCCTTTGTATTTATAGCCATAGGTTTGTTTGCAATTCTAGTTTGAAGACGAACTAAAATTTTCAGCTCAAACATGGCGGTTCCCACTTGGTGAAGGGGAAGTTTGGAAGCATGTATGTGGTTCATGATAGCGACTCCAACGGCTCAGCTAATTCCATGATGTCAAGTGGGGCGGTGCACTTGAAAATTATTCGTTAGGGGTGATATTTTTTTTAGCGAGGGTGATATTGTTTTCATTACCAATCAAAGTGACAGTGGCACCTCCAACAGCAAAATTTACTCTTTCCTGTGGGTTCTAGTCTTTGTATCTTACCATTCCTGATCCCCAGATACGGTTTCAGCAGTGGAATCCCCATGTGCTGAGCTACCAAACCCCACAAAAAAATAATAATAAATAAATAAAAGAAATGATAAAACATGTGTGAGTGAGGGAGAACAGGGTGAATGGGTTACATCCGAAATAGCACCTAATTACACTGTAATATGTTATGTTTTTGGCCATACACATTTCAATTGCATGATAAGTATTGACTAACACATGTATGGGAGTAGCACCAAAAATATATATCTTAATTGTTTATCAAACAGTGTTTTGCATGTGAACTTAACGTTTCTTAATTCATCATGCTGAAAAGATAAATTATTGCATAATGGACATCCCATGGTTCAAAATTTGGAGCATATATATACCGAGTCGCCACTGGCAGCCACGTTCTCACCTCAAACTTCACCTCTTATTAAATTTGTATTATGAAAAATGGATATAATCAAGTTACGCCCTGTCGAACTTTAAATCTATATTCTTTTATTGATTAAATTGTTCAATTACAAATAATTATCATTAAAATTATTTATGTTAAATATCATAAAATTTTAATCACATATGTTATGTTGATTTTCATTTACATAAATATTATATAAAATAATTTTGGATAAATTTAAAATTTTATAGATATGTTCTATATTATATAGACTTCTAATCCAACAATATATCTTGTAAATATATATATATTAATAAAAATTATTCAATAATGTAATATATATTTAAAATTATATTGATATAATTTGATCCTGACTATAAAAAATTTATTAAAATAACCAAATTATGATAACAACTTGACTATTAGGACCGTAGGAGCTTTCACTAAATTATAAACTCAGTTTTATTTTTACTCATTTAATTAATTTCATCTCTTTTCTCTCTTTTATATTATTAGTACTTTCTATAAAGGAAATCGCATAATATTTTAGGAGAGCAAATAAATTTAGCATGGAAAATGGAAAATAGCGTCTCATTAATTAGCTTAGATACTTTATAAAAATGAAATTAATTAATAAGTATAGTTATGAATATGTTAACGACAATATAAAGTTCCCTTTTTTTTTTTTTATCAAAGTTAGGTAGCTGTTGTTCATTCGAACAAACAAATTACATAAGTGGTCTTACTAAGACAACCGCACAGCTAAAAGAAGCCGGCATTCCCAAGGTCCAAAATTGGACAAAACTAATGACAAGATTCTATCGGAGAAGGGATATGTGCGTTCTATTAGAGGAAAATTCAATAGCTAGTTGAGAGTCCAAAGCAAAAATATCCTCTGCTGAAATGTCTTTGTTCTCAAAAGTCTTGAGATTTCGAGCTAGCCAAATCCTCCACAATATAAAGTTCCCTTTAAAATTGAAAATTCCTAAATTGAAATTAAAACTAAACTAAAAGACAAATAGGATAAATAAAGAGAAATCCACTTACATATTGTAGTACAAAGAAAAATTATATAAATTCTATCTATATCTAAACTTTATTCTTTGTATGGAAAAAAAAAGAGGTTCTTTTCTTGAGTTGTTCTACAGAGATTGAACTACAAGGTTTTTTTTTCACTAAAAAAAATAAGGATTTTGGTAGTATGCATGAGGTTTTAAATTCAAATCTAGGTGCAACTATTATAATTTCAAAAGCACCAAAACTTATAATAACTAAAAATAATATATATTAATATTCTAAAGTAATTAATAAATGAGTTTAATTTTCATGCACTTTTTTATACTATTATTTAATCAAATTATCTTATTTGAATAATTTTTAAGTAGTGAATATAATACTTAACTATTTTTATCTATAGGACAATATATAATTAAATGATAATATAAAAAAAAAATTTACACTCACACTACATAGAAATTAAATTCTTTTAGTAAATTAGAGGTGCCATGTACCTTAGTCCATAAGGAGTTCTATACTTTCCGATGGTCCCTTTAATTTTATCACTAAATTATTGTATTATCCTTATTTAATTTTCAATTTCCTCTCCAGCTATTCATCTCTTTTTTCCTTTACTCACTTATATCTAGTCTCTCCCACCCTTCTCATACCATCGAGCCATAACTACCATTGCTATCACCAGGAAATTGTCAATGCTAATGAAAATTGCCCAACATCAGCCAAGCTCTCTGTGATGCCTTTGAAATCATATTAGTGAATCCACTTTGCATATGGGGGAAATAGTTACAACTAGAAAGCCCATGTATGCTTATTCTCCTCCTCCCAAATTGTATGGGTTTTGTCTTAGTATTTTGAATCTTTGTGTAAAACAAAGTAACAGAAGAGTAAACAAATCTATACACCATCAATGACCGAACTACCATAAGAGGATGAATAACAATTATCGAAATCAGAATCTAATGAGTATTGCGAAGAACAAGAAGAAGAGAGATAGAGTGTGGTTGTTGTTGTCGTCATAGATGAGAGGGTGAAGCATAAAACAAGTGGCGTAGCAATGTTTGGGCTAAGATGGTGGTGGTGGAGCGGGCCTTTAATTCACGAATGAGGGAAGAAGAGGAAGCTTGAGGAATAATTTGGCAATTACAAAATTATTATCTTTAATTTTAACAATTAATATTATTTTTATAATTTTATATATTTATTATCATATTAAATTGAACCATTGAAATAATATCTAACAATCATAGACAATGGACCTCCAGAAGGCCCAAACTCACCTTGGACCAACGTAGATGGCAAAATTAGAACAAACTTAAACTTTCAAATTGAGAAATATTCCAAACTAGATGGAAGGTGAGTTTTATGGTGGGTCTTTTATCTTTAGGTTCATCATGGACCCTCTATTATTAGTCATTGAATCAAATCATCTAATAAAAATAGTAATCATCTAATGGCTAATGGGTTTATGATGGACCAACAAATTTGAGATCCACCTTATAATTTGCCCGGTGGAATATTAGAAAACTATTATAAAAGTCAATTATCACATTGTGAATGGGCTTTATGATAGACCTTGTATGTTTGGTCCATCATGAACCATCTATTATTTTTCATTGGATCAAATCATTTAATCAAAATTATAATCATTCAACGGCTAATAATAAAAGTTTATGGTGGACCCAAACATATGAGGTTTACCTATAAAATGCCCATGTGAATTCCAAATGAAAGGTTCATTTGTGGAGGAATCTTTGCTGTTTAGAGAGTTTCAATTGTGGTGAGGTGTCGTGGCTTCAATACCTGAGGAGCTAGACCTGAAATACGTGAAGAATCTAAGAGATGAGAGTTAAAGGAGATTAGTATTGAATAGCTGGAATTGAGGTAGGTTGAGAGAAATAGGAATTATAGGTACAGTTGTGGTGAGGGTGGAAGAGGTATGTGTGATGAGTTTGGGACTAAGGATTGATAAGGAAAGAAGAATTCATCAAATAAGAAATTTCTGGTTACATAAATTTTACCTGTAAAGAAAGGCATTTGTGTCCTTTGTACTTTGCTTCATAACCAAGAAAGGTACACATATGGGATCTAATGTTGAGTTTGTTTTGGGTGTAGGGTCTTAAATTTGGATAACATGCAGCCAAAGACCTTTAGAAATGCGTAGTTGGTTTATGGTTAGTTAGAAGTTCATGGGGTGACACATTATTTGTGACAAGTGAGGGCATTCTATTGATCAAGTAAACTGAGAAATGAATGCTTTACCAAAAGGAGGGAAGAAGCTGGCTAGTAAGGTTAAACCAGTTTCAGTTATGTGTCTATGTTTTCTTTCAACTTTGCCATTATGGGGATGGTTATAGGGACAACTAAACCTATGACTTATGCCATGAGAGGTGAGAAAGGTTTCAAAGATTTTGGACTTAAATTTTTTTGCATTATCTAATTGCATTTATCTTATGATTGGTGAGATTTTCAATCATGATTTTGTACTACAAAAGCTTGAAAAACTTATGCTTTAGTTTATAACGGTTATGCATGTGTGGCTAGTGTATGCATCAACAAAGCTTATATAGTATCTTACACCAATGCTGACAAAAATCTGTAAAAACCAATTCAAAGGGTAGAGTAGTTGTGTTGAGAGGGATAATAAAGTAATTGATGAATTTTGCAGAACAACATGCATTGCAAAGTGAAAAATCTAGAAACATTTTATTGATTTGTAATGAAATGTTACACCTTGTGATACAATTCTAGGAACGCCTATGCCATAAGGTGTATTGCTATCAAGACTAGTAAAGATTAGGGACATGAAGCATATTATCTAGCTTGAAAGACGTGTTGGACAAATTTGAAGTAAAGAGGAGCTACCAATACTAGCAATGTATATACAGCCATCTCCAATCTGAACCTATTCAACCATCATATTCTAAGCTAGCTAATAAGTTTCCAGCATCAAATGTGAGGTGATGTGTTGCTCACAACCTAACATCTGGTAAGTACTTAGGTCAAATTTTATTACTACTATCATGGTTCTTTTATGAGTTAAGAAATAACTTAAAGGACTTTTTCAAAATAAAAGTCTATTATTAGTCATAAAGTGCGGATATAAGCATAGAAGTGGCTCTATCTAACATCACATTGAAATACATAATCATATGCCTACCCTATGGCTAAGTACATGAGATGATGCAAATATGAAACAAGAAATACATGGAAACAGACAAAAATCATAAAAGGAACACCTTTCCACATCTAAAGTGGATAACCTTGAAAGTTTATCCGTTCCATGTAGTGCGTGCACTAAGGACTACCCTCTATCCTAAAGCTAATTATAAAAGTCAAGTGCATCTGATAGGCACATGCATGATGAAGCAGCGGCATGGTGTGACATTTCCCCTACGGGCCTTTGGGTTTGAGTCACACTACCCATGGGCATATGCATGTTCTGGATCCATCTTGAGGGGCACATACTCACTTTCAATCAAAGTTTCCTCTCATAGGCGTTCAAAATCGTCGCATCATCATAAGGAGACGTCGAGGTAAAGAGGTAGCTATATAGATCGTCCAGAAATGCCCAACAAGAGCCCTCAAATGAAATGACCCAAGGGGTCATGGTGGATCTCCCATAATGAATAGGACCCATCTTGGATGAGGGAGTGAGTTTTTGCTAAAGAACTGAATGTGTCATCATCTACGCTCCATTTGGACATATATTGGTTCAATTATGAGTTTTCTAAAGAATTTAACATGGCATTTGTGTTTACATAAGATACTTGAATTATAGAACGTAATCATGTGGCATAGGACATAAAGCATATAACTGAGTACATGGAACATAAAACATATAACTGTACATGGAACATAAATCATATAACTGGGTACATGGAACATAAATCATATAACTTGGTTACTTAGGTGACATAGAACCTTTATTAACTGTGGAGAAATCTCTAGATGAATAAGTCGTCACTAGCATCTAGACTTCATCCCTTGGGAGTCAACTGTAGGTTTAGGGCTAAATCATTTCATTGTGGTTTCAAAGGATTACATTGTCACCCTAAGTTCAACATGTTACTTTAGCATAATTAATGCGTAACACAAAATTACTACTTCGGGTCTTTTAAAGAAGCAATAATAGTACAAAACTATTATTTAAGGATAATAGTTTACATGGCACCATATATGTCATGAGCTAACACATCAATTCATCATTAAATGCGAGATATATCATCCCTTAAGGTACATTATTTTCTTGCATGCTATGGGATTGAGGTTGGACAGCTTTATGTAGTTGTTCACATTTGATGAATTATGTGTGCGTTTTAAGCCCTTCTCGCTTCCGACTTTGTCTATGGTGCAATAATTAATACCTAAGCCAATTATGATACATCTAGGCATATTATAATGAGATTCTAACTATTTTATCAATGGAGAAACTAACTTTGCCATTCTTTAGTAGTTTAGAATTCATATTAGGCAAACAAAGTCACTAATGATGCTTTTAAATGTCTAGAACAAATGTCACATACTTGGCAAGGTAAATCAACATATTTAGACCACCCAAATTTTAAGGTGCTAAACTGTTAAAGAAAAACCCTTAAGGCATAAAATCATGAGAAAAACCTTACTTTCAAACATATAACTGCTAGTTTCTCTTAGAACCTTTTTGAGACTTCAAAGAGATCAAAGTTTATTTTGCCAAAACTCAACATAAAACGCCAAGGCCAGTAGCCATTTAATCTTACCCTTGATCAGGAAAACTGAAAACTTGTTTAAAACCTTAGTTGGGTGCATCTAAGCTTAGAAAAATTCTAAGTCATGCATTATAGGCCCTTGTAGTTAAATAAACTCATCCTAGCATTTACACCACATGGCCAATGATATTCAAGGAAGTACCTCCTTGATTTAATTCTTCTTAGAATGAAAGAGGCAAGTAGCTCTAAAATTTTAAGTGACGACATTAATAAACGTGCTATGCATTTCATTTTATAGCCTTTTTGAAGTAAAGTGATAACACAAAGTAAATATGAAATGCATCTCCATTCTTATTATATGACTTGAAATATAAAATGAGATGCAAAGCTGAAACATAAACGAGGCAAAAGATAAACATGAGGTGCAAGGTTCTATTCTTTATTTTAGTACTCTAGGCCTCTTGAAGTTTTCAATCAACAATCAACTTTAAGGTTGAAATAGGTAGGCTTTAGATTAATTAAGTGATAATGCACATTCATTTTAATCCTTAAGTTGCTTAGTGATGGCTTGAATTAAACATGCTATGCAAAGCATAAAGGTAAACATGGATGCAACTTCTTTTATATCTTGTTTAGAGCTCTTGCAAGACTTTAAAGGAAACAAAGTTTCATCCCATAACTCATCCTCACAAGAAAAGAAACACTAGTGTTGCTAAGTTATGTAAAAAGAGCCAATACCTCCTCAAGAACCATAAGGTGGCCGAAACCTCATCATGAGGAAACAACCATTTTTTTTTTTTTGAACTCTAGGGACCAAGATCTTGGTGATTCAAACACCAACATCTCAAGTCCTCATCATTGAGACAACTCTACATAAACAAAACAAAACTCATGACCAACATAAAGGAAAGAAAGAAAAACACTTGGCCTAGAAACCAAGTTTAGAGAGTTTTGTTCATGTGACCTACATCAACATGAAGCCCTCATCATCAAGCTACCATTTTGGTCCCAAAGGCCTTCATGGCCGAAAACTCAAGGAAAGAAATGGGGTTTTCAAAGGTGAAAACATAACTATGTCTTAGAAAAACTTGGAAATAATAAACTTATCTTAAGAAAACTCAAGCTTAGAGGTTGTTCATGTGACAAACATCAACATACAACTCTCATCATCAAGATCTTGGCCCTAAGGCCGAAAATGAAAGGAAAAGAAAAAGGAGAAACCAAATGAATTTGTGAGAGAAACTCACTTTCAAGCAAGATCAAACATTGAGCATTAAGATAAAAGAAAGCATTCTTGAAAAGCTCCCTACCTAGAGTTTGAGATTGAGAGGAAGTGAAGAAGATGAAAAGTTGGAGAAGATGGACTCTTAAACTTGAAAGGAAGAAGACCCCAAAGTGCTAAACTCTAAGCTTTAGTGAAATGAAAAAGGTGCTTCAAGTTCCCTAAGCTACCTATTTATGAATTGAATAATGGTGGCCTTTGGGGAAAAGAAATATCTTTGTTCAAAGCATGGTGTTAGTCATTCAAAGCATGGTGAAAAGTCTAGCTATGCATGTCCTAAAGCATGGCTAGAATTGTAGCTTATTTTCAAACCTTTTTAAATGTATAAAATCACAAAATTTTGGGCTGCCAAGGCTAAAGGAACCGTGCACCTATGCCAAAAAGGAAAATTTTCTAGACTTAAATTCCCAAGCATAGGTAAGGTAGACATGGTGTCTTGAAAAGTTTGATAGAAAGCTTGAATGACCACAAAAACAAATCATTCTTTTTGAATTTGAAAGACATATTTCTTTTTATTTTAGAAGTGAATTGAAAACCTTGATTGACCATATAAATTATTCTTTGAATCTTGAAAGACATTTTTTTCTTGGAAGTTGAACATTGATTGAAAGTGTTCAAGACATGTGTCATAAGATAGCTTAACCACTTAGACTAATTTTATTGATTTCTAGGGGAAGGTACTTTGCAGCCTTGGGAAGGAGATATCTCTCAAATCATGGTCTAGAAGTGTGCTTTGGTGTGACATAGATTAGGCTTAGGATTGATGGTTGTCAAGTAGGTACTCAGGTACACTATTTGGTTACCCTAGGTTAGGTGGTTGATTTAATGGAGTCAAAGCCTCCAAGACTAGTGATGAGTGTGACAACTTCTCCTTGAAAGAAGATGATGTGAATAGTGGAAACACTGAAAGAGACTAGAATGAGTTTGAATTTTCCCAAGCAATTTTAGGTTCCAATTAATTTCAAATGATGGTTGGCTAGGTTAATTATGAAAATTAATTAACCTTTAATTAGAGCCTAATATTGCTTAGGTTTAGAGTTGAACAATTACGATATGCAAGGGCAATAATTTTACCAAAACTACCTAGACTTAAGCAAACATAGTTCATGCCTTAAAATCATTGTTAAACCTCTGGACGAAGTCAGGAACTCTGCCTTATCAAGGGTATTTTGAGCTCAATGAGGTTTCTAGGCATTCGCACTCAAACAATCCCCTTCATATAACATATGAATATGAGGATGGCCCAAATGTGAAAATGACCTCAGGGCATGTCATGAAAGTTTAGCAAATTGAGGTGTCCTATGTCGAGATACCAAGAGGATCAGAAACTGAAGAGGTTGTTGCAAGGAAGGCTTTTGGTGTATGAAACCCAACAGGAAGGGATGGTGGAGCATTTGTGCGATTTTGGGTAGGGTTTGGATTAGGAAAACTTTGGTTGAACCTATGGTAACATTGCCAAACAATGTGCCCTTTTTCCACAAAGCTGCATTGAGAGCAATTTCCATTACTCCTCACCTCTTTGTCCTCTTCCTTTACCTCTAAAGAATCGACCTCCCCCTCTGGTATTGGGAAACCCTCTGGTATCTCTTATTGAAGTCTAGAGAGATGAACTTGAATCAAGCTTGTATCAGAACTTCTTGAAATGCTCTAACATTTCTTCTTGGGCCATCAATAATGCCTCTAACTCATATATCTCATATGGTTCAACTCTGTTCATAATAGTAGTGATAAATAGTCCATCGTCTTCATTCAAGCCATCAAGTATTACCTCGATGTGTTCAGCGTGGAAAGTGGTGCTCCAACTTAGAAGTGCATCAACACTCTTCTTGATCTTCAGAAGATATTCTGAGGCCACCATTCCTTGCTTCTTGATACCATTTAGTAGAGTTTTGAGTTGCTTGGTCTTTGATCTTGTTTGTGAGGCAAGGTATTTCTCCATTTTGCTCTAGATTTCATGAGCAAAATCACAGCCAACCATCCTATTTTTGAACAAGTTATGTATTGATGAAAGCAGCCATGAGACAAGATGATGATCTTGTTGCTCCCAGTTCGCATACTCTTCATTTTCCCTTTCTCTCCACGGTCTTCTTCTGATGAGTACCTTTCAGGACTTTGGACATTTCAAGATGCTTTTGGAGCTTGTGACCTTTTATGGAGGCCAAAGCTTCATGTTTACAAGAAAGAAAATTCTCTTCATTCAGCTTGTCAGCTATGGAGCTTGCAAATACTTTTGGTGCAATGCTCATTGGAGCAGCGGAGGTTGTGGACGTAGTGGATGGGCTCCCTTGGTTCTCCATGGATCTCGCTAGCTCTACTACCATGCTAGGTATCAGAGTAAAAGAGATAAAGAGAATGATGTACATAAGAGAGTAGAGAATGTGTCTAAATAATTGATAAGTAATGAATTGAACTTAATCGGTTGAAGAGTTTACACCTAGTGTGACTATATATATAGGTACAATATGAGTGCTGGAATGAAAGCTAAAGCAGTAACTAACTCAGCTTTAACTAAAGCTAACAGACTAACAGAATAACAAATTCTGTACAATGAATTCAGCACATTTTATATTTTTATCACATGGTGCATTGCCTATCAATGTCAAGTGGGTTGGCGCACTTGAAAATTATTCGTTAGGGGTGATATTTTTTAGCGAGGGTGATATTGTTTTCATTACCAATCAAAGTGACAGTGGCACCTCCAACAGTAAAATTTACTCTTTCCTGTGGATTCTAGCCTTGTATCTTACCATTCTTGATCCCTAGATACGGTTTCAGCAGTGGAATCCCCATATGCTGAGCTACCAAACCCATCAAAAAAACAATAATAATAAATAAAAGAAATAATAAAACATGTGTGTGTGTGTGAGAGAGAGAGAGAGATAGGATGAATGGCTTACATACAATTAGCTACTCTGAAATAGCACCTAATTATACCACAACGTGTCATGCTCTTAGCCATACACATCTCAATTGCATGATAAGCATTGACTAACACATGTATAGGAGTAGTCACCAAAAATATATATCTTATTTGCTTATCAAACAGTGTTTTGCATGTGAACTTAACGTTTCTTAATTCATCATGCTGAAAAGATAAATTATTGCATAATGGACATCCCATGGTTCAACATTTGGAGCATATATATACCGAGTCGTCCCTGGTAGCCACGTTGTCACCTCAAACTTCATCTCTTATTAAATTTGTATTATGAAAAATGGATATAATCAAGTTAAGCCCGGCCGAACTTTAAACCTATATTCTTTTGTTGATTAAATTGTTCAACTACAAATAATTATCATTAAAATTATTTGTGTTAAATATCATAAAACTTTAATCACATATGTTATGTTGATTTTCATTTACACAAATATTATACAAAATAGTTTTGAATTAATTTAAAATTTTATAGATATGTTCTATATTATATAGACTTCTAATCCAATCATAGATCTTGTAAATAAATATATATTAATAAAAATTATTCAATAATGTAATATATATTTAAAATTACATCAATATAATTTGATCCTGACTACAAAAAATTTATTAAAATAACCAAATTATGATAACAACTTGACTATTAGGACCGGAGGAGCTTTCACTAAATTATAAACTCATTTTTATTTTTACTCATTTAATTAATTTCATCTCTTTTCTCTCTTTTATATTATGGGTACTTTCTATAAAGGAAATCGCATAATATTTTAAGAGAGCAATAATAAATTTAGCATGGATAAAGGAAAATAGCGTCTCATTAATTAGCTTAGATACTTTATAAAAATGAAATTAATTAATAAGTATAGTTATGAATATGTTAACGACAACATAAAGTTCCCTTTAAAATTAAAAATTCCTAAATTGAAATTAAAAATAAACTAAAGGACAAATAGGATAAATAAAGAGAAATCCACTAACGTATTGTAGTACAAATAAAAATTATATAAATTCTATCTATATCTGAACTTTATTCTTTATATAGGAAAAAAAAAGTGGTTCTCTTGAGTTGTTCTACAAAGATCAAACTACAAGGTTTTTTATTCACTAAAAAAGAAGGATTTTGCTAATATACATGGGGTTTTAGATTCAAATCTCAGTGCAACTATTATAATTTCAAAAGCACCAAAACAATACAAGCTAAGTGAAAAAATAACTAATATTATATTAATATTCTAAAGTAATTAATAAATGAATTTAATTTTCATGCACTTTTTTAAATTATTATCTAATCAAATTATCTTATTTGAATAATTTTTTAAGTAGTGAATATAATACTTAATTACTTTTATTGATATAACAATATATAATTAGATGATAATATAAAAAAAAATTTATACTCTCACCATAGAAATTAAACTCTTTTAATAAAGATTAAACACCCAAATTGTTCCCTAATAATTTCACTGATGGACAAATTGATCTAACAATTGTAAACACTCAAATTAATCCCTTACAATTATTAAAATATGATATATAGTTCTACCGTCAATAATCGGCCACGTGTAGAGTTGAAAAAAGAGCTTGGGCTGAGATGGTGGAGCTCATATGAAAGAAATAGATCTTAGAGACTAGAAAGAGCTCTTAGGACTAGGCAGAGTTGGCTAACAGGTGGCTAAGACTAATAGGCATGTGACGCACTCACCACCTGTTATCGAGCTCCTCCTCTTCAGCCAAACTTCGCCTCCAATTCTATTTCCTCTTAGAAGCTCCATCTTCTCCTAGTCAAGCCCTGCTGCTCAGGGACCTATAGTGTCATATTTTTACAATTATGAGGGACCAATTTGGGTATTTACAATTGTTAGGATTAATTTGTCCATCAAAAGAATTGTCAAAGACCAATTTGAGTGGTTACTCTTTAATAAATTAGAGGTGTCATCTACCTTGGTCCATAAGGAGTTTTGTACTTTCTGATGATCCTTTAATTTTATCACTAAATTATTGCATTATCCCTATTTTAATTTTCAATTTCCCTCTCCAGCTATTCACTTCTCTTTTCCTTTACTCACATATATCTGGTCTCTCCCACCTTCTCTCAGCTACCATCAAGCCACGGCTACCATTGCTATCACTGATTTGTCACTGCTAACTAAAATTCTGCCGCCCAATACTACAGCTGCCCAGCTCTGATGCCTTTGAACCCATATTAGCGAATCACTTTGCATATGGGGGAATCAGTTACAACTAGAAAGCCCACGTACAAATGTGTATGGGTCTTGCCTTGGTATTTTGAATCCTCAATGGCTGTAAAACACAAAGTAACATAAGAGTAAACAAATGACAGGCAGTACACATACACCATCAATGACTGAACTACCATAAAAGGATGAAGAACAATTATCAAAATCAGAATCTAGTGAGTATTGCAAAAGAACAAGAAGAAGAGAGATAGAGTGTGGTTATTGTTGTCATCATAGATGAGAGGGTGAAGCATAAAATGAGTGGCGTAGTAGTGTTTAGGCTAAGATGGTGGTGGTGGGAGCGCCTTTAATTCATACAATTAGAATAAGTTTGGTTGAGAAGAAGAGGAAGCTGTAGGAATAATTTGGTAAATACAAAATTATTATCTTTAATTTTAACAATTAATATTATTTTTATAATTTTATATATTAATTATCATATTAATTTTAACCGTTGAAATAATATATAATGGTCATAAATAATGGACCTCCAAAAGGTACCAAACTCACCTTGGACCAATGTAGATGGCACCGTAAATTAGAACAAACTTAAACTTTCAAATTGAGAAATATTCCAAACTGGATGGAAGGGGAGTTTTATGGTAGGCCTTTTATCTTTAGGTTCATTATGGACCCCTCTATTATTAGTCATTGGATCAAATCATCTAATAAAAATAGTAATCATCTAATGATTAATAATAAGAGGTTCATGATGGACCAACAAATTTGAGATCCATTTTATAATTTGCCTGGGTGGAATATTAGAAAACTATTGTAAAAGTCAATATCTCACGTTTTGAATGGGGGGCTTTATGATGACCTCGTATATTTGGTCCATCATGAACCATCTATTATTTTTCGTTGGATCAAATCATTTAATAAAAATTATAATCATTCAACAGCTAATAATAAAAGGTTTATGGTGGACCTAAATATATGAGGTCTACCCTATAATATGTTCGTGAATTCCAAATAAAAGGTTCATTTCTGGAGGAATCTCTGCTAGTTTAGAGACAATTTCAACTATGGCTATGGTGTCAGCTGTGGCTTCAGGACCTGGAGGAGCTAGACCTGAAATACTTGCAACATAAGGTGAAGTACTGATAGATGTAGAGTTAGAAATAGGCAGATAAGTACATTGAAAGAAGAGCTTGGATGAGGTAGGTTTAGAGACAATAGGAATTGTAGGTACAGTGGTGGTGAGGGTGGGAAGAGGTATGTGTGATGAGTTTGGGACTAAGGATTGATAAGGAAAGAGGAATTCATCAAATAAGACATTTCTGGTTATATAAATTTTACCTGTTGGAGAAAGGCATTTGTATCCTTTGTACTTTGCATCATAGCCAAGAAAGGTGCACATATGGGATCTAAGGTTGAGTTTGTTTTGGGTGTAGCGTCTTAAATTTGGATAACATGCATAGCCAAAGACCCTTAGAAATGCGTAGTCTAGTTTGTGGTTGGTTAGAAGTTCATGGGGTGACACATTATTTGTGACAAGTGAAGGCATTCTATTGATTAGTTAAATTGCAGAAATGAATGCTTCAGGCCAAAAGGTCAAGGGAATAGAAGCGGTGGCTAGTAAGGTTAAACCAGTTTCAGTTATGTGTCTATGTTTTCTTTCAACTTTGCCATTTTGGGGATGGTTATAGGGACAATTAAACCTATGACTTATGCCATGAGAGGTGAGAAAGGTTTCAAAGGTTTTGGACTAAAATTCTTTTGTATTATCTAATTGCAAACATTTTATCTTGTGATTGGTGAGATTTTCAATCATGGTTTTGTACTGCACAAAAGCTTAAAAAACTTGTGCTTTGGTTTCTAATAGGTAAATGCATGTGTAGCTAGTGTATGCATCAACAAAGTTTATATATCCTACACCAATGCTGACAAATGGTGCAGGTCCCCAGACATTATAAAAACCAATTCAAGGGGTGCAAAGTAGTTGTGTTGAGAGGGATAATAAGGTAACTGATGAATTTTCAGAACAACATGCATTGCAAAGTGAAAAATTTGGAAACTTTTTATTGATTTGTAATAAAATGTTACAGTGAGACAGGACTTGTGATACAATTCTAAGACTTGGTGTCCTAAATGCCTATGCCACAAGGTGTATTTTGCTATCAAGACTAGTAGTATTTAATACTTGATATTTGAAGTGGCAAAATTACAACTGTAGGAAGGAAAATTACAAGAGCTAAAATTAGGTCATGTTGCAAGTAAGTGTAAAGATTTTGGGGACTTTGATTGGAGAAGAACTTTAACATCTTCAAACTTGTATATTGTTTTTAAGAGTGCCTTTGAGTAGGATCTTTGGGTTCCTGGCATTTGACAAGACACATAGGGGTGAAACTCAAAAAACACATGGTTATCTTGATAGAATTTTGCAACACTTATAATATTAGGGACATAAAGCAAATTATCTAGCTTGAAAGAGGTGTTGGACAAATTTGAATGTAAAAAGGAGCTACCAATACTGGCAATATACATACCCCCATCTCCAATCTAAACCTTTTAGTACCATCATATTCTAAGCTAGCTAACAAGTTTCCAGCATCAAATGTGAGGTGATGTGTTGCTGCTATGTTGGGATATCAAGAAGGATTAAAAACTGAAGAGGTTGTTGCAAGGAAGGCTTTTGGTGTGTGAAACCCAACAGGAGCGGGTGGTGGAGCATTTGTGCGATTTTGGGTAGGGTTTGGATTGAGAAAACTTTGGTTGAACCTGTGGTAACATTGCCAAACAATGTGCCCGATTTTCCACAAAGCTGGCATTGAGAGCGATTTCCATTGCTCCAACCACCTCTTTGCCTCTTCCTCTACCTCTGAAAGAATCGACCTCCCTCCTGGTATTGGGAAACCCTTTGGTATCTCTTATTAAAGTTTAGAGAGATGAGCTTGAATCAAGCTTGTATCAAACTTCTTGAAACGCTCTAACATTTCTTCTTGGGCCATCAATAATGCCTCTAACTCATCTATCTCATATAGTTTAATTTGACTCTATTCATAACAGGAGTGATAAACGGTTCATAGTCTTCATTCAAGCCATCAAGTATTACCTCAATGTGTTCAGAGTGGAAAGTGGTGCTCCAATTGTAGCCAGTGCATCAACACTCTTCTTAATCTTCAAAGATATTCTGAGGCCACCATTCCTTGCTTCTTGATACCCTTCAGTTGAGTCTTAAGTTGCTTGATCTTTAATCTTGTTTGAGAGGCAAAGTATTTCTCTATTTTGCTCCAGATTTCATGAGCAAAATCATAGCCAACCTTCCTACTTTTGAACGAGTTATCCATTGAAGAAAGCATCCATGAGACAAGATGATGATCTTGTTACTCCCATTCGCATACTCTTCATTTTCCCTTTCTACTCCACCTTCTTCTGATAGTACCTTTCAGGTACTTTGGACATTTCAAGATGCTTTTGGAGCTTGTGACCTTTTATGAGGCCAAAGTTTCATGTCTCCAAGGAAGAAAATTCTCTTCATTCAGCTTGTCAGCTATGGAGCTTGCAAATACTTTTGGTGCAAAGCTCATTGGAGCAGTGGAGGTTGTGGACGTAGTGGATGGGCTCCTTGGTTCTCCATGGATCTCGCTAGCTCTACTACCATGCTAGGTATCAAAAAGAGATAAAGAGAAGATGAAGTACACAAGAGAGTAGAGAATGTGTCTGAACAATTGAGAAGTAATGAATTGTACTAAATAAGTTGAAGAGTTTACACCTAGTGTGACTATATATATAGGTACAATATGCATGCTAGAATGAAAGCTAAAGCAATAACTAACTCAGCTTAACTAAAGCAACTACAAATAACAAATTCTACTTCAATGAATTCAGCACATTTTATATTTTTATCATGTGGTGCATTGCCTATCAATGTCAAGTGGGGCGCACTTGAAAATTATTCGTTAGGGGTGATATTTTTTTAGCGAGGGTGATATTGTTTTTATTACCAATCAAAGTGATAGTGGCACTTCCAACAGCAAAATTTACTCTTTCCTGTGGATTCTAGTCTTGTATCTTACCATTCTTGATCCCTAGATACGGTTTCAGTGAATCCCCATGTGCAGCTACCAAACCCATCAAAAAAATAATAATAATAAATAAAAGAAATGATAACACATGTGTGTGAGAGAGAGAGAGGGGGAGAATAGGATGAATGGCTTACATACAATTACCTAGTTCCAAAATAGCACCTAATTATACCACAACATGTCATGCTCTTGCCATACATCTCAATTGCATGATAGGCATTAACTAACACATGTATGGGAGTATTCACCAAAAATATATATCTTATTTGCTTATCAAACAGTGTTTTGCATGTGAACTTAAACGTTTCTTAATTCATCATGCTGAAAAGATAAATTATTGCATAATGGACATCCCCTGATTCAAAATTTGGAGCATATATATACCGAGTCGTCCCCGGTAGCCACGTTGTCACCTCAAACTTCACCTCTTATTAAATTTGTATTATGAAAAATGGATATAATCAAGTTAAGCCCGGTCAAACTTTAAACCTATATTCTTTTGTTGATTAAATTGTTCAACTACAAATAATTATCATTAAAATTATTTGTGTTAAGTATCATAAAACTTTAATCACATATGTTATGTTGATTTTCATTTACATAAATATTATACAAAATAATTTTGGATTAATTTAAAATCTTATAGATATGTTCTATATTATATAGACTTCTAATCCAACGATAGATCTTGTAAAAATATATATATTAATAAAAAGTTATTCAATAATGTATTATATATTTAAAATTATATCAATATAATTTGATCCTAACTACAAATTTTTTTTTTAAATAACCAAATTATGATAACAACTTGACTATTAGGACCGGAGGAGCTTTCACTAAATTATAAACTCATTTTTATTTTTACTCATTTAATTAATTTCATCTCTTTTCTCTCTTTTATATTATTAGTACTTTCTATAAAGGAAATCGCATAATATTTTAAGAGCAATAATAAATTTAGCATGGAAAAAGGAAAATAGCGTCCATTAATTAGCTTAGATACTTTATAAAAATGAAATTAATTAATACGTATAGTTATGAATATGTTAACGACAATATAAAGTTCCCTTTAAAATTAAAAATTCCTAAATTGAAATTAAAAATAAACTAAAAGACAAATAGGATAAATAAAGAGAAATCCACTAACGTATTGTAGTACAAAGAAAAATTATATAAATTCTATCTATATCTGAACTTTATTCTTTGTATAAGAAAAAAAAGAGGTTCTTATCTTGAGTTGTTCTACAGAGATCGAACTACAAGGTTTTTTATTCACTAAAAAAAAAAGGATTTTGGTAGTATGCATGAGGTTTTAGATTTAAATCTCAGTGCAACTATTATAATTTCAAAAGCACCAAAACAGATACAAGCTAAAAGTGAAAAAATAACTAATATTATATTAATATTCTAGAGTAATTAATAAATGAGTTTAATTTTCATGCACTTTTTTAAACTATTATCTAATCAAATTATCTTATTTGAATAATTTTTTAAGTAGTAAATATAATACTTAATTACTTTTCTGATATGACAATATATAATTAGATGATAATATAAAAAAAATTATACTCTCGCTACATAGAAATTAAACTCTTTTAATAAAGAGTAAACACCTAAATTGTTCCCTGACAATTTCTTATAGACAAATTGATCCCTAACAATTGTAAACACCCAAATTGGTCATCCACAATTTTTAAAATAAGACATTATAGGTTCCTAACCTCCTCAATAATCGGCCACGTGTAGAGTTGGGTTAAAAGCTAGGTTGGGAGAAGGTGGAGCTCATCTAAGAGGAAATAGATCTCTGACAAGACTAGAAAGAGCTCTGTGAGGACTAGGAGAGTCGCTGACAAGTGGCTGAAACTGATAGGCATATGACGAGCTCACCACATGTCATCTAGCTCCTCCTCTTCAGCCAAGCTCTCCCTCTCCTAGCCAAGTTCTATTTCCTCTCAGACGAGTCCACCTTCTCCCAGCCAAGCTCTTTTTTCATTTATACCTTTAGTCGAACTCTACCTGGCCAAGGACTTATATAATCCTATTTTTACAATTGTGAGGGACCAATTTGGGTGTTTACAATTGTTAGGGATTAATTTGTCTATCAAAGGAATTGTTAAAGACCAATTTGAGTGGTTACTCTTTAATAAATTAAAGGTGTCATCTACCTTGGTCCATAAGTAGTTTTGTACTTTCTGATGATCCTTTTAATTTTATCACTAAATTATTGTATTATCCCTATTTTAATTTTCAATTTCCCTTTCCAACTATTCACCTCTCTTTTCGTTTACTCACATATATATGGTCTCTACCACCTCTCTCAGCTACCATTGAGCCACGCTACCTATCATAAAATTGTCACTGAACGAAAATCCTGCCGCCAACATTGCAGCTGCCCAACTCTGTAGTGATGCCTTTGAACCCATATTAGCGAATCCACTTTGCATATGGGGAACATCAATTTACAACTAAAAAGCCCACGTACGCTTATTCTCCTCCTCAACAGTTTACAAACGTGTATGGGTCTTGCCTTGGTATTTTGAATCTTCAATGGCTGTAAAACACAAAGTAACAAAAGAGTAAACAAATGACGACAGTACCCATACACCATCAATGACCAAACTACCATAAGAGGATGAAGAACAATTATCAAAATCAAATCTAGTGAGTATTGCGAAAGAATAAGAAGAAGAAAGATAGAGTGTGGTTATTGTTGTCATCATAGATGAGAGGGTGAAGCATAAAACGAGTAGCGTAGCAGTGTTTGGGCTAAGATGGTGGTGGTGGAGCGGCGGCCTTTAATTCACAACTGTTATTAGAATGAGTTGGGTTGAGAAAAAAGGAAGCTGTAGGAATAATTTGGTAATTACAAAATTATTATCTTTAATTTTAGCTATTAATGTTATTTTTGTAATTTTATATATTTATTATCATATTAAATCTAAACCGTTGAAATGATTTCTAATGGTCATAAATAATGGACCTCCAAGAGGTCCCAAACTCACCCTGAACCAACGTAAATGGCATCGTAAATTAGAACAAACTTAAACTTTTAAATTGAGAAATATTCCAAACTGGATGGAAGGTAAGTTTTATGGTGGGCATTTTTATCTTTAGGTTCATCATGGATCCTATATTATTAGTCATTGGATCAAATCATCTAATAAAAATAGTAATCATCTAATGACTAATAATAAGAGATCTATGATGGACCAACAAATTTAGATCCACCTTATAATTTACCTGGGTAGAATATTAGAAAACTATTGTAAAAGTCAATATATCACATTGTGAATGAGGGTTTTACGATGAACCTCATATGTTTGGTCCATCATAAACTATCTATTATTTTTATTGGATCAAATCATTTAATAAAAATAATAATTATTCAATAGTTAATAATTAAAAGTTTATGATGGACCCAAACATATGAGGTTTACCCTATAATATACCCGTTGTGAATTACTTCAGTTATTTTCATTTTAAAGTTTTTTATTGTCAAGATTTTAAATTTTTTTATGATCTGAGATTTTAAAATTTAAAAATAGTTTTAAAAAGAGAAATTCTTAGGTGTTTTTAGAGCAAGATAGAGCAATTACTCTGTTATATTTATTGGTTGACAAATCAGCTATTACATTAAAAATGTAAAGAAAATTGAGACAATAATGACCTATAAAATTTATGTGTCAATTAATAAATGAATTCAGGAAATATTTTATCTTACTCTTGATACACATAAATATTTCTCTTGGAAAATACTATCCAAACAGGTTTTGGTCAAAGTGAATTACTCTTTTGTTTTTGTCAAAGTGAACTACTTATTCTCATCTTCATCTTTCAGCATTGATTAGAAGATATAACACGCAGACAACTTGGGCACATGGCAATATTTTTTCGGGTGAACGGCAAATGGCACATTGGAGCGTATTGGGAATACGGGTGGAGCCCAAATAATTCATAGGCCGGGGAGTGATAAAGCTGGGCGAGCTAGCTACCCCGATGGGAAATCGGACCAACCTTATTTAAAGGTTTTCGGTGGAGCATTAAAAAGGTACTTTTATTTCATTGCGAGTGATGTAGTTTTCTAGTCGAAGTTAGAGAGAGAGGGAGGGGGTTTAATTTTTCTATATTAACATATTATTTTACTCTGTTAACTTTAAGAGTATTTTTGACTTAGGGAGTAAAAATAAAGTATAAATTTTTAAGATAAATTTTATATGTAAAATTATACATAAATCTCATTCATAAAAAATTTATTCTCATTTTTATTCTCTAACTAAATATATCATAAAACGTGAAGCTAGTAATTTTGAACATATTATTTTAACACTATGCTTAGATTTTCCTTTTAATTAACGAAATGAAACGAAACTCATTTCAAAATTGTACATATTTTAATCTAACACGGATTCAAGTAATTTCATTAAATAACAAAACTCACTCCACACTAATTTTTTCATTTATAGATCTTAAGATGTGTCAAATCATCACTTGAAGCAATAATTACATCTAATATCAAATACATAAGCAACGTTCATACCCCAACTTCTTGATTCATCCTAAAATTGAGCAATTCATTCACAAAAAATTGTCCTTTGAGAGTTAAACGCGTTCATGAGTGTATTGGGTGTTTGTATGTTTGACACTTGTATTTCAGAGGTTGACCCTCATTTTGATGTTCCTCTTCTTAAGGAGATCAACTACTTATCTAAAAAAATGTAAAAATTAACTAGCCTTAATTTCATATATAGATCTTCAGGTTTTGCAACTAGTTTCTTTAGAATACTAATAAAATAATCTCAAAATTAAAATTTTAAAGTTTTTAATGCGTCCAATATATTGAATAAAATTACTATGATCTATTTTTATTGTTAATATATTTAAATATGATATTTGTACATTTACAAGTAAGGGTGTTCAAGACTGACCCATTAACTCATCTTGACCTAAACTTATTGGATTATATTTGGTCCTTAGATTTAACTCAATATATTTTTGGGTTTGGTTTGTTATTTTGGTTAATACTTAAAATCAAATTTCTTTTATAATTATATTTTTTTATAATAAATTTATTATAAATTATAAGAATTTATGTTTAAATTAATACATTTTAGATAACTTGATATTATTTTTATAATCAAATAGTTATTTTGAAATAATATCTCAAAATATATCTTAAATTTTATTTATTATTTATAAAATTTTATAACTTTATTTTATATATAATGTCAAAATCTTCATAAGTTTATATAAATTCAAATTTTATTCAAATTTAAACCAATCATTTTATCAATTATTATCAAATCAAATTTAAGTTTTAAAAAATTATCCAATCTAAAAATTAGGTCAAATTAAGATTTTAATCCAATCCATTTGGATCCATTCCTTGACATCCATGTTTACAAGAATCTCCCCTTCAAGTAGAGAGCTTTTCGGCCTATCTAATTTCAGTTGGTCAGTCACTCACCTGACACCCAGGTCCCTAGCTCAGCCAGATTCTTCCCTCCATCTAGATCATTCCACAATATCATAGTTCCCACGTGATGAATAAAATCTCCCTCCAGCAAGGGTGCTGTTTCTCTTATCTCAAAAGAGAAGCGTTACTTTTACAATAAAATTCTACAATAAACTTATACTAAACACTTATCACTATTAAATATGATGAGTAAGTAAAATAAATAAACCACTCATTACATTTAATAGTGATAAGATGTGTAGTATAGGTTTATTATAGAACTTTGTTGTACACCAATTATTTTTCATCTCAAAACTATCGCTCCAATTATACTCCACACTAATTCCTATAATACCCCTAAAAGGGGGGGTTAGGCAAGTTCATTAGGAGACTAGATATCAGCCTATTTTATTCAATTTTTTAGATACCCAATAAAATTTAAAATATCAATACTCTTAATTATTTATGGTTAAGAATGAAGTATATATTTCATTATCTCATTTTTTTTAAATCTACCAAATCATAACTATTAATTATACAATAAGTACATATATCCATGGGTATCGAAACACAAACATTCTCCTCTTCACTAATTTGACAAAAAAATAAAGGAAATGGTTATTGGAAATTTTAAGAATTGCTGGGGTTTGGATAATTTTCTCCTTCTTCCTTCTTTTTATTATCTCTTATTCAAACGCTGTATTGGATTAAGGTCTAAATGGAATAGACTAACTATTTATGTACTCTTTTTTATAGACACTAACTATTTACATAGTCACTTTGGAGTTTGGATTAAAACTACGAAACAACAATTAATCACTTTTATTTGAGTTTAATTTTAATATACTAGAAGTATAAATAAAAATTATTATGTCATTCAATTAAATTATTTCATTTAATGAGTGTGATAATTAACCATTTATATTAATATAGTGATATTTGGTTGAATGACACTTTTACACCGTACGAGAGTCGTAAATAGAAATTACACTCCTTTTATTTAGTTTGCATTGAAACCATAATTGAATTCTTTTACAATTAGGCTAGTGCTATAATCTTTATTTACTTTTAAAATTTGTCCACACTAACCTACACAGAACATCTAACATATAAACGTTTCTCTTCTTCATCTAATTATATGTGTGCGACGCAGCTTCACTTACTGAGGGATCTTATTGAGCTTACAGTAGGCGTAATCCTTGTATTTCTTGCTCTTGTATTTTGGTGGGTTGTCTTCGTTAACCAGCTTTGGGTGAGGGCCAATTACGGACTCTGGTTGTGGCTCTACGAACACTGGCCAAGACATTCTTGTCTCGTTTTTGCTCACTGTTGTCCTGTGGAGCACGGCCTTGTATTTTCCATTGCCCAGTATCTGTCACCACAACAGTAGCGTCATTTGTACCTTGAAATTCTTATTGTTGTTTTGAAAAAAAGCCTATCCTCTATCTAGTAAAGCCCACATACATGTAAATTTTCTATGGAGAAAACTGAATGAATGCAGCTCAAATAACGTTGCTCCACTATAAAATACATGCACACCTATTTTCTCAACATGGGCATGTGGATACATGCACTACTTTTCATCTTCGACCAATTAATCTTTAGTTTTAACACATAGCATATAGTGATGGAAAGGAATCTTGAGCTCTGATCAAGTTTATTGCATAATTTTGTATTTATACATGATGATTAACACTCAGAGGCATAACACGATCGAATACCAAATATGAGAAAGATTTATCCTGTAAAATAGCATGACAATTAATAATCGCATTAGAATGTGCCATGGAGAAAGGGAGCAAATACCTCCAACTGGTCCCCAATGTGAATGACCAAAGCATTGGGGACATACCTAACGTCGTACCAGCGGCCATCTCTGGAGGCTTGAAGGCCCTGGACCTCGTTGGGGACAAGAAGTGTAATAAAGGACATGTCAGTGTGAGGCGGCACACCTAGGACGAGGTCGGGACATGGGCAAGGTGGGTAATAGTTGATCTTCATAAGGTGAACCAAGTCATCACCGCCTGCAGCCTCTTTTAGCTCATGTCCTTCGAGCCCTAACCCTATGGACAAGCTCTTAAACAGCTTGTCTACCACCCCATGTAGATACTTGCTGTATTCCTCATTAACCTCTCTGCCACCAAATCAAGGGTATTATTCTCGATATATACAACTGAAGAAACATTATTAATTAAAGAGAAATACATCTAAATATGACCCCAACTTGGATAAAACTCTTTGGGACATTAATTTTTTTCATTTCCGAGACTAGCATATATAAGAATTCAAATTCGTAGCTAAGAAGAATAATTAAATATCAAATCACTATAATCAACCAAATAATACGTGACATATAACTTAATCGTTGTATACCATTATTTCTAGCGCGAAACAACCACAAGAAACACCCGATGGATATCCACATCCAAACATTTTGTCAAATGAAAAATTCTTGCAGAGTTCTATCTAATGAATAATGATAGAGATGGATTTAACATCAATTAGTGGTAAGACCAAGTTTTTTTTTTTTTTCTATCTAAAATGCCACTTCTGTTATTGGTAGCTCGGTGACCATGCAAGAATTTCACTTGCGTTGCATTGGATAAAAAACTCAGCAGAACCTGAATTCTCCTTCATCTAGGAAACGGTAATGCTTATGCGATTGTTAATTATATATGCATGTCAGTTGTCACAAAGGAAAAGGCAGTAAAAGGAGAAGACCAAATTCAAACGACACTAATATTAATGGAAGCAACCTGTAGGAAGGAGGGTTCTTTGGCCAAAAACGGTAGTTAACTTCGGAAGGTGGCCACATCTTGTGGAACAAATGGTCCACCCATCCTTTCTTGCCGTCGACCTCCTTCTGAAGCTTTGTCCCGTAACCTTCCAAAGATTCAGACCCCGCAGGCTTAGCGTACTGCTCCTTCTCTTCTTGTGGCAACTCAAAGAACTCTCTCCCGACAGCTTGAAGCTTGCTTATGAGTTGCGTTGGTATCTCATGGTTGACGATTTGGAACATGCCCCATTCGCCACTCGCCTCCACGATCTGGCGCAACACCTTCTCTTCATCTGGGTTGCTGAAATCAATGATGGGCACCTCTAGTTGTGCAACGGTTGTGATCCCTGGTTGCTCTGCCTCTGACCGAACGAACTCGGCAGGGATATTGGTTTCTTTGGATTGTGAGGCTATGTTTTGCACCCTCATCATCTGGCTTCTCTGAAACGAACGGTTTTTGGTGTTGTCTCAACCAAATGGGGAAACCTCTCTATATATAAAAGAAGAAGTTGAAGAAGAAGAAAAAGAAATAAGAGGTTCCATATATGGTTGAGGCGCGAATTGAGTGAATTAAGGAAAGCGAGATTTTCGATTTCTAATTAATGAGTGGGCACGATCGATCAATGCTAAGACGACTTATACGGGTTGCGTGCTTTTGCATATGTGGAAGGTTTGGCTCGGCTAAAAACGTATTAGTGCATTATTTAATTAATGAGAATTGCTACTCTGTCACAAAATATTGCCCGGTCCGGACACAATTGGCAGCTCGATTTAAATGAGGTGGAAAGTTACTTATGGTGTATTAATGTGTTATTACTTATAGAAAATAATTTATCCTCCTAATATATATATCCTCCTAAATATCTTTCTACAAAGTATATATACAGCAATGAAAAATAATTTATCTTCCTACTATATCCTCCTAAACATCCTCCTATATATTATATGAAGTAATAATGCTTTACTTTTTAAAATTGTAAGACACTGATTTTATTATCCTTTTACCTCATTTAGTATTTAGGCATATCTTTAGGCACTCTATTAGAAGGAATAGCAAAAATCTGAAGCAATAATGCTTTACTTTTAAAAATATATGTTGATTTTATCATTCTTTTATTTCTTTAGTATTTGGGCACTTCTTTACACGTATTTTAGGAGATTATATCATTATCGTTACTTATAACATAATTTTTAAACAAATTAAAATACAATGGATATTTTATTTTGGCAACTATCATATCAATGTGATTTTTTAGTGTGAATATTCTGATTTTCATTGAATGCAATCATCCTCGTGGTAAACAATGAAGTGGATGCTTATAGTGTTGGTGGCTGGTTGATTGTGGGTTGATGGGGTTTAGACTATTAAATTTCAGGGAGATAAATAAAAAAATGGGGATGATGAAACAAAACTTGAGAGAACAAAGTTGGTTTTTGGAAACGATAGATTTGAACATTTATTGTGTGTCGTATATTTTAGATTCATAATCATAAGGAAATTAAAGTAATATTTAGTGATTTAGCATAGTCCAAGTTGTGAATTGTGTTGCAGATTTATAGAGTTTGACGAGAGAGAGAGAGAGAGAGAGGACTAGTGATGACACTAAGATGTGAATAAACAAAGTTCATTTCGAAAATTGAAAAAAATGAAAAGAAAAAAAATAAAGTTATTAGTAATAAGTGTATAGATCGCACCAAGTTTGCCGACTTGCCTTGTTTAGTTCATTCGGGAACAGGAGTTCAAGAATAAATTAAATTACGCAGAAAGAGTATGTAGGTAGGCCCACATGTAATTAAGTAACTTCAATTGCTTAATTATGATGAGTATCCAAGTTTCAATTTTGAAGAAAAGAGTTTAATTTTAATTAGTTGAGTACTATCTAATCGATTTTTTTAATTTATATAACCTTTTAAATAATAAATGTGGATGTAAGGATTGATCATATTTACTAACTTACTAATATGATGATATATGATTGAATGGTGATATAAATAATTCTACACTATAAACTAATAGAATTTCATAAAAATGACATCATGGTGGGTGATTATGATACTGGTAGGTAGTTTATATGATTTGTCATAACTCATTGAAGAAATAACTATTTGAGTAGTTAATTTTAACACACTCGTCATGTTTGGGATTAGAATTGAGCATAGAATTGAGTTGAAAATTAGAATTGGGCACCCCAATTTCAATTTTCATGTTTGGAGTAATACACATAGAATTGGAATTATATTTTCACAATTCAATTCCATAGAATTCTAAAACAACTAAAATAAATATTTTCCTAACTTATACCCCATGAATTGTCAATTCCAAAACTTATCAAATCTCTTATTTAAATTTATATAATTTTTTCTTTCTCAATCATTTTTCAATAATAATCATATTACAATTCTTTAGCAAATTCAAATAGAAAATTTAAAATTCCAAACCAATTCCAATAATTGGAATATGTTGAAATTAGAATTCCATATTACAATTTCAATTTCAACCTCCAAACAGATCCTTAGTGCATTTTACAAATGTTAGTATAGATTTGTTTGTGTAAATAACTTATTTAAGTTATTATATGATAAAATAACTTCTAAAAATAATATATGAATGTGTTAGTATGTATTTAAATGCTTAATATGACAAATATGCTTGTTTAATTTAGTGTTTTAAAATAAACTGAATTTTTTTAGAAAGTAATAACCTGTTTAATCAAAAGGGATAAAAGTTTAAAATATGAATTTTCACTTTCAGAAGTTTTAAAAAGCCATAAGTTGTGTTATTTAAATAGATTCTATATGTATAACTTTTAACTTAATGATGGTGAGATTCAGCTACATTTATCGATGTGGTGATGTATAATTAGATGACTATATCTACAAGATTTTTTACATGGATAATGTGTCAAAATTAAATCTATAATTGTTTCACAAAATTACATAATTTTCCCAGTATCGTTAGCAAATGAATATAATTTCATAAGCAGTTTAAATGAAACTAAACGTATGATAAGGCCTATATAAATAAAATTCGTTGCTGGAACAATGTCATTTTGTTTGCACAAGTGCACAACATCTAAGCTAGCTGCTAATATAGACCGTTGATTCTGGAATTTAGTCGAGATGGGTGGATCTATGTACCCTTAGCTTCTCTCTTCATTAATGGGTGAAGGATAAGGCTAGGCCACGCTATGAAACTCCAAGTATGAAAAATTCTTGCATGACCTTGAATATAGTAATTAAATGTGAACCAGACCGACCCTTTAAATTAGAAACGTAAACCGGTTACTAATGCGATCTGATTCTATGATTGGATTGGACATGCATTTAAATTTAGTTGACTTTAGTCAAACTTATGATGAATCAGTGAGCCACCCTTGAATCGTGCCAAGCTGAACTGATCGGTTTATACACCAGTGAACCACACCCATGCACTAGAAGCACTGGACAATGTTGGAAACCACGAAGCCCGTTCCTTGTTTGTTTTATTATTGCTCATTAAAAACATATATAGTACATAATTAATTGCATTAAATTGTACTTTTATATATTGATTTAAATAAATCTAGTTTAACCAATAATCCACTTGTTGAGTCAGGATCCAGGATAAGTGTCTTGATCAAGTTAATCAAGTTGAGTTTGATAACTTTAACCTTGAACCATCAAGGTGGATTAGTTTTATAGGACCCATATTTTTAAGACTAAATTCCCAATTAAGCCCTCATATTTATAGTGGGGGACAAATTAGTTCTTCAAATTTAGAAATATCATATTAGTCCTCAAATTTCACAACGGGACAACTTACTCTTCTAATTGTCGTTTGGACTAACAAAAATATCCATATTCTCTTAATTGCTTACGTGTATTGTTAATTTTCACAATGGATCTAACTTGTCTTACTCCGTTTGCATAAACAAATGACAATCTAAAGTTAAAATCTTTTTTATGAGTAGAGAGCTATGATGAGAGAGAAGATGAAGAAAAGGTCTAAACCACTTCGTTTATAGGAGTGGTAGTATGACTATTATGAAAATTAACAGTATACATAAATAAATTGATAATACATATAAGTAAATTAACACACACAACTTAATAACAATTTATAAATGAACTAATTTGTTCCCATTTTTTAAAATTTGAGGGACTAGTATGTAATTTTTTAAATTGAGGAATTAATTTATCCCCACTATAAATTTGAGGAATTAAGTTGGAGTTTTAGTCTTTTTTTAATTAAGATGTTACTTTATTAATGAATAAAGCAAAACCTACCTGAAACAGTATGTAAGAATTTCTCACATCCTACTTAGTTGTCTTTAGTCTTTACTATGGATTAAAGAGTATATGCTCTGCATGTAATCAAGAATTTTATACATTTGTACTTTTCAAACTTTTTTCTTTTTTTGTCTTTGGCCTCTAACTTTTTTCTTTGGGGTGGGGGGTCAACTACTTTTTAACCTCTTTTTTGGGCCTAAAACTGTGTTCATAAAAGAGGGCCGAAGCCCAACGAACTTCATGAAGTGGAGATACAGCAACAACACAAGCCATTAGCCCCCTACCTCGACAGGGCCCAAACAAAGGCCTGTCTAAAGCAAGAGGACTATAGAGATAAGGTTTATTGCCTCCTTTGGTAGATTTCCGTAGCCACATGTTGTGCTAGCTGGTTACCTTCATGTGGAGTCCAGCAGAGTTTCTACCTGTTCAACACCAGAAAGACAACGAACGGCACAAATAAGGTTGGAATTTTGGTAAAAGCACAAATAAGGTGTGTCCAACACTCAGAAGCTGAAAATCCAATTGGGGAATATTAGATAGAGCCCAGTCAAGAGGAAAAAGTGAGTAAAGAAAGCCAATACGACTTTTTAACGGCCTTCGCATTTGTTTATTTAAGCCATCAGTTTTTTAACGACCATAATAAAACGCAATCCGTTTTTTGTTTACCGAAAAATAAAAATTAGTCAGTTCTTGTTGTAACTCATTAACTCCACATTTTTCAGCCATCAATTTCTGTTTATATATTTATTTGATTGCTACAATGAACATCAGGTGCGTCTATACTTATATTCGGGCATCGAAATTGGTTACCAGCCCATTGAATGGTTGATAGATAAAACAAAGGATGACAGTATAGGTAGCTAGGTTGAATGAATGGTAAGTTTGACTGTAAGATGGTTGAATGATTGATCCACGCTACCTTGGCTTTGCTGCAATATGAGGCTGAATGGTTCGATCTCTATATAACTCCAATACTACGAAGCATATCTTCATATTCCCTTCGCCTTGGAATTAAGTCAATTACATTCCACATCCTTCTATACTTTAATTTCCAAATTAAATTACCTTTTTCAACGTTGGCACAAATATACAGATATAATGGAAGTAGAAAGAGTTCAAACTTTGGCTTTCAAGGAACTGAAGGAGCTTCCAGCCCAGTTCATACGGCCAGCGAATGAACGCCCTGAGAATACCAAAGCCGTGGAGGGTGTCACGGTGCCTATCATCTCATTCTCAAACCCACACCATCATCTTCTGGTGAAAGAAATCACCGAAGCTGCGTCCCAATGGGGCTTCTTCCTCGTCACCGACCATGGAATATCTCCATCACTGATCCAACAGTTGAAAGAGGTGGGTGAGGAGTTCTTTGCCCTCCCTCAGGAGGAGAAAGAGGCCTATGCGAATGACCCCTCCACTGTCAACTTTGAAGGCTACGGTACCAAGATGACCAAGAATCTTGAGCAAAAGGTGGAGTGGATTGACTACTATTTTCATTTCATGGCACCTCCTTCCAAGGTCAACCATGACATGTGGCCCAAAAACCCTCCTTCTTACAGGTTCGTACGTGCTTAATTAAGTTTTAGATTCATTAATGCATGTAGTAATTAGTTTCAGAAATATCGTACTCATATCATTCTTAGTGCATTGATATTTCAAAACCTAAAATGTTGAATTCAACTTATTTTATCATCATTAAATGTGATGGATGAGTGAAAAATGAGTCACTATCACATCTAACGATGAAGAGTGAATATCTAATTGAACAGACTTATGGGTGTTGGAATAACATTTTAAATTCTTAGACACCTATTATTGAAGTAGAAAATAAAGAACAAAATAAAAGAAATTGAAAAAAAAATCTTTAAGTACTTTTTAAAGATATATATATATATATAAAGTAACATTTTATAAAATATTTATTTGGTTGATCAAACCGTTAAATTACAATTACGTATCATAATTATATCTGTCAAATTTTATAAAAATTGAACATTAACATAAATGTAATCATATTTCTTGTTTATTTTAAACATATATATTATGTTATATATATATATATAAACTATGTCAAATAATTTTAAATTAATTTAAAATTTTATAGACAACGATCGTAGATTCCTAATCTAGTGATAAGTTTTGTTAAAAAGTTATCCAATAAAATAATAATTATTTAAAGTTATACCAATATAACTTCCACTTAACCCATATAACACTTGAGTAACATCGTCCAGCTGATTTAGCATTTGCCTTTAGAAATTCATCAGTTGCATTTGGCGTGGTGTTTGTACTTTGTAAAGATTCCACTAAGTAGAAACTCTTCATCAACTATCATATAAATCAATATCACATATTAAAGATGTATGTTAATATAATTAAGTTTAATTCTTGGAGGGAATTATTGAAGAAACAGATCATCTAATTTATTTATGTTATTTTTTGTGTGTGATAGGGAAGTAACAGAAGAGTACAGTAAAGAGATGTTGAGGTTGACCGACAAGATCTTGGAGCTTTTGTCTGAAGGGCTAGGGTTGGAGAGCAAGGTATTGAAGACAAACTTGGGAGATGAGAAAATAGAACTGGAAATGAAGATAAACATGTACCCACCGTGCCCACAACCAGAACTCGCATTGGGAGTTGAGGCTCACACTGATATGTCAGCCCTTACCTTACTCGTCCAAAACGAAGTTCCTGGCTTGCAGGTTTGGAAGGATAGTAACTGGGTTGCTGTCGATTACTTGCAAGATGCACTCTTCGTACACATTGGTGACCAACTTGAGGTAAACTGCTCACGCCACCCACGTTTTTAGCATCTTATATATTCGTTAATATTAGACATCTTGAATAAATTGATCAATTGAAAAGTCAATGTACATAGTTATAAGGTACCTAGTATTTCAATGAATTGTAATTAGATATATATATTAACTTTTGAATGAACTAATCTTTAATCGGATATATTAACTTTTTAATAAACTAATTTATTTAAAATGACTAATATTATAAAATGAGTTAGTTAAACAAGTTAATAAAAACATGAATCAATCATGCATGGTTATATAGAAAAAATAAGAGAGAATGGGATTCTTGAATAACTTTAATTAAAAAGTTGCTACTTGTGGTAGGTTCTGAGTAATGGGAAGTACAAGAGTGTCTTGCATAGAAGCTTGGTGAACAAGGAACGCAAGCGTATGTCATGGGCGGTATTCGCTGTGCCTCCACATGAAGCAGTGATTGGGCCTCTTCTTCCGCTTCTCAACGATCAGAACCCACCCAAATTTTCAGCGAAAACCTACGCTGAGTTCCGCTACCGCAAATTCAATAAGCTACCCCAATAGGCCAAACAAATTAATTAGCACATATATCGTCATGATCCTAAGAATAAAAGTGTTTCGTAGTTGGCAGTGTTGTTGTGTCCTTAAGAATAAAAGGTGATTTTGGTCTCATCGAGAACTTAAAAAAAAAAAAAGGAAGTTTATGTTATGCATTAATTTATAGTAATCTCTGTGATATTGTTGTAATAAAAAACTATGTCATTAATTAAGATTTTCGTGCATAAAAGTCTACACTAAATATTTTTGAGCCTATACTCATGGGGTTTGTCTCACAATTAACTAACTATATAAAAAGTTATGTTATTTTATTCTTATAATATATGGGCACACTGCCCACTAAATCTCATTTACCATTGAATGAAGTATATACCCCATTCAAGTAGGTTCATATCTCATTTAATGGTGAATAAGAAGTGAGTTGACGCTAAATACTTGAGTGTAAATAACTTTTTTTATATAAATGGATATATAAACTGATGCGGGTATTGCAATATAACGTTTCAATAAGTAACTTACGTGTTTGGCGTTACAGCAATGGGTACATTTGTATATGTTTTTAGAAAGAAATAGTTTTAAGATAAAAAAACAGAAGTAAAAGTAGTTTTTAGTATGCTTCTCGAAAATAGTAAAAATGTTTCTTTTTTTATGTTTCTGTAATGGGTAATGATACATGTATAATATCTAGGGATAACAAACTTACACTATAAATATAGAGAGAAAAAGACAAAACAAAAAAGTGGGTCGAACAACATTAATATATTAAAATGGGAAGAAAAATAATAATGATGTAAGTTTATTGTGAAATTTTATTGTACAATAAATATTTTTCTTCTGTAATTTATCCGAACAAATTACACAAATTCAAGGAATTTTTTTTATCAGAAAGAATATTTTTCTTACCAAAAAAATCTCACCAATGGCCCACTCACATTTAACAGTTGACAGTGCTAAAAGATGGAATATATAAATTGTCTTAAAATAGGACAACATGTTTCCGCTTTTCTTGCCATTGATTGAGTACAGTACACTGTATAAGATGATCACATCATGAAATCTCAATTTAGAGATGGTTAACTATTTCTACATAACTACTACATTATTTAAAACATGTGAATGACACATAATACTCTTACTATGATAAATGCTCAACTAGAAGTCCTAGAAGCGGCCGGTATAGCAGATCCAGCGTGCTTCGGCCTTGTATGAAGATGTAAAAATCACACTTGCACTTTCAATCTTATCAACAAGAAGAAACCTATCTTGGCCCTGAGACACTTTGTGAAGATATGTAAGAAAAACCATTTTGTGAACCACTTGTCATGCTTGTAGAGTTACCTGCTTCTAGATGCATCACAGAGCCATACTCATTATCTTCCTCGGCTATCATAGAAGCCTCGGTAAACCTACGGCCATAAAACCGCAGGAAGTTCAAAGACTCCATCCTTGGCTGCGGCAATGGGGTCCCGCCCTCCAACATACCAACAACAGCAACCATGTTTGGCCTAAGTGCTGGTTCTTCATGAACACAACACAAGGCAATCCGCACTAGCTTCTCCACCTCCTCCTTTGTAACCCTCCCTTCTAGCCTTGGGTCAGCAAGATCCAGGTAACTCCCTTGCTCATGCATCTCCAATGCAAATAGTGGAAAATAAAGCAACCCTGATGTGGATGAACCTGATGAATTGCCACCACCACCACTATTATTGGTGTCATCCACACTATGGCTTTTTGACCTGAAGACACAGTTTTTCCTTCCACTAACTAGTTCAAGCAGCACCATTCCAAAACTGTACACATCAGTCTTCTCTGTGATTGCAGAGTTGGTGAGCCACTCGGGGGCAAGATAGCCACGAGTGCCTCTCATTGTTGTGAACAAACCAGACTGTTCCGGGCTAAGGAGTTTCGAGAGTCCAAAATCAGATATCTTAGCCTGAAAGTGATCTTGCAAGAGAATATTCTCGGGCTTGATATCGCAGTGAATTATCTTCTGCTCGCACCCACTGTGCAGATAAGCAAGTCCACGTGCTGTTGCAAGGGCCACATCATACCTCTCTTGCCATTCCAAAACTGGTCCTGATCCACCAAATAAGGTTCGGTCCAGGGATCCACGGTTCATGTACTCGTAAACCAAAAGACGGTGTCTCCCTTGAGCACAAAAGCCTTTCAGTTTCACCAGATTGACATGGTGAATGTTTCCAATGACAGCAATCTCAGCACAGAAATCTTTCTTCCCTTGAACTCCTATGTTGACTATTTTCTTCACTGCCACAACAGTGTTGTCAGAGAGTACACCCTTGTATACCGCACCAAACCCACCTGAACCAATCAGAGTCTTGAAACTATCAGTAGCCTTCTCAAGCTCTTCGTAGTCAAACCTTCTTGGTAAGCCTGGAATGTAGAAGGCATCAAGGTCCTCAGAAGAATGTGATGAGTTGAGTTTCCCTAGTTTTACATCTTGTGTCTTGGACAGTTTTGATCTTCTCCACAAGAGGACAACTAGAACCATGAAAAGAAGGGACCCGGCAATAGGCAACAAAACCGCAGCAGCCACAGGAAACCCATCACCATCTTGAGAAATTTGATCATCATCATTATCATTATTTGTGGATGTAGATAGGACAAAGGCTTTAATGAAGCCCAACAGGTCCCTATTGCCTCCTCCATTACTTGACAGAATAGACCCCAATTCATCTTCAATCATGTAGCAAGAACCAGATGAGTTGTCATAGAAAATTCCCAAGCAGGAACAGTTCCCGGAACATAGATCTTGACAGACAGACAGATTCACCCCATACATAACTGGATCAGAGAAAAAATTGCGAAAGTAGTCCCCATAACCAATGCTCAAAAATGAAACAACTGAAGAATTTGATTGGTTGTTGTAACTACTAGAACTGCAACCAAATGGTAAAGAATAGGATCCATTGCTTGGCACACAACCACCAAAATTACCTGAGTCTACACGGAAGTTTTTGGGACAAGAGCAAACTGGTGATGATGAGGAAGTAGTGTCAAGAGTGCATAAACCAACTCTGCCACAAGCTAAGGGAGTTTGACAACCATCATCTGGCCCCACAAATTCCTGCTTCCAAGCAGTGCCAGAGAAGCTGCTGATAACAAACTGGCCAGAGTTATCCAATTTAGCTATTCTAAAATCAGCCTGTGGCAAGCTCACCAGAAAGACAGGAACTGTTCCATCATGGCTAAATAGGTAGAAACCTGTTCTGTTTATAGCCATGTATTCCACCACATCATATGAATTCTTATAGGCTTTTGTATCCATGGACAGCTTCCAGTATACCTGTCCATACCACTGCAGTATTGCATCAGAGGAGGTGATTGTGAAATTGTAGTTTCCAGACGACAAGTCTGAATCTGTTGCAGCACTTGACAGCCATGATCCAACAGGTAAACGCTGTCCAATAACAATCGTGTCAGTTGGGTTCTGGAAGCTCTCCCAGAGAGAAACATTCGAATTATCAAGTAAGGCAAGGTTTCCCATCTCAGTCAGCACAAGCTTGTACACTGGTGACTTCAATGGTGGAGTTGACCATTGAGGATTTCCATCTGCATCAGCTATGGTAATCCCTTGGACTGTCAGGTTCATGCTACCAGAATCTGATATGGGAGCATCACGGTTAGCAGACCAAATGATAGTGCTTGAAGTAACATGGATAACACAGAGGTAGAAACTGGTTTGTTGGACACCAGGGTTGAATATAGCAGCCTTGAATGTTTTATTGGGGACGACAAGAAGGTGCCAGAGTTATCAATGAACTTAAGGTACGAAGCACTGAAATTTGGATTGATATATCCGGTAAAAGTATAAGCAGAGGTGGCAGTAAACCAAAGGAAAGCGAAAGAGAAAATTATGACAAGTTTCATGGTGTAATTTGATGAAACACGGAAGTGATGATAGGAGGGACTAGAGGAGGGGGAACAGGAAAGGGTGGAATTGGTCTGTTTGGTTTTTGGGTGCTCTCCAGTTTCTATTTTCCTCCAATACTGCTTGCAAGCCATTTCTGCGTTGACTATTGGAACTCCATCCCAACCTTCCCTCTCTCTAACAAATTGTTTCAAAATTCCAATTGATGACGAATTTGACATTATTAATTATATGATCTATGCACAAGATAGGCACGAAAGAATAAAAATTTCATGGGCAGAAAAGCTTCTATACGTATGCATCTTTTTCTGAGCGATTAGTTGTCAAAGCTAATGACTCACTACCATTTCTTTCCCATATCTTACATCATGCAACCGGTCCAGTAATATCTGCCAACGGATATGCCCACAGTCCTCCTCCTCCTCCTCAACTTATCATTATTATCGTTTTAATAACAAAATAAAAGCCCACTTATTTTAATGTAACGACTTGTGTGCCAGCAAGGCAAGAGCAGTTACTGTAATTTATTGCGAAATAATTGCACATACGTGCATGATGCATTCTTCCACACCTCTTCTTTCGCATACTATATTTAATTACGAGAGTAATTTTGATACTTTATCAATATAAGAAATGTTTTACACCGTAAATTTATTAAAATTCAACTCTAATTCATTTATACTAATAGTCAAAATTATTTTTAAAAACTATTATATATTATTTTTAAAAAAAAATAAGAAAGACCTCTTTGATTCTATAACACTTGGCAGACTGTAATGAGACAAGTGGCACATAGTATGCGACTATGGGGAGATTGAGGAAAACACATGATGAAGAAAAGAACATCGAACAAATTGTCTGCATTATAAATTAAGTGTAAGGGACAGGACATAACCTGTCAAGCACTGGTTTAAGGCCCTCCACTCCAATAGCAGATAAAACCTAAAAGCGAACAATATTCCCAAATGGGTCAACCCTGCGTGAGTGTACATAATGAGAGAGGTTGAAGCCTTGAAGGAAGAAACCGTGCATGCGCAGGAAACATCGAGAGGCATGGAAGAGAGTTATAATTATATACATTCGATGCCTATAGAAGAAGACGAGTTTGGATAAAAGGAGGGCCCTAAACTTCATGAATGGACGATTTTCGTGATCTTACAATAGTTCCTCCCGATTCCAATTCCAATGGGGAGCAGCTCACAGATTCGAAGATTTGACGGGAGGTTAGAAGATTTCCAATACATTTTTTTTTAACAAACAGATAAATACTGCTAATAAAGTCAGATAAAAATATTTTAATAACCTTACGTTTTTTAAAAAATAATTTTAAAAGACAATGTTAATTTTTAATTTACTTGAAAACTGTAATAATAGATTCGTAAATAAAAATTTGAAATATTTTAAGTGCGTATGAGCTCTATCATCTGCCACGTAAAAATATTTTAAGCAAGCCAAATAATCATATATATCACACATTATTAATCACATTCAATGACCCGTCTATGAAACTATAATTTCAATTAATGACAATATATAGGTACATTTTTATGAAAAATTGTGAGTATGAAGACTAATTTTTTAAAAAAATTACGTAGAACCTAAATTTAAAATTATTGACATTTATGTATAACGACTACAATTATAGACAAAACTACCAATTTCGTCCCTCTAAAATTTTTCGATCAAATTAGTTCCTAAAAACTCTCAAATTCCAAAATTGAATAGTCAGAAATTGACCCCTGAAGAATAAATATCTCAAAATGGTTCCTATAAAAATTGTAAATTACAAATTAGTCCATAAAATTGAATAATTGGCCAAATTTGTCCCTCTGATAAGTTAAGCAAAGAGAACTAACTTGTTCAATAGTTTACTTTTGCGATGACTAATTTGAGAAAAAAAATTTTAGGGACCAATTTATCCAACCATTTAATTTCAGAAGACTAATCTGAGAGTTTTTTTTTATATGGACCAATTTGATCAATAAAATTTTAGTGAGACAAATTTGGTAATTTTGTCACAATTATATTATATAAATAACTTTTATTTGATATATTTCAGACATAATAACAGATATGCTCATTTTATTAGTTAGTTAAATTTAACTTTTATAAACAATTCAATCTAAAAAAATTCAAATTAATATTATGGATTTTTTTTTTCAAAACTTAAAGCTAATAAGCACTATACAAGAAGGTTGACCATCACAGTCCGTGGCGCGCAGCGATGACTTGGAGAAAGTAGAAGAAAGGTTACAATGTTGGCTGTCTAATGCCCTTTTGCAAGAGGTATACTTTTTTTTCCTCGAATAATTCTTAGATAGACATAATTTTTGTTAACTTAAAATCTTTGAATGATGACAAACATTTATCATTGAATGTTTTAAATGTGTGTATTAGTGTTTCAGCTATCAATTAGAAGATATATTAAAGAAATAACTACTAGCACTAAATATCTCCTATTCGAATAGGAAGACATTTACTATTAGTATGAGTAATATGCAGAAATATATGAAAGTTGATGTGGCATCTTTACAATCAAAGGGAAACATGAAATTGACAATGAAAAATGATGCAATTCCCTTTGAGCAAAAACACAATGAAACTTAAAGATAAGAACACCTTATATGAGAGAAAACCATTGTACAAAAGGACAAATGCAAATGGATAAAATTTTAAATGAACAACTCATGAAATTGGAGAGAAAGAGAAGCCCCAACCTTATCATTGACCCACAACCAGAAAACTCCTCCATATAAGGGTATTTCTAGCCTTATAAAAACCAGAAAGAGAATGCAAATATTGATCTTTGAAGATATCATCTTGAAGAATATTTTTAGCATCATCTTCTTCTCTTTTCTCCTCGCTTTGCTATGCAATTTTATTGAATATTCTGAAAGTTATGTTTGCATTTTTGCAATTTTATTGAGTGAGACATATTTGTTTTTAAAAAGGCTAAGTTATACTTGTGAAACTTTAGTGAATGGTAAAAGCCAAATTTGTGAGAGTTTTTGGTTAAGGAACTTTGATTCCTTTCTTTAATTTATGAGAAAAGCTGAAAAACATTGTAAGATGCATTTGTTTGTGAGGCTTTTGTGTGTGATAAAAGCCATTTTTGTGAGCTTGGAGAGGCTTGCCAAACATACTCTTGGTGTGAGCTTGGAGAGGCTCTTGTTAAAAACTACTCTTGTTTGTACTTGGAAAGCTTTGTTTGGCTAGGTTTAGCTTACACTTGTGTTAAGTGGTAAGCTTTGTTTTGTATTTGGAAATTTTGAATTAGTGGAATTCTCACCCTTGGGTTGCATTGGATGTAGATCTCACATTGAGGTCAAACCAGGATATAAATATTGAGATGCATTCTTCTTAACTATTCTCTTTATTTCACATATAAATATCTATATGAACATCTTAGCTTAATATTTTTTTATATATATTAGTAAAACTATTCTGAGATAACATTTGTTTCTGACTTTATTCTTAAATCTCCCTCTAAGTTTTAAAAATGTCATTTAATATCTCCTTAAATTGTAGGAGATATTCTGTGAGCTGTTATTAGTTTGTTAAGTGTGTAAAATTTTTTAAAGAACACTTGATTCAATCCCCCACTTTCTCAAGTGCATTGCTACTATCAATTTTAACAACTTAAATTTATGTATATTAAGAAAAAAGTTTGTGGGACCTATATTTGAATAATTATATCTTAAATACAGTTAATAATACTCATTTTTATTGTGATTATATTTAAATATGAATTAATAAACTTGTTCATACAACCTTGTAAAACAGTCTCCACTTTAGAAAGTTGTAAGTCTCCATTTTCTGTTACTGATTTAAATATAAACCTCAATAATTCATATTAATATTCAAATTTAATGAATCGATCGGTAATATATATATATTATATCGTATAAAAGACTTTGATATTGCTGTTGTATCTATTATTTCTAATCTCATAGTTAAAAGTACGTAGAGTTATAAGCTGCTAGTTGTGAATGTATTACTTAATATATTTTGAGCCCCTACGATTAATTCAATCTAGTGAGGTCAATATTATTTTAAAGTGACCGTGGAGTGTTTTCACATCTATTAGCTATTTCATCATTTTAGTTTATATTAATGCTCGGCACTGATAATTTTATGCTGCGCACTTACATTATTATTTCTTTTTCTTCTACAATTTCATACGTGTACTTTTCCCATGATTTCTTCATTATCTTTTTATAAGAAATGCTTCACAAGTTAAGGAGTATAAATCAGAATATAAGAATTATAAGAATTATTAGTTATCCGATGAAATTAGACAGTAAACTTCTCTCTTAGAAATTTAAGATCGTAAACAAAATATATCACGATGTTTTAAATTTGATGAAATAAATCTAACTCTCTGACATTTTTATTTTATTTTATAACTCCGTCGTCATTATTTTCGTCTTTTCTTCTCTCTTGTTATTGATGACAACAACTATTATTTTACCGTCTCTTTCAAGCTCTTAAAATTTTGAAACGGTCAAAACAAAGACCGCAAAAAAAAAAAAGAGTTCTCATATCATATTCAAACCCATTATTAAGATCCAACAAAAAAAAAACCCATTATTAAGACGACACCAATTGCGTGAGCCAATATACACCTAATTTGAATAAACCACGTGATCAATAATATACCAAAGTGTGGGATAGATATATACACGGAATCTGGCTAGCGATGCGGGTTTGCTTATTTCTCTGAATTATTATATGTAAAACATAATAATGAGCAATGACTATGACTATGTAATGAGTTTCATATTTTCAACCAACTGTCTAATTAGCACAGCTCAGGCACGCCCCACATGCCGGTTTATGGTTGGCGGTTGCTGTCCCGAAGCTTCATCCGTCAAATATAGTAATCCTATGTTCTCTCTTGCTGCTTATGTTCACTATATAAAATACCACGTTGAGACACGAAACAATCCCGTTTCTTTCGCAAATTTATTTAGTTAACATTTTGTTAGAGCTACTGTAGTCAATCTTTAATTCTTCGGAACACAATCTTTTTCTGAGAACAAGTTGCAGTTTAATTTCCCTTCGCTTTCTCGGTGACGTATAATTTGGTTCGACACTACTTATGGTTCCTTAAATGGTTCCGGAAAAAAACTGCAAACTGGCACCCGCACTCATTAACCCCAACTAAATAAAATTTCTATTTGGTCCTTTAACTCTTCCACTTAAATTACACTTTGGTGACATGTCAAATCAAAATAATTGAGGTTTACAATTCATTTCGGTTGCATTTGAGTGAGGGATTGAGGCTATTGTTTTGGGTAGGATAAGCTTTCAAATCTAAGCTCTTTGATCTGCATAGTGGCCTACAGCTTCCTCACACTTTGCCATTCTTCGATATGACCTTTCTGTGATGTAGCTCCCTTTGTCCATTTCTTGCTCCCCTGCCTCCCTCCACAATTAACCCGCTTGCTGTTGCTGCAAACAACTTCTCTGTTTTTTGTTGGCTGGGATCAAATATTGTATTTGCATTCTCTTAATTATCTAATTTAGTTTCATGTTCTCAATCTTGAAAGTACTGAGTTGATTTTTTTTCACTCTTCCATGAAAAAAAAATTGGGAAGCCATGTTTCACTGGTTCATCAGTGCTCTTGAATTTATGTATTTCAAAGGATTTAATTTGGGCTGGATTTGAAACGGGTTTATCTACTTTAATTTTTATCCCAGCTCACATGTCTGAACCACAAGGAATGAAGGATTCTCCCATCATTTTATCCATAACTCCCCTCTTTGAGACAAGTGGAACTGAATCATTCCAGCATAAATTAAATTGCCAAACGAGAGTGCACAGAAAAAAAAATGCTGAACAAGAAGACATGCCCAAAACTTGCAGACAAAAGCATGTACACAATAGCATTATTATTCATTCCTTCGTTCATAATTGGAAGAAAACTTCAAGTTCGTTCATGCACAATCATAACTAACTAAATCATATTCCTTGGTCCTGTCCCTGGTGATGGCTGCCCCTAGATCGATTTCAGCGGAAGACTGAGCGACAGTTTCCAAACCCAAGAATAAGTGAATCGAAGGTAGTCGAAAATCGAACAGGTCCGACGATCAAGGGAGCCCTCAACCACAACACGTTTGGTTGCTCCTTAGTGTAAGGATAAGGATTTCATCGCCACCCACCACCGCTTCATCTATCATACCTCCGAATTGATCTTTCATCTCTCTGGTCAGGTTCCATTGATCTTTACATGAGCTTATCTATATTAGACATATGTTTTCGAATTGATTAAATCAAGTATCTCATTAACATTTTTTTGGCTATATTTTTATGTTATTGCAGTAACAAATATTGCATGAAAACTTCAAGTGAATTGTTTGATTTTTTTTTCTTCTGAAGTTACAACAAAATAAAATTTTGATGTATTATTCATGTACAAATATAATATGAAGAGATTGCTATATTTTTGTTTGATCAAATTCACAAATGGTTTAAATATGTAACACTCATACAACTATTTAAATTTGCTATATAACGCTTGTAATATTGAAATCGATGACGCTCATCATAATTTTTATTTAATATTATATTAGTGATAATATTTTCATTATCATTTTATTAACGAAAATTTTAAATATAAAATAAAATAAAATAAAAATGAAGCAATATTTTTTCCTATGGTAAATACTAAGTACTAACTATAGTAATGTTGTAAATAGTGGATTGTCTGTTGAGTAAGTTCTTTTTTATATCTAAGTTTCCTAGTCATATCCTTTACAAAAATAAAAGAATATATTAAGACACGGCACAATTTAAACAAGTAAGTGGGGAAGAGAGGCCAGCACATTTCGGTTCGAACGGACATGCCAATCCCGACCTGTGCATTTTGATTGTTTTCTAGAAAACAAGCTTTTTTTTCTTTTTAATGCTAAATTTACTCTTATTTAGAGAAAATTTGTTTCGCAAAATTTAAGCTGTTTCGAAGGGAAAAAAAACTGATAGTTGATTTTTTTTTTTAGGGTAAGTGGTGACGGTTGAGCATGAGGATAAAGAAGAGATTGAACTTAAATATAGATGAGAATAAATAAGAGTTAACACAATTTTTATTAAGGGTAGGTTAGGAATATTAGAATAAAAGCAATAAAAGGAAAGTGGTAATAGACAAAAAGAACTGGGTATATCCGAATGAGACGGAGTAAGATTTTGATGCTAGTACTGCTAAGGCAATTTCATTATGGCTTTGTTTTAATATTTTGTACTTAGTAGATAGAATCAAATGTGATTCAATGATTTCGTCCCAATATTAATTGTGGATGAAATGAAGATAAACTTTATGAATAAATGGTGGATGGCACGATTGTGCATTTTTTACGAACATTTTGATTGGATAAAAAATTTGCAATTTTAAATTTTTAACTTCACTTCATCATGACTTTTGTCAAATTTATCAATAATTTAAAGTCAAGACACATGATGAATATTTTGTTATTTAATTTTTATATGATAATATTTTAAAATTCAAAAGTATTCACCCGAATTCAAAAAAGTTTATGGCCACTTTCTTCAAATGAGGCAAAAGTTTTGGCGACATGTAAAAATCCTTTTGGTTTTAAAATGTAGGTAGTATTATATGAAATTATAAAATTAATAATAGCAAATAAATTTGTATATATAACATATTTGACTTTGATGCACAAATAATAAATAACATGAAAGGATTTTATATTATTATTCAATTACATATCATTACATTGATAAATATAATTTATCATCTATTATTTGAAAAAATCATGAAAAATGAAAAATTTTAACAGACTACATTTAAAGTTGATTTTCTGTACTTTTATAAAATTCAAGAATATTAATATCTTTTAATTATTTACGGAAAAAATATGTCACGTATCTCACTAACCTAATTTATTAAAATATAAAATTTCAACGACAACCATCGAAAACTAGTACCCGTAAGAATATAGAAGAAAAACAATATTCAGAATTAAACTCATATGTAATAGTTTTTTCACAATACTCAAAATTATAAAATTGGCTTATATATTGATTTTAAGCATCTTTAATTTTCACAAATTCAATTCACAACACCACTCAGCACACTATAGTTAAGAACTAAAGGCTAGGGTTATTTATTGGAGTCTGGACCCAACTTGCCAATGACATGTTTAATGACCAAGTCAACCCAACTTTAAAACAACATATAAAGTTTTGGACATTATACAGTAAAGTTATCAAATTAATTTACAAGTGAGAAATAAAATTCAAGATATATTTCACTACACACTTCAAAACAAGTCATATTAACATAAAATTAACATCAAGTTATCAAAAATATATTAATTGGAGTATAAATAATCTTATAATTTATCATTAATTATTATAAACAAGTATGACTCTAAATTAATTATTTGACTTAGGTCTAGCCAACCCGAAACATAGCCCAAATCGGAAAATGCAATCAAGTCAAATTTGAGGACTCAAACTTACAAAATAAACTTTAAGTCAGTCGAGACAAGTCATGGACACTCATATTAGAGGCTATGGAAATGGATAGTAGAATTGTGAAGTGAGACAAAAGTAATGGTTATCTATACCTACATCCACAACAAAAAATTCAATATAAACTCACTTATTAATGTGTCCTATTAGCTTTTATGTGAGTGTACATAAGTAAAAATTCTTAGAATTGCGCTCATGTGGAAATTTTTCAAAAGGAAAAGCAAGGGCATAGGAAAATTTTTAGGTGAGCACAACTTTAACTTTTTGTTTTTACATACATTTATAATAAAATTGTTGGGACCTATCAATAAATAAATATATCTTAAATAAAATTAGTAAGATATATTTTTATTATAAGTGTATATAAAGATGAGATATTAAACTCATGTCATGCATAAACTTCTCAAGGAAGAAATGTTGGGGAATTTTTTATGATGACATTTGGGTGTCTGTAGTAGTATAATATGGGGTAATGAAGAGATTTGGACTGAAATGATGTTTTTTACATGTAAATCACTCATTAGCGTTTTGTGATACAATGCAAATGATTGTGCGGTGACCTTTTTTGCATGCAAATGACTCTAGCGATTTATGAGAGACAGACTAATTCTAACGAAGTGACCAGTTTGGAATAATCTTGCTGCACTCAAATTGTTGTGTAGTGATTTGTGAAGATGGAGCTGACTCGATGATGTTGACAAATGCAAAGTGAATATTTGACTCACTCAAATTGCTATATCATGATTTGTGAAGAAAAATTGCACTGCAATAGCCGTGCGAATCTATGTAAGGGTGGAATCTCTACCCGCCACTCACTATCCAGTCATGCATGCGTGAATGGCTTATCAAGTTATTTCCAACAATTGAAAGGAAGGGATGGATGAGTCTGTATAAGTAGACAACATGGGGGAGGAAGGAACTGAAAGTGAGAGGGAGAAGTTATGGTAATGAGTGAATTTTTTTTTCATAGCAGAAGAAGAAAATGGTCAAAAAATATGAAAAAATGGACCGAAGGCTTCATATTGTGCATGAATTACAGGAAAATTATTCATTTTTATTGTTTTATGACATTTTGTATTAGTAAAATAAATAAAATGTGATTAGAATTTGAATTTATAATTATGTTAACATTTATTTTGATTTTCCCTAATTGTAGAATTATATTTTTTGTTGATAAAATCTAAAATTTTTAATTAATATTGTAGTTGAAAGTGTAAATTTACAATAGAAAGTGTAATAATAAACTTGATTAATTAGTAATTAGTTTATTATTTTATATCACATTGCTTTATTAGTGTTATGATTGTACTTAAAAGATATGTTTGCAACAAAAATAAAATATTGCACCCCAAGCCATTTGTCTATTATTGCAATGAAGCCAGCAATAGTTCACCATGTTCAGTGTGCGAGATATCGTGTTTCGCAGCTAGTGGATATATAACTAAATCGGCCTCTGATTAGTACTTTGGTGGAACTGTGGCAACCAAAGCGGCATACATTTTAACTCCTATGTGGAGAGTGCACAATTACAAAGGAAGATGTTGTACTTCAACTCTGACTCCTGTCCATGGTGAGGTTGTCACCATCTAATATTGATAACTTTGACACACTCCCTTGGTATTATAATCATCTACTTTACGGTCTACCTGGACCATGAAATATTGAAGGCAAGGCACTTAAGTTAGGTTGGCTGAGGAACCATCTTGCACGTCTTCCTATTACGACTAAGATCGAGATACAATTCCATGCTCGAGGCTTCATACTTTTTATTGTTGGCCAATTTTATTCTACTCGACAAGAGCAATTTTGAGGTCCATACAAAGTGCCTTCAACCTTGAGAATTTAGAGCAAGTCAAGTCCTACAATTAAGGTTCGGCTTGCTTAGCTATACTATATCGGGTGTTGTGTCGTGTATCTCGTAAAAAAACAACTAATATCAATGATTGCATGATACTATTACAAGTATGGGCATGAAAAATGGCTCCCATTTTTTGCTCCAATTCCAATGCACTAGATTTTCCATTTTTAATGAGGTAAAAATTATTAATTTTTAGTCTATTATTGTTAAAGTTGTACCTGATTAACATAATATGTCACAGTTGGCATTGAGCATAATATCAAAGGGACAAATTACTCAAGAGATCTTGAAACTTTAAGACAACTTATTGATAACAAGGAAAATGAGGTATCATATATAAAATATTTTGATATTTTGTAATATATCAATTTTTTAATATAAAAATAATTGCAAATATAATTTTTTTTTGCTGGTGCAATTGTGTGACAACTATGCTAGATGTTAGTTGATGCACTTATTTCAGAATGACCTGAGAGCGAACGTCAATAGTGGTCTATCGTGGTACCACTTTTTGTGCTTTGAAATAATAGAGTGGCACCAACTGATCACGTTATGCAATTTAGATATCAACAAATAATTCCTCCAGCCCCTGATATATCATAATAAAGATTTAAGAAGAAAGACCAACTGCGAATAAAATATGCAAAGTGGGTGGAAATGTGGGATAATTGGATGAACAAGAATATAGGGATCCTTCATTATTGATTATCACCCTTCCAATGAGTATTGGGCATGGTATGCTTCACATACAATAGGTCCTCAATGGTTGTCCACTCTAGTACCCCCATGGGAGAGAAGAGGTACCTTCCACGAGCACCACCCGCACGAAACGACCAGGAGCATCCCCACGGAAGAGTAGATCATGTACTCCCTATGGAGCCGATCAGGTCCCCCTCAATTGAGCACATCATATACCTCATTCGGCCTATTGGAATAACCCAATCCCTTAGTTTTCATAGGGTGAACATACAACCATGGTGCAAGATCCACCCTGATTATCATACGATCCGATTGGGTACCATGGTGGATCAAGGTATAATGACACAATGTCTAGCGGGAGAAGGTCCATTCATTTCAGATCGGTGAGCCAAAAATGTCATGGTATGGAGGAATGTGTGATTTTCCCCATGGTGCCCAACCACCTAGATAAAGCCACCTTTGATCTCAATGTGCCCCCCTAAACAAATGCATAATCTCAATATGTACATTCCACATAGGCCACCACATTCGCAAAGTCCGCATGCACATATATTATCCCCAAGGTATGCTTCGATGATGAAGGTCGACATGGAGATATTGATCCAATAATGTTTTTAGGATCCTGGGACATCTAGTCAGGAACCAAATCTTAAAGGTGAAGGTGGAGGATATGCAGGAGGGAGGTGGGGTGAGGGTGAGGGCGATGATGACAATGATAATAGGGGTAGAAAAAGAAGGGCATTAGGGGGCTATAGTTGATTTCGTAGATTGTAAGTTATGAAAAAAAAATAGACCATTGCCGCTTGATAGATATAGCTTGTCACCATTTCAGCCAAATAAGGGGAAGGGAGGAAGGGAAATGATGAACCTTCACCATTTTAGTCAAGCAAGTATAGACTTCTTATTATGTAGTTGTATTTGTACCTTTGTAATCAAACAAGTATTCCTTGTTGATAGACTTCTTATTATTACATTATTTTTATCAGCATGTGTAATCCAAAAAAAACTCTAGTTATTAACATAATTGGCCCATTATAATTAAGGTAGTAGAATTGCAAAGTTTCATTGTAGGAGTAGAATTGCATGTTGATTAACCAGTTTATCATTGATTAGTTAATTTTAAATATAAAAATAACATCACAAATCACAACATGACTCACCATTAGCAAAATACAATAACAAAACACTAATAAAGCCAACACTTAATTGAGAAACAATAAAACCAACATAAGGCATCACTAATAAAACACAATAACAATGTCAAACATAACAACATGAGACAAGCAATAAAACACAATAACAACGTCAAACATAACAACGTAAGATAAGCAATATAACCAACACGAGTCATCACTGCCGCTGAGCCTGGAATATGTGGACAGCGGTTGACTATGACCCTCACCTTGACAAAGATCACACGTCGTGGTCCTCACATCTCATGCGCATCCATCTCATTCAAGTAACGAGTTGATTTGGGTTGCCCTTTCATTGTGCGTTTTAAAGCATGGTTCAAATGAATCACTGGACCTCTATAAATGGGCCATGTACTCTGGTGCCCAGGACCCAAACTCCCTCTTCTACACTTTGCAAATCTTGTTCATTCTATAAACATCATCAACATACCATTGCCAGTCAAAGTTACGACTATTAAGAGCACCTATCACATGACGACAAGGATATCAATCTATTTAAAAATCACCATAGTCACAATGTCTATGCCCAAATCAACCCGTATTCTTGCCTATTGGATTCTTCTTTAATGAGGATAGACTCGTTTTGCCTATCAAAGTCCATGACTGTCATATTTTTGGCCATTTGTTGGATCTATTGTAGTCATGTTGTGATGGCTTCTAAGAATTCGTGGCTTGCATTTCTACGCATATGCTTTCTGACCTTTCTGAGGAAATAATTAAGCTAATCGAAAATATGTTGCTCTAATCAATACCATGATCGGAAGATTGCAAGCCCTCTTTAACACAAAATTCATACACTCCACAAGGTTTGTGGTCATGTGCCCTATCGATGTCCACCATTAAATGTTTGAACCCACTTTTGTTACCCATGGTTACAACAAGTATGTGCATGTTGGGCATCTTAAATCTGCGTATGAAATTGGAGCAATGTTTCTGATGCAAAACAAATGAAATACTTTTGTAGGTTTCCACTGCCCATTGCTCTAGGCTATTGTTGCTTTAATTGACTTGTGACAATTAGAAATAATGCCAACCCCATCTCAAGTTACTACATATTTGCTTAGATGGTCAAGGAAAAAATGCCATGCTTCTAGTCCACCCTCTATGATGGCAAAACCAATTGCCATGATGTTCTGATTGTCATCTTGTGCAACTGCAACAAGTAGAAGCATTTTATATTTTCCATACAAATGTGTCCCATCTATTTGGATAAGTGGCTTACAGTGCTTGGAAGCTTTAATACAAGGACCAAAACTCCAAAATAACCAACGAAGCCAAAAAATGGGCATTAGATCATAGTAACGATGGGCCTCTATGGTGTCAAATTGAATGACTGAAACTCAAATGGCTGCACACAATGCTCTTGACTAGTGCGGTAACCCTTCATATGAGTGTTCCCAATCATCGAAAACTTTTTCTATTGCCTTTTGCTTTGCTGCCCATGCTTTTTGGTATGTTGTCGTGTACCCATCCGAGAAGAACCTCTGAATAACCTTTTACTTTAAGAGATGGGCAGACTTTACCAGGGGCTTATAAGTTTTGCAATCATGTTTGAATCCAATTTAGAATGGTCCGATAGAATCCTCTCCAAGCTACATGTGTGTGGTCTGTTATTGTCACGACCCAACCTGGGCACGTAAGGCACGTGAGAAATCTCATTCTCACGTTAGCCTCGGACCTGTTCTATATGCATGTTTTGTTCATAAAAGTCTATTTAAAGCACAATTGTCACTTTCTCTAGACACATTGTTTATTCTCTAAAACAAAATAATCATGTCTGAAACCTCATAATGTCTGTTCAATACAAAATCGTTCATATCATCGAAATAACATTGAAATACACTTTAAAGTTTATCATGATATGCTAAATGCAACAACCCATACCCTAGGTCCTAACCCTGCCTATTCTTAGCACTCTAGAATTGAAATACTTTACTCTAGTGAAACTTGGCAATCAGCATTGTCCCTGTAGAATTTATTGTCTTGTTCTTATCTGAAAAAATGAGAGAAATGAGAGGGGTGAGTTTTGATACCAAAACTATGAGTGTGCCCTCACCTGAAACCCCCTTCCATGGGACATAAAAGAAACAATGCATGAACTCATAATAATATTAATAGTATTTGAAATCATACATAATCAAGTATACGTACATTTTATATATCCATATTCAAATCATTTTTTTATAAACTCAAAACCATTTTCTCAATTCACTTTCATACCTGAAATCATATAAGTTCACAATGTAATAGCTTCTAGAGAAATAGTAATGTATAGTCTGAAATATCATAACGATAAACAATAACAGAAATATGGGTGCTCAGTTTTGAATTAGAGCCCTAACTGAGAACTTAATGGTTCCTCGTGAACCACGTCCCTCGTGGACCGATCTCAATGATTCCTCATAACCAGGCCCTCGTGGGCTCATAATTCTGGATATGTTGCCCCGTGGGCTTGTAATTCTTTGAATGGATTGCCCCTCGTGGGCTTATAATTCTTTGAATATGTTGCCCCTTGTGAGCTTGTATTTCTTTGAATGGATTGCCCTTCGTGAGCTTATAATTCTGAATAGATTGCCCCTCGTGGGCTCATAAACTTCCGAGAGCTTTGAATCTCTCTAACTCTAAAGTTCAACCTTAGCATAACTTGACTATGAAATCACACTTGGTAATTCCAAGTTCACAAAATATGTATCCGCCAACTATTCTCAGTCACACAAAGATTCATGCTCTAAAATCCTTTTATATCTGAATCTCTATATCATTTCTTATTAACAATAAGCTTGTTATATTATGAAAACTTGAGTCCATTCGATTCTAAAGTCTAACCTTAGCATAACTGCTCTGGAACCATGTACAAGGAATCACCCTTTGTGGACATTGGGATTCCAAACTTTCAGAGTATGTAGCCGTGTTCTGAATCGTGGAAACTCATACTCTAAAACTCTTTTATTGATTATCAAAACATCATTCAATCATCAAAACTCTTTAAATCAAACTATTAACTTGTTAAACATAGTTCCAACCATAAGCTAGGAAAACTCAATATCATATTCTGAAATTATAGAGTCTAAATCATCATTTTAGTGCTTTTTCCTCTAAACCTTGTATCTGTATAAAACCATAGCATAAACGTAAACTAGTTCCAGAATCCAGTAAAACATCCATAACGCTTTAATAGAATCATATATCATCAATTCTATATAAAACCATTGTAACAAGCATGATCCCATGAGTTTTGTCTAAAACATGTTCATGCTTTAAAACCAAGAGTTCAAAACATAGAATCTAACAATAAACTTCAAGTTCTCATAGTAATCATCTAAATCAAGCAGGACTTCGTAGTTTTCATGAAAATAACTCTAATGCATAATATAGAAGTCACATGTGAACTCACTCACCTGGAGGATTGAAAGAAGGAATCACACCAATAGAACTTCTGGAAGAAATTGACAGCAATATGTGTCATGGAAGCAGTAGAATTCTAAATCAACCTTTAAGACCTCTAAATACTCAAATTTCATCTCTAACAAGGTAGAGAACCTCTCTTCCTTAGACAACATGGAGAATTACTCTTGAGCTAGGAAAAATTGAAGGAAATGAAGCAAAACTAGCCAAACAACATACCTTTAACCTTGGAGGATTGAAAATTCTAAGTTAAACTTGAAAGAGTTGGAAGAAAATGGAGTTTTTATGGGTGAAAATGGGTTGGGAGAAGTGTTTGTTCGAAGTTGAGAGAAGTTTGGGGGAGGTGGGTGTGTCTGGAATGGTCTAAACCCGAAATGGGATTTTTATGTTTGCGTTGCCCCTGCCCCTGCCACTTTGCGCACGACTTACTCTCATTCGCCGCGGCCCTTGAAGCTCCAACAGATCGACTTCACTCTCTTAACCGGGCGGCTCCAAAGCTCCAGATGCTCCAATACTAGTATGTATTGAATTTACTATCCCACTACTCTTACATTATCATTCTTTCCTTTAACTTTAAAACATAAATATAAATAGGGAAATACCCCTATTTGGATTCAAATAAAATATTAGAAAAATCAAAATCCTAACCAATCAAAATCTCATTTTTGGGTTTTAGTTCAAATTGAAAAATCTTACGATTTTATAAACTTGCAGGCTAAAAATGAAGCACTTGAGGGTTTCATAAAATTCGTTAAAAATCCCTCTTCAACTCATTTTCTCTAGGGAATAATTACGGGACTTTTGGTCCAAGAGTATAGCTCTATCATATAGCCCTCCAAGGACGTGTAGGGTCTAGACTTAGCGAAATTTAGGAAAATGACAGAAAGGGTAACCAACACCCTTCTTAGTTCGAAAAAATTTTCTAACCTTTTTATTTAAAGGGGCATTACATACTTTCTGATTTCCCAAAAACCCTTGTTCTTCCTCAAATTGACCCTAACAAGCAATGTGCAACCACTTTCATGGTATACACACTTGTAATAAAATGTCTTTGGCTTTAACTCACAGTTCATAATCTACTTCTTTATCTATGTTGTACGCTTTAATTGCTCTTACAACAGCCTCCCTATCATTGAACATCATTCCAATAAAGAACTCACCATTCATAATAGATGCACCTATGAAAAACCATGAGAAATTAACAAAAACAATAAAAAATGTTAAGTATTTATGCAATACAAATTTATAATGACCAATATTTGTTTATCTAATTATTTAATAAAAATAAATTAAAAATTTCGTAATTAGTGCTACATACTTGTGTTTGCATACTCTAGAACTAAGGTGTATCATAGCTTCCAAATCTAAAGCACGCATGAAAGGTGGCTCCTCATTCAAATGATGCTACCTAGCCATTATGTTTGATATGCCATCCATCTTCGCATCACCATTGTCACTTCCATATTCATCTTCATACTCTTTTTCATCGCTTTCTTCCCATTATACGTTTCTTCATTCTGACCAAGAGTAGCTTCTTTGAAATTAACATACAACTCAATAACAGGAGCGCGTGGCTGAAACTGCTAATGTATCCTGAATATTTGTTAAATGTCATTGTCATTCCTTATTGGAGTTGATTGGTATTGTATAAAATTGTCAAAAAGTAAGGCAGGACACTTGTATCTAATTGTCACAACTGGTTTTGAAGTCTCACTATTTATATAGTGACAAGTGTATCTTCTAACTGTGTATATGAAAAAATATAGGAAATATAAAAAACATATTGACCTTTTACACATAAATATGACGCTCACTTGTATTTGTGAACACATTACCATTAAAATAAACTACTATATTTACAATACTATTTATTTTTCTCTTTTTGGCACACTATTTTTTTTAACATACTCTCCTCTAACAATACAACTACCCCTGAACTATCTCGTGTAAATGAGTTGAGCATAGGAGGGTTTATATAGGCAAATAAAATTATTTTTTAATAGATCATGACTATAAATCGCTTCAGTGATTTAGGATATTATTTTTTAATAAAATCACCTACTAATAATTTGTGTGTATCTGAAATGTGAAAAAATTAAAATAAAATATTATTTATCACATAAATTGCTACTTAATGATTTGTGTATGAAAAATACTAATTTAATTGAGATTGCATGTAAATTGCTACCACAATTTGTATTAAAAAATTATCATATTACACATAAATTTTATAAATTTCAATATTACACTTATATTATCATCCTACACCTTTATCCAGAATAATGCCCCAAAAATGCCCGGTTGCTTAACCAGGGTATATGTACGAGATATGAACCGGGGTTAATTATATTTCATTTACCAAGTTGCAGCTAGTTACTACTGTAGTTGTTACTAGTTACTAGTAGCATTTCTGTCAATTTGCAACTCAACGAGGGCGACGGCCCAGGTGCGTGCCATAGGTTTTTAATTTAAATAATTTTTTGCACGACTCGAAATGACAAAAGCTGCAAAACACCATATGTCATCTCATATCACATTTATATCTGTCATAACTCAATCTGAATGAAATGATACGAACCGTTCTCTCCGTTGTTACTTATCGACTAAACTTCACTTAGGTCCTGATACGTATCTGTTACCCATCGCCCAGCACAATCATAGAATAAAGATTTATTTTGATTTTTAAAATTATATATGTGATTTATTTTAATTTTTAAAATTAAAAAATATTATTTTAATTCTTAAAATTATAAAAAATAATTTAAATTAATTTTTATATTATTATTTATGAGCACCAACTTAAATCATACAAAAAATTAAATAAAATAATTTTTTAAAATTTTAAAAGTTAAATTAATATTTTATCAATTTTAAATATTAAAGTGACTAACACCTATAGTTTCAGGATATTTGTGAACCTTTACTCTTTACCCAACACACAATACACGTGTTGCTCGATGCATACATCCCAATATGGTCCCTGCGCCACTCTCCCGTCCGCTCATTCATCCTTCACCCTTCACAGTTCACACCCACAAATAATAGGTTGTAAAATTTGGACAAATCCGACGGTTCGAAAATAAAATAAAAAGGTTGATCCATCAACTTTTTAGTTGATTCAGTTGATTGTGTCATTAAACTTTCAATTAAATTAAATTACGTTTAGTACTTGATTAAAAGTCCATGAATGGAACATAACTCTGAAAAAAAGCCATAAAATTAAAAAAGTTCCAAATTGTTAATCAAGTGGATAAAGTGAATCAATTTGTGATTTTTTTATAATTTTGTTTCTTAATGTTTTCACCAACTTGCCAAATCAGTGGTCTTTCTTTGCAGCAATCGATCCGAAAGGCTTATTTTTAAACGAAATCTAATAATTATGATGCTGCCGCTCTACCCTCGTGATTTTTTTTCGTAACATAATTAAAGAAAAAAAGAAAAGAGAAACACAAAAGGTGAGAGTTAGGTCAGCCCAAAAACAGACAGAAAATAGAAGGGAAAAAAAAGGTGAAAAGAAAAAGAAAAGTAAAATAATAATAAAAAAACAGAGGGAAAAGGGGAACAAGTTAGGAGGGAAAGAAATGGATAGTCGGCGCCAATGTCCCCGCCGACCAATGATAAGGTCCCTTTCCACCTCCTCCTCTTCCTCTTTTTTTCCACATTTATTCTTTGTTTCTCCTTCCACTCCATAATCTAACACACTAATTCCCTTCCCTTCTTCTCTCCCAATCCAACTCCCCATACCTTCCTTCTTCTCTTTTCTCTTTCTTTTTATTATTTTTTTCTTTACCTTTTGGTTAGAGTATTTTCTTTCCTTCTCCCCCTCCTTCTTCCGAACTATATTTTTTTTCCCAAACATCGGAAGATTTCCGCTTTTCTATTCTAGGGTTCTTTCTCTTCGATTTATTTCGTTTTCAATTTCCTCATAATAATAATAATAATAATTATTATTATTTTTTTACTGGGAGAACTATGAGAGCCGCGGCTGAACCATCATCCGTGGTTGAGGGATTCGATAATAGCAATAACAACAATAATAATAATAACGGAGAAAAGGAGAAGAAGAAGAAGCGCCGTTCCAATCGTCGTTCCAAACAAAACCCTATTACCTCGTCCTCCTCCTCCTCAGGTACCTCCTTCCCCTTATTAATTATAGCTGCATATGTTTTTGTCAAAGTCTGTTTGCTAACAAAAAATAAAAAATGAAATAAAATAAAATGGAATATTGAATTTCTTTGTTGTTATGCTAAAAAGTACAATCAATGTTGTATTCAGTGAATGAGATCTGTGGGGTGTCATCCGAGTTCACGGGAGACAGCACAGAAGCTGCTGCTGCTGCTGCTCCTTCAGTATCGTGGAAGCAGCAAGGGGAACAGTACGATGTTGCTTTCGCTTCGATGCCACCAATGCACATCAACGAGCAACCGCCGCAGCTTCTTGATTTGCAAACGCGCGATGCGGCGGGGACGTTAGTTAGGAACACGAACTCAGTCCCTTCCGGTCAGATAGGGTTTTGTCCCCAGAGATGTTATTTTAGTCCACACTGGTCTATGGATGCTGTTGAGAAGGCACTAGAGGTTAGTTACTCAGTGTTGTTACTGTACTATATAAGATAATTTTTGCTTACTATATGTATATATATTTTGTTTTGCAGAAGGGTGATGTTTTTAAAGCTCTTTTCCGTGTCAATGCTCACAACAGACTTGAGGTTTCTAACATCTTTATCCTTACTCGGTTGAGCTGAAGCTTTCTAGTTTCTACTACTTGTAATGTATTACAATTGCAATATGACATGATTATTTCTGATTTTTTTTTTCC